>CM028928.1:5224826-6424826 GCA_016801845.1 Polydactylus sextarius | reverse complement strand
TGGTGTTCATTTTTGATACACGACCAAAAACAAAAAAACAAAACAAAAACACAAACAACTTTTAACCGAATAAAAGCGACTTAATCTAATAAATAAGATAAATAAAGTTAACGTGGAGTCGTTAGGCGACAGGCTGTAGAGGAGGCCTGTTGCTCCTGTCTGTGGTCTCCTATCTCAGAGCTGTCACTTCTTTTTTTAGCAGCCATTGCAATCACGTCAAAGGTTGAGCCATTTTTACCTTCTCCATATTTGAAACAGAGTCGAGTTGAACAGCTGCCCACCAGCCTCTACACTGCTATCAGACTGGCCGCATGGTCATGTGTGTGTTTCTTTATTTAGGGAGAGTCACATCTAAATATTAGTTATTGATCACTAATCAATAACTAATATAATACCGAATTAAAGGATGTATCCTACCTATAAAATTAATTACATAATTAAAAATTAAATTTTAACATTTTAATGCTGCATTAGTGTTTTGGCTCTCGTGTAACAAAACAATATGTTTTAACGATGTTGAGAAGTGTTAAGCTAAAAGTAAATATAAGTGCTAAGCTACAACATGCTAACACATTAGCATGCTAATGCTAACTTTTCAGATAACTGTAGCTAGCTAGCCTTGTCCAAGGTCGAGGTCATCGTGGAAAGGGCAGCCGGAAAACTCCAAACTTAACCAAACCGTGCCTACAGACAGGTATGTTACATTAATATTACTGAATTATAGCTGGAGACATTAAATAATAAAAATACAATTGTTAATCGTCTGTTAAATTAGTCGTTAACGAACGTAAAAGTTAAGCTAGCAGGTAATTTGCACCTGGACAGCCAGTTAACGAAAATTAGCTTAATGCTACTACTTATAAATTTGCTACTACCCTTTATTATATATCACTTTAGTGCTAAAGTGAACATTTAAGTACATAAAAAGACCAACCGTTGAGATATTATTTGTTTAACAAGTATTAAAAAGTCTCTTTGGAGAATGCGGGCATCGATCCCGCTACCTCTCGCATGCTAAGCGAGCGCTCTACCATTTGAGCTAATTCCCCTTGAAAGACAGTTAGTGGCACCGCCTCATTTTGAAGATAGTTTGACCCGTGGTTAGACGCGGCGAACTACTGTTATTTGTGCCGTTATAGCACTGGCGAACAACGTCTAATGGAGCGACCTAGTACGATTATTAACTGCTGACCATGTCTCGAGGTCGCTTCGTTCATGTTTATGCGACGTGATATTTATTACCTCGGTCATAAACAGTAAAACATTTCCCCATAAACCACTCGGAAGTCGTATCACTCGGGGCGATCATGTTGGACATCCGGGTTTCGCCCTAAAATGCTCACTTCGGTCAGCATAAATATAAACGGTGCATCAACACGAACTGATCTGGGATCAGTTTAAATGAACTGTGCTTAGCAATGCTAGCAAGCTCCCTTCGATAGCTCAGTTGGTAGAGCGGAGGACTGTAGCGGTTACATGGCAATCCTTAGGTCGCTGGTTCGAATCCGGCTCGAAGGAAGAGTTCTTTTTCCCAAAATGCATTTCGCTTAGCTCCTACAGGCGAAGATTATAATGGTCAATATTCAGCCTTTAGTTTTCGCGTTTTTTTCTTTCTTTTTCTTTTTTTTTTTTATATCAATTCATACAACTACTTTAAAGAAAAAAATATAAATACAAAAACAACATATAATAATAGTTAATAGTCGAAATATAATAATAAAAATAAAATACTACATGTTTTTTTTTTTTTATATATATAGTTTTAAAATCAAATAAAAACCAGTTGGGTCGTTTACAGGTAACATTTTCTGTTTGATTTGGTTGCAGTAAGTGATAAAGACAAATATCATGTACCTGTGGACTCTGAAATGGCTTGTAACCATGCTGCAAACAATTTTAGGTGGATGAGTCAGAAACAGTAATTAGCTGTTGTGTTGAGGACACAACACTAAATATCACACACTAATAAAGTGTCTTTGTTGATAATGGATGACATTTTTCAGTGTTGCTGCACAAACCAAACGCTAGCCTCTGTCCACTGAATACCATTAGTAGTATTGTAATTTAGATCAGGAGTTGAAGCTTTGAAGGGTCCAGTAATGTAATGCTTAATTTCATGCTTGTAGTTGAGTGTTTTAATTTATTTACATACATTTAAGAGTGTATGTGCTCTAAAGGACGGAGTAATGACAGGATTTTTTTTCTGTTAGAGTGCATTTTCATTCAAACTTGTAGCTTTACAGCTCAGGCAGCAGCCACTTTCAAGGCCAAAGACTACAAATAACCCCCATTGATGGAATAACATGTATTTAATGATGCTGTGGCAATAGATAATAGCTATAGAATAAATTGTATAGAGATGAGAGGTATGTGAGCAACCTTGTGCTCAGTCCTTTTTGTGCAAAATGAATAAAAGAACCCAGTAGAGGTGATAACACTATACTGCTCAGTTACATATAGACCCAGGAAACTGTACGTGACTTATGTTACTGTCGCTGGTGAAGCAGTGAATGAATCATAAATGAAACATCTTGTGGTGTTTGTATTTTACAGCGTCTTGGCAGGATATTTTAAAATCTCTCAGCACAAATATGGCAAAGCAGCTCAAATATTTTCTCACCACATACCAGAAGTGATATGAGGTTCAGTGTCTTGGTCAAGAGTTTTTTTTTTTTTTTTTTTTTAAGAAAGGGCCACAATTCAGTATATATATACACTGATATTTTAAACAAATGTTTATTCTTTACATTATCATTGTGGGTTTTCGTGTGCAGGTGTTACTTTTTTTCTGACAGTATGACATTTGCAGTCCTTGCACCTTTGTTCCTGTTATAATGAGGCCACATGGCTGTGCACACAATAGTTTTCACACAGTACCTGAGAATCAGTGAGTCATATTTAAACATCTGAAACAGACAACACTTGTTACTGAAAAAAATAATCGTCACTCTCCAGCTTCCCCCTTGTAATATATCAGTGTTTTGTTTTTTTTCTTCACAAAGCCACAGATTGGGAACTACAGTTGTAAAGATGATGTCGCCGTGTACCAGGGTAATAAAGTAATAAATTACGTCTTATGTCTAAGTAGAAAAAATCAACTTCCTATCCAGCTGTGAACTATAAAGTTCATGGACATTTAAATCAAAGAAATGTTTTATCACATCTCTCCTCCTCATTTGTACCTTTTCTTTGTGATCTACTACAAATGATGTTTTCTTCTCACTTTGCGGCGAGCTGGACAGACCACTTAATTCAGCTTTAATCAGTACTTTTTTTACATATTCATTAACAAACAAGTGGCGACCTGCTCAAATGCTTCTGAAAGTGAATTCAAATTAGATCAATTAAGAAGATGTTCTAGGTTTTTATCTCTTGTGATTGAAATGAATTCATAATTTTGAAGACCATTATGGTCCAACTCAGAGTGGTGCCTGTTAGCAAAAATGCAATAAAGATTAAATATTGACAAATTAATGGCAAGGTGGAGATTTCAGTCAGAAAGTGCTACTTTTCAGGCTAAAAGCTGACATTAAAAAAGAGCTTGTTGTGATGCTTCAGGTTCTTCAGTCTGAGTGAAATATCAAAACCACAAAATACTGAATGTAACGTGTTACAAAGGGTCTACAAGCTCGTGAGCAAGATAAAAGTATACATGGGAACAGAGAGCAAAGGGTGCCATCTGTTCTGTTGTATGAATATTTTAGTTAAGTGGAAGTCATACTGTATTCATACAGATGGTGTGCAGCTGTTGCATGTGGCTTTAAAACACTTGGTGGGCATTCTCAGGTGATATTATCCATTTCTGCGTTTTTATTATTATTTTGTTCCTAAAATAAACTCTTAATCTGAAAACATTATCAGGAAAGTATCTTCATAGCATTAGGCCTATACCCAGACTAACTCATTTTAATCTTGAACTTATCTGTGATAATTGTAACATTTTAATGTTACAGTGTTTGTTATGATGCTTTTCCATTATAGCAACAACAGTAAATGTTACTGCACAAATAAACTAAAGCAGGGTGGATGGTTTGCTGCAAAATCTTTACACAAATATGTTTTTTATTTCTGTTTTTTATTTTTAGACTGATTCTTAGGACCTCCTCCGATGTGGCTGCAAGACCACATGCGCTCTCAAGACTCCCCCAGTGGCTTCTTGTGTGCAGGATCCTGCAGATTCAGACCAGGGTAGAGACCTTCTTCTGAGGTAAACATTAACCCACTTATTTTCTTCACCACAAGCTGCTAAACAGAATGAAGTTTTCTAACTAGATAAGGAACTTTTTCCCCTTTGACTGTGTTCCCACGTCCCACCCACCCACGCTCCCTTTTTTTTCTCTTTGTTTTCTTCTTTCTTCATCCTGTCTCTTCTGTCTGACCTCCCTCCTCCCTCTGAGTCTCAACTAACCTGGTTGCCCACTACTAATGCATCTAATACTAATCAACTTTTTACGTCATCCATTCATCCTTTATTCCCTCATCTCTTCCTCCCTCAATGCTAACCCCTGTCTCTCCATCCCTTTATCCCTCAACCCTCCCTCTGGACCCTCTGTCTATCCTTCCTACTTAACCTCAGTTCACTTCCACTTATATTGTGTAACAAGTAAGTATAAACCATTATTTTTAATAGCATGGCGTTTGTGACAACATGTTTAGGATCTAACTTTATTTAGAAGCAGTGATTTCTCAAATAATTGATATTTAAAACAAAACGGGAAGCAGTTTTTTTAGGTTTTATAATGGCAAATTTTAGTTTTAACAATTTAAAAACCAGCATTTAGTGATATTTTCTGACATATCACACTATCAGAGAATATTTAGCTTGTAATTCTTAACACTTCAGATAATTAAAATACCTTTACAGTGAAAAAAGCTGCAGACAAGACTTTCCCATAATCAATCACACCGATTCAGCCAAACCCATTCAGTATGATCAGACAGTGTGTTTACGTGATCAGTGCAACCATCGCATTTTTTCAGATCCCACCTTTTGATCATAAGAAGGATGAAATCAAACAGCGAGATTTGCACACAGAGTTTTATGTAACGTCCTCTGACATCCAGTGACGTACAAGAGACGTCAGTGTGTTTTAACAGGCGGAGCTGCAGCTAATGGTCATGGGAAACTGAGATGTGCTCGGCATTCAAGTGCTTCTCTCAGTGCTGGCTTGAAACATCACAGACCCTCTGCGCCAAGTGCACCTCACATCGTCTCATCCTCAACACTTTAAAATCAAAGTGTGTTGAAGCAGCAGCAGCAGCAGCTGGGTGTGTCTGCACATGCAGAATGCAGGCTTTATTATGAGTTTTTACATACGTTATACATGTTAGAAGTTAATTGAATATAATTGCTACGCATGCAGCCTAATCTCTGACTAATTTACTCTGTAGTTTGTAGACATGGTGGATTTTCTATAACAAAACACACATCCTGTGGGAATGATTAGTTACTTAGCTTTAAATTAAATTAAATTAACCTTTTCTCATCAGAGATCTCCACACATTAATTGTTTATTCAGCTCTTAGTTTTGTTATTTGTATTCAATCTTTAAAGATTAGATTTTGTTGTTGTTACTGCCATTATTTTTAATTTTACACAGTTTTATTCTTAAAATACACCGTGTGAAATAATGACCAGAGCAGGGTTGGGCTGAGGAGCTGTGCTGGTGAAGGCCACTGGCCTCTAACACAGTAAAATGGTGCTATCTAGTGGTGGAAAGAGGACAGGCTCTGTCCAGCAGACGCACTATTACACACTGACATCACTGCAGTCGTCACCATACAGGGCTCAGATTGTACTTGGGGGTTTATGCCGTTGCATTCAGATCTTATGATTCATACTGTTTTCAGTAAGTGCGATTAATGTGGATGGAAGTGAGATTTGTCACCTCAGTAACACATGAATAATAAATTAAGTTGTCGCACGTTGGTGCTGTGTAGGACTCAGCCGTTATGTTTAACACTTCTGGACTTTTTTAACACCAGCAACACGTACTGTTTCCCGCTGCTCGTGTCCAAGTACAGAAGAGCTTTTATCAGACTGTATTTGTGGGCGCGGGGGAAGTTGTGCCAAACTGCAAACATGAAAATGTTTTCTGGCATCAAATAGTGCATTATATAGCTCATTATAAACATTTACTTCACAAGTAATTCTTTCTGATCACAGACTAATCTGAAACACTACTCTTCCCATGGTCAGTGATTAGATGCAGTATTTTTTAGATTAATTTTCACTCCTCACCAGGGTTCAGTTTCGCCACAAGGTGGCTCTGCAGACACACAGTAGTGCATTTCTACACTGTCTAACACAGAACACACACTGCAGTGTAATAAAAAATGTAATTAACAAGATAAGACAACTGCTGCACATGCATTTAAAGCAAATGTGCAGAAACGCCCACATAAGAGTTTGTGTTTACTGACGTACGTATAGAGTCCTTATGTCGAAAACTACTAAAGTGCAGCAGTAAAACTGCTGCATGAGCAATGAAGCAATAGCTAATAGCTCCAATGATGCTCACAGTGTCGTCAGAGGGTATCAGGTTTATCAATTAGGGATGCCGCGGTGGATTACAATCTGTCTCCAGAGAGCTGTCAGCAAGACTAGCGCTGGGGGAGGTGGAGCACCAGGGGCCTCACGAGCAGATACAGTCTCAGAGATCTCAGGGGAAATCAGCAGGTATGCAGCTTACCTGTCTCACTAAAGCTCCTGGGGCTGACGCTAGGGCAGTTATACATACCTGCCATACAACAACACGTGTCTGTGCACGGTGTGTGTGTTTGTGTGAATGTGGCAAAAGAACAAGGCTCCGGAAGAAATTAATTACCAGAAACCTTTCTCCCACATGTGCACTTAGAGGAATGAGTGTTAAATATGTGCACACACATGACGCATTATTGACGTAGTCATACACCAGATCAAGCAGTTTCAGAGTTGTCTGGCAACAACAGGTTTGTAAAGTGTGACTACAGATACAACAACCATGTGTGGTCAAACTTCTCTGGTCCGGTCGGAGCAAATACCATTAAAAGAAAAAAAAATCAAGATGTGACATGTTTGACATTTACGACACTTCGGGGAAAACAAACACACAAAAAAACAGAAGCTTAAATTAAGTAAAAAAAATGGGTTTTTGGGTGGAGACTTATCAATAGACCTATTTTCACAGCAGCCGTTTGACGTGAAATAGTAAACACAGGTGTTAGTAATCACATTAATTAAAGCTCTGAACTTAAATAGAACAGAACCCAGTTATGTGATTACTAACACCTGTGTTTACTATTTCAGTTCAAAAGTCTGCTGTGAAAAATGTCACTGTGGAACTTCAGTCATTTAACTTTAGAATAAACAATACTACACAGTCATTTGCAAACACAGTTATGTTTAATTTAGAAGAATATTAAATATAAGTTCCTGTTTTTCTGTCTGAGAACTTTCACCTCTACTTTGGCCTGCAAAACCAGTGGATTGGTTTGTGTGGTTGAGACATACTGCTGCTACTTTAGCCAGCTACTCTTCTGGTTTCCAACACAAGCTTTTCACCTTAACTAAAACCGATGTGTGATCACAGTGTGCCTTCAACTGAGCTGGCTGGTCTACTTCTCTTTCCACCGTTGCCACCGTCAAAAAGGACACAGTTGTTGTTGTGTTTTGCAGTGTTGCCTTAGCTGCCTTGGAAAAGATGCAGGACCTCTTCGTAGGGGGTATGATGCATTCAGACCCATGGAAATGGAGAGGGAGGGGATTAAGCCTCTACTGGCACTGGGCCTGACTGTTGCCATGGTACATCTATTGTCCCCCCAGCACATGGACATGGCACAGAAACGTCCAGTGAAAACGTTCCTAGTGCCTCTGAGCTGCACGTTTCAGTCAAAAGAAATGTGATTCACTGCCTGCAGTATGAGGTCAGCCGCACCTATCATGTCAGAAGTCAATAGGCTGGTGGCTCATGATCAGACAGGGCATGTTAGGGAGTGAGGGAGTAACGATACAAAGCGGTGTTGCATGTGTCCTGAGTCACCACATGTAGTCATGTGGAGCAAACTGCCTCAGCCTTTACAGAGCTGCTGTATTTCCTACATTGCATTTCAAACTGTCGGTGAGTCTCAGTAGTATGAGTCATGAGAGGAAGGTAATCACAGGCAATGATGTGGACCGCTGCAGGGCAAGCCCCGTTGTGGAGGAATACCCTTGAGAAAGTCCACGCCGTCTGCAAATGACTGCTCATATAAGTCTTGGGATCGCCCTGTTCTCACAGCCAATCGAAATTGATGTTTCATTTCCTCGAAGCAACGCCGTCCAATCAGCGTCGAGCGTACAGTAGCTGCCTCCACGCTATTGGTCAAACTCAGACAAGGGCGTTTTTGCTCGCTCCAACAGCACCATCTCTGGCAGGTGGTGTGTGCGCTTTAAAACCTCACAGTAGGCTAATGTTTAGGACGGTAGGTAGGTAGGTAGCTGTAGGAGGCAGACTCTTCTTCTGTGTAGGTCCTCATCTGTCGTCTTTTTTCTTTTCTTTTTTCTTTTTTTTTTTTGATTGATAGTCGAACGTTAGGCGCCATCACGTTTCCGTTAACGTCGCCTGGAGCCGCAGGAGAGAAATGAGCGCCGGGGTTCCCCTCTCTGAGCCGGACTCTCTCTGCTCTACGGTCAGCGGTGAATTAGACAACGGCTCCTTCATCATGCAGCTGCTGAGAAAAGACAGAAAAGCTCCTACATGTTGATGGTGTTAGTCCAGCGGCGTAAGGCTGAATGAGAGACGGGCTCCGGGCCACACAAGGCTCAAACACCCACCTTTCCCCCCCCTTTTTTCGGCTCCTAAGTCCAGGACCCGCCGGGGCTCCTCACCGTCTGATATGCTGGTGACATTTTGTGGAAGCGGTCGTGTGCCTTTTGTTTTCATCTCGGGATCTGTGATATGCGGCGGATCTGCGGACGACACGAGACGCAAATGAGCGGACGTTTTTTTCTGCCGTGAAAATGAGGAAGCGTTTTCATAAAGACCCAGAAAATGGCAAGAAGGTCTCGTCGTCCGTGGGCCCGGATCTGAGTACAATGAGAGGGAGAGGAGCGAGCGACACAGCGGCGTGAATTTTTTTTATTTTTTTTTCTCCAGAATGAGAGCGGAGGAGGTGAAACGGTGGAGGTAGAAAGACGCAGCATCAGTGAAGTTTCTGATGAACAGACACAGAGACATCTGCTCGGCAGATTCAATTCACCGCTCACTCATATATTTTCCTCGTTGCATTTCTTATCACCATCACTGTATATTAGTATCATCATCACCATAATCATTATTATTATTATTATTTCTACTATTATTATTATTTTTTGAATATTTTTGATCCGGATCCAGCCCTGACTATTCAATGGAAGTATGTTATCAGCTGCCGGTTTTGCCTCTAGACAGGCCGGTTCCCAAGCATGTCCTCAGCCGGAGGGGAGCCATCAGTTTCAGCTCCAGCTCCTCTCTATTCGGGGCTCCTGATCCCAGGCAGCTGTCACAGGTAAACACACGTTTAAAACAACCTGTAACATATCCAGAGTGTGTGCAGTGGTTTCCCACACAGGCCTGGCTTAACCGGCTTTCCTTTTTTTTTTTTTTTTTTTAAACAAATGTCTGTATAATCTACAGGAATCTTGCAGGTGGTTGTTGGATATCTAGGCCCTAACACACATTCACACACACACACACACACACACACACACACACACTGACAAACAGACACTGTCAAGCTTATACAGATGCACGCAATATTTCCTTATCTGTCAAACATACAGCACACATACCAACTGGTCATGTCTGCAAAACCATTTGCATGAGTGCATGTTGCCTCCAGATAAAGGCCCTGCACTGATAGTTCACCACCTCACTGCTGGGGCCTGCTGCGTCTGACAGGGAGGGAGGGATGAGATGGGAGGGGTGGGAGGGGGACAAGCACGAGCCACACTGGTATTTATGTTCACATCCCTCCATACACTTGACAGTAGAAACGTAAATCATTGAGTCATACTTGAACTTCCTGCTTTCTCATAGTGTTGAACTGTTGATAATGTGCTTCTGGTCAGTCTGTATTTGACTTTCTGCTCTGCAGCAAATAAAAAAAAAACAAGGTAGGCCACAAAACCAGTCTTCGTGTTGTGGGCTTATGTTGTGCAGGACTCTTCTGTAGCTGAGCATTAGGTCACTGCTGTGTATGAGCATGTGTTTCAAGAGTTGAACTGTCCGTTGCGGCTGTTGTGAAGTGAATTAACTGTAACACGCGTGTCTGCAGTGTCTCAGCTGCACATCAGGTCCTGAGTCACTGAGGCCCCCTCCTCCTCACAGCGCTGCACTTTAAAATGAAGAAAGAACCTCCTCACTGTTGCTTCACTAGTTCTGCACAAAAGCAGCTTGATGTATTCTCATCTCTCTCTCTCTCTCTGGGTCAGTTGCTCATGAATAGAGATGCGGTATCTCCTCAACACATTAACTAAGCACTAAGTCACTGTGTTTGACTGTGTGAGTGACCTCCTCAATGGTGGGCTACCCCATTAGTGCTTTGTGCAGGTCCCTGCCCCATATAACCACCCATGTGTGTCTCTTTCAACATGCCGCTGCATCACAGGCAGTATAGAGACCTCCACAGCATCATAACGTCCCCTAGTGGTCTTTCTTTTGCCGGCTTGTTAGTGTTTCCAAGATACATGTCATAAAACGTTGGATATGACTTTCATGTCTATTCATCCATTCATGGCAGTCCTTCTTCCTGTGGCTGCCTCATCACTTTGTGCTTAAAGGCCTGGAGCTGTCCTGCACTTTGCTGGTGCTTCTTGGCCCTTGTGTTTCAGCCTAAACAAGGGCTCTCATGCATGAGGGAAGAAGCATGAATACAAACACAAGTGTAAAGCTATTGTGTAACCAGTTGATTTCTCTTGTGGGACAATTTGTGAGACGTACAACTAGCACAGCAATGTTCTGCATGTCATTGTAGACGCAACATTATTAAAGTTTACCAACACTTTTTATGCTCTGTGCAAACATAAAACCGTGGCAGTCAGGATTTCAGTAATTGGACATAAAGACCTGCTGTCACACTCATTTGTCTTTGTTCCTTGCACACCTTGGCAGAACTGGGTGAACATGCGTGTACGCATACGGTGGCGGCGTCACTCAGCCTTTGTCACAGAGCAATTACACTTCTACAAATATTGTGTTTCGGGCCCTATTTATGACCATAAGGGTGCGTTTGTCCTTGGTGGCTGCTGTGTTTTTGTGTGTGGTTCCACAGGCCTGTTGTTTGTGGAAGCAGGGCTGGACTCCCATTGCAGAGAGAGGCAGTTAGGCATGTGCCTGGGCTCTGTGGGCAGTGGTGTGGCTCGCTGCCAGACTCACAGATGGCCAGAGTCTCAGTCTCTTTTCTTCCTCTGGCTATCTTGTTCTGCTCACTCACAAGCTCCCCTCTTTCTTTCTCTTTCTGCTCCCCTCCCCTCCCCTTGCAGATGAAGACATTTCCTCTTGTAACCAGAGGACTAAAGAGTAGGGCTGTGGACACGACAGCTTCAGAAAAATATGTCACTGTGGTCATGGAATGCTTATGACTGGGTGTGAATATGCTGTTGAAGAGGCGTTGAAAACAGCAATGGCATTAAATAAATGGGCTCATTTATCTATTACAATGCCTTCATTGTTTTTATTGCAGTGTATGAAGGCTGCTTGTTGCTGTTCCTAAAAGTGGGGTGCAAGAGGATTTAGATTCTGCTTCTATATAGTGAAGCGTGCTACCTCCCTCTGAGTTAAACGACCAGGAGCACAACATAGCAGAGATGTTTAGTTATCATCTAAATTACAAACCACATGTGTATTTGCGCATTAAGGTCACTTGGCATCATTGCGCATCCCAGCTGCAGCACATGGCACAATCCTGTTCTAGTAACGCACACACGCAGTCACATTGTTGATGAGGCTGTGTAATTGACAACTTTTTAACAAGAGAAAACCAACAGAGATGTACGAATCAATAAAAACAGATGCTCGATATCGATGCGAGTCACATGGCTCCTGGTGATAATGAGAGGAAAGCAGCTTAGACTAGAAACGCTGATCTGCTGTCATCTCAGTCCATCATATCACAGACAGATAACATCGAGAGTACGTTGGTCGCTGACCTGAGATCGACTCCTCATTTCAGACCTTTAGGCCCAGGAGATGATAATGGGCCTGTGCATAAGGCAGGGAGATAGTGCTGCTTGTTTCATCCACACTATGTTTCTGTATGGAGTCTGATAAGGAGTACACTACACTGCTTCTTTCTGAGGGACGTACTTTGTTGATTTTAACTGAACCGATAAGGTTTTTTTTTCTGCTCAGTGCCATTGGATTGACGTCGTTTCAGGATGTAAGAATGCTGAAGGAGCCGTTCAGACTGTTGAGCCTGGTGTTTCACAACTCTTCACAAAAACTTTAACCCTCACACTACTGGATGTTTGGCTTTCTCAGAAATCTGCTTGAATGAGCTGGAAAACGTGCAACTGTTTGTTATTAAGTGAGGATGTGTATTATTTAGTAAATATACTGGAGCCAAACCTTACATCCTGTCCTCATTTATACACACTCTAACTGTGTCTTTGCTTGTCGCTCTTTGCGAGGGGCCCCTCTTATCACATGACCGTTCTGTTTTTGTGCTGTAGTGTCGAGTGCAATCGGCCGTGAGAATGTGGTTCTACACATCAACACACTAACGGACACAATGTCAGGGGCCAACAGCTCTGGCTGAATATTAATCATGTTTACTGCAGACCTATACACATGTTAAATGAGCCCATACAGGAAGTCAGAGTTTATTTACCAGTGTAGTTGGTTTTAAACCCAGACCCGGGAGCACTTGTTTGCGACCTGGGTTTTGTTTGCCTTCCATAGAAGGCTAAGACTTCTAAGTCGAGGCGAAGGGGGGCGACATAAAGCTGGCCTAGAAAAGCAATTAGAGCCTGGGGATGATGTTTGAAATGAATGAAATTCCTGAGCAGGGTAGACAGCTTCTGAGAATATGAAGTAAGTGTCTCTTTGCCCCAATACACAAACTCTAAACCGCTAAAAGCACATTTATACAAGCTCTCTGTGTAAGAAGCCCTAAACCAGTTTATGACTCTTTATCTGCCAGTGAATAAATATATAAAAAAACAACTACTGGCTGCAGATATTTTACTGCCCAATAAGCACGTAGCTTTGGTCTTTTGCGACAACACCACCTTGTCAGTTACCAACCAAGGCATCAGGCCAATTCACCCCGGGCCTCTCCTCAAACCAGCAGCTCTCCCTCCCTCCCTCCCTCCCTCCTCTCTCCTCCCTCCCTCCCTCCCTCTCTCTCTCTCTCTCTCTCTCTCTCTATCTCTATCAAAACGCTTGGTGCAGCTGGAGTGTGTCAGAGTGGACTGAATTCTCATAAAACACTCTTACAGCAGGTAGACTCCATCTAGGGCTTTTGTGTATGCAGCGACTGGTGCACAAACATTCTCACACACACACACACACACACACACACACACACACACACTCACTCCAAACGTGTCCACATTCATGGCCTAGCACTCAGTTACTGGAATGTGCAGTGCCACACAGCACAGCGCTGCAAGAGGTCATAACTCAAAAGGAAGCTTTTAGTTTATGAAACCGTGCTGAGTCCCGCTGCTTTTATCTCGGGAATTTACATGTGTGTGTGGTATGCTGTGTGTGTGTGTGTGTACTCTTTTGTTTCTGATACGTTGGTTTATAGGAACACTGCTGGCTTCCTCATTTGCTCAGCCCCAGCTGACTTACGGACAACGCAACAGGCCTGTCTTCAGTTAACCCCCGGTTTTAAAGCTAAATGACACAATAAGGGCGTTTTTTTTATGTCCATGTTAGAAACAAGGAAGTGTGAGCCGCTCTGTGCACTGGACCGTTGAACACCATTCACGGGGCATAAGTCTACAATATCTGCTCGATCTCTGATGACGAAAGCATGCCTGACTGAGCTGTTTTGAATTTGAGTTCTTGAAGCTCGGCCAGATCCTTTGATTTTAACACAAAGACGCACACACACTATGTTAGTCCATTTTCTTCGAGCAGACACTGATGGAAACCGAACGGAGATAACAAACGCACCTTTACTTTCATCAGATTCTGGTCGGGTCTCTTATCTCTCATGAACCTTTTGTGTTGTTATTAATTAAACTGCAGGAGTCAGAAAGCGAGACAGTAAAGGCCAGAGGTTACTCACTCAGTCAGACATTTTGACACCACGAGCTCTTCTGACCTCAGAAACCTGAGTGGTGTGACCCCCAGGCAATGAGACTAAGCTGAGATAAGAAAGTGAGCCATTTGTAAACAGGCTTACGTGGAATTGTAGGGAACACAATAAGGAGGCTGTTATCCTCATAGTAAACTCTAAACAAGACTAAGACTGACTGCATCTTGAGGTGTTACACATAACATATTACAGATTATATGGTTCCTTAGACGTAAGAAATGGTACGTTTTTGTAAGTAAACAGGAGAAGAGATGTTGTCCTGGACACTGACGAGCGGTTAAATGTAATTACAACAGCTGTTACGCTGAAAGTTGTAAATCCAATATTCCAAAGGTCATTTAACCGTTTACTACAGAGCTGTATTTGTGTCTTGATCCGACTTTATCTGGAATAATGTTTAAGATGAGCAGTCCCTCCTTTCTCAGTCCCAACCAGGATTTCACAGGCCTGTTTTGGCAGCTTTTCTTTAAAAAAAAAAAAAAAAAAAAAAATGGGATGAAAGTTGTGGTATCTGGTCTAATTTCCTCCCTGTGATGCTACCATTCTTTGTGAATTTGAATGTTTTGTGTTTTTCACTTTCTCAGCTAATAACTTAGAAACTTTTCAGAGTTTCTGTTTTAAGGATGTGCTTTTATTTTGAAGTTTGGAGATAAACATCTGGTCCTGTCCTGTATCTCTGCCTTCATCTTGGCATCTCTCCCAGTAGTTTTCCTCCTCTTTCATGAACTCTGCCCACATACTGTTTCTCGCGGTCCTTAGCAGTGATCTTGGAAGGTAAATTTGAGACTTTTTAATTGCACACGTTTTGTGCATCTTCCAAAAAGAAACGAGGATGTGAGTTTGCTGATGTATGGCTAAGCATTTCCCAGGAAACAACTATTATCGGTCAAAACTTTTGGATTGTGCTGCTATCTTAAAAAGACCTGGTCCTTCCTTACTTCCGTCTTTAACAATCGCAGACATCACTGTGACTCAGAAACTTTGGATGCAGCAGAAACTGTTTTATTTTCTTTCTGAGTCTCAACACAGTCGTGAGTACCGCGGATGTCACTTGTACTCAAGCAATCAGATCTCAATCTCTGTCTTTGATGCATTGTTGACATATCAATTGATCATATTTATCACAAGAAACATGACGAAGGTCTGAATACTTAACATTTTAAACCCAGTCTGACTATTTTTAATGCCACAAACCATCTGGACTCAGCTCTTCTGTCCCTAATGGTGTATTTTCTCTAATGACCAGAGTGAATTAAGGTTTAAAAATCCTTGAAATGAAAACATTGTCCTATAAAATTTGCAGTAGTGTCCATTTTTGTCCTTGTTGACCCTGTCGCTTCAGTCCAGGCTGGTTAACAAACGTCTCGGGCTCCATCCAGTCACCCTGACGTCAGGACATTTCTTTGTTTATAACTGACAAAGATCCCAAACTCAGGCGTCAGATATCCCTCCAGAAACCCACTGATGACGTCTCAGGTGTTTTTATCTGCGCTCTCCTTCGATCAGCTCCTGATCTTCTGGCAGGTTTCCAATTGGTCTAGATACCTTTGCTGTGATGTCATCAGCCATGATCAGAACCTGTGATATGGGCATCGCACTGCTCGTGTTTCTGGTTGGAGGACTGAGATCCACCTCTACTGTGGCTGTTGTTTACACGCCTTTGTCTAACCAGTTTAGTTACTTTACCATTTTAAGCCTGGAAATGCTGGGGAAAAAAAATATCTTGATAGATTTGTTTGTCTGTTTTCTGTATCTAATCACACCACATACAATACAATACATCTCATCACGTCACTTCAGACTTGGTGATGTTGGTGTTCACACTTGACCCAGTTTTCTAATACATACACATCAAATTTCTTATTTTATTCTTCATTTTTATGGGAAAATTTAAAAATAGAAAGTCAAGAGGGTGATGGATCAGACTATAACACTATATCAGATATCAGTGAATCAACTCATGACTTCAAACATGAGTTCAATGGAAAAAAAAAGAAGAGAATTACAGTAACATTAAGTTCAAGTCCTGTCTTTGACATCTTGCACATCTCTGTCTCCCTTATTTCTCATCACCCACAGCTGTCAAGCATAAACACTTACAAACACCACCTCCAAAGGAAATGAGATGAATGTCAACCATGACGCGACCACGGGCGTGTGGTTTTTGTGTGTGTTGGTACTGAGAGACATGGCAGGGGTGTGTGTTGTGGGCCGGCTTTTTCAAGGGTAAAATGTGACTTTCCCTGCGTTCACACAGTGGGAATGTGACTTTGACAAAGTGTTTTCTCTGCCACCTCCTCCTTGTGTGTGTGTGTGTGTGTGTGTGTGTGTGTGTATGAGAGCATTAATGTGTGTGTGTGTGTGTGTGTGTGTGTGTGCACATATGCCTGTCAAAAGGTTTGTTTGGTCAGTGTTGGCAGGGCTGGTCACTCTTCCATTCCCAGTCTTGGAGCCAGCATTATACTGTTCCCACGCATGTTGCCTCCAATACCAACCTCCGCACACACACACACACACACACACACACACACACACACACACACACAAAGCCCATGCATACATACACACAATCTATAATGCTCAGTCTAACCACTGGTGCTGTGTGTAAACACAGAGGCCTGTTGACACTAAAATACAGCTCTGCAGATTACCCCCCTGAGTCAAGCTGTTTGCTGGCCGGTAAAATATTAGCTTTGGATTGGCGGCTGTCATGAGCTTAGAGGACAGACAGTGTCAGGTGGGTGTGTGTGTGTGTGTGTGTGAAGGAGATTCGTAGTAATCCCGAGGATATAAAGTAATGAATATATGAGCATGTACATTTGTGTTTGCATGTGTCTGTGTTTGTGTTTGTGGTGTGAACAGTTGTCATTAAACTCAAAGTATCAGAGACTTTGATTTTTATAACCTTTTTTCCACTTTTTTCGGTCATGTTTGCTTTTAAGCTTTAACTTTATATGTTGTTAGTTTTATTTGGAGAATGTTAGGCCCCCTGCAGGCTGTTTGGTGTGGGGGTGGCTGGAGTTAACTGCGAGCTGTCTGTCCAGACAGCTCCTTTTGTTATTCAGACATTAAACAAGTCAGTCAGCTGGCTGTGACTGGGCCAAACACTCGTTCACTTCTTAAACAATCAGTACTGGATGGCCAGTCCCCCCCCTGTCTGGCAGCTAGTCAGTCCATGAGCCAGCCGGTCAGTCGGTCCCTTCTGCAGGTTCCCCATGGACCGGGTAACCCTAGAAGAGGGTAGCCCCGGAAGGGAACATGGAGCGTTGGTCTGGAAGGGGGCCAGGATGTGTGGAGTGCACAGAGAGGTGAGCCAACACCTCTGTGTAACCCGGAGCAGCCGTCTGTCAACACAGCAAATATGCAGTAACTGCAGTTATACTTGCTACAACTAGCACTGTGCTAGTGACTGTGCTGCAGCTGCCTCCTGGTGAGAGACGCTGTCGGCACGAACTGCTGCCGCAGACACTAGGACATGAAGCACAGAGCTCATCAGCTTTATTTAACTGGATCTTTTATCTGTATTTTGGCCATGTGTTTCCAACAGAAGCGTGCCTTATTTGAACCAAATATCACCTGTTAAATTTCACAGCAGGGTCGGGGGTTGACTCCGTGTTTGGTTTTGTTTACTGTTTGTGTGTCGAAAGGGTTCGATGCAGCTGGAAACCCTCAGTGCTGCTGAGCCAGTATAAATAATCAACTTATTCCAAACACACACATCTGATGTTTCCAGTGCGTTGTTTCTCATGAAACTGTGACCTGATCTGACTTGATGGGATTCGATAGTTGACTCAGAAAAATGTTTCAGAAAGAGTTGTAGTGACATTACAGCAGAGGTTCAGTTCATAGAGAAACAGCATCCTGTGTATACTTGGGACTTAATGTCTCTGCCTCCTTATATCTTGAAGTCCCTTGATCACAAACCATCATGTGGATGATGTGGCATCTGTTTGTTTTCAAAGGTTAGGGGAATATGGGCCACAGGTCCTGATCTGTGTAGAACACAAGGTCTGTCAGATGTGAAAGTGTTTTCTCTTTGTTTCAGTTTGTGAATATTCAAATGTGGTTGAAATATGTTTTCTGTAGAGAACTGAAGGGGGCAGTTAAATCTAAAACACAAAGTAGTTGCATGTTTCCTCTGTTTGAGACTCATCTTTAGACAGTTTGTTGTCTCTGTCTTTCATCGTTTCACATCATAGTTGACGAGAATAAAATTCAAATGTCGACATTTACATTTAGATCAGCTTTCAACAGTTAAACAGTTTGCACATGGTCACTATGTTTTGGAAAACAACTTAATCCTCTCTGTGGTGCAGCTGCTAGACTTAAAGATGGTATCCAGAGCATTTTAACTAATAAACTAATATTCAGTTGTTGTCCATTACACTAAAGGTTGGTAAACATATTCACACACTAACATTTGATAGATATCATTATATTCTCACCCTACATGTCTTGTTATTTGAGGCAGACCAAAAAAATTAATTGAAAACTTGAAAACAGCTCTAACAAGGATTCAGAGAATTCAGGGAAGTGTGTAGACTTTGTGTAGACTTTGATAAAAATGTTCCAGCTCCATATCATCAGCCTGATACAGCTCTGCTATCAGTCATGTGAGAAACATTTGTGTGTCGTGGACACACACACAGAGACACTAAGAATTTGCATTTATGTCTCTGCTGTATGTGCTGTGGATATGAGGTTATGATGAATAATTGTAGTTGTAATGTGACATACTAATGTATAAAACACCAAACAGTTGTGTCAATGATTATTCTTTCTTTGTGTGTGTGTGTGTTTAGAGACGAGGGGCGATCTCCTACGACAGCTCTGATCAGACGGCACTGTACATTCGTATGCTAGGTAAGTCTTTTCCCACTGTCACTGCACACACACACACACACACACAAACATACATACACTATACACACTCATACACACTCTGCTGACATCATTAGGTTTATCTCTTCCATGATCATTTACATTACAAATAGCTATAGCCCCTGGCCTTTTGGTTGTGCGTAGCTGTGATGTTTTAAGTTTAATCAGGGCTGTAAAGAGGAAAAGAATCATTAGAACCAGGTGTGTTTGTTGTGTTGATATACATGTGTCTGTGTGTACATACTGTTTGTGTGTGTGTCCAGGATAAGCAGGTTAGAAATTGTAATGGAGGAGAGTGGGAGGGTCACGGCTCCGTGAAGCAGATGGAGCAGGATGCTTCTAGGAAACAGCCAGATCAGCCTCGGCTTCGGATCAATAAGGTTATTGGGATAATGGTGCGCTTCGAACCTGGTGAACCTCTGACATCACAGCCTTTATGTGTCACATTTTAATTAATAGACACAGACGTCGTTCATAGATCTCAGAGCGCTGCTGTGTAGTTTAGTGCAGTGAAGTGAGCGGGGGACAGTAAACAGTGGAGACAGTTTCCTGTTTACTGTATCTTTCACATAATATTTCAATACTCTGCTCCTCTCCAGCTTAAAGTTGCTTTGAGTCGCCTACTGCCACGTGTGTCTCCACACAACAGCAGCTCGTGGAGCTGACTGAAGGAGCTTGAGCTTTTTAATCATTTTATTTGGCCGTGGTGCGACGGCAGCTCATACGTCAGCGGCATAAAGCATCTGTCTCTGTAGATTTTATATTAAACTGAGTGTGAGCAGAGGCACACTAATGCAGACTGGGCCAGGGTTCAGTCTGCCAAGTTAATGCTGATGTGCTTTCAAATAGCAGGACTCGGAGCTTTCACCACATCAGTTATAATGACATGACCTACATCCACCCAGAGCACCAGCGCTAATGTACCGCAGGGAAACATGGACCCTGTGACTCTTACAACACACTAATCTCTTTCATACACACACACACACACACACACACACACACACACACACACGTGCTGAACTATAACACATGCATCTGCAGCTGTGACAGATGTGGACACACACACTCACTCTCACGTTACCCGTTACCCAGCAGTGCATGATGTGTAGTTTTTGTTGTTTTTTTTGTTTTGCTCATGATTTAGTTGTGCATGTGAAAATGCCACTGACACAGATTCACCAACACCTGACAGAAATAATGTGGAGGCTCACTGCCTGGATTGTAATTCTTAGTTTTTGGTATTTTGATAGGAACTTGTGTAGTTTTCAAACAGCTGTTGGCAAGTAAGTAACATGTTGGTTGGGGGAAACACACCTGTGTGACTGCTTTGACTTCTTCTAATGCACACATTGACACAGTCAGAAGTGCCGAGCTGGAAACATACCACTGCACCTTGATCAGATAATTCCTAAAGCGTCTTGCTGTATCCAAAACGTTGCCTGGAACGACACTCTAGCATTTTACTGCATCAGTGTCATAGCACCATCCTGTCACTCACTATGCTCTCACTGCTCCTGACTGCAGTCTGGGAGCAGGCTGGCTGCTGTCTGGCCTGCTCCTCTGCCTGACTAATACAACATACAGTCATAGATGGACTATAGATCACTGTCGGTGGCTCTTAGTACTAATAGTAGAGCAGACTGTTCTGTCATGGCATTGCATGCTCAGCTGTTTGATCCACTTGTGTTTGTTGAGTTTTTCTTCTCTGGGACGTGGGACTCTGAGTGTGTGTGCGTGCGTGCGTGTATCTCTGCCCGCACATGAATGGTTTACACCACACTTGGGTCGAATAGTATTTACAAAGTCACATCCAAAGTCCTTACAGATTATCTCTTGATTCTTTCTGAGAAGCTGAAACCTTATGGAGGAAGTGTTTGAAGCGCTGAGCTGCAATAAAAACACCAGCACATCAAAGATTTTTGCTCTCATTAACTGCTGCAACTCCCATCAGGCCTAAAACTCAAAGGACAGTTTACAGAGCTGTAATAAAGTAAAGATGAATTTATATAGTAGCCATTAAAACAAAGTGCTTCACAGCATTTATCATGACATGTCACACAGGACGGTAACAAACACTAAAGCAACAAAGCAAAGTCTATAAAACAGAAATAACACCAGCGACCCTGGCAGTTCAGTAAAGTGAATATTAGTGAGTTGCAAATCCTCATCAGTGTGACAGTCTGATCAGTTACAGCTTTTCAGGAGGATCAATGAAAGAACCTGGTCTGTTTCAGCTGAATGTTGATGTCTTAGATTATTAGTTTAATGTAAATACTACTCGACCCAGCAGCACTTAGACACTTCCTGTCATGCAGCATGAATCTTGAGGAAATAAGTGCTGATTTCTTCTAGGAGATGTGAGAGTGAGAAGTCAGGTTGGGTTTGAACCAGAACGCAGAAGCTCCCACCCGTACCTGTGCATCGACTTTCGAACTCTTCACAGTGAGTATGAGCCACAGCCACTGTTATCACACAGGTCTGTGTGTATGTGTGCGTGTGTGTGTACATGCACGACTTCACACAGCATTTCACATGATGATAAAGGTCGGGGTGTGTCTCAGCGTCAGAGCGTTATCAAAGCTTTGTGAATGAGGTGCGTGATCGAATGATAAAATAATAAAAAACCCACCTTCACACTCCCTAAAACTGTGTAATTCTGCATCATGCTGACGTATTTCTAGATTGCAGCCACAGTTTATTCAGACAAAGTGCTTGTGTGTGTGTATGTGAGTGAGACCACTGACAAAGCATGTCTGCTGTGTGATCCAGACTAGGCTTACGAGTGGGCGGCTGTGTCAGCAGCGACTGCGTTGTGTGATCCAAATGATTCTCTGAGCCTGATGAGCTCTCTGAAACAAACTCACGTTAAATCTTGTGTAATATATTTGTGCGCGCGTGTGTGTTTGCAGCACGGTTGAGCTTCGGGTCCTGGTCGGCCGGCTCTGCACCTGAGAGGAGAGTCCACAGGCTGCTCAGCTTCCAGAGGTACCTGCACTCGTCCCGCCTGCTGCGAGGACTCCCCCAGCAGATCCCACTCCACATCCTGGATGAAGACTACACTGGACAGGCCAGAGTGAGACTCCGTACCTTCTTACATCATGATGATAATGATGATGTTGAGATGTCTTATCACTGATTTGTGCGTCTCCTCCCTTCACAGTGCATGCTGGAGAAAGTGGGGAACTGGAATTTTGACATTTTCCGGTTCGACAGGTTAACTAATGGTGAGTAAAGTATCATCAACTGTTAAAGATCTGCAACTCAAATTGTTACCAATGGTGCCACCTGTTGGATGATACAGGAGCTGACGTTGTGGAAAAAATACTGTAGAGACAGTTTGTTGTTGAGTTTGCACCGTCTGGGTCTGGTTGATGACGACATGAGACTTGTGATATTGTTTCCTTTGGAGCTGCAACAATACAACAACGTCAAATCAGCAGCTTCCTGTTAAAATTCCAGTCAACATTCACACAGCAGAACAATATCTGTAACAGATGATCAGGCCCAGTGGATCAGATTGTGTTAAGTGTGAACCTCTGAACTATCGAGGTCCTGAAGCACAGCAGACCGATGATATTTTAGAGTCTAATGGTGCCATTCTTCATTTTATTTGATACAAATTAGTAGACATGAAACCAGAACGTTGACTGTGATTTCTGTGTTTTCAGGAAACAGCCTGATCACTCTGACCTTCCACCTGCTCAACCAGTATGGCCTGGTCGAGCTCTTTCAGCTGGACATGGTCAAACTCTGGAGGTTCCTGGTCATGGTCCAGGAGGATTACCACAGCGACAACCCCTACCACAACGCTGTCCACGCAGCAGATGTCACGCAGGCCATGTACTGCTACCTGCGGGAACCTATGGTGCGATATGCCACTGTTTTTATTCTTCTTAGTCGAAGAAACAAGATTTAACTTTTCTCCTCTGTAGCTGAGGCTTGTTGCTCTCAGTGCAGACTCATGAACAGTGTTTGTATTTCACTTATCGTGATCTTTGTGCGGTTTTCTTGTCGCGCAGCTTGCAAAGTCTCTGACCTCCTGTGACATCCTGCTGGGACTGATAGCAGCTGCCACGCACGACCTGGACCACCCTGGGGTCAACCAGCCTTTCCTCATCAAGACTGACCACTATCTAGCTACACTCTACAGGGTGAGACCTCGCATCAGTCGCTGTTCACTTGATGCCGCTCGTTGATGTATTATACTCACGAGTGTGTTTGTTCATGTGTAGAATACCTCAGTTCTGGAGAACCACCACTGGAAGTCGGCAGTGGGTTTGCTCAGAGAGACAGGGCTGTTCTCCCACCTGCCTCCTGAGGACAGGTCAGTGCTCTCTGTTTGCTATCACACACTAAACATTATATAGTCAGATAAATTAACTCTTTGACTCCTCTTCCTCCAGCTTGAACATGGAGAGGGAGTTGGGTTCGCTGATCCTGGCCACAGACATCAGCAGACAGAATGACTACCTGTCCAGGTTTCGTTTGCATCTGGATCAGGACAATCTGTGTTTGAGTGACGCCAGCCACCGACACTTCATCCTGCAGGTCAGTCGGCTCCTCCGACACACATGCACTTGATCTTAGTGAATATACTAGTTCTGATTGTGTTTGTACCTCCTCCATGCAGATGGCCTTGAAGTGTGCAGACATCTGTAACCCCTGCAGACCCTGGGAGCTGAGCAAGCAGTGGAGTGAAAGAGTGACAGAGGAGTTCTTCCAGCAAGGTTTTCCTTTGACTGAATCTCTGTGGTTCCGTAACATGAGATTAAATGTTCACACATTAATTATATTTCCTGATGCTCCTGTAGGAGACATCGAGAAGAAGCACAAACTTGAAGTCAACCCACTCTGTGACCGAGAGAACAACACAGTCGGCAACATTCAGATTGGTGAGTGGCTGTTGTGCATTTGTTGCCATCACAGTTCACATTGTGTTTATTATTTTGACTTTAATCTGCGTCTGACACCTTCTTCTCATCCTCCTCCTCCCGCTCAGGCTTCATGACGTACGTGGCGGAGCCGCTGTTTGCAGAGTGGGCTCGTTTCTCTGACACGCGTCTGTCTCAGACCATGCTGGGCCACATGGGGCTGAACAAGGCCAGCTGGGGCGGCCTACAGCAGGAACAAAGCTCTGTCGGCGAGGAGGGGGAACCCAGCGCGTCCGGTGCCGACGCAAGGGAGGCCACTGCCCTAAGAGACAGCAGCTCGGCCACGGCGGCAAGAGGAACCAGCTCCAAAGAAATACCTCAGGGAATCAGAGAATCCTGACACTCCTCGCATGCCCTTTCACCTCAACCTCCTAAACCCTGACCCCGGCCTCGAGGGCCTCACACACTGAGGGCCAGCGGCGGGGGCTGCAGGCCGATGGATGCCCCACCTGACCCTAACACCGTTGTTTATGTTTTGTTGCTTTTGCCTCCCATCTTGATAAACCACTGATTTTATTTAATTTATTTAATTTTTAATTTGTCTTTTTTTGCCATAGAGCAATACATAGATACCTCATTTGGCTACTGCTGTATTTTCTGTTGTTTGCTTTGTTTTATTTATTTGTTCACTGTAGTTTTGGCATTACTGACTGAACACACCATCTGTGTTGGTGAAGCTTAAAGGAGAGAAGCAGTATGAGAACTGAAGACATTTTCTGGTATTTTGAAGTGCCATTTGAAAACAAAGATTTGAAGAATGATCTAAACTGACTGAGACAACTGGAGTATTCAGACACTAGGCCGTCCTCAGACTTTAGAGTAACGCCGTGTCGAATATTCTTCCTCATGTAAAAACAAAACAAACACAAAAATGTGACAAGCCCAGTCCTTTGCTGCCTCTACGAAGACTGTTTACGCATCTCCTCATTCGTTGTTTCTTTTTACCCTCGGACTGAAGTGAATCATGGCGGCTCGACGGTTTTGCCTTCAAAGCACAGAAGTGAAGAACCACTCGTTTGAACTGTCATCCCACTGTTGAAGCCATGAGCAGAATTCAGACACACCAGATGCCATAAGTTAACTCCACCTGTGCTAAAAAAAATAAAAAATAAAATGTGTTGCTGCACTCCCAAATAACGGCGGTGTTGAACGTTCAGTTTCGTGTCCAGGACATTTTCAGGACGTCCTGGGAAGGTATTATAGGAATTAGCCCTTTTTTTTTTTTCCTAACATGTTTCTGTATCTTCCAGTGCTGGTTGAACTTGGGGTTGAATTCTCCCCCCTACACTATCACACACACACACACTTATTCACACACACGCTGGAGGTCAGTTACTCACTGCACATGTATCTCACCAGAAACTCCACTCAACTCGACTCGCTCAGGGTTTTGCCAGTCTCTAATGAAGAGGGGAAAGGAGAGGGAGAGGGGGAGGAGGAGGTGACTCTGGGCGGTGCAGGATTGTTTTTGTTTCCCGGCTTGGATCGACTGAAGGAGACTCTTCCTCTCCGCAGAATGTCTCTCACAGCCACATGCAACCTAAAGGACTGCTCGACTGATGCCTTATAACTATGCACAAACTATGCTAAGTGACCAAACCGACTCCTGTTCCCATCAAGTGCATGGTGTGCTCGTCTCTCAATGCACTGTCCGATCCCTTTGCCTTTTTGTTGTGAGGAACAACTCCAGCTGTCTTTATTTTGTACGGAAACAAAATGGCCGAGTGACTTTGAACATTCCATTTCTTTGTTTGATTTTTTTTTTTTTTTTTTTGTCAACTTCGACTCTGTACAGTGGCACAAATTGCGTTTGTTTAAAACTTTTGAAAGATAACAGGTGCTTTTCATACTTTAGCCGATTTGTATTTTGCTGTAAGTGCTGTAAGACTGTTGACAAAATAATTGTTTACAATTTGTTGACAGCCATTTTCGAGAAGACTTCAGTGTCGAGCCAGATTTTTGTAAAAGCTTTGCTGTATTTACCTTTTTGATACGTCCCTGTTGCAGTTTCAATTTGAATAATAAAACCTGTTGTTGACAAATGTTTGACTTTCACACGGTTAAAAGTACGAGCTTGTGAACTGACGTGATACAAACACACAGCAGGTCACAAGTGAAACACACAGACTTTTATTTAGAGTTTTAACAATTCAAGTACATTTTAATGGAAGACATCTCTCTCCCACTGAACTTTGAATAATAGATTTAACTCAGTTACTGACGCATCCTGTCCAACTTCCCTTATATAAAAAAAAAAAAAAGAATAAGCGCTGGGAACAATCGGCCACTTTGAACACAACATCTAAAAACCCTCACAGCTCTGGAGTCAGTTTGTTGTCACATTTTCACACAGAGGTGTAAAAATGTGACGATTACTGGCACAAACCCACAAGTTCCTCCTCTGAACAGGTGACTGCAACATCTTAAGTTGTGGGAAAAAAGGTTCAAGTGTTTTTGCAACGAGTGAAATCTTATCAAAAGATAAAGAAACAAAACACTGCGTGAGTACCTTCAATAACCTACAACTGTTTTTCTTAAGGGTAAAATGGGTAAAATCTAGGAAGTTAAAGGCAGATTGAGCAGCACTGTGACGTCTTTGGTTCTTTGGCAACGAGAGAAAACCTGGATGAAAATATCTGAGGCGACGAGAGACACAAGCCGTGTGGCAAGACTGGCAATTACAACACAACTTCCACAAGGGTGAAGGCAGGGCATAATTAACTGTGTTAAAAACAAAATGATCATCTTAAACCACAACATAAATACATGGTTCCCAATCATAAATTAGTTTACAAGTCAGCAAACACACATAAACAATACGTCACAACATCCCACAGGGAAGAAAGTGCTCACTTTCCTCTGTGGAAGAAGAAGTGTGCGACAAGTTAAACGAAAAACATAATGACGACTGAACAATCTGAACAATAATAATAACATTAAAATAATCTGTAGCGTTGAGTTTAAGTCGTGTCGACAGAAAAAAAACTATAGACATTCAGTTAAACATAAGAAACTAAGATAATATAAGTTATAAAAGTGCAAAAATCATGATCATTGGATGCAGAACTTGTGAGATGAGTCCATCATCTGCTTCAGGCAGAATCCCTCGTCCTTCCTCGACAGATATTAAACGTGTTGAAAAGGCTCTTCAGACCGTCCGCAGCACATCTGGACCTCGAGGGCTGCATCACCTGCTCACACAAACTTCTTCTTTCCAGTCGGCTTCAGCATGTGCTGCCCAAACTGTGGGAACAGACGCAGGACACGATGAACATACGATGAGCATTCGTCTTCAAATGCTAGTCAGTGTGAATTAATCTGCAAACACAAATATAAGACGTTTGATCAAAGCACTAAGAGTGTCTTTACTCACCAGAGGTGTTTCGGTTTGAGGCTTCACAGCTGTAACAGGAAGTCTGAACTCTTCCTTTTCTTCCTGCTCGCTGTCGTGTCGATATCGGTGTGCGAACTTGCGTTTCAGGGCCTCAGCGATGAGAGCGGCAGCATCCGCGGGGTCACTGGACTTTTCTTTAGTGTCAGCTTCCGGCGGACGACTGTAAAAACATCAGCGACAAAGATGAATCATGAGAACTTGTTATTTACAGCACAAGTGTATATTATTGTGCAGCAGCAGGTGAACATGTGTGTGTGAGACCAACCTTTTAACTGATCGTAACTTTACTTTGTTCATGTCCTTCAGGACATCGAGCATGCTGGGAATCTCTGCTGGCCTCGAATCCACGACCGTCTGGCCGTCTGTCTTCTTCCCCCTGCGCTCTTTTATTAAATCGATGGCTGAAAAAGTTCGCTGGAGATTTGGGGGAGGTGGTGGAGGAGGTGGTGGTGGTGGTGGGGGAGGCAGGGTGCCACAGGGTGGAGGAGGAGGGGGAGGAGGTCCTCCTGTGGTAGCAGCTGAGGTGAAACAAAGGAAGAGACGATTATTAAAATGTAGAATTCTGTTGCCATCTAGAGGAAGACTAGTGTAACTGCAGGTGCACAAAGAGAAAATGAGTTGGAGCAGAAACCTGGCTGTGTGCTCTTCTCCTGAGCTAGAACAATTTGAGCTATCTGAGCTCTGAGTTTGGCAAGCTCTGTCTCCAGGGCGCTGATCTTCTGAATGGCCTCATCGTTAGCAACTGTTGGCGCCTGCGGGTCCGGTGCTCCCTCATACAGGCTGGGTAGTGACCGCCGGCGGGTTACCCGTCTCCTCTGAGGCTGGTGGGCTCGAAACACGAGTCCTTGTGGTACCCCCGACCTGTTTCAAATATACTATTTAGTATAACAAGACTAGATATTGTTCAATTCTTTAACACAAACTGTTACACATCCTTATCTCTCACCTGGTTCTGCTGACTTCTTCATCTTCCTCTTCCTCATCCCTGTCAATCCAGCTGATATCAGCCAGAGAGGCCACCTGACAGTGCTGCCTCCTCAGGACACCACCGTCCTCAGTGTACGGATGAAGCTGTCAGGAGAAAACAAGCAGCAGCCGCGTTCAACACTGACACGAAACACCAGACGTCACTCAACACTGCACTTCAACTACTACTACTGTTAGTAAATAATGAACAGACCAATTAAGGAAAAGTGAAAGCAGTCCAGAGGGAGGTTGTTAATGAAGGGTTCAAATGACTCTGTGGGTTTTCACTCAACTCAAACGTTGACATTCACTAAACAAACTGACCTAAAGCAGAGATACTGCATTCCTCATAGCGAGGGAGGGAGGAGGAGGCTGGAAACAAGGCAAAGAAGAAAAGAGGAGACAGTTGAAGGAGACAGAGAAGAAAAGACAATTCAGTTCATAAATCACATGTGATATAATCACAAAAGATTCATTCAACAGTTTAACACAAAAAAAAAGTCATCAACTGTTTGTGATTGAAAACAGTTGAAGTGAAGGTAAATTAAGTGATTCGACTCTGCTAAAGGAGAAAGGGTCGTGTGGTGAGTAACAGATTTAAAAAGCCCCAGGAAGACAGCATGCCATCATCTTAAATACAAATTATACATCAACAATGTCAAAGACAAGACGACACAACACTGACTCACTTGAAAATGCACCCTGGGGCAGGGTCCCAGAGGAAGACTAGCAGCTATTCTCCTCACGATACTCCTCGAGGACCCATAGGGCTTAGCTGATCCAAAAGCCTAAAAAAAACAAAACATAAACCACATGATTTCCATCACAGAGAAAACACAAACCTGTTTCAATCTCAGTTGATTTATTATTGAATCAACACTAATGTTTACACATGCGGAAACAGCACATTTCACCCATTCTCAGATGTCGCAAGTGTATAAGCCATTACCACGAACAATAGACTCTCAGATAAACTTTGTTGATATCATGATCCCACACAGACCATGATATCAACACAAACCGTCACGTACCAGGTCCATTTCGATCCGTGCATGGTCTTTACTCATTTCTGTGGATGTATTTCACAGGAGAAGACGGACACATATCTGAACATCATCATCAGTAAACGGTCATCTGGAGAAAACACGAGAGAGAAAAACACACTTGTACAGATGCTGACATTGACTTATACACCAGTTTTATCAGTGACCTGTGGCCATTATTGACCTACAGGTGGATTATAAAGTATGACCCAGTGTGATATCACAAACGAAATTGAAGTTGTTATGAGATTTAGATCAATTGCTGTGGAAGTAAAGCTTTTATTTTAACAGTACAGATCTCAGATCAGTAAAGAACAACATGTAAAACAGCTGAGATGAAGTTTATGTTGTTGTCATGTGTCTCATTATGACTATAATCATGAGCGAAGACGTTTCGGTTCAATCTTCCTTGTGTTCACCAATTAAATAATAATAAAAAACACTATAAAGTGTGAAGAATATTATCGGACATATATAAGCTGACTTCATGCTAACGCGCTAAGCTAATTTGTTCAGGAGGCTCCGTTGCGGGCAGTGTGGCTAACCGATGCTAACAGAGTTAGCGGGCAAACTGAGTCACACGTTGTTTAACTTTTGTCGACACACAATTGTTTCCCCAACGTAACGTCTAAAACAAACTATATGAACATTATAAACATGTTCTGAGACTAGTTGTATGTGTGAGTCTGTATCAGACTTTGACTCTTTACTCACCGAGTCTGTCGTCTCCTGACAACTTGACAAAGTTTTCCACCTTGGATCCACAGCCAGAGGCGCCTGATGAAGGCAGACCCACAGGCTCATGGAACGCTCTCTGAGCCAATCGGATTATAGGAATTACAGTTAGGTTCCGTAAATTCTGCGTCACCATTCGTCAGTTATTTTGATTGACAGATACATTCACCAATAGAATGTAATTTTTAAAGTAAAACTAGCTTTTGATTGGATATTTTTATCTGTCACTCAAATGTCACCGTTATCCCATTTGTCAAGAGCAGAGTGTACGCTCGTTATATTTCCCTGGCTTTCCCGATGGGGCCGCGTCCGGTTTAACGTAACGGGATACCCATGGAAAACCGGCATGTCCTTAATAGTAAAACAGGCGCACCCGCTGATGTGCCACAAAACCCAAACACCGTACCCAGCAGCCGCTAGCTAACGACGAGTGAAGAAAGGAGGCGCAGGCCTGGTCCCGTCCAAACATCCTGTCACTGCGGGTTTGAGCTGCGGGATTTTACTGTTTTCTTTTCACGTCGCTGTTGCATCTTTTATCTGCTGACGTCAACCCGGTTGTCTCATGGTTTTTACCAAACGCTGTCCTTAAAGGTATGATGTGATTGTCAGGTGACGTTAGCTAACCCCAGCTAGCTTTAGCCGCTGCTGCTGCTGAGTCGCTTGTGTAGCGCAGGGCGTGATTTAAGGTGAGGTTGGGGTCGTGGACTCAGTCTTTGTCACAAACTGCTGTTTGTGTTTTTGTTTTAACCAAAAGACTAAAAAATCACAGGAGTGTGTTAGCGGCTGTAGTTTGGATTATAATCTTTTAGGATACTAATCTTCTAAAGCAAACATGCTAAACTATAAACTGTAATCTCAATGTTGTCATTGCACAATAGTAAAAACAGTAACTTTACTATAAACTCTGATCTGAATACGTGGAGGCACATGTGCTGATTTAATCCACAGAAACACTATTACATCAGGAAACTTTAAATCATTTTAATTTTAAAAAAGTTTTGATATATACTTGTGTTAATGCTGCTATATAAACTTAATCACATTTGAGTTCATTTTAAGGTGATTCAGGTAACTGTTTTCTCTATAATAAAGATCTACTTACTGTGTCTGTTTTACATGAATAAAAGTGACTGATGACAAATAAATTGATTATTTAATATTGATTAACATGCTGTCATCTGTTTGTTTTCACAGAGTGACAGGTTGGTTTGATGTGCGTGGCGTCAAGGCGAGAGGCACCATGAGTGCGGAGGTGGATGCACTGACCGTGGTGAACCAGCTGCGAGATCTCGCCGCAGACCCTCTAAACCGAAGAGCCATAGTCGAAGACCAAGGCTGTCTGCCGGGTCTCATCCTGTTTTTGGACCACCCCAATCCACAGGTCGTCTACTCTGCGTTACTGGTGAGCAGCGTTGTCTGGAAACACGGATGGATTCAAAGATGCTTCACATTGTCACTTAAAGAAAAAATAAAGTTATAGTTGGATTAATAATGTTGAAACAACTTGTTAGATTTGTTTTTTTTTTTGGTTGAATGATTGTTTCTGCTTCTGTAAATGAGCTCTTCTCTTTGTGGGTGGGTGTGAGATTAGTGTCCACTTCCTGCACCACGGAGGCTCAGACACATGGAGGCATTAAAACAGCCAAATCTTTACAAACACTGCCCGATGGTGACACCTGCTGTCTGTGGTGTAAACACAGCAACAGCCTCTCCTCACTTCCTCCTCCACCACCACCATCACCACCACCACCACCACCCTCCTTTAGAAGAGTACATGACTTTAACATTTAAGTGGCTTTATGTAATCGTTGCTCTTTGGCGGTAAACACACACTTGTAGCATGTGTATTTACTCTGGTTATGTAACACTTGCCACAGCACATTCCTCCTGTTTCAAAGCCTCTCTCTCTCTCTCTCTCTCTCTCTCTCTCTCATTGTGGTATCGCTGTCAGTTCTCACTGCTGATAGATAACGGCTGCCCTTGTCCTTACAGGCCGTGCGCTACCTGGCAGAATGTCGAGCCAACAGAGAGAAGATGAAGGGCGAGCTGGGCATGATGCTGAGTTTGCAGAATGTCATGCAGAAGCAAGTTCCCATCACACACTCATACACACACTCACATGCTCACTGTGCATTTTTTTTTTTAACACAAACCTTAACCTAGGATTTCTTTTGTTTTTATTTATTTATTTTTTGAACGGACAGTCTGCGTCTGTTTGCAAATTTTCCAGGCAGGACGATGTCCCTCTGTCTTTCCATCTGCCGTGTCAGGATGAATGTGATTAAAGTTGAATTAGAGCAGGGTGGCGATCAGTTAAACTGCTGTTTGTGCATGTCACAGATTTTAACAGTTGCTGCCACCTCACTGCAGTTTCCTGTTGAGTGTGTTTATGTGCTTTGTGTGTGTGAGTTTTCTTTTGTTTGTTTGTTTTTTTGCTCTTGGCATGTTGAGGAAGTGGCAGATTATATCACAGATATGCCTGAAAATTAATATTTTATAGTTGTTTGGTTTAATCTAATGTCATTTATATATATATAGCGCATCTGGTTGATAAACACAGTCTGGTTCCTCAGGTTGGGTTGTTAGGCCACTAGTTGTACCCGCAGGTCTGTGACAGTTTTGCTAAGTGATTGCAGCTCGTCATTAGTGCCCTGATAGGAACAGACCAATGTTCAAGTGGCCGACTGTAGCCTGTGTCCCCCCACCCTTCACTCTCCCTCCCTCCCTCCCCCTGCAGTGCAGCTCTTGCTTGTCCTTCAGAAAAGCCAGTCACTTCAGCTAGTCAGGGGTTTCATGAGGAGGAGCCCTGCAGCGACAGCAGCAGCTCTCCACGCTCACAGTCAGTCAGCGCGACTTTGTGTAGAGGTCGATCAGAGCTGGACAGAGCGGCAACACGTCGCTGGCGGGGTGGGGGGGGCAGTCTCAAATAGTCGCACCAAACAGGTGTGAATAGCATTTTTATTCCTCGGATATATTAAGATCCGAAGCTCGAAGAAGATGTTGGCTCTTACTCAGAGGAGGAAGCGATGATGAGATAAATAAAACAGTTGAAGAGAGTGTTTGCTTTGCTGGAAGGCTGACAGGCCTCCACAGAGCCAGAGCAGGAGTGTGTTATACGGCCGTGGCAGACAGCTGATGTCGACTGTGGTTACTATAGAAGGACTGATGAGTCTGTGACATAGAAAGCAGTATCGCCTGCAGGGGGGTTCCCAGGATCCCTCTCTGAATATCAAGTCTGTTGTTGTAACTGCAGCTGAACTCATGTGGCTTCTTCAAGGAAGCATGTCGCTCAATAAAACGTTATTCTCTGAATTGTGACTTGTTATCATAAAGCTCACAATTTGAGGAGTTTTATAACCGATTCAGAGACTGATTGTGTGTTGTACAGCAGGTGAATGTGAGGTTAAGTCTGCAGCTGCAGACCAAGGGGGATGTTATCAGATTCAGCCCACATTTGCTGGAGCTTAATATATTCATTTCAGCTTTGAGCATGATTCACATCCTCTCCCACAGAGTCACACAGGCATCAGAAATTATCTGATCGCATATCTTCATAGCATCATGATCATTTACATATTTCTGTTCTTAAGCATCAGTTTCACCTTTAATATCGGCCACATTTTATGACTTAAACAGAATGAAACTGATTTTCTTATTTTCTCATCTTCTTTGCAATTGAAGGAGCACGTCGCCGGGGGAGACCAAGCTGCTGGCGTCTGAGATCTACGAGATCCTTCAGTCAGCTGGGCAAGAGGAGGCTGAACAGGCGGAGGCAGCCGCCGCCTCCTGCCGGCGTAAAGCCCAGTTCTTCTTGGGCTCCAACAACAAGAGGGCCAAAACCGTGGTGCTGCACATCGACGGACTGGACGACTCGGTGAGATTTTGGCACAACACGGCCGTCGTGTTTGCTGCTGTCATAGTCGCACGTTAGCAGGATGGCAGGGTGGAGGGTCAGGTTGTAAATGTCAGGCATTGAACAGCAGGATGCTGAGATTGAACCTGAACGCTGCTCTGCAGGAAGCTTGCGCCAAGCCAGATTACATTACAACAGACAGACCAGACCGCCTCTGGTTGACTGCATAACCGTCACCTCAGCAGAGATTCACAGCACTGGCAGCTGGAAACTGTTTCAGTCACTAACTACACATAGAATCTGAATGTTTTACAAACCTTACTTTATATTCCCAATTTTATACACACTGAACCTGAACTGACCTGCAAACCTTCACACATCTGTTCTTTCTACCTTTACCCTGGTTCTTGTCAGACTCGAAGGAGCCTGTGTGAGGAGGCTTTGCTAAAGATCCGAGGGGTCATTAGCTTCACCTTCCAGATGGCTGTGAAGAGATGTGTTGTCAGGATTCGCTCTGACCTTAAAGCTGAGGTACGTGTTTATCCGGCTGCAAGATGACGATGCACAGTTTTATCATCGGCTGTAATTTTTGTTATTTATTGTGTCTCATCCACATTGAGCCTCAGGAAGTTCTTCTCTGTGGTTTAACTGTCATATTCGATCAGAAATATGCTCTTAGCAAATCAGACTCATACCAGATCATATAGTGTCGCCTCGTGTGATGTCAGTGCCAGCGCCAGTGTCATCACTTGTGCTTTGTACGCAGTTATAACAACGATTAACTGGAATTTTTAGTGTTAACACTTTCTCTTCTTTGTGTCTCAGGCTCTGGGAACAGCGATCAACTCCACCAAAGTGATGAAGGCTCAACAGATAGTGAAGACAGAAGATGGAGCAGAGGTGAGACTGTGGATTTTTTTTTTTTTTTTTTTCATCTCTCCTGGGAGCAGATAGTTAAAAAGTCAGCTTTGATTTCCAACATCCACAAAGACTTTAGATAATTGTTACTCTAATAACTGAAAACAATAGAGGTGGCATCAGTAGTTATACACCATGTGGCCAGCAGGGGTCAGAACAAGCTCAGTCATGTGTCGGACTCATTTTGACTTATTTTGTTCTACAGTTCAACATCTGTGTTTGACTTTAATGCTGGAGTCTTGTTCTTGATAAATTATTTGCTTTCTAGTGAAAATAAATTTTTTTTCTCTTCATATTTGTTCTTTGTGTGTGTTGCAGCTGATTGTACCCTTCCAGGAGGACTCTGCCGTGGTGGTGGAGGAGAACACGGACATCCCAGACTACCTGCCCGAGGACGAGAGTCCGTCTGATGAACAGGACAAGGCGGTGACGCGTGTAGGCTCCATCACAGACGGAATGGGCTGGCTCAGCACAGCCGCCAACTTCCTAACCCGCTCATTTTACTGGTGACCACTTCCCTGTGTTTGCCTCGCTGCTCCCTGTTTGCCCCCTCAACCCTGCCCCTCAAACTAAACAAAAACAAAAAACAAAAAAAAAAAAAAGTACGATCCAGCTGCAGCCTTAGCATCTGTCAGCTCAGTCCCCGGACTAAGCCCTTCCTCTCGGCCCCTAAACTAGTATATAGACTCCCCTCTGCAGAACACACAGAGCGCGGCCTCACGTGTGCAACAAGTGCTGGACGCCATGTGGCACTTGCAATAACTCATGTAAATATTGAGCTACAAACCTCACTACTGGCTGTATGTTCACAAATATATACTAGCTGCATTTGTATGTCACAAAGTGTAGCCAGAGGACTTTAAATCAGCCCAAACCAAAACGCATCCTGGGAGAGTGTCGCTGCGTTGACACATTACAGAAGTATCTCAATTGTTTTGTGGCTGATTTTTTTTTTTTTTTCTTTGTGAACGGTGAAAAATGGGAGTTTCATTATTTTGTGCATGATGCTTTTTCTTTGCTTTGCACCTGGTATGTTTCCCAGCCATCGCCCTTTTACTATATGTATTTTTCTTCAAATTTTTCATTCTTTAATTTCATAATTAAGCAGATTTTTTTCCTTCTTCCCTCTTCTGATTATTATTTCTTTTTTCTTTTTTTAGCATGTTGCGAGTCTTTTGTGCCAATCTTGCCTGAAGCCTACAGTCGTAATTGTTGTGTGTGCCTTTTTTTTTTTTTTTTCTTTTTGACATTTTGCTGTAATTGTTGTTTATTATTTATTCATTCGTTCTGAGACCTGCGAGCATGTCCGGTGTAATGTCCGTGCTTTCCCAGCAGCTGCTGCCGCCACTCCCCCCCTTTACCGTCCCACCGCCCTGAGCTTTCAACTCACTGAGAGAAACATCACCTCAGTAGAAATAGTGAAGTAGACACCAGCAGGAGGCCGCTCAGCCGCTGGCTAATAGGTGTACGACTGTTTGTAGCAAACTGAAAAAGGGCCAAGTATCACAGCTCCCTCACTGCTTCAGTAGTTTCCTCCTCCTCTTTCTCCTCTGATGATGATGCTTTTAATGCAGCAGTAATCAGATGTGAGTCCTGCGGCGGCGAATCGACTGAGACGTGAGGCTGCCTCTGCTTTCAGTGTCTGCATCACAGTCCTGTGTAGTTTTTAGTAAAAACCTCTGCACGATGAAGACGAACCTGTGCGACCTATGCACCTGGACTCCACCTGACAACACTGTTGTGTGTGTGTGTGTCACACACACACACACACGACACAACAGCAGTTGAAACTAACCAGGCTGTGGAGACAATGAATTTATACATGGTACCTGATTCGTCAGGTCTCAACCAGAACATGTGAAGGAAATTCTTTTTTTTTTTTTTTTTTTTTTTGTTTTTTTGTAAAAAATTAATTCACATTTTATGTCACGGATCAGAGTCTGTAGCAGCTAATGCTAACTCTCACTGTCGTGTCTAATCACCTCTGACTGTACAAGTGTCACTAACAGACGCAGTGCTGACTTGGTGACTTTTATTGTTTCGATGGTGCAGAGACGTCAGAGTCGGTTGAGGTCAAACTGATGAACGAATGACCTGAATTGTTGGTGGCTATTCTCTGGAAAAAAAAGCAATAATTTTTTTGTATTACATGCAGTGACTGTAGTTCACTAACTGTATAATTTAAACATTGGGATCATCGTCAGTATTAAAAGTTTCTTCTTCCTCTTCTTCACTTGCCCATTTTGCACAGATTGAATCTGTAACTCATTTTGTCCCTTTTGAGATAAAAAAAATACTTGAACATCACGTTGATCAAAGTGTAACTGACCCTTCACAACCTGTAAGACAGAGCGGCCTCGCTCCTCAGACTGAAACATGTACAGACGTCATCAGATGTAATATAATGTACTGTAATACTGTAGATTCCCAGACTCTGTTAATGCAAACAATGATAAACTTACAATCAACATGCGTCTGGAGCTTTTTGTTCTGATGTTTTGACCTGTGACCTGTTGTTATTATATCTGAACTCGCTTTGTCAAATTATACTGCTGAGGGCAGCAGAGAGAGATAGAAATGATGATGATGATGATGAAGAGAAGGGGGGCATTCAGTTCTCTTTACTGGTGCATAAGTGAGGTGCCCCAGGGCAATCTTGTGGCCTTCCCCACCACCACCTCCTCCCCCCAGCCTGGGTGCTGGTACGTAGGCAGAGGCAGCAGCTGGAGACCCTGCAGCCACTGCTGCTTCTGCTGCTGCTGCTGCTGCTGCTTCTGCTGCTGCTGCTCAGCCTCCAATCACATGCTGAGCCAAGCTGGAGAGGAGACCCCCACCACCACCACCACCACCTTCACCAACGACGTCTCCCCTCAACACACTGGATCATCTGGACAAACGGTGACTAGACATAATGTTTAATGTTAGTTTTGAATCTGCTTAATGAAAAAAACAAACAAACTGCAATTTCATTAGACTTTAACAACAATTTCAAAGAAAATGTCAAAGTTTCAGATTGTGATGAAATGATTAATTGTTGATGCAGACGATTGTTTAGCTGTGAAAAGGTTTCGTCCTTCAGGAGCAGAGACGTGCAGAGGATCAGCAGTTTGGCAACGAATTCCCTGAGAAAATAAGCGAAATGTTTAAAAATTAATGTTCCTCACAGAAAAACTTGGAAGGTATTTAGATGTAATGTGCCATCTATATTATAACGTCGGTAGAAGATTCCCTATTGTCTTTACACATCACTGTTTTCACCTTAAGATTCAATGTAACAAACCGTTGCTCTGGAGGTCAAAAACTTTACATCGGAAACTTCCTAAGGATTGTGAGGTTTTATATCTCAGGTGGTTTATGACCGAGCTCGCTGCTGTTCTGCATCAACAGGCTGTAAACTTGTTCATTATGTGGTTTTATGTATGTTACAGCAGTCAGATAAATATCAGTGAACTCCTGTTCCACCACTAGAGAGAGACAGTCAGTCAGAGGATTATCATCTCTGTTAACATTTAGATTCTCTGATGCAGTCACCAAGGAACCAGATCTGGATCTGGATTAATGTGGTTAAAGTCATTATCATACTTGTTTTTTGGTGAAGAAGTGAAGTTGATATCAGTCAGGACAGGAAATGGTATCACCGTTTAACCATTCGCATTAAAGCTACAGATATTGTCTCTTCTCCTAACACCTCTCTGTCCCCCGTCTCTGTCTCAGCCCCATCAGATAAAACACCATCAGACTGTCAGTGTGCTCAGTTTTCCTCCACATCAACTGTATATATGTGTCTCTCCCTCCCACCTGTGTGTATTTGCATGGTTAATCTGTGCAGTGGGGAGGAGGCGGAGGAGGAGGAAGGGGCTTGATGGGATGTGTGGGTGAGGGTGGGGATGGGGGGTCCTCACAGTCCTCGCGGGCTCTTGAAGAGTTTTATTGGAGGTTCAGCTCCCAGTCAATGGGATCAGCCGTAAATCCCGCTCACACTGTGGCAGGAAATGATGTGACTCCGGCAATTTATGTCAAATAACTTTTGAGGATGTGTGAGTGCAGCGATCAGCGCTGCCGGGGCGGCGATAACTCTCCCGCTGGAGGGTGGAGTGAGGATGGAGGGGATGGGGGGGCAGGTGAAGATTTAATTGAGACATTTTTCTTTATCTGCAGCGAAGCGCCGGAGCCGTGTTGTTGTGTAACGAGATGTAATGTCTCTCTTTATACCGGGTCAACATCTCGGGGGAGGGAAGGTCAGGGACTCACTGTCTGAGGATCCAATCTGCGGCTGTAATCCCGCTGGGTACACACACACACACACACACACACACACACACACACACACACACACACACACCCATAATGCATCTGCGCGGGTGCACGTGTGAGCAGGAACAAGGTGAAGTGATGTGGCTGCCGTGGATCAGGTGTGAACAGTTATAACACATGTTCACTGGGAAACTCTCTCACTCTCTGGTGAATAATCACTAATGAAGGATAAATCTGCAGGTCTGCACCTGTTCTTTGGTCCAGATGCAGACCCGGTTCCAGACACAGATCCAGATCTAGATCCAGCTTGGTCAGGTAGACTCTCACACCCTGGACACTCAAGCAATTTTCTATTATCAAACTGCGTAACTACATTTTTGTATTAAAAATGAACAAAAATACACAAATATCACAATTATCATCCATTTTATTTCAGTATTATTTATTATAAGACTATAACAATTAATGACGCATGAAACCAGTCACGTGATGTCGTAGTCACATGATCAAGATTAAACTGAATTGTTATCAGTGAATATTTTTATCTTTGTATAAGTTTTTTTTTAATTGGAAAAACAAACAAAAAAAAATATTATGGAATATTTTATAATATTTAATTTTTTAAATTAAGAAAAGCAGCATATGTTGTACATGTGTAATGTAAATGCAGTGGATGGATAAAGAGTAAAATATAAGAAAAATGTTAATTTTATTTTAAAGATGCTGCTGTAAATTTAAGAAGAGGAAAATACTTTTCAGCAATACTAATCTGTAAAGTTACTGTAGTAACTAAAGTATCTAAAAATAGTTACTATATAATAATATAATCAATAATCTGATTTATCTTTAATCCCTGATGTATAGTCCCCAAATACTATTTATATTAACCTTAAAATAATAATAATAATAATATATCAGTTATTTATTGAACAGAAACAACATTACAACAATATTTTTATATTCAAGATATTGCTGTGAATTTAAGGTCTTTTCTTTCTTTCTTTCTTTCTTTCTTTTTTTTCTTTTCTTTTTTCCTTTGAGGACTTTAAGTTACTTTTCTTCAGTGTAAAGTTACTGTAGTAAATAAAGTAAATAATAGTATAATAACTTGATCAATAATCTGAATCCTCTTTTATTCCTCCCGTACTGTTTAAATTACTTAGTTGCTTTTCGGGACAGTTAATCTATGAAAGTAGTGACAAGATAATAATGTGATCAATAATGTGATTCTTTTTTTTTTTTTTTTAATCCCTGATGTAAATGCTTTGCCTCTTCTCATGCACGCGGTGTGATTGAGATGCACGCGCGCAGACAGTCCATAATTGTGGCCACGGCTCATTATTGTCCCTCGGATGATTTGGATCCGAAGGGGGAGGGGGTCTCGTCCTCCTCTGACACCGCCACGTCCGCCCCTGCGACAGCCGCTGCAGGCGCTGATTGGTGCGATGAAATATTGCCGGTGAAAATTAAAAGGTCCCGGTGTCAAAATAATTCATGATATGCAGATTCACCGTATCTTCGGCCTGATGAAGGCGCTGCTGTCTGATCACACTCATCATAACAGTTAAACTGTTTCAGCGGGAGGGAGGAGGAGGAGGGGTGGTGGTCAGGATACAACAAGTGTGTGTGTGTGTGTGTGTGTGAGTGCGCGTGCGTGATCAGGTGCTCGATATACCTCACGCGCTCAGACCTGCTCTGTGAATATCTGTAATTGTCCCAAAATGGCTCATCAGTGGATCTGCCCACCGCCATTAGGGTCCAACAATATGCTGTGACATTCAACCCCCCCCCCATCCACCTCCCCCTCAGTGACAGGTTATTAGAAGCCTCCCCCACCTCACCTCACCCAACCTCACCCCCACCCCCTCCCTCAGCAGCAGCAGCATAATTAAGCACCGTAACGTTGACCTGTGATATGAAGTGAAGGCTCAGAAGAGGAGCAGTGTTTGAACACAGTGATCGTAAAGAGGCAGGCAGCTGTCACTGAACACATCACCATGGCAACTGCATCATCATTGATGCTGATCAATAAGAACACTATAATCCTGCTTGATCCTGCTCCATCGTGGTGGTTTGATGTTGAAACACTGAATCATTAAAATATTTTTCTATTACACAACTTAAGAGCGGCAGTGTGTGGCGGTGTGCCCCCCTCCACCACCAACCCTCCACTCTATCACCCCCCCCCCCTCCTCAGAACAAGTGGACGTTGTGATGAGCAATGGACCCATCTGCTGCGGCCTCTCCTCCAACTGGAGTGTGAACGTGGTCTGTAGGAGTCGCAGTCTTGCACCAAAGGAACCTGGGAAATATTTTATTCTGAGTGAAGTGATGTGAACGAGCTTTGTCTCTGCATTTGTTCGTGCTGCTGCTGCGGCTGAACGTTGTAAAACAAAAAAAAGGTTTTTTTTTTTAAATGATCCTCTGCTGCTTCTTTAACTGGGCCAGAGTCTCCATCTCCTGGTACCGGTGAAGAGGAGAGAAGTGGGGTGTTCATGTTAAACTGGAGGCCAGAGGCCTGTGTAATGGAGGGTCTGTGGCAGTGCTGCTGAACAGAAGGTCTGCACTTCCCCTCCCTCCCCTCTCTCCCTCCCTCCCTCCCTCCCTCCCTCCCTCCCTCCCTCCCTCTATGTCTCTCCTACCCCCCCACCCCCCTTCCATAACGGTGGCAGATGGCTGCAGATGAATCCCTCATAATCATGTCAGGACGGCTCCTCCGATCCCAATTCATCTCTTTAAACACATTTCATCAGACGGAGAATTACACAAAGATAAAGGCGGCTGCAGAAACAAAAGCACACAAAGATTGTCCTTGCAAACAAGTGTTCCTGGTCCCTAACACCACTTAATCATTTGTGCTCCTGTTATTGCTCCTCACTCCCCCCCAAACACCCCACCACCACCTCACCCCTCATGTGCAAATCAGCTCATCCCCATTCTCCTGCTCCGTGTCTTTCACTCTTTCACTCTGTGTTTCTTTCTTGTTTTTCCTCCCTGTTTAATTGTCTCTGTCCCCTGCTACTGTCTGTCCTTATTAGACATAAATCTTTCTAACAAGCTCTCATCTCCGTCTCTTCAGACAGACAGGTGTGTAAAACTCCTCTCATCTGCTCATTGACTCTCACTTTCTGATTGCTGATGCCCTGTTTGGAGTGAAGGGGAGGGGTCATTTGCCACAAAGTGAAAAGTGAATTGTGACTTTTATCTCCCTCCTTCCCTCCCTCCCATACCTCCCCTCTTTTGCCCCCCTTCCCTGCTGTGACCCCGTGTCACCCATCCGCATGATGCCGTTAATTGTGGATCAGGTGAAGTTTGTCTCAGCTCATTTCAGGGCCATGCTCTGCTGAGGACATTCTCTCCACTCAGAGGCCACATCATTTCACAGCCTCCTACTTCTCATTAATCCCTCCTGAGTGGCTGCTCTCACAGTTCCACATCACAGATTTGTTTTGCTCTTGTTTTCTGACTCGCTGCCCCCCCCCCCTCTCCCCTCTCCTCCTCAACCTCTTCCTCTGCCTTCACATTAACCTCTTTACTGAACCCCCCCCTCCACCCCCATTTCTAGTGTATGATCACTCTCATGCTTCCTTTACATGTTCAGACATTAAACAACCACTTCTGTGACATCTCCTTCCTCACATCCTCTATTTTATGCTCTGAATGAAACCTCATCATCTTCCTCCAAACTTTTTTTTTTTTTTTGTTATTGATTTATAAATTATTCATGAGGAAAAAAAAAAAAGAAAGAAAAAAAAAGCGGAAGATCTCTCATTAACATAAAGTAACAGTTTGCTAATTTATGGAAAATCCTAATTACTTGCCTTATTTGCCATGACCACATTAAATATTCATAAATAAGTGATTATTTCTTTGATTTTTGACTGTCGTTCAGTTTTAATCGACTATTTTCCCTCCACAATAGAGACGGCGAGACGGCTTCTGCTGCAAAAACCACAAGAGAACAATCACAATGCGTCTCCACAGAAGGACAAGGTAACTTCACCACCTTTATTTTATATCATCCATATGCTAATGAAGTAAATTAAATATACATAGTCATTTTATGAGTTATTTAAATGTTACACATGAGGGAATAAGGTGGTGAAAGTGTGCGAGCAGCAGCAGGACAGTCACACTTAGCTGGAAATATTATATATATACAAATATTAGAGAAGAGAAAAACTCTAGGTCTGTAAATCACACCACTGCAGCTTCATTTCATTGCAAGTCAAATCAAAAATGCATTCATTCATTTGGCTCCCATCCAGAACTAATCATTTCATTTTCCGTTCTGTAGCCTGGAAGTCGGCTTTCACTCCAGTTCATTTCGATTTGCGCCGAATTGAAAAAGACTGAGCAGGAGAAGACGAGTCTATCTGTGAATCTCTGCTCTCGCTCGTCAGAGGAGCAGGTCTCAGCCAAGTTCTCAGAGAAAAGCAGAAAGCAGAGTCTCGGATCCCATCTGGGACAGCGAGATGAGGTCTCTTGCTGTCATCGCGTCTGTTGTCAAGGCTGCATTTAACCTCAAATTTATGACTTTGTTATATCAGAATTAATTACAGATATTTCCCCCCCAAACTGAGTGACGTTGACGAAAACGCTAAGCGCAGGCAATTTAGCTCTATTTGCAGATTAATTTGGGCCCACCTGTGATGCTTGGTGTGCTAAGTAGGTACATCAGTTTTAATTACAGAGCTCGCAGAGTGGGTTTAGTGAAATTACAGTATTAATTATCACATTTACCAGATATCAGAGTGACAAACGGTGGAGGAGAAGCGCTTCCTTCAAACCTCCTGTTTCTCCAGACGACGGCTTCACGCCGTCCTTCAGACGACCTTCAGACAGGTGGATGTGACGGACGCTTCTGCCTCCATTCACCACGCACACGTCACCTCTGAAGCTCCAAACCGAAAATTTTATGGGTTTTGACATTTCATGCTTCAACAAAGAACAAAAGTTTTCTTGTTATTTGTTGAGATGCAGAAGCAGATTATTATTCAAAAAGAAAAAGAAGAAAAAAGGAAAAACAACTCACACACGTCAGAGTGGCGTCTCCCATTACAAAGGAAAATAAGTGGCCTTTGTCCACATCATTACCCTCTTCATTCAGCCCGCAACATTAATCTCTTCAAGGATAATATGATTCATGCCTGACTGCCACTCCACCAGTCTACATCTGAGAGGGAAAATAATGACCTCTGACCTCGCAGGATCATTATAAATAGAAGATATATGGAAGCAGGAGTGATGAGTTTAAGACATTAATCTCCTGCATGTTTATGTGGAGTTAACACTGCTGTTAGAGGTGATTCAGTCGATGTTATTTCAGAAACAGAATAAACGCTGACACACTTTATGAGTTTGGCATCATGAGAAATAGATTCGTTTGATTAGTTTAGATTAGAAGATTGACATTGACTCAAAAAAAAATCTGTCCATAAACAATCACAATGTGTTTTTACACCTTGTTATTTCTACTAAACAAACCTGATATAATGTGTTCAAGGTGTTACATGGTGTTTATATGGGTCACATGACTATGAGTGTAAAAGGCTCCAGTTCTGTGCAGTCCTGTTTAGCTCATTGATTTTGATTTTTTTTTTTTTTTTTTTGTTTTTGGCTTGAACTTGACTTGTGAGAGTGTTGAAGCAGTTACAAATGGTGCTGATGTGTAGCTGCTGGAAGTGTGGAGCTAAAAAAGTTCTTGTGTTTGCTGCTGTTTGTTGGAAATACTGCCTCTGTGTGTTCCTGCTCTTTATGCTAAGCTAAGTTAAGCTAATCAGCTACTGGTTGCACTTTATCAACTGGAGAGGTCAGAGAGGTGCTGATCCCAGCTGTCCTCTGACGCATGTGTCTCCTCTAAAGAGGCCGATGTGGTTCAGTCGTGGTCTGAGCAGGGAGATGGACCCGGAGCAGAGTCCAGCACAGACTTGACTTGGGTCCAAGACTGATACACAGACAGAGAGAGAGAGAGAGAGAGAGAGAGAGAGAGGTGTGGGGTGAGGAGGTCCTCATTTAGCTCTTGGCTGATGTTCTTTGCCACCAAAGTACTATATTAATCATAATCACACAACACCATTAGACATGTCATTCTATTAAAGAAATCACATTATCATACATTTCATTAATTAAACTCAGAGTCGGTCCATCCACTGTGAGGAGTGCCCCCTCCAGAGGGAGAGAGCGGGAGATGGAGGTGAGCTGGTGTGGAAGAGTCGGAGGAGGAGGAGGAGGAGGAGGAGAGGAAGGGGCAGAGGGCAGAGCACTTCACCACTCCACTCAGCAGCTCTCCAAAGTATCACGGAGGGGACAGATCTGCATGTGATGAGCTCCTGGGGAGGGAGTGAGGGTGAGATGTGATGGAGGTTTAGACAATAGGACGACAACAGGAGAAAAGAGGGAGGAGGAGATGGAGGAAGTGTCTCTCTCCTTTACCGTTAATCACTGGTTACAGGTGAGACTGGATGTGATGATGATACAGAAGCTCTGATGTCCAGTTTGTTTTGTCACGGACACAAACATCTAATGTCTCAAACTCAACTCAACTTAAGTAAAACTATGATTATTATATGAAAAACATGTAACTTTTAGGAATTTTCTCTTTGTGTAAACCTGCTCCAATAGTTACTGAAATTTTTCAAATTAAAAGTCTGCAAACATTGTGAAACACGAAGCTGATTTTCACATTAATGCAGCTTTATTCTCCTCCTGCATCTCTGTTCTTTCCAAGTCTATTTTGTTTATTCTTTCTTCTTGCTTTTCTCATTTCTCCATCCCTCCATCTGCCCTCTCTCCCCCTTCTCTCTCTCTCTCTCTCTCTCTCCCTCTTTCTCCCCCGTCTCCGCCTCCCTGGCTCTGATTAGCATGTGTAGTGTATGTTCCGTCACGCTGTAGTGTTGACCTGTGCTGTCATCTCCCTGATTACCTCCCTGATTCACTTTCCTTGTTTAGTAATGTGCAATCAATCATAATCAATTAGCCAAAATGTTGAATCATTAAAACCATTATCATTAATTAAAATAATTATCACTTTCTGCCAATGCTTCATTACCAGTGTTGTCTAACGTGTCTGCAGCAGCAGACTTTCCTGCTCCTGCTCTTTTCTCTCACAGTTGTAAAGTTATTTTTAAATCTCTGCTGATGATTTTGTGTCTTTCTCAGTAATAATTGCAGAGTTTCTCTAATATGCAGATTTGATTCATAGAAAAATTATACGGAAAAGTTTTTCTTGTAAGATGCATAAATAGATTTTGTCAAGCAACTCCAGTGAACTGAACTGAAATGAAATGAACTAAACGTGGTCCCTCAGAATCTGCAAGACTCTTTTTCTTTTTCTCTTTGTCTCATGCTTGACCAGAAACTGTCTCTCCTGACACCTCAGACCCACTGGAGGCCTGTTTCTCAAAGGAACAGAGACAGAGGAACCTTAATGATGTGTAAACATCCAGGGATTTGAAGCACTCATCTAAAAAGCCCTGAGGGAGAAAGCAGAGCCCACAGACATGCAGCTCACTTAGTCCAGCTCCGCGCTTCAGCTCAGTTGGTAATTCCAGTGGAGTGTCAGTCCGCCTCTCCTCTGTTCGCCTGTTGAAACCTGGAATAGACCTGTCACTCCCTAACCCGCAATAATTGCTCATGTCAAAATTTCCTTGAAAGTGGGCTGAGTCCCCCGAGGGCATAAAGGGAGCGGCTGAGTGTGCATAAGAGATGTGTGAGTCCGTGTGGGCGTGTGTTTTATCCCAGCCCGGCCCACCGGGCAGCGCAGGGTCTCCTCGCTCCCCTGCACTGACACTGTGGAGGAGCATCGCTCACTGCCACCTGGGGAAAGCAGGCGTCTCATTGGGGTCATGCCACCCCGCTGGAATGTGAGTCAAAAGGAAATGGGCCTGAACATTGCACAGTATCCCCAGTCTGAGCTCCATTAAGCCAGGATCCTCTCTGTGGGATGGATGTCCATTATTACACAGAGCACCAGGACCATCCTCCAGTCTGTGGTCACCCTCGTGTCCTACATCACTGCACCGAGGCCGGAGAATAATGAACCTGTAGTGACCATGAAAGGAGTTTTTACTCGTCTGTATTAGAATCATTCAACACGTAGAACATGAACCTTTGTGCAGTTAAATAAAAAGACATAAAACACAGTCTCCAGTGTCTAAGTGGACACGTTTGTCTCCGTTGATGCAGAGTGAAGAAGTGTTCTGCACAGAGGAACCACAGGAAATAGGCTTTGAGGCTTTGAGGTGGTGGTGGTGGGGTCTCCGAACATGTGGCACCCCTCTGCACCTGCACCAAAAGACCCATGATCCTTCACTGGAGCCCATCATGCCCACCTCATTGCATTATTCACAAATGGTCCCCAGGAATGGATGTAATTGCGTCTCGTTAAGGTCTATGAGGTGTGACAGGAAGGTACAGACAACCTCAGAGCAGGAAGGCACCTTCAAAATAAAACATATGTAGAACATTGTGTATTCACAGAAGTAAAATAAATATTTGATACACACAAATATAAATTATTACATGATTGTTTTGTGTGTGTGTGTGTGTGTGTGTGTGTGTGGTGTATCTGTACAGTAACCCGTTGATGTGAGAACAAAAGCTCAGAGCGTGATGAAACAGAGAAGACATCCCGCTCAGTCTTGCTGCCTCCACCTCTGCCTGTTTATGATGAAGGGCTCTTTTTGGTGTGAGAGTGGAAGAGACAGGCTGGGCTGGCTGTCATGTCATAAAGGATGCAGTCAGAGAGAGCAGACATGATTTCATGGCTAATGATTCCAGCACTAATATCAGTGTGGGCTGCAGAGGGGATAACCAAGTTGAGCTGTCTTAGCTCAAATGATTCAATTAGGCCAGCTGTCCCTATTTGTCATGGCTCAACTGGCTTCTAGATTACCTTTCCAGAGTGCATACGTGCCTCTGCATTGAACTTACCAGCTCAACAGTTTCATAAAAAAAAAAACCACACAGAGAAAATGGAAAGAAAAGAAAAGAGCGGTGGAGGGGAAGAAATGAAAAGAATGCAGTAATAACCACATTATCCACTTAAACGCTGAGGCCAATTACAGAGATAGATGTGACTTTTTGTTTTGTAGAGCATCCTTGTGGTGAAATCAGAGCTGAAGTGACTGGAGAGATGCTCAGAACAGAAGAGGATGAGAGCGGAGACCGAGGGAAACAGGGAGGTGAGAAAAAGTAAAGATTTTACACTGATTTATAGGAAAAAATTATTTAGCCCGAAACTGTGAAATATAAAGATATAAATGAGACAGAAACAACAGAGGAAGTCCTGCTCCTTCACCTTCCTTCTCTCAATTAACAGTGTGATAGGTATTAAATCCAAAGAAGCATTAGAGTCATTAGTGTTGATTGAGCTGATGACTCTGAGGGCGACGTCGTCTTCCTCTCACTTTAATGTGTTTAACCTAAATTTGTGTCAACTAACCTCATCAGATCTAGTTAACACAATTGTCAGTTTTAGGTCAGAGTGTATCAGACGTGGATCGGCCTATTAAACGGTAAAATATCTAATTAGTGGTGTTGGCACATTTCAGTTCAGTCAGTTGTGTATTAAAACAGGAGAACTGTTGGAGACACACAGTCGTCACAGTTCAAATAAACAACCTCCCATTAGAAGCAGCGATGCTGTGCTCAGTGTTTACACGACCATGAAAACACAAATGATGTTTTCACTTTTCACTTTTCTTCACGGCTAAACAACAACAACACATCAGTGCGCCCACAGACGGCGACGTTAACACAGGAGATGAAGGGCCGTGTCCTCGTGGGAGACGTCTGAGCTGCTTAATGGGACGATGTTCCTTAAAGACGAGGACGTCCGCTGAGCTGCTGCTGCTCATGGTCTGATAAACTGTGAGCGCAGATAATGAGATAAGATGAAGGCAGCTCCTCTTCCCCTGACACAATCAATACACACTCTTACACTTATTCAATAAATTATTTGGTTATATCTATTAGATAAATACTGCTGATGGACTTATTAAGACAGATTATACAGCAGGGATCAGGGGAAATCCACTGAGGAGTCTCTGATACAGAAGCACCGCTCCGGGAGCATCTTTAGTGTTTTATATCTTTCAGAGAAATAAAATCAGTGGAATGTTCACAAAAAGAACAACAATGAAACAAACAACAAAACAAAACGTAATAAGAGTTTTAGTTTTTTCCACATTCATATACAACACAGCTGCAGATCCTTATATCTTATAAAAGTTAAATATAAAGTAGCTGCACCAACATAAGCAAAAATGAACACAAACAATAAAATGCTCCTTGTTTTTATACAATTATACAATCAAAGAAGAGAAAAGATCATTTGCATTTTTTTTTGTAATAAGGAAAATAAGTTTTATAAGCTCTGAATCATTAATATAATTGATGAAGTACATCTGCACGCTCTCAAATTATGCTCTTTTGGTGATCAACACTTTTGGTAAAATTGACCACATTTGTTTTGGTACTTCTGGGCTGTGAACTGATTTTCATAATTTCATCATTTTTTTTTTGTCTTTTTACATAAATCAATCTAAGATCCATAAATGAAAATGAAAATAATATATAAATAAAGTCTATTTTTATTTAGTTTTATGATTTTTATTTGTTATTTTTGAGAAGTATACTTATCTTAATTTGTCTTTGTCTATTTGACAAAATACAGTAGAGTAATGTTGATAATAATCAGATTATCAGTTATTATTCAAATTTTGTGTGATGTGGAGAAAAAGTAATGTGATGAATTTCAGGTAAAAAAGTCTAAATGAAAAAGATTCAATTCTTAATATGATGAGATTTATTTGTTTACTCTATTTACTGTAAATTTACTGTCGGGGTAAAGTTCAACTAAGACTGTGTGTATTTATCATTAGAGCTGTGTTTGTTAGTGGAGTCATTGTGCTGATCTGAGCTCAGTGCAGAACGAGGGCAACCTGGTCTCCGAGCTGTCACGGCTCTACCCGGGATCAGCCTTATTACGATGATTGAGAGAACAGGCCTCTGTAGCAGAAACGCCACACCATCCACAGAGACCAGAGAGGCCACAGTCACACAACCCATTTCACACATTTGTCTTCATTAATACAATTCTCTTCTGTTTTGTCAGTTTTGTAGGGAACAGTTGGACAGTCACAGAGGCGGTAGATACTTAAAAAAAAAAAAAAAGCAAAGAAAACAGGATCACTTCATGAAGATCCTGGTGTTTCTGACCCCGGTGACACCAGGGCTGAGATGACGGTGACATTTAATAAACCTACTGCTGATCTGACTTCTGCTGGTTTATATCAGAACAAGTTTCGGCTTTTAAATGAACATTTCAGCATTTCTGAAACAAATTAATGATTATAATGAGCTGAACATATGTTGCGGCGCTCTGCTTTACTGTTGAGATCTTTACCACTTTAGGCTAAATGGCGGTTAACACCTAGACTTGACGGTCTCAGGAAAACAGAGCGTCATTACTGTCTTATCTTTAGAGATGGAGCGAGGTGTGGATGACACTTCTGCTGTGTGCAGGCAGCAGCTGAGCTGTGAGATGTCCTGGCAAACAGCTCCGTCTTTCTGCCCAGAGCTTTGGTATCTGAACACCCAGAGTCTTTACCTTTCAATTACACCAATATCCATCCTCATATAGTCATATGCATGTGATATCAGTCTGCACCAGGTTTCAGTATTTTTTTTTTACACATCTAACTGCATCACTGAGCTCTGAGTGAGATGGAAAAAAGCTAAAATAAAATGTCAGACTCAAAGGGAAAAAAAGGTGACGCAAACTTAAAACTGTATTAAAAAAATAAACAGATTGGTATTTTTATTCTGTGCTTTTTTTTTATCATATTAAACACTCAGAATATGACATATTCAGCCTGTTTCCTCCGTTTGCAGGTTTTATGCTAAGCTAAGCTAATCAACTAGCTGTAGCTTCAACCGGATCAGAGATGTTGTCGATATATATTTCATCAGACTCGAGCTTCATTTCATTCTCCTCCAGGTAAATCGGCTCCGTCTCTCCACAGCGCCACCTGTATCTGGCTCCTTTAAATCTCACACGCAGAGAAAATATAAACCATTTACAGGAGGAGCTTATCCACAGACTGAAATATATCACAGGTGATGTTACATTATTTCTGCTCTGTGTTTGTTCATAGAAATCCCCATCACCTTCCCACCTAACCCCTCCTCCTTCCTCCTCCTTCCTCTCCTCCTCCTGTACCTGCAAAACTGGGCTGCACTGCATCATGGGTGCAGCTGAGGCCATGCCAAAACCCAATTTGGATCGTGTCCAGCGCTTCATTGGAAAGTAATGGTTTTCACTGAACTGAGTTATGACCAGCTGTTTGCAGACAGTCTGTGACATACTGATGGAGCAGAACACCGTATGTTGCTTTCCAAATCAAATGATACAAGGAGTGTGACAGTGTGGAGAAACATCTGTCATTAGCAATTTTCAGCACGCTCCACTAATTCTGGACAAAATACGCCTAATGAAGTTACTGCAGGAAACTTCAAATATTGTCAGTGCAACAAGGCCATGAGAAGCTGGTGCTCACCAAGGCCTGTAATCTGATTCATTTGTTGTGAGGAGAATACAGACGGAGGAGGGTAATTGTTTTTGATCATGATGTTTTAAAATGCAAATAGAAGACCCCCTTCTTTAATCCAAGAACAAAAAAAAAAAAAAAAACAAGACACAAGAAATCAAGGACAAGAGGGTGGCTGGCTTCTTGTTATTGATGTCCCCTCCCTTGTAGTGGCACTTCATAGACGGAGTTTGTATATGGGGGTTGAGGTGGGGGCTAGTAATAAAAATTAAACTCATTGGAGAGAAGATCTGGTTTAATTTCAGTCTATCTCATAAGTTGATCTGAATTCAAAACCTGAATAAAGTTCATCAAATATCTGAATAGAATCTGTGATGGTAGTTATATTTTATATTTTAACATTTTTTATAATTGCGTTGGCATCAATACAGTCATTGCCTTTCTGCTTTATTGGGTTGAAATGTAGACTGTACCGAGTCAGGCACTAACCACACTCATTTGGCTGTTGTGCATTTATAATTTGCCAGATTCCCAGAACTGTCCTGGATTTATTCAGCCTGTGCTGTGAGGATGAGAGGGTTTGTGACAGGCAGCTCTGCTCAGAGTGCTGCTCTCCTCCAGAACAGTTGTTGTAGTGAGAAGTGTTGGGTGGGCGTCTGGACCTAAGTATGCTGCTCAAACATGAGGCCTGTGTCTATCTGGCAGCCGTCTCCTTGTGGCAGAAGGGCCATAAACCCGCCTGTGTTAATTCTGCCGTAATTATCATGGGTGCCACATGTTATGCAGGATGTCCTACTACTGCAGAGCCACTCAGAAGTTTGCAGTGAAATCCTTCCACACTGCTGCTTAAATCTGCAGCAGACGAGCGGATGCGGAGGGTGACAGTTGGCCATTGTGATTAGAAAGGGCTGCTCCTGGACTCGGCCCCACATCTCATTTCCTGTCTTGGGCCTTTGTAATGATGTGTTTTATGCGGTGCATGTTGGTGAATAACTGGCTGCACTGAGATGACAATAATCACCCATAATGCCCCTAGGGAGGGAGGCGGCCTCTCTCAGGGATGACATTAGTCATAAATATGCAAAACGGTTGCTGTCCTGGCTGTGTGCTGTTCAACAAACAGGCTTTGTTTCAGCTCAGGGTCGGTCTGTCTGTACACCTCAAAATATTTGACTCAAAAATCTGCAGCCGTTTACGGAGGCTGCTCAGTCTGACACCAGGTGCAGCTCTTCAGCTCTGTAATTTTTGCATTTCTGTAAATCGCAGACTAAACAGAGCTCAGGCAGAGTGAAGTGTTTACTCGGTTGAGCAGTTTAACATTTAACCAATAATTCAGCTGCTGATGAATCAGTAAATCACCATTACCCATCACTCTCAGCTGCAGTCATCCACTTGCTGTCGGAGCTAATAAGTGGTCCTCTCCACTGCCTCATCTCCAGTCTCTGTATCCCCCGAGGAAAGCCACAAGCAGTCCCTCTCATCTGTCGGGGCCGTGCTTTGGCAGGACTGTGTGGTTTAGCACCCTGAGAAATTGCACACTCTCTCCCAGTCAGTGCAGCAGGCTCTATATGGCTCCCATCTTGACCTTCTCCCACTCCTGCGCTCCTGTCATCCATCTGTCAGAGAATTCTTTCTTCCTGTCGTCCTGTGATTCTGACAAGATCACCCACATGCTCCCATCTCCTTGTCTGTCCACAGACAGACAAGCTGCCCTCACAGACGTTGTTTCTAACAATGTGTTGTAAATTGAATATTAGCATTCTTTCATTTGCATGAACAAAATCCAGCTGTAAAATCTCTAATATGAGCAGTGAAAACATTCATTATAATCTGTGATACTCTGATCACAGCGTCAAGGTGTGAACCCCATTCATCATTCTTTGTATATTCTTATTGTTATTCTTGTTTCTATTATCGTCATCATCACCATTAATATTGTTCTTGTTATATACTTGGTCATTAAACCCAATTCTTTTTTTTTAAAGGTTTTTTTTTTGGTCCGTTTGCCTTTATTGATAGTAGACTTAAGCTAGACAGGAAAGTGGTGCACCCTAGCCACTTGGAAATCCGGGCGCTCCATTAAACCTGATTCTAACTCTGATTCTGATTCTGATTTTCTCCATGTGAACCGTCACAGTCCTGTTTCCAGGCCCCTCTGCAGGGCGGTGACACGTGGACGTGTCTGTCAGGTCAGTGGACGTCTCACTGCCTAAATCTGCTGACATTGATTTGTGAGCATGCTGGCTGATTGTAGGATGGGTGACAGATAAATTTTATCAAAATTAAGGCACAATTAAACATTTCATCTCCACTAATTACTGGCTGTAGATTTGGCAAGATGACCATGTGCTGTAGGAAATCAGCTACCATAACACATTTTAATGGGGCACAGCTGTCTTACAGCTTGGTAATATTTGCACAGTGCACCAGAACTGTAATTTATGAGACAGAGAGAGGGAGAAAATCTGCATTGGATTGAGTGCCAGACTAGATTTTGAATTTATATTCTTTAATGAGGTTTGGATTTGTAGCTGGTGGTTGTTCCTTATTAAAGATTGATGTGGATGTTGTGTGGTCTCCTACTTCTGCTTCTGTACGTGCATGCATATTTAGTTTATATAAATATTCACTGAACTAGCGTTAATATCTCATCTTATATCTTTCATGCATAACATTTTGATTTCTCTGAGAGGCTCAATGTGAGGAGAGAACAGGAGCTGGTTGTGGAGCGCGCACGCTTCGCAGGCACTGGGCAGACTTGATGGGTTCACGCTAAAGTAATCAGCCCCAGTACCCACTTGTGCCAAAGAATAAGCCTGGGAAATTCACCAAAATGTGGGAACAGCTTGGGAACAGATTGATGCAGAAGGGTGAAAAAGGCTGTGTGTGTGTGTGTGTGTGTGTGTGTGTGTGTGTAACTGTATGTGTGTGTGTGCTCTCAGAGCTAATTCCAAGGCAAACAAGAGGAAGCTTCTTCTAAGTCACTCAGCTCTAGTGCTGCGATGGTATGTCTCCAGTGGGGTCTTGCATAGCCTCTTCAATTATATGGAAGTTTGGCCACAAAATCCCTGTAAATCAGATGCATTGTGAGGAATATAAATTTGTTCATTTGTGCTGTGATGTTCACCTGTAATTGTCTGCTAGTGGATGTTTTCTGTTTTCTATCAGGACGTTCACCTGGAGATGTTTCCTCAGTCTGAGATGCTGACGTCTGTTGACTAATCCTGGACCTGCTGCAGCAAAATTTTTCCAGTACGACAATGATGAGACCATTAACAAGACACAGTCATAGTATACAGCCCTCTGCTGCAGGGAGGCCTTCAAAGCCGAGCACTGTGATCAGCTCTGATATTTCCTGACTGATGTTCTGTTGTTTGCACCTCACTGTGATAATATCGGTCATCAGCACTTGAGCAGATGGACAGTGTTGACTGTGCTAGATTATATAGACTCTGTTGGATTGTGTGGACTGTACTAGACTTTGTTGGATTGTACTGGACTCTGTTAGACTCTTTCTGACTATGGTGGACTTGGTTAAACTCTGTTGGACCTTGCTAGACTGTGCTAGACTCTATTGTACACTGCTAGACTCTGTTGGACTCTGCTGGACCATGTTGGACTCTGCTGGACTCTGTTGGACCATGCTGCAGGCTGTTTGGGCAGGTCCCTCTGAGGTTAATGTAACTTCTGTTTCCTGGGCAACCCCTGCTGCCTGCGTCAGGCCTGCAAGGCCCAGGTCTAGTGGCTCGGTCCATGACACCCCACAGACCTGCAGTTGGGCCCAGTTCAGACTTAGTCTGCCCCTGAAGGCCTCGCTGACCTTCTTATTTTCATGTTAAAGATGGCGGCTGGTCATTTATCTGCTGTGACTCTCAGCCTCTGCCTGATCTTCCTGTTTTTTTTTTTTTTTTTTTTACAACTGATTAGAACTGAAATGATGCAGGAGTTCGTGAATATTTTCAGGTTAAAGACGTTTGTTTTTCATCAAACTGTGTCGGTTGTTTGTGTTATTCAGGTTTCCTTATTGTTTTTTAACCACAGCAATGCTGCAGTCTGTGTGTTTGTGGAGCTGTTTGCAGCTTTGCCCTGAGCTGAAATGTGACCACAGGCTGGCGTACAGTATGTCAGTGTGTGCACTGTGCTGGAGACTGACGAGGGGGCTCACCCTCGCAGATAGCCGGCTGTTGTCCTAAAAGTGCAGCACATTGCTGTATCGCCCCGGGACAGGAAATCAGGGACAGCAAAGGACAATGAAGAGCAGACTGCACGTTCAGCCTCCTCCTTTAACCCTTACACTGCTGAAATCACGCCGGTGTGATAGCAACACGTGACAGTTTAAGACGTCACAGCATAAAAACAAAGTCAAATAAAGCTTTGACGTCAACTTATATAAAAAGTGCAGCTGTATACTCTATTCTAGATTTTGTTTTATGTTGTTAAACCAAGTAAAACCTAAGATACAATAACTTTTAAATGCATATGTCAAAGTAAGCATTTATTCCAATATCTGTCCCTTTTTGTCCCATGAAGAAATTGAAGAGTAGGTTCTTAGGTTATTGTAATAAAGTATTTATATATACTTTGATTTGTGTCTCAATTTTATCTATGTTAAATTTTTACTATGTGGGACCCCCTCACACACACACACACACACACACACACACACACACACACACACACACACACACACACACACACACACACACACACACACACACACATACACACCCCTCTAATGGAAACAAATACCACATTTTTAAGATGTTATATTAAAAGCAATAATAATAATAATAATAAAACAAAATAACCCCAGTATTTTAAGATATGTTAAAAAACAAACTGCAGTATGACGGTTTCCTTGTCTCCACAAATAGAAATAATTATAATGTTTTCAGTGGATATGCTACAGTGAAGACTGAGACATTATTATTTATGCGAGAGAATGTTTCTTCACTCATTAGGTCAGCTCTGCGCCTGAACAGTGCATCTCTGCTGAGGGAATCCAAACATTAGATTAGATGTAATTGAGAGAAATAAAACCATGCTCCAAGCAGTTAAGCCTTTTGCATTAAAGCGTGCGCTGAAATGCTCTTTGTTAATCTCTGATCAAGTGGGATATTACCTCTTATGAAGAGCTTAGTAAATGCTCATTAAGGCATTACACCGTAAATGCCTGAATAATTATGAATTCCACTTGGCCTTCCCAGTAACGTCACACAGTTTACCAAACACTGCGGAGCATTAAAGTGAGTGAACTTTGAGGATTCTATGGAAGCATAACAAATGTGTGGTGACGTTACACATGTCACTTTTTAATCCTGAACATCCTCTTCACCCTCCTGGTCATTCAGTACATATGTCAGGGTTGGGGCACGACAGCCTCCTGCCAACGTCTCATACCAGGCCGAATCTGTTAGAATCAGACTCACGCATGAAGGGACATTTGTGCTCTCAGACTCCGTCGTGCAGCGCGGTGCTCTGATTATTTTATCATGACAGTTTGAGCAGGCACACGCCGTTGACGCCTCTTTGGTTGCTTGGAGTAGTGTTGATCAGTTGGCTCGTGTGGTCACAGCCTCTGCCACCATCCTGCAGGAGACTGTCAAAGTATTTTTTTTTTTCTTGACATTGACAGCTTATGTCAATAATCCTTCCTGCCACACATCAATCACAACGTTTAGTTCATGACAGCGTGTTGTTACCAAGACAACGGATGTCACCTAACATTTTTGCCACATGCCATATTTTCCCATTATTCAGGATTAGAAACAGGTGTTAGTGTGTGTGTGTGTGTGTGTGTGTGTGTGTGTGTGTGCATTAACAACCATCACATGCCCTGAGTAGATCTGTGTTTGTTTTTATGTGATCTTATGTGTGTGTGTGTGTCTGAGCGTGTGTGTGTGTGCTGTCGCAGGCCAGTGACAGCTGAGGAAGAGGACTGTATTTGTGGAGGAACAGCATGGCTGCAGAGAGGAGTGGAGATCCTGAGGGAGGCCTAATGGTTCCACTCCTTCCTGCACAGAGATAAAGACTCATAATAAGCGTGTATGCTCACCATCTGGCCCTGTGCATGTGGCCCTTATGGAGGCGAAAGCAGCGCAATCTGTAAACGATCAGGAGCCATGGCGCTCCCCCCAGAGAGGCCGCCATGCAATCAAGGTGACAGATGGCAGCACCACTGCTGTGGCCTCATGAAGGAGATCAAAATCACCTTCAATAAACTCTGACTGGAATGGGCACAGGCCCCTCAAAAAGTCAGTTTGTCAGTCAAACTGTGGCAGCTTGCTGAAACAGGGGGAACACACAGCGGTCCGTCCGTCCACCGCCTGATTTCCATATTTTCCGTCTGACTGAGCCTGAACTGTGATCTTTCTCCAGTTGTCCTCTCAACTCGTGCCGGCGTGGGCAAGCTGGCTGCCAGGATGAGCAGTGCTACTGAGGGAAAATTGAGAACAAGATGCTCTTAATGTGGGGCAATAGGAGACATTAAATAACTGACTGGTTTTTCTGTTTCTGATACAACAGGACCATAGTGATTTACCTCTCTGTGTTCACTTAATTACACATGTAAAACACATCACAACATAGCTTTACATTCAGACCAGAGCTCGTACTGAATCCCTCTGATAATTCTTTGCTTTAACATCTGATGGAGCAGCATGGTCCGGCCTCCGCACCGAGTCTGTATCTCAGTGTTTGTGTCCTGAGCACAGAGACTGCAATGCTCGGGAATGCTATTTCACACATCCCCTTCATCTGATGCGCAGCTTCTGTCAGTGATGTGAGAAAAACAGCCTGACTCTCCAAGCTTTTTTTTTCCCTTTCTTTTTTTTTTTTTTTTTTTTTTTGCACCAGTGCAAAAGTTCAAAATTGAAACACCATCTGTTCAATAAAACTAATCTAGGCAGGCAGAGCTGCTTCCAAGGCTGTCCTGATTGGACGTGATTCTTGTCTTTGAACTCTCTGCCACAAGGTTCAGAACCAACCCAGGATATTGTCATCTGCAAAACAAAGCACATTGATGTTGATTCTGGGCAAAAACAAAACAAATCAAAGTCCACACGTTGTATATAATTATGTTTTATATATATGTCGTGTCCTTTTTGATCATATTTATCATTCCTACATGTCCACAGTTCCTGTGTGTTATTAATTAATTCAGCTGCAGGCACTTTTATTGTACACTGTATATCTGGATTCAGCCTCTCCACCAGCTTCACTACGTACTTCTAATGAAATGAGAGGCTCTAAGTACTTTGGGAGAAAATCAATTGTCCTCTCTTCTGCTGCTGCCCTGAAGCACTCACTTAGTTAATTGCTACACTTATTTGATTAATTGGACAAGTTCCATTGTAGTCTCTCTTTACCTCCCATGTTTTATAGAGGTGTCCTGGAGTACTCTTAATCATCCACTTTTAAACATTTTTACAAATGTTAAATATGTGCACTTTAACTAATAATTAGATCAATTACACTAATTACTATCATAAGTTGAATTGAAAACAGTAAAGTGGCTTTTAGGTTTCATATCTATAGTGTCTTTCTGTCTGACTCCAGTCTTAAATCTGTGACCAGTGGCCGTCTGCATGAACTGCAAGGACACGAGGGCCTGGCTCATCCTTCTTAAGGTTAAAATAATAGTACTTAAAGATACACCCAAATTGAATTGGTTTTATTTGGCCGATACATTAGATGAAAATGCAGTAGATGAGTCTGCACACGAGCTGAATCTTATTGCCATCAGTTAGGTTTTCATACCAGACATCATATTCATAAACACTTTATGTTACAGCTGCTATGGTGCTGTTTTATTTGTGGAGGTGGACAGAATACAGAATATAGAAAATAAAGTTTTTAGTGTTGTTTTTTGGGCTCATATTAATGTTCTCTTGAATCATGCTGCTCATGTTGCTGTGTTTGGGACACGATACATTATTTTTCAAAAATAAACTTGTATTTTCAATAGGCCCTGTGTTCAGTTTGCTGTGTTTGGTTAAAGTTGATTTATACTTCTGCTTCTCCTTTTTTATTTACATAAACTGATTCACTTTAAATGATAATGTGTAAAATTTAAGTAAATTACAAACACTCACTGAATATGGTGCCTTTTTAAATTAATATTTTAATTTATATGAAATAAATAAAGCAGGGAGAACAAGTTCTAGATTAACCCAGTTCTATTAGATTAATGTAGACATTTATTCTATGATTCAGAAATATGATTTGCAGCGGCTATTTACGGCGACCGGAAGTGGGCGTGGTTAATCAATTAACGGACAGGTGCGCAATTACCTGAAGCAGCAGCGATGGCGGCCGCTTCGTAGTCAGCTGTAAACCAAGATCGTTCAACCAGACCGGTACCGACCAGCTTCATCATGCTAGAAAACATTAGTTTTTACCTCAGGTAAGTTGCTAGCAAATACTACTCTGTCCACTGCCAACTGTTTCACTTTTACTACACTTTATGACTTTTAACTGCAGGCGTCAACTTTCTAGTGAAAGAAACTGTAACAGTTAGCACGGTCAGTTAGCTTACAGTTAGCACAGACCATAAGCCTACAGTTAGCCTCCTGTTAGCCTCCTGTTAGCTTACAGTTAGCACAGACCATTAGCCTACAGTTAGCCTCCTGTTAGCTTACAGTTAGCACAGACCATTAGCCTACAGTTAGCACAGACATTAGCCTACTTTTAGCCTCCTGTTAGCTTACAGTTAGCACAGACCATTAGCCTACAGTTAGCACAGACATTAGCCTACTTTTAGCCTCCAATTAGCCTACAGTTAGCACAGATGATTTGCCTACAGTTAACGCAGATGATTAGCCTACAGTTAGCCTGCTGTTAGCGCAGATGATTAGCCTATAGTTAGCCTTATATTAGCCTACAGTTAGCAGAGATGATTTGCCTACAGTTAGCCTGCTGTTAGCCTACAGTTAGCACAGACCATTAGCCTACATTTATCCTACAGTTAGCTCACAGTTAATTTACAGTTAGTCTAGATAATAGTGTCTACAGTAATCTATATTACTATAGATAGTACAAATAGTTTGTTGATTACCAGACTATAGATACATTTATACAGTAGATTTATGAATAGTCTATAGTTAGTTCACAGTTAAACTACAATAAGCCTCCTCTTAAACTACACTCAGCACAGACTGGTAATCTGATGATAGTTTTGCACTTTTACCCTGTAGAGAGAGTTGTGATCACATTTAAGTTTTGTCATATTTGTACTCAAATGTTGGTTTTTGTAGCTGTGTTTGGGCCATGGTGAATCTTTGTCAGACCTAATATACTTAAAGTCATCTGTGCCTTACTTTAAAGTGTTTCATCTCTAATTTGCAAAAATATTAATGTTTAAGTGGCAGAGAGAAACTTAAAATTGTGGTTTCTTCTCAGTCCTGTTCCAGTGTTTGTTTCGAGAGTGCAGGTGCAGTGATGTAACAGAAATAAAGTTATGTGGCTCCTACAAATGCCATGGGGATGTTCTGTAGATGTTGTTAGCACACTAGTAAGAAGAAAGTCCCTGCTACCTGTCACCCTGCAAAACGCTGTGTGTGCAGGGTTTTGCAGTACAGTGCAGTAAACAGTAGGATTTACTGAATGCCACAGCTTGTGTATGACAAATGTGAGGATTTTCTCTCAGCGCAGGTAAGATTTTTACAGCACTAGAGCTGAGTCTCATAAGGACTTTTTGGTGTTTGTGTGGGATGATGTGATGTTTTTCTCTCTGTTTTTTGGGGTCTCGTTAAAATTCAGTTTTGTTGTAAAGAGGAAAACCTTTGACGTTTCTCTGTGAGGGAAATGTGACGAAGGGCAGTTGGGTTCATCCTGAGGGGATATTTGGGCTTTGGGGTCTTATATGATTATATTATATTATACTGATTCATGAATGAGATCACATAGTCCCCTTTGGTTTGTCAGATGAGGATTTTAATTTGAGCCTCACCTGATGGATGCTGGTAATTTATGCTGATTAGAAATAAAGCATCATATTTTCTTTTATCTTCCCCCACTCATTTGAAGAGAAGAAGATTTTTCTGGAAGGGTACAAGGACAGCAGTTGATTAGTTGTAATGTGACCGCAGTACCCCACAGGCTTAAATTTATGTCCTCCATTTGAACTGTGGCTGCGTGTGCTGTATACATCAGGTTTGTTAATGAAATTTGTCGCCAGGAGGGAGTCGGTGGCTGCAGTCGTTCAGCGCTGTGACACATAATTGTGTGAAATCTAACCTTTCAAACTTCAAGTCAGCACTGCTTTAATTGTAATATTATTATTCCCCACATCAGAAGGTAATACATGGTGTTTCTTTATGGATTATTGCTCTGACTCTTTCAGTTTTATTACCACTTTTATTTAATTGTTGTTAACATCGTCTTCTCTGTTGTTTGTACAAACACAGATGAAACAGTTTGTTTGACATGGGTCACATCAGCAGTGTCACCACATTGCAGCAGTACAGTACCTGCTGTGTGTGTGTTTCTGCAGTAGCATGTGGAGCTGTGTATGCTGCTGTCCTCTCCATCCCGTCTGTGAGCGTATGACTGACGGCTGTCATGTCTGTCACGGCCTCCCAGGCTGCAATGTGCAGGGACGGGGAAAGATGGAGGTGCTGGAGAAGACGGTCTGTCATTTCATTCAGGCTTTTCTCTTTCTGACACACATCCTCACCCCCGTATTGTCTCTCAGCATCAGCAGATGAGTGACAAAGTAGCTGCTCAGCCACAGACAGGTCCACATTGGGATTATGTTTGTCTTTGTGCTGTGTTAACATGTAAAATAAAGCCACGCTAGCGCTTTGTGAGATCAGCATATCCTCACTGTGATGCTCAGTAGCGTGAGCAAGCGACACACCACAACTGAGCCTGCTGGATCCTCGCTGCCCTCTCCCTTTTCCAGTCACTGACTGACTCCACTCTGGCCATCAAACTGCTGACTGCCTTCCAAAAACTTGATTTCACAAATGGAAAAACAGCATCTGCTTTCCTACAGCTTCACATATGGTGGTCATAGCTGCTCATATGAACTGAAGCAGGTAAGCGGAGGTAGGGGGTTTGGCCTCTGGGGACCTTAATCAGAGGGCCTGGCCCTGGGGACTCTGCTGGGGCACTCTGCAGTTAGGACCACGCTGACCTGAACCAGATGAACCTGCATATGAAATGAGGCCACATAGCTCAGGGAGCTGGGACCATGAACATGAAGCAAACCGGAGGCTGTACACACAAGGTGTGCAAGTGAGATGATTCATTTCAGGATTTACACTGTTGACACAGAGAGATGGGTGTGATGGAAATCTCTGTCCAATTGTTTGCCACCACAAAACAAAAAGGCGGTATTTAATTTTCATAACCTACACTCAGGTGTGGATCATGGTCCTTGTTTCCTCTGAACAGGTTCTGTTATAGTCCAGGTTTCTGTTGTTCAGCAGGTTTAAGATGAGATCCCAGTAACTAGTTTAAAGTTTAAACACTTGTGTGAAAGTGCAGTATGTAATAAACTTTGTCTTTACACTTGTTCAGTTTGGTGTGGATGTGGACTGACTCGCTTTTTTTTCTTCAGTCAGATTGAATTTATGTTATATGAGAGTGTGATGCTCTTAAATGTGCAGCGACTTCGAAAGACGGAGGACTGACGTCTCAGACAGGAAATGGTGTTTTATGCTGATTATATTGGTTTTTTAACTGCATATAAAAAATAATATCAGCAATGGAAGCTGTATGACTGCAGAGAGTGAGAGGCAGTGACAAAGGTTAATAACAGTGAAGATGTGTCATTAACATCAGCTTCGGTTATCCACACTAACACCTGCAGCTTGTGTCCTGACCCCCCTTCGTCATTTACACTAAGTAAATGTTGATCTGACTACACCATGTATAGTTCACACTGGCCTGATTTCTTTGTAGTTTGGCCTTGGATCTTGCTCCGGTGCTGCTTCAGGTGTCGTTATGTTATCTTTTTTTGTGAACTGCCCCCCTCCTTTCCCCTCCGCTCCTGTCCCGCTGGTCTCGCTCTCCTGGCGGTGTTACCGGTGATCACAGCGTGACAGACCGTCCTTGGGGAGCCAGAAGCACCGTTTACAGCTCTTTTGGTGTCAGTGCCTCCTGTCTGCTCCAATTTCTACCTCACTGCTCTTCCTCCTGCACTTGGCCTGCATTTGTCCCCAGTCACTGTTATACAGAGGGGGAAATGGGTCAGAGTGAACGTTGACACAGAAACGCACTGGTAGACCAGAGTTTACACCCTTTTTTATGGGAGATTTGCTCTCTTATCCAAACACAAAGATGTACATGTGCAAACACACATGAATTAGATGAGCTATCAGTCAATTAGATCATACCAATTAGATTAGACTATATATTATACCAATATCAGCCTGTGGAGTAGAAATGTGTAATGATTGCTAATTGCCTTGTTAGTATGAAAACAAAGCAGTGTTTTTTTTGTGCTGAGGGGCTAAATTACCAGGAAACAAACAAGTGGATTGGAACATGTGAATAAGGATGTTTTTACATGAGCATCTGTGGATACAGCTGCCGCTCGCTCTGACCATCCTGCCTTCTCCTCTCTGTTTCTCTCAGGCTCAAACAAACAAAGCCAAACAAGACAGCAGCCTCATGTTCCTGTTTTGGGTAAGTGTTATAATCAGTTGTTCATGACACCAGTTCATGTCATTTTTTTTCTTTTCTGGAGAGTAGATGAAAGCTGCATCCGTGCACCTTCTATGACGCTTTACTTCTGTTGTACAGCTTGTTTATTTTTTGTTTAAAGCCACTGCACCTGTGTGTTTGTATGTCAGTGCAGTGGAGTAACATTAACACTAGTGCATCCTCTGGGAAATAGTTTTTTTTTTTTTTACAGCAGACCACAACTGTAGCAGCAGCTGATGATGATAAAATATTCACTCATCTTACCCTTCATCCCAAGAGAACTTTGTTTACCATGAGCTGCCTTTGCAGAAGCCACAATGAGATTCAGGAGCCTTTTGTCCAATCGGCTTTTCCTATCAGGCTAAACGCTCTCTGGAGATCCTTCCTCAGAGTAGATAAATGGCCATTCATGTCACACTCGTCGGGGTGAGGAGACAGACAGTTTAGGGCCCAAGAGACAGAAAGAGCCGACAGCCTTATTGACGTTTTAATCAAAAACAATTGGCAATGAATCAGTCGACCTGTGAGCACAGAGTCAGGGAAGTAAAGGTGTAAGGATTGAAATTCAGAGCTTATTGACATAAAACTGACCTGCTGTCAGTCTGTATGGGGTTGTTATATCATGAGAGCTTCTTGGGATGTGCTGCCCTCCACCTATCCTCAGGTTAGACGTGGGTGGAGCTATGTTACAAACTGAGGCCTTCACAACACACGTTGACCTGTCGTAGCGGGAATAACAGTAACAGTGGCTTGTAATTCCTGTTGGTGACAACAAGCCAGTAAGAACTAAAATAAGAAAACTCAAGATAAATGATAGATGTTATGAGACTGCAGGCTGTGTATGTGTCAGTCTACTCTCACTTGATGTCAAGCCGACACTCAGCTTTTTTATGGCTTATTTGCTGTATCACTGTGCACTAGTCATTATAATGTATAAAATTGTCTGTGTTCATCTGTCTAATATTTTCTGTAGTTATTTGAATGTGATGATCTGATGTTTGTCTTTGTCGCATATTGTTGTTCAGTGAATTTGTTTGCACAGGATGGATGTCATGTTAGGCTGTAGGAAAACATAATTATATTTGGTGAAATTTTTGTCAGATTTAATGCTTGTTTTTTTAATTATTTGTCTGTTTGTGTAAGATATCAGACTAATAACATTCTCATTTTTTCTCTAAAAACAGCTGCTCAGCTTGTCCTAAAGTGAGTCATCTGCTTTTTTTTTTTTTTTACTGTCTGATAAAACATTTACACACTATAGGTTGTTTAAAGTCAAGTAATTTTGTATGCTGTACATTGTCATCAGTGTTTGTGTTTGGATAACAGTATGTGTGTATAATTCATGTGCAGTGTTGGTATATTTTTACTTTATATCCTGCACCACAGTATGAAATATGTAACATCGTAACATCGTGCTGCAGCCTGAGCAGAGCTCCCTCATGACGTTACCTCCGTTCACCTCCGTCACAGCCCATTTCTCCCTCAGGATCAGAACGTTTAGAGGATGTTTTTCACTGGGAATCTCAAACATTAGCATTAGCAGTAAATTATTCATTTACACGCTTTTTATGTGAGTCAGAGAATGCAGCAAACAATTTTACACTCTTGCAACCACATAACTAATTGTTAAGAGTCTTCCACTGGGTTTTTAAAGATGTTGCCACAGACTTTTCATCAAACATTAACGCACGGTACCGGAGATTTCATGCAGTGCTCTTTAACATGTCCATTTTAGACACTGAAAAACTAATCATAAATCACTAAATGATAATGGGAGAAAGGGGAGGAAGGAACGACTCTGCTCCCTGACCGGTCATAAGTTGATCATCTTAAGCTCCGAGCTGCAGGTAGGCGATGACAGCTGCTTAATTTGGTTTTGTCACCGGGGTGACTTAATCCTGTAACAGGCCCCGATGACGGCGGCCTCACAGACGGCAGAGAGACGAAACGGCACTCTGGTTGCCCGTTTACAGATGCAGCAATAGAAACCAAGGTCACTTTAATTAACTGCCAAATTACAATTTAAACGATAATACTAATCACTCACTTTTGCGGTAGATGAAAGCTACTGGCTGTCATGTTAATTTAAGGCTACAGGGGAAAATGGACATTTCCACGTCTGCCTCACAGTGGGGTCTGGTTCTGTGCTGTGCTGCTTTTTCAAATCAAAAACAGGGTGACCTGAATGATTCCTAGGGTTTCTTTTCTCTCTCCCTGTGTCTCCCTGATGTTGCGTCGTCTCTCTGTGATGGATTTCAGAGCCACTGATGTTGCCTGTAACCAGGCCTCACCTTATCACAGCAGCTTTGCTCTGTGAAGAAACTGGAATTAAAATCAGATCCACATAGACTGGGTTTGTCTAAATGTATCAGATATACATTTGTAATCAGGGAAAACTTCCTGTAATTAAATGCTTGTTTATGTTTGTTTATGCAAAAAAAAAAAACTGACATGTAAAAATGACAGACTGTCTTTTTAAAGGTGATAATGTGGTAATGAATAATGTGTGTGATATTTTTACCTCAATTTATTGTTTTGTTTCTAAAAAGAACAAGTCTCCATTTCCAGGGTCTGAGTCAAAGTCATATTAAAATTATTTCCATAGGGTCTTAAAACCAAATACATTAAATTTAAGTAAACCAGCAAATATTCTCATTTGAGAAGTTTTGAACAGTATACATTTGGTGTTTTTTTTTTTTTTTTTTTTTCTATTTCCTTCAAACATTAGACCATTTAAAGATAATTTTGTAATCCATTTGTTGTTGGATTGTTTCAGCTCGTCTCTCCGTGACTTTGAACCAGGGAGTCTTAACCTTTCTGTTCCTGTGGACTGTCATGGTGCCATGTAGTTGGACGCTGTAGTGGACTAGGTAAGTTCCAGACCATGGGATATTTATTCAAGCCAACCTCCACCCCATTACAGTTACTGCCCATCTGCCACTGCTGCCACTCGGAGCCCTCCTAAAGGTTACTCATTTACATATTTGGGGGTGGGATGGGGGGGGTGTCCACTGATAACAGAGCTTCAATCAATCAATGCTTGGTGATTAGTCCCATGTAAAATCCCAGCAGTTGGTTAAAACTCTGCCTGCTCGCCTCGTTGCCACTTTTCAAATGAGGTCCTGGAATGCTATGACAACTAACTGGAAACAACTGAATAGAAAAATTCATAATTTCTCAGATAAATTATGACGGGGGGCCTGAAACTGATTTATTATTGTGATCGTTAGCCATATGGCACAGACTGCCTCCCCCCTCCTAACATTCAGAAATGTGCGATTCCAGGGCTAGGTCAGCGCAACCTTTACCATCGCACAAATGAATCTTAGTCTCATCAGAAACGAAGGACAACAGAGAAATGCACTTGTTCTACTGAAGCTGCATTAACAGTTAAACACTGTGGGATAAAATACACCTCAGACTCTGAGTAATGATCAGTTTTAAGATGGAAAGGAAACCCCAATCAACATAGCAGACAACATGATTTCACATGAACATCTTTGTAGCAGCTGTTGATGAGTTTCTCTAAGCTGTGGATGTTCAGATTTAAGGACCGCTTATCCATGTTTTCTTTAAGTGTGATATTCGGAGTTAATTTCCAATCTTGGAAATGTTTGTTTTATTTGTGGATTTGTTTGATTTCTTTTAGACTTGTGGCGTTAAAGAAAAATATTTAAATTTCCATTTTCTTAAAACCTACAACAACTGATCTTTGTTTTTGTTTTTGGCAACTTCACTTCACTTGCTGCGGTGAATTTATCAGCAAATAGCTTCTTATTTACAAAGCATGTCCAGTAGATTTGGAACAGTTTTATCATTTTGGTGTTCACCCAGTTTTTGGTCTCCTCCAACTTTAGCTGATACTTGCTTCACTTTTCCTTTTAGGTTTTCCTGAATTTAGTTATTTATGAAGAGTCTCTTGTTGGTGAGATGCCTCTATCTAATTTATAAAACTAATCAAATGATATTTAAATGATCATGTGTCATTTTAATTTAATATTTTGGTACCAAATACACCAGGTAAGTGAACTATGATGGGGGATTTTTGACATAAAATGGGTAAATTGGGCAGAGGACCGTCTTCATGTTCAGTATCTCAGTTGACGAGTGGGCGACAACCTGACATGATACTTTATTAATGAAATCCGCTTTGATCTTGTTCTAGTCTCTGTCGTCTTTTCATCAGTGTCGTCTTGAGTACTCACCACCCTCATATTAGACTTGAAATTCCACCCAAAGTTAAGGCTTTAGGAGGAAATATCCTATTTATAATTATTTGCATTTGGCCTGCCAACATTTACATTATCATCTGTGTCTGATAATAATTGCCTGGTCTTTTTTTTTTTGGCTGAGGGCGGTGTTTTATTAAATTGTAATCTCCGACACTGTTTCCTGACACAAACTTTATGTGTCACCGTGATTGGCATGGAGGAGATGACATGACAGAGCTGGTTTTGGGGGACTGACAGATAGTTGGCAGGTTAGGGCTCCCCTGTTGGGTGCTGTGCTGCCTCAGGACAGTCACCTGTCAGCTCAGGTGAAGGCTCGTCATAGCTGATGACTGGGAGCAGCAGAGTGGATATAATGGAATGAGCAGACTGACACAGATGTAGTGCAGGACTCCCTTTGTTTGTGGGTGGAGGAGGAGACCTTCCTTCAGTCAAGAGTGCTGCCAAGCTGAATAAAGAGTGTGAGGAGTTTTAGCAATGTGGGGGCATTTATGTTGGACACACACAATTGATTCAAATAATATTCAGGCTTATGATTTCAAACTGTTCATCTGCTGTTCACCAGAACCAAAGAACCTTTCAGGTATTGTGGTAGATGTTGATTTATATGTGATTATAATTTCACTATGGATAAAACACTATGAAACACATTCACTGTTGCTTTCTCCTCAAAGATTGTGTCCCATGATGACACATAATGATCCAAGGATAAATATTTCGCATGTTGATTGTTGCCTTCTTTGTCTATTCACTCCATCAGACATCGGGCCCGTTTCAGAAAGTGTGTTTAGTGAAAACTCAGAGTTAGTTGCCTTAGACTCTAATGCAACTAATCCTGAGTTTTGACTAAACCTGCTTTCTGAAACAGGCCCATCATCTACGACTCATCCAGCTTTGTCAACATTTTGAAGAGACTTTGCAGCGCGCACATAACTCCAGAGGGCATCATGGAGAACGTCAGCTGGTGAAATCAAGGTCTGTACTTTTGTGTGTTTGAGTGTGTGTATCTGTGGTTTTTGTGATTTGGGGTCAGAGGTTGCTGCTGTGTTTTTTTTTTGTTTTGTTTTGTTTTTTTCTTTGAGGTTCTACAAAAGCCAGTGCTGCCAAGCACAGAGTGAACATGTGTCCATCAAAGTCAGACTGATACGAAGCGTGAGGGCTGAGGCTCAGCTCCAGATATGTGAGGGTGTGGCTGAGTCATACAGGAGCTCAGCACAGCACACTGCCACAGTACATTACACTCACTGACTCTACAGACCAACCATAAGCTGCTGCATCACATTTACACACAATATGGAACGGGACAAATATTAATCTAGAGCAGAGAACAGTTTGTGTCATTACTACAGTGATGTAGCAATCGTCACAAACATTTATCAAATTCAAATATTCATGGACGATGCGTCTTACATTTGTTCACAGATGTAAAGAACAAACAAGGAATCCAACAACAGGTCCTGACAACATGATTGTATTCATTAACTTACTAGATCAACCAGGGACATTTAGGTTTTTTCTGGGACATTTTTGCCTTTAATCAGAGACAGTGTAGAGAGACAGGAAACGGGAGGAGAGTGGGGGAAGGACATGCAGGAAAGGTCGGTATTCGAACCGGCGAATATCTGCAGGGCATGTACATCAGTGTAATACGCCTTAGCCACTCGGCCATCCCGGTGTCCCAGGGACGTTTAGGTTTTAGTTTAGGTTTACAACCTCAGTTTCACACACTGATGCTCCATTCAGATGCTGATACATATACAGTTTAGCTGTTGAGTTGGATTGTGGGTAAAGTAGGTATTAGATTTTAATGAGAGGAAGAGGACGTGTGTGTGTTGTTTGTGGTTCTGCTGTATTGATTTTCATCAATGCAGTCATTGGACCCAGTCTTTTAATCTTGTATCATCTAAATAAAAGCACAACTACATACAAAACATCCAGCGTTTAAGAAATTACATAGAAACTTACTTAATTGCTCAAGAAATTCAAAAACACACACAAACAGGTTGAAAAAAGAAGCTTATACTGCAAAATCTAATATGACAAGTTGTCATTTGTTTTAACTGAAACCTGAGTTACTGATTTATGTTTGTAAAAAAAAAAAAAATTTCCAAGTGAAATGGTTGGTACATGGCTCAGATTAATCTGTGACCAATTCTCAACCAATAACTTTAGTCTGACTTGTGATGAAAACTGATATATTGATAATTTGTGAATATAACAACATAGGAAGTTCTAACACTCACTTACTCACTCACTCACTCTGACACACTCACCTGTCTGATATCTCCTGTCAAATCGTCTGCTCGGTCCCTCAGGCCTCACAGCGTCCGTCAGTGAGTCCTGTCAGTGATGAGGTCCGATCTGTGTTCATAACTTCTGTCAAAGCAGGTCAATCCACTGTGTGCCCCCCCTCCTGCTCCGCTCTGCCTCAGTAAGGAGCAGCAGTGCTCAGTAATCTGGATATAATTTCTGTAATCTGCTCAAGTTATGCCGCAGGTTCGTGTGTTGATACAGAGACGTGTAGTCAGAGCGTTACTGCCAATATACTCGAAGGTCCTGAGTCACGCTACCTCTGCAGCTCTAAACCTCTGACCCTGAGTTTTTAAATCATTAATTATGGATTATATCACTGTGAAAGGTGAAGCGAGCAGGGTTGTAGAGACTGTAGATGTATAGCAGTATGACTCAAAGACATTCACATCATGTTTTCAGTGAATATTTACCAGCTCTGAGCTTTATTCTCAGAGATAACGGTGAACCAGTAATCCCTGCAGCAATAACTACGTACAACAGTAATGCAGAGTCTCTGGATTACTGCGTAATTGTGTCTCCATCTTGTCATCCCACAGTGCTGCAGATAATTGTCCATTGCCTCTCTGTTTAGTGGTGATCTTCACACGACTGTTGACAGGTGATTAGTATTTTTCTGATGTCTGCAGAAGCCTGGACAGGTGGGTAAACCCTGCCACAGGAAATGATGGTTCCCAGTGGCAAAGTGCATATCAAGGTGCTGCCCACCTTTTGCCTTTCCCTATGAGGGGAGGATTTAATCAGTGTGTAGTCGAGCAACTCTCTCGTTAATTAATGGTGCCTCCATGAGATGTCAGGAATCGGCGTGCAGAAGCCTCGCACATTCAGAAGTTCAACACAAAGTGCTGTTCAACAGTGGTCGCCTGAAGGCTAACTGAGTATTTATTTGGTGTTTTATTTAGCATGTTGTTTTCCTGATTGTGGGCCCTACTGGGGACATCTTAATTCTCTAAATGACTTTTTAAGTAGTGCCTCTGCTCTGCGTGACCCTGCTGAGTGACAGGCCATTCTAATCCTTTTTCACCAGGGGAAACAGCCTTTATTGCAGCCTCTGGTTTGTTTTGCTCCAGCCCGCAACATACGGCATTTAACACTCCCATAATTAAGTAGCTGAAGCCAAAGTGCTCTGCCCAATCTGAGTCCATCAGCTGGTGCTGATTGACAGACGAGCAGAGGGACAGTTGATGTCACACTAACATTATAAATGTCATTTTCACAAATAAAATTTATTACAGCAGCTGTGAGTGGATATGGAATAGTAGAAAATGTAGATTAATCCCCTCAGTGATTTTATTCTATTATTTGTTGTGTTAACACTTCACTTTTCATCAAGCTGTAAAACTAATATGTGATGAAAATGGGCTCTCAAACGCAACATTACACGCAGTGCTGGGGAGTCTTGACAGTGTCCCTGTTGCCGTTTATCCTGCTCTCTTCTAGCCAACTGGGTGAAGGATACTCTGCCTGTTTCCCCACCCAAACTCTAGGTCCCATCTGCTCAGAGAAAGGCACAACATTTGTCAAAGTAGACTGGATAATGGCTTTGGCATCCTTATTATAATCTCAGCATAATCTTCATTTGTCCACTTTTGGCATTGGGACACTTCTGGGTTTGGGAAATCGGTCAGGACTCTTAAGTGTCCTCGTTTCTCTTTCATTAGCTCAGATCTGAAGCGTGAAAGCTCATTTAATTACAATTTAAAACATGGTGGCTGCATGTTTTTTTAGACACACACACAAAGCTGAGGTTGTTTTCCATCCTGCTGTGATTAGCCTAAATCTAATTCCCCAAATTAAAGAGGTCACTGACATAAAGCCTCATCAATCTGAGCGTGATTGCACTCAAATCTGATTCCTTCATTACGTGATTGATTTTACAACAGTGAAGTGAAGAGCACGGTGAAGATCACAGTGAATAGCATTGTCAGTGATCATATTAGCAGATAGAGCAGCAGAGTAGAAGGTAAAGACAGTTAATTCTGGCCGTTATGTGTGTAAAGACAATAGAGGGACAAACTTCATATCGTGTCTCTCCAATCTCCATTAAGGTTGTGGCTCTCAGTTGACTACTGCTCCCCCTGTATGTGGGTCACACACACCGTTCCCAGCTGTGCAGCCCAGTCAGCTGTGCCTTTTGCCATGCCCGCCAACATCTGCTCCACAAAAACAATATCCAGCTTTTAGCACTCAAATGGAGGTTACACCATATGCCAGCAAGCCACTTAGTTTCTGCCAGGGGAGCTGGGGCCTGGCTGCACTCGGCGAGGTAACAGTGAAGGAGAACGACACTGGGATGAGAAGGGGAGCTCATCTTTTTCCATTTTTTTTTCTCTTTTATTTGTTCTTTTCTTTACCTGTAGCTCTCTTCATTCTCTTTCTGTATCTTTAATCTTTTTGTTTTATCTAGTGTGTGTGTGTGTGTTTTTTCTCTCTGCAGCTCCTCACTCAGGCCATCATCAGTGTGTGCCAGTGTGCATCTGCTCAAGGTGCTTTGGCAGCATCACCTTTTGAATATTAATGCACCACCTAAACAACAGTTTGCCTGCAAGGTCTGCCACAAGGTCTGGTGAAGTGCATGTGTTTTACATGTACATGCTAATATTTGGGAACCATTAGTCATAACACTGATTTATTTATTTTTAACTCGACGCTAAACTACGCCTAGTTCTGTCTTTAACTTGTCCTTTCAGGGAGCGGTGTTACTGATGGCACAAAGTGCCATTTAGACATTTAAGACCAATTAAGAGTGCAGATCTGGATACTATGGGCTGAAGTGCTGCTCACTATGCTGAGAGGTGATAATGGGTTTTTAATTAAATATGGGAACCAAAGGTCCCAAAATGGAGCTTACAGCTAACCAAGCAGTAGCCATTTGGTGACTGTACAGACAAGGTCCATTATTGTGTCTCTGGCCTCACGTCTTCCTGTGGCGCAGCTGCTGTCGTCCCGTCCAGCTACAACTACTACCTCTCGTTAATAAAGCAAAGCTGCAGTGGTAATAATGTCACTGCATAAAATGTAGGATAAGTGATAAAGTAGGAAGTGTTGCTTTGTTGACAGTGGAATAAATTCATTTTCACAGTGAGTGATTATTTATTATTACACACATTAAACACCACTGAATGTTATCACACACACTTATACGCTCTCATTCCTCTCGTGCGAGCTCTTGTCCTTGTTCGGTCTTTGGGGGTGGGAGAGGAGGGGGAGACTGTCAGAGCCACGCGCTCGTGGGGGAGGAGGATCACTGAGGAGCTCTGGGACGGCAGGTCGGGGCTGCCTTCTGCAGGTCATGGTTTCACTTGTGGGTATTAATTTGGGAGGGACTGACTCTCAGGCAGCTGCGTGTGTGTGTGATGGCCATGGTAAGTTTGCTGGTGAGCGGTGAGGAATCACCTTGACAGGATCTGGACTGTTTATCATAGCAGGAGCTGATGCCACTCATGAATGCTGATCAGAATCCACAGGGAGTTTAATTACTTTCTGCTCTGATGCTGTTGCTGTTTATGTCTTCAGTCTTCCTGTAGCAGTCTGTTTTAGCAGAGTTTGCTGAACACACTTGTGCAAAAATGGAAAAAAAAAATAAAAAATAGTCTTTTTTTCTGGCTACAAAACAACTCTGAGTATCATTTAGTTACCAGCTGGTTGAGCTTAAATTTACAGCACCACTAGAAATCTAACCAAAAGGCTACGCTGGCAGCAGCAATATATTCTTACTGTTGAAAGATAATTTTGTTTGTAACATAGCAACACACTGTGACTTATTCTCCAAGTTGTTTATACCCACCTCTAGCTTGTATTTATTTAATCGGATTGCTATTTTTTGTCCACATTCACACATTTGTCACATGTATTTGATGGAATCACATCCGTCTTCAGAGTCACTGCTGTGTCGTAAAAAATGCCAGGGCTTTTGGCAACAGCGGCAGATTTCTGTCAGCGTCTATCTTTGAACACCTCCCACATCATGTTCTGAGGAAGTGATTCCGATCCGCTGCCAAAGGGGAGCAGTCCAACAACAAATGGCAGTGGATGGATGGAGGGTGTGGGGGGTGGGGGGGGTGGGCTGGAGCAAGGAGGGGAGGGGTCCTATCGTACTCAGACTGTGTATCATGGACAAGTAATAAAACTAATCTTGAGGAATTTAATGACTGTGAAGAGTAGTAGTTGTGATGGTGTGTTAATTGTGTGCACTTCCTTGGACAGACAGTGGAGGGCAGTGCTTCAGTGGAAACAAAGCAGAAGCTGTCAGGGTACAACCTCATATTTATGTGTGTGTGCGTGTGTGTGTTTATGTGTGAAGGTGTTGTGTGTATCCTTGTTTATATTGTGAGAGTCGTGTGGGTCCCTCACAGGTCATTAAAAGTGTGTGGTTCTCTGTGTAACATGCTGTTGTGTGTCCTCTGTTGTGCAACTATGTTACAGTAAGTAACAGAGACAAACCAGCACAAAAATTATGCTAATGATGACAATGATTATGTTAATTTGACTTTACCAGTCCAGTGCAATGACGCTGAGCTTACATGATTATTAATAGGATCACAACGTGTTAGTTCAGAGTGGTTTAGCTGTGCTGCAGTCCCACATGCGTAAAACATAACGTCAAAATCAGAAACACTAAAACTATCATTGTATTATGATGATTCAGATTACATATATACTGACATTTGAAATGAGACACTTGAGATATTTTTAAATGTTGCAGCAGTGAAATTAGAGCCTGACGTGACATCTCTTCTCTGTTTAAGGTGAGAAGCTTTTATCTCGGCTCCAGCTGTGACTTCTCCCTGAGACAACTTTTTAAGACCGTTGCATGACTGCTCCCAACTAGAGTGAGACTCCAGCAAATGCGTTCAGTCAGCCACCACGTCTGGGTGTGATGCATCATGAAGACCTGTCAGAAAACTCTGATCCTGATCAGTGTGAAAAGTGTAGATGAGGATGTAATATTGAACGTCCAGATGGTTTCCAAGCAGAGGCAGACATGTTGTGGCTCTGTGTTATCTTTAATTCATATCTGCTCTGCCGTTCTTCCTGCATTGTTAGGGCCCTGTCTCTGGGCGCTGCGAGATGTGCAGCTAATTTAATATGGGGGAACAAACAAACTAAGTTTAGTCAGTGTCACTTTGTCTGGCACTGCAGCTAATCTCTATGAACAGTATTGTGTGTGATATAGTGCAACATAGTGAATGCTTCCTCCTACAATTGGAAATGACTTTTTGTGGTGTGATGCCAAGAGCTTGATGATGATGATGCTCAGAAGCCCAGTATGGTTCACGCCTCAGTGCTTCAAAGCAGCCGCTAAGCTCTTTTTAATGATATGACATAAACCATTACTGTGGTTGACTTAGTCTCATATACCTGTTTACATCTTGTTTAATCGCTGCAGGCTTATTTACACATTAACAAAGAAGAAAGTTGTGACTACAAAATACTAAAGAGTCCTATTGTCTGACATATCTTAGGTCTGAAGGTGAAAGACTTTCTTGACTTGTATTATTACTGCAGTTTCCAGTGTGTACACACAGATTTTATTACCCTTGTAGAGTTTTTCTACCTAGAACAGAGACACTCTGTGCAGAGGAGTCAGAGTTGAAAATCCTTTTTTTTCTGCCTGAGCATGTGATCAAATAGTTTAGAGAGTTTTGTGTGATTTTTTTTTTTTTTTTTTTTTTTTTTTTTTATTTGTGAGGAAAATTCATACAGTAAATTTATTTTGAAATATGTGAAATATATAGTATCAATGCCAGTATTGATCAGATGTCAAGCTGATGAACTTCTTCTGCTCGGAGGATTGTTGACATTCAGAATTAAATGCATCTGCTTTTCTGAAGCAACTGACAAATGTATGTTAATGTGTTGGCAGGATTTAAAAAGTGAAATGAGGCAGCCATCTTTTCAGATCACTCATGTGTCACAAATCCAGAGCCTCTCTCCTCCATGGGGCCGTGATGACCTCAATAATTAAGGGACAATTTTAAAACGCATTTCTAATTTTCTACCAGACTGAAAAGCTTTATTATGGAATAGCTGACAAAAACCCTCCCCTTGAATGGGGGTGACTCCTGGGCTTCCACTAAACTGGTCATGAATGCACAAACCATCTGTTTTTCTGGCCGTTTGTCAGGGTGAGCGTGGCGGAGGCAGCTGTCAGAGTGGCCCCGGTTTGAATGATGGAGCACACAACCTTTGTTTCTCTCTGCAGTGGCTTTGTGAGCTCTGGCTCGTCCCGCTCATGCTGCCCTGCACCGAAATAAGGAGGGAGACGATTTGCGTTGTCGAACCACCAAGTCACCGCTGAACTGCCAGAAAGTGTAGAGTCAGAGATGGACTTGGAGAGAGCTCGAAGAAATGAAATGAACAGAGAGAATGAATGAGAAGGGAAGGAGAGATGGGGAAATGGACAGAAGGGACGTGGGGGTGACAGTTAAAGAGCAGGGAAGGTGTATGGCCGGTGAGTGCATTGTGTTGCTGAATGAGGATCTGGGGCATTGTGCACGGCCAATCTGTAGCTCAGTGGGTGAGGTTGTCAGGAGCCAGAGCCAAGGATGAGGGCCAGAGGGCCAGGAGAGAGAGGTGAGAGCAGCCAGCAGGGCTGAGGTACTGCAGTGGAAACACGCAAAAAAAAAAAAAGAGAGAAAGTGCAGAGGAAACATTGGCTAGTTGAGTTAAAACCAGTAGAAACATGCAAATTAATTTTCATTTCATGCATTTGACACACTGTGGAGTAATGTTGCTTTACTGAGTCAGATGAAGTTTGTATGATAAGAAAATAAACCCCAGGCTTTAAACAGGAAGATGCTGCATGGACCTCCAGGTTATTACACACTTAAAACAGAATTTCCTGGCTGCAGCGCGCCTTTATATTTCCAAATTAAATGCCAGCACAGGGTAAACCCAGCATATTGGAGGATAATTTAATTCTTATCACGCAGTGTGTACTCCTGTTCTCTCCACTTTATTTATCTGTTGTGGTGTTTATTAAGGTGATTTCCTCAGACAGCCTCCACCCCCGTGCCCTGATAGGGTAGGGGGGTGGGGGGTGGGGGGTCACAGTGGCCAGCATGACCTAATTGCATACATTGATGCACTTGACCGAAACGGAAAGGCTGTGATTTTTAGGATATGAGATCAGCCCACGTAAGTGGGGGGTTGATGGTGCAGTTTGTGTCTTATATCAGCTCAATCTAGACCAAGATATGCCACTGGTATAAAACCATTAACATAAAGAGTGAGAAGCATTGAATAATTTAATTATTTTTTTTTAGATGTTATTTGTGAAAATCTACCAAACTAGTGAAACTCTTGTCCATTATCAGCGACAGAGTTGATGACAGAAGTCGCCTGAAGGCTCCAGAGAAAATCCTGGCGTGTGTGTGTGTGTGTGTGTGTTTGATGCAGCTCTGCTGGAGGAGCTGATGGACTCTGCTCTTTGTCACAGTGCAAAGCTTCTCACACACTATTCACTCTCTTTTCTTGCTATGATTGGTTCATGAAGTGACATGTTGTATTACTTATTTTCATCAGATGATGATGCTAAAAAAAGGTAGGTTTTGTTATCATATCAGTTTGGCGTTATCTTTACTACTCTAATTACGTCTGATTCCTTGTGCTGTCGGAGGATGTGGGCAGCGGGCTGGTGGAGCTGATGGTGGTAAAGCAGAGTGTAGCAGGAAGCAGTTGTGTTCTCTCACACGCCAGTCTGAGCATGGCGTTTTTCTGTAGCCCCGGGGCAGGCAAGCACCCAACGCTAGCGCTGCCCGTGCCCAGCCCCTCCCCGTCTGTGTGTCACGAGTCAGATCTCGTTAGGAATGACGGCTCTCTGATGTGGACAAATTGTCACTGAGGGGGGACCTGGAGACTGAGAGACACAGCTTTGGCTACACAGAGGGCAGAAAGTGTAGAGGAGCTGCCTCTTCAGAGAAGGCCCCCGGAGACGGTGCAGGGCTGATTCTCTCTGGGGATTCATGTTGTAGGTAACTGTCTGGGAGCCTGCAGGTCTGGTGAGGTATTTATTTATTCTGTGTTTAAGACAGAAAGAAGATACCCACATGTCCACAGCTCCACCACAATGTGCTTCTTCCCTTTTTATTTAAAGCGGCCACTCCAACAAACAAAGTCACCCCTTTGCCTTTCATAATAGATGCTTGAATTGTATCAGGTGCATATACTCGTCTCATTTGTGTGGATTGCAGCCTTCAATAGACTGCCAAGCACTCATTCATGATCTCACACTTTTGTTTCTTCACCTCGAAGGCCCACAATAGGCAGTGTGGTGACAGAATGGCCCCTCTTTTAATGGTTAACGGGCCAAGAGAGGCCAAGCGGCAACACCAGGCTTTGAGAGTGTGCTGGAGAAGCATATGGAGCTCTAAATAAAATTCAGATCAAGCACAATGATAGCTGAGGTCTGCTTTGTGTTTGGGATGGCTTGGTGAAAGAAGTGGGTGGAGTGGAAAGTTAGATCCCCATAATAAGATCTTGAGGCTCGAGCAGATGAATGTATGGCTCTGTAATGTGGCGTGCTTTGACTTTAGAGGGAAATCACAGCAGCAGCGTTATTGTCAGGGACAGACTCCTCCAACTTGGCCTGTTATTACTCCTCAACTGTTGGCCTCAGTGAAGCCTTGTCACCCGCCCAGAGTTCTGCTGCTAATCAATGACACTGACAGTCGACAGATTTTCCAGCTTCGCCGTCTTTGTTAGAAGCTGATGACCTGAAAGGATTTGGGTGGTAGGGCAGTGAAAAAGATGTTTAAAACTAATAAATAAAACCTCCAGAAGCTTGTGTGAGTTGTGGGGTGATGGGGGTATGGAAGGAGGAGGAGGAGGGGGTCTCTTTTCCTTTTTTTTCCTCCCTCTTTTTTCACACTTGCAGAATCTGCAGCCTTTGAAGGACTTGTGAAGCCGAAGGCGTCCCGTTGCTCAATCAAACAGATTAAGTCAGTCAGACAAGCAGCGATCTGTCCCATTCAATAAACTTACTTTTGTCATGCTGGATCTCAGAGGGACTCGTATATGAATAACACCAGTTCTGGACATGTCACTGCTTTGCCACACTTTGGATTTTTTTACTCATTGTTACCTTGGATCTTCTCGTCTTACATTATTGATATTTGTCAAAAAAGGTGTTTTTGTTTAATAGATTTTTTCACGTTTACACAGCTAAATGCTGATCTGCTGCAAGATACGATTATCCTAAAACATCACAGCTTGTTTTGTGTTAAAAGTGTGAAAATGTAAGTATGTAGTGTTTCTAAAGCACAGGCGATCCACTAATGAGGACATCTGTTTTCATATGGTCCTTGACATGTAGCACCAGAAATTTGATGTCATCCTGTCCAAACTGGTACATGGCTGGCAGACAGCATGGCATCCTGTGATTGGTTCTGACAAGCCAGTGACAGCTCTGGAGGTGAGGAGGGTGCATGACAAAGGGCAAGCAGAGGATGAGGGGGAACGGCGTCAGGCTATAGGTCTGTTCGTCTGTCTGTCAGCTTGTCTTTTCTGCCTCTACAACCCCCCCTCCCCCTCGCAACCCTCCTCATCACACACTGCCATGAACATTCACCCTCATAATCAGACCAATCAGAGGCCAGGATCTGTCTTAAACAACACACTGTATATTAATGTTGCTCTATATTATAGTGAATCTTTAGCATGTGGAGGGGACGTGCTTTGTGCTGAGGCTCATGTCGTCAGCTGTCGTGGCTCCTGCTAAGCATTGTATGTAGATCTCTGATTTAAAGATGGCCGTCTGCCATTATGAAAATCGAGGGTTGCTATGGTTCTGCACACAGCTGAGCACTGTGGGAGCCAATGAAGCCTCCTTGACACTGAGTGTACAGCAGATTTCTGGCAGTGATGGCCTCTTTATCATTTCTCCTCCCAGACAGAACAGCCAATCCTTTTATTTTATAGAAGCTCCATTTATTAGAGCTGCTAATGAAAAGGGGCTGTGTTTAACACACTGACATTTTATTGTAGGGCATGATGACTACATCAGTAGTTTGTGTCTGTGTTGGTCTTATGAGGCAAATTGGATGGCTGTTGTCTCCTCATGTGGCCAGTCTCCAGTGTGACCTTGCATTAGTGCATATGCTCACAGCAGGGTCACTGGTTGAGGGCATGATCTGTCAGCCTTTGTTTATGAAAGGCAGACAGCGCAAGCCTGTAAGATAACATATTTCATGCAATTAGTGGTCTGCTGCACTGCATTACAATTTCTGTACCACCACAGTAAACAACATAGATTAAAGTATAAGTGTTTTTTTACCCTTTACTCTGTATATATTCATACATTTGTTTCTGTAAACATGTCTGTTTGCTCTGTTTAACTAGTGCACTAACCATGTGTAAACCTCTCTATAAGTATGAATTTGATTTAATATAAACAAATCTGGGAATGATAACTTTAATTATCCTTTTAATTTCAGATTATTTTCTTAGTTTTGTTAATTGTTTGGTTGACAACACAAACATCCTAGTGTCTTTTACCAATCATCTCTGAAACATCACCTTCTTTTTTTGCAGTTTCTGATAATCTGACTTTGTCTGAGTCTGATGAAACAGCGTACGGGTCAGATCTCTATACTTCCTGGGTGACTGTCGCGTCCACATGATTGAGATAGTTTGGATGTGATAGAGATCAGTTGACAGAGTCTGTCAGTGTACCCTCTGACAGTCTCTGTAGAAAGCTTGGTAACCAGCCTTTTTCCTGGGAGGTGTTTGCTGTCACTGTGTGTTGTGGGTGCCTGGCAGCAGTATTTCTCCAGGCTGTCAATCTCCACAGACACTAACCTGCCATGTTAGATTTGACCTCCACCGGGGAGATTACTGTCTCCTAGCTCTGGAGGCATCCTTCATTTTTGCTCGGCTCTGTGGGGATACCTGGAAGAGATGAGACAGGATTGTAATATTCACAAAACCCAGATTAGACAAAATATTTTCATCATTAAAATGTCACAGCTATACTGAGTGAACGAGGAGATGTTTCATTTTTATATTACAATTCCTAAATATCCCAGAATACACTGCTGCAGGATGTGACAGGAATACTGTGTTGTATAGTAGCACTGCCACAGATCCATGTTCTTAGCAGAGATGAGTTTTGGATAAAAACACTGGCTGTGACTTTGATACAGTATGTGTGTGGGAGGCCTCAGAAGTGCCTGTTAATTAGTGGTGTTACATGATTACTGAGTACAACCAGTGCAGGGTCCAGACTGATTCAGCCATCTCTCGATAGTATTTTGTGATATTTACTGTAAGTGTGTTTTATCTTTGTGTTTGTGACGTGTATGTGGTTTATTATCTGTAAAAAAAAAAAAAAAAAACTGACTCAAAAGAAACAAAAGAATTGATCAGATTTGATAAATAACGTCTTATATAGATATTGTTTGAACTGATTACTTGGAGCTTTGACACGGACCTGCAGCTTTGTGAGTTTTAATGAGGGTTAGAGATTAGAGGTCTGTTGAATCAACATGCTACAGCAGATACATTGACGTCCTTATTCCTTATTGAGCTTATTTTATTTAATGTAGAAATGTTTACAATAAGAATCAGGCTGGCTTAGCTTGGCATCAAGGCTACACATTTCCAATATGACTGGTTTAAAATAATTAAATATTCTTCATAATTTCATTTAATCTTCAAGTTGATTGCAGAAGCAACGAGTCAATGATTTGTACAGTGTGTGTACTATGATATTTTCTTCTATGTTCAGTTATTACTGTTTATACTTTATACTTACTCTTTTTTCCACAAACTTAATTTAATTTTACAGTAACACTTGATGTTTTATGCATTTAAATGTTTTGAATATTGAATTTTCTGGTCTCATCTTTGAGCAGGTTCTGAGCGTCTGATACGGATAAAACTGCCCCATCACAGTCTAGTTCGGCATGTAATGAAGTTGTTTGAGATGGGCCATCACACATTAATTTACAGCTTTCTCCATTCTTATCATAAATTGACTGGTGCTCTATGAATGGCCGGTTATACAGTCACATAAAACCCTCAGTTATGGCCTGTGTTCTGTTTAGCCCTTGATAGAAATGTGGCGTTGCTTCCTGGTGTATTTCTGTCCATGAAAATTATAATATGGAACAAAGATTAGAATGAAATTATCGCGGCCGGAAGGCATTTACCCGCCTTGCTGAGGCACACCACGCAGGGTTAGGGGAGGGGAAAAAAACCCTGGTCCCCAAGAATAATGATAATACATTAGGCTGTGAGCGTGCTGGTATTATTGCTGTACATTATGTATGTTCCATTTATACTACCTCACACGGCCCAACCACTGCTGACGGATAGGTCATTACTCCCCGCACCGATGAACACTTATCAGGCCCCACTGCTGTTTATGGCCAGAATGAAGAGCACTTGTCAGTCAAGGTCACTGCTTTGTATGTCCTCTTTAATAGTTCCTTCTTCACAGTTGTTGAACTTTGTATGCTGGCTCGGGCCCCCCTCTAAGTGGTAAGGGAGATGGGCCGGCTGCTTTAACTGGGAGATTCAGTCTTTTGTATTGTGTGTTGGTGCTGTCCCTGCTGCTGGTGTTAATGGTTTGTGTGTGTGTGTGTGTGTGTGTGTGTGTGTGTGTATATAGTGTGTGTTTATTTGACAAGATGGTGCAGAGGTTTGTGAGCAGAGTCAAAGATCGGTGTGTCTCTGTGTGAGTGGGCAGCATCAGGAACAGGACAAGTATGAAGGTCTTTGTTGACTTGCTGCAGAGAAAAACAAGCTGTTTTTTTTCATGTTTTCATGTTTTCATGCAGTGTCTAGGCAAGTGTGTGTGACAGAGAGAGAGAGTGTGTGTGTGTGAGTGTATGATAAGTTCGGGTGACAGGATCCTAAGAGCCTGCTCTAACTGCAGGGCCAATGCTAATGCATGGCTGGTTGCGTTACACCAGCTAGTGCTGAAATCAGAAGTGGCCCACAGTGCAGGCTTTGGCCCTGGGACAAAAACAGAATTTGGTTGCCTTGGATTCGTTTCGCCTTAAGTCTCTTATATTTGTCATGGCTGCACAAGTCGTTTCTCTGTTTCTCATAACACTGTAGGCCTACATGGGTTAAAACACACTGTTGTTTATCCAGACTGTGAAGGTAAAAAGGCCTGGCCCATGGTAACTGTCAGAATTATTTTGTGTAATGCTCTGATCGTGTTTTTACTCACTGCACTTCTTTTCTTTACTATAATGGTCAACATTTCTTGTTTATTAAATATTTTTTTAGCAGTGTTATGTACGTCCAGTAACAGGAAAAGCAGATAATGTATTAGATTTAATTTAAGTCGCAAGTTTGTCACATGATCATCATTTCTTTGGCCATAAAGAAACTTAATCAGCCAAAGTCTTATCTTTGTCTCAGAAGTGTCTCTTCAGTCTCAGACTCCTGTCACAGCATTATTTTGACTCGGCTGTCATAAATCCAAATGGCCGATGTTTGACAAGGTGCTTTTCCTTGTCATCATTTTCTCTGTAAGTCACCAACATAATTTACGCAGCTCACCTTCCCGGCCCGTTTCCACAGGAAAACCCCCTCTACTCCACCACTGTCCGACTCCCAGCTGTAAAAATGAACAGTTTCCGTTCCTCCGCTGTGATGCACTGCTGACAGGAGTCACTTTGATATACTTTGGAGTATGAAATTTCGATCCGTCCTGTTTTTTTCCCTTCCCGAGGCTTCATCTCTGCAGACATTGGGAGCTGTCATTTCGCAACACCCTGTGACGTGGGTGACGCTCAGCTGATCTGACAGGTGCTGGACAGCAGACACACTCCTGGGCGAGTGGGCAATATTTCTCCAGGTATAATGTATAAACAAATTATCTATAAATTTACTGCAGTGTTTCTTTTTAAATGAATCTGCGGTGAAACATCACGAGCGTTTACGTCCAAAACCCCTGGTAGACAAAGATATAAAAACATCATCAGTAAACACTTTCTTTGATTTGAATATTATTTGTTAAATTTGAAAATGGACTGAGCCAAATTTCGGCAGCTTTATTTATTTTAACGTTTAACGTTTATTCTTTACTATAATGTTGTTATTAACATCAACATTTAAAATACATAATGCTGCAAGTTATCACTACATGCCTCGTTTTCATACTCAAACAGTTTCTTTAAGTCTTCATCGTCTTTACTCTGAATTATAAACTTCCGGCCTCATACAGCAGCAGATTTATGAAGGAAATAAAATAATTTTACCCTGCTAAGCATATTAAGTATTTCAAGGGTTTTGAATAGACTTGTTGAAATGAGAGACTTGCCTCTCTGTGTACTGGTACGTAAGCTGTGCAGCGCGCTGTGGGAGCCCACAGGGTGTGTGTTCACAGCGTTTCCTGGATTAGACACCTTGGTATGGCCTGTGGAGAGATGTTCGGAGTCCGCTGTTCACACAATTTGCCTGCTACAGCTGAGCTGCCCTTTGCCAACAGGCCCGGAGACAGGACAGACAGATTTAGATCCACATGTCGCGGTTCTCGCCTGGTGAAGCTCACTGTTATTTTCTTATGCTGCTGTCGTTTAGTTTAATTCTTCTGAGGACAAGTTAAAATATGTTCAATGTTGTGTATTGAAATTTATATCCATCTGTGTGTGAAGAGACCGAGTCGGTGTGAACAGAAACATTTTAATTTTGGGCTATCTGTGTGCTTTTAATATTATGTTAACACATACAGGGCTGCTTCATGTTGCTGCATCTTTTAATGTGTCAGTGAAATTAGCTTCCTGTTGCCATGATCACACAGTTCACAGTTTACCAGGCCACAAATACATGCACACACACAGACGTTGACATGCTCATCTGTAAGTATGAACAGAGCCACAGGCTGTGACCTTGGCACAAAGATGTTCTCTGAGCTGAGTGAAGAAGCTCGGAGCCAAGATGCACACAGTCAAAATGTTAAGAATTTCAGACACCAGAGCAGACGAGGCGATGATTTGAGGAGAAATGATGTTGAAGCAGCTTGATAGATTTATTTTACTGAAACAGTGACTTGTTTCTGACAAACCAGTGTAAACTCACTGGTTTGTAGTTTTAAAGATTTGACAACCAAAAGAAAAAAATGGATTATTGAAGATTAAAAGTATTCATTTTTACATATCTAGCATTACAAACAATACAAAAATATTTTCCAGTCGTCTATTTTTCCATCTGACTTCTGCCAAAACCTCCAGCTGCTTCTAAAATTAAATCTCCAGAAGAGCTGCAGCGTCAGAGCTAATGAGACGGTGTGTGTGCAGGGCGTGGTCATGAAGGATTGTTAGCATCTAACAGAAGCTGTAAGTAGACATTATTATCATTATTTTTGCATCTGCATTCGTTCAAGAAACAGCTGTTGAATTTTGAGCGAGATGTAAAGTGGCAGGGCCTGGAGTTGTTCTTGTTCATTCAGCTAACTTAGCTTTGACATGATGGCTTCTGGCAGAGTTTTGTGCTGAACTCAACATCTGTGACAACCGTCAGCGCCGCTGACCACTGCTCCCTCCCTCCCTCTGTCTCTTCCTCTTCTCTGTTTACATCGTTCCCCTCGTCCATCCTCCATCTTTCCATGCCTTCCAGCATTGCCTTGATTAGGGGGTAAAGACCAATGCACAAGAAAAGCGGGAAAATCGGGAACTTTGATGCCACTATATCAGTTTCCTCTGCCAGTACACATCTCCGTCACTGCCACATCAGCTGGTCCCAAGGTTGTGAGGTTATCCGAACATCTGGCCCCTCCGCCATGTTTTCTAAGGTCAGTGGGTAGCATCTGTTTATAGACCCCGCCACCTTCAGCGTCTCTGACAACGAGGATCACACTGAGAACAGCAGACACGATGCTTTGATCAGTCATAAATGTTGACAGGCTGGAGGTCTGATGTGGTAAACCTGCCCTGCCACACCTCTTCTCACGCTGTTTTCTGAAATCACACAAATATTCATTATCACAGATTTGTTACAAACTTCAACACAACGTGTTTTTATGCAGTGTCAACAGGATTTAGTGAAATTTAAAGTCTGAGGCATGTTGTTCCTCTGAGCCACAAAAAAAAAAAACGTTCTCATCCAGTAACTGTTGCAGTGGATGAACTGCAGTTCATTTAGAGTCAGTACCTCATACACCACCCAGCTCCTGTCAGTACTCACTAACAGAGCAGGTTTGTGTTGATCCACAGCTGAAAATAGACCCCAATAAATTCACTGTTTTAGTTACAAATTACTCAAAACCACAATGAGCAGCTGTTTTAGGAAATGTATTAAAAATACATTTGTGATCCATTTTTAAGATTAACCAGCTCAGAAGGGATTAGTGGGAAAGGAGCACAAAATCATAGTTTTCACGATAAAAAAAAGAGGCAAAATAAAATTACAACTGCAAAACCATCTCTTATGTTAGTCTGCATTAGTCACATATTTCCTCATGATTTTTTCCTCAACATGAAATAACAACATGAAACGTCTATAGACTGAACTCAGGTTGTTTTCATTTGAAACTGTGAATCAAACTGCCAGACAACTGTTTGTCAAGTTCAATTCGATTGATAGATTGTAGCTGAGTTTAGTTTGTAACTGTGAGTTGTATCTTTCTGATTTTATCTTCTCATCAACTTATGATGATGTTGTTTTAATTCTCGCGATGTGAAGGTTTTACAGGAGAGATGAAACTGGGTTCAGGCTAACATCAGCCGAGCCAGTGAGGTATGTAGGTGATGGGGGGTTGTGAGCCAGATGATTTGGTAGCGGGCACCTGTCCCTTTGTGTCTGGTCCCAGTGAAGTTTGAGCAGCAGCCGGTGCTGTGATGTCAGGGGCTCTCAGGGGTCAGGATGGGAATTATTGAACAGAGGGTGGCTGACAGAGGGAGCTGGCACTGGGAGCAAACAGATGTTGCAATCATAAAGAAATACACAACCTCTGAATTAAATATGAAGAGCGTGGGCAGCACGGATGGAAGATAGTCATGACTTTTTCTTTGCTTCTTGGCCAATCACAGTGATCCGTTGTGAGTTTGATCGCCTCTGATTGGTTGTCGTTGTGCTGATAAAACCAGGTAAATTATGTCAAATAATGGATATTTCTTCAAAAGGACTTGAGACACAAGACCAAAAGCCTTAGAAGAAAACAATTTCTTTCAAGAAGACAGCTGTTGGGAACATACTGTAGATTCATTATTCAGAGGCACAGGGTCTCAGGGCACCGCATGTTATGTCAAAGTGTTTTAAAGCATTTACGCCACAGCAGCTCGATGATGAAATCTGTAAAAAAGGGACGAATCTGACAGAAATGTCTACAGAACGCTGTTTTACCACAAGTGTTTTGTTTTGCAGTCAGTTTACAGTGTTTCTCACTCACAAGGATCGCAAGTCTGTCTGAATATTTGATGGTAAAGAGAAAATGTTTTTACTGAGAGAAGTAGACTTCAAGGCTTCATCTGTGCCCCGAGTACAATTCATGTTAACACAGTTGAGGTGAAACACTTTTAAATTTACTCATAACCATAATCTCAAATGTCTGGCTTTGTTGCTTCTCTTGTTAAATTCAATTATCAGTCTCAGAGGAGCTTTTCTCTTTGCCCTGTTTGCTGCAGGTGGAACTAAATGGATAATTCACATTACCAACATGATGAATATACAGTTTGTTAAAAGGTGAATATATTATAACCTTTAAATCCCTGGCTGCACTTCTCTGTCTGTTCACTTCTATACAATGGATGGCCATCTGCCAGTTGGGCCTAGCTCTGAGTGTAGTGTCAACAGTGAGCAGAGGGCCAGAGGGGTGATGTAAGTATTGATACACTCCTTGAAATCACTTTGTCACCAGCAGAGATACTGAGCTGCTGGAACAACACAGTGGGTGGAAGATGATTGTGAATTCTTGGCAGAGGGTTGAGGGATGCCATTAAAAAGGCAAATGTGATTAATTTTTAGTGAGAATGCCCTCGTCTTGGCGATTGTCAGCAAGGTCGGGCTAAAGGGATGTGACACAGAAATTACTCTTCCTCCCAGCGTCTAATGTGACTCGTCACTCTGAGGAAACGTCTGGGAGACGGGGAGACTGACAAAAAAGCTCTCGTCTAATAGCTGAACTATTTGTCCAGAGCTCGTGTGGCAGAGATCTAGCTCAATATCACTAAGTGATCTTTGACTTAAACACCACAGATCACTGGTGATGCAACAAGAATAACAGAGTGTCTCATACCGTCACAGAGGCTTTATTATGTTTGTGTAGTTGAGAGACAGAAGCACTGAAACAAACCACAGATTCATCGTATGTACAGTTTCCCTTTATGTGTCAGTGTCGTCAGGGTTTTCTGTAAACCTGTTTGAAGTGAGACCCCCTCACCCCCCGTGGAGTGACATTTTCCAGGCGACACCATAGTGTAGGCCACACTTTGTCCTGAGCTTCATAAACATGGCAGCACTGCAGCACTTCCTCTGTGCTAACAACACAAGACAGCGCACAGGTCACACTAAAGGTCACGTCTTCATCTGTGTCACACACTTTGACACAAAAGCCTTTTTATAATGAACGCATATAATTACTACTGTGCGTTAGCAATAATATCTCAGTAGTGAAATTCAAGTAGCCTCTGCTGGATAATGCACATTAATCTGAATCATTATAAACTATAAGAGATGACACCTGCTTAATCCCATTTTATTTGTAATCTGGGATTACATATTCACACCAAACTGCAGAGCAGACTCTCTGCTGTAGTTTGCTCTGTGAGGAAACTGCTTATGTTCTTGTTTCCCATTACCACGACCACCTTGAGATAAATGGCTCTTTCTTCCCTCTGCCATAAGGTTTTATATCAGACGACATGTGTTGAGTATCTGACTGCAGGTTATAATATTTGAGCGGAAATAAAACAATCAGTCGGGGAGCTGCGTGTGGCCGCATTTGTCTTTGAACTACACATACTCACACACAGTGTTTATAGACGTAAGGGAGCGGACGGAGGCAGGTGACAGGTTAACTCTGCTGTGTAAATTCCTGGGCCGTGTATGATGTAGCCTGTGATCCTGCAGTCCTTGATTAGATCTGAGCTAGTAAATATCCTGTGATTAATCAAAAGGGCTTGTTCTGTGTGTAGCATCCCTGTGTCACCTTCACAGCTGGGGAGCAGCACCGCCTTGTTTACCACACTCCACCTCCGTCTCCTCAGACCCCGTCCTTATTTCATGGCAGCTCACAGAGGGCCGACGCATACAAACCTAACACCGGGGACATGGTCGGCATTGTAAACTCAGATTAGAGGGACAGTTTAATCACATATTATCCTGTGTCTATGGTCATGGGTCCCGCTGTCTGATGTTTATACACCTTAATGTGTGTTTAGGATATAGTCTTATTATTGTTAATGTTGTTGTTGAGCCCAGCTGTTTTAGGGACATTTAAAAAATCATTTGTTTTATGTGCGTTTTGCAGGATTTGTTAGCGTGAAAGCTTTATATTTTATTTTAAGTTCCCTGAGAATATTCCCTGAAAACAGCTCATTACATCCGTGAGACATGTTTAAGCGAAGGCCAACATGGTGATGGGTGATTATAGTAATTAATAGACTGAACTAACGACTTTAGATCAGTGAGATTCGTGCGGTGCAGCTGAGTCAGTGAGTCTGTGAGTTTGAGCAGAGCTCGTCTGGCTCAAACTGCTACTAATGACCCATCATCTCTGCCGCCTCATGGTGACTGCTGTCGCTTACTTAAAAAAAAAAAAAAAAAAAAGATCCTCTCTGCTCTTTACTGCGTCTTTATCAACACTTTTTTTAATATCCACAGCCGTTCACTTGGAAAACACATTATGATGACATAGTTTCATTGATTGGTATCTCTCCTCTATTATGACCCTCTCACTGTCATCTGAAGATGGTGTGTGGGACATGCTTGTCATGTTAATAAACACATTCAGCCAACATGTATCCCTCCACCGCAGAAGAAAGTCAGGACCTGTCTGAGAATATAGATCTCTAAATGGTTTTGTGTGGTGGTGCAGCAGCTCTGTGCTTCTGTCACCTCTGCCAAACCCCAGCGCACGTCACTGTCAACAGGCCTGAGAAATCTCCCTAACAAGCCTGCGATTACATAAATCTATAGCTGCGCTCGCGCCAAAGAGACTCAACAACTTTCAAGGAGACTTCATGTTTGATGTTCCAGGGCTTGATTGCATTTTGAAAAAAAGAGAAACCCAGTATATTGGGAATGTGTCCAAACAGTCTAGGTTTGCTAATTTTGTCATAGTCAATTTCATAGTGTGGTGGTGAGGCCAGGCGGCGATGGAATGAAGTTCCTGAGTGCTTTGCAGAGGGGCGTGAGTGGGTTTGACAGGCCCAGTGAAATATGCTCCGCTCTACCTTTTTTCATTACAGGAGCAGGGACCAAAAATGCAAATCCAGGGTCCTTTCTGGAGAGGTCATTAGAAAAGTGACATATCAAACAAGTGGCTTCAAGTTGCAGACCAAATCTCACATTACTGCTACATCATTGTTTTCATATTTTAATTTCTGATGTGATTACTTTGGCCTCTCACACTTATACTTTCAATAAAGAGCTGTTTGCACTCTGGTATCTCAGCCTCCATGTTTAATACAAACAGTAACCGCATCCTAAAGAGAGTGACTGATAGACTGGATCTGCGTTGTGGCCTTCTCTGAGGAGGTGATGAATAGGTTTAATGGTGAGAAGACCACAGAGCTACAGTGAGTTGGGGTGGGGGGGATATGGAGCATTAAATGACATGTTTTTATAGCCTATCAGCATTGTCATACCCTCACTGTAATTTCTTTTCTGTGCACCATAAGCTTGGTCGGGCTTCAGCTTGGTTGAACACACAACTCTCTCAACGCTGGTACATGATGACGCCGTGTGTCCTCCACAGTGAAGCAGAGTGAGTGACGAGCTTATTGAGCTGTAACCGACTGTCAGAGTCAGACCGTGTCTAACTTTACTTTTAACATGTGTTTATTGTAATGATGTGTGAGGACGCTGGGTCAGTCATGTATATCTATCCCACTAACCATTTAACCTCAAAGCTGTGGTGACTTTCCTGTATGATCAAGTCGATATTTCGAGATGTCTCAGTAACATTTGTATTGAAATGTGTTCTCCGCATTCTTAGTTGTTCCCAGAAGAAAATTGTATTTGTTTTTTTCTTTCAAATTAACAATGTTCTGGTGTTAAGTGTCTGGGGACACGAAAACATCGTTCATCACCACACTGTTTTTATGCAGCAGACTATATAGATATTTATCTTGTTGCGTCCCACTTATTATTACTTCAGTCGGTCATAAAAACATCCACAATTCACCAAATATTCCTTTTTTAAAGGATCCAACATCTGTGGCGTAGAAAGTTTTACTTCTTTCCTCCTTCTTGGTGAAATCACCTGTGATATATGCAGGAACATAAATGTGCATGAATGTTTGGTGCATTTAGGGGTCACAAGGAAGTCAGTGTGGCTTTCCTTTTAACCCCTACCAATGTCTTATGATAAAAACCAATGTGATTGCAGTTTGACATGTGAAAGTGAAAGGCTGTCTGATGTCCAGCTGGTTAGATAGGGGGGGTGGTAAATTGGGAAACATGTTGTTATCACTACACACCAAGTGGTTGGTGAAGAAGTGATAGAGATTAAGACGATCAAATGTCGTATGTTGTATAATTTGCAGCTGTTTAGACTAAGGTGATCTTTTTGTTGGCGTGTTAGCCATGATTTCTCCCTCAGGTTGTGTACCCACAGTATATCCTGTCTCTTCTTGTGTTTAGCTGCAGGATTTGAGTAAATGTCAGCAGGCAGATTTCAAAGTGACTGCGCTGTTCATCTCGTTAGCCTAAAAATCCAAATTTCAGTAAAAGAAAGATGTTAGTGTTTGTCTGTATAATAAGTTCATGGTATTTGAACTCACTCACACGAGCTGTAAACAGCGAAACCCATTAGCCTGATTTTCTCCTTGAGCCTGTTTTAACACAAGTCATTATTTGTGATAAATTAGCCGGCTGATTATAGTGATATGCTCTAATTTGTAAACGAGTGGGGTGCACCTGTCACTGAGACTCATTTACTAATAACGACCATCCACTGCATAAGTAATAACCTCTCTAATTCCTGTTGACTCCTTAACTGTCTGATTTGTACTATTTTGCCACTTTCTTTTGCTGCAGATTAATTCCTGTGGTGATTTTCTGTTGATATACTGGTTCACTCTGTGCTCCGCTTGTTGAACAATCAATTGATTCAATTAAACTCTGTTTAACAGAAAACTTTGATCATCAATTAAAAGATTTTTATCTCTTATTTATTTATTTATATGGTAATATGCTGAGCGTCCTTGACGTTTGTACTGCTGCATCCAAAACCGTCACATCAATCCATCAGCGTCAAGTCTGAGAAGTTATAATGGCTTTTTATTTGTTTTCAGTTGTGAAAAACACCATTAGTTTCAGCTCTTTCACTGCAAATCTAATTTTCTGTCTTTGATCACATCTTCACACTCATTTCTTTCTGTTTTGTGCTGAACATGAAAAGCAAAGAAAAACATAAAAACTGAGCAAATCAAGGGAAGAGGTTGCAGTAGCAGGGTGGGGTAACTGGTTTCCCATTAAAAGATACAACCCCATTACTTCACAAAGACTTTATTGAAATACAAGACAAGGGGGTATGTGACCTTCAGCCATTAAACCATCCTGTTAATTGTCTAATAATAAAATGTTTTTATTGTGCAAAACCCCTTTAGTATAATTGAATTTCTCCCTGCTTTCACTCACCTTATTTTTATTTCTGTCTTTTCGCTGAGGTTGTGAATCCTCACCATTACCGTGATAATGATGCTATAGAATTGGTTTTCCACTATTGCCGCTCCATCCAGCAGACATCCACCTCCCCACTATCCTCCCTGCAAACTTTACATTTAAACCACTCTCATTACAGCGCAGATTACAGAGGCCTATTGGTCCTCATTAGCGCCCACTGATCCTTGGCTGGGCCCGTGTCCTAACATCTTTTAATTAGCATTCTGGAAATCTAATCAATGTAATAACTCAGATTAATCTCCCCTTTTGCACTTATTTTCTCCCACTCTTTTATTCCATGATGTTCTTGGCTCGAAGGCTCAAAGGCTGAATGAACGTGCGCCGTTTCCTGAGCCTGCCAGGTATGCAACATGACACGGCGGCTGAGGAGACCTTGGAGTGCCCACAGTTGAAGGACGAGCTGGATCAAATGATGGATTCGACTGTGTTCAGTGAATCCTGATCAAACAAAAATATATCTTAAAAACTCAAAATTCATTTCTGAGATGTAATTTAAAAATGTGGTAAAACATGAGATTGAAGTCATGTTGTGAAGAACATGAAAACCTTTATGTACCTGTTAGTGACAGATGTCCAGACGTGAGGTTTTCTCTATAAATCCCTCAGTCCTCAGCCAAACCCTGTGGTGTGATATGAAGTGAAAACCAAGGCGGGGTTTGGCACTGGACGGCCATTTTGTGTCTGGTCTGATGCGTGATTTCACTGGGTGTCACTTTGGCTGCATGTCAGCGTCAGTGGTGGTGGTGGTGGTGAGTGAAGCTGCAGGTCTCATTAAAGCCTGTTTGCTGCAGCAGAAACTAGAACTAACAGGAATTTTAAAGACACTTCTGCACAGGTTTTGGCATTAGAATAGTTGAAATATAGATTATAAAATCATATTGTTCCCAGGATTAATGTAATATCTTAAAAACACAGATGCCACTCTCTGTTTTATCGTCTTGTAAAAGGTAGAAGGGTGACAATCAGGCCAGTGATGAGCATCATGCGACAGGAATCCAGTCTGTGCCAGGCCACTGTTCACACACACCTTTGTTACAGTAAAGAGTTGTGTCTGTGCCAGGGAGTCAGGGCAGACATTTTTGTGCAGGTTTGGCAGAACCTAAAAAGACGCCCGAGTGAGCTGGGACTCATTGCTGCCATTTCCCAGCAGCACTGGCATGACTCTCGCTGTAGGATGATGAATGGGTGCAACCACATGCCACACATTTACTCATGTGCACACGTATGATACATACAGACCCCCTCATGTACACATGCACACTTGCAAAAACATACAAGCAACCCTCCTGATCAGGTCAGCCAGGCTTTGGCATTGCATCACTAGTGCACAACCACAAATCGACTGACAGTCTGTCTCACTATCTGTAGCTCTGAGATATTCAGAGCCAGGTGTAGGAGGAAGGGGGAATAAGGTTGTGTTTATTAGCTGCTCCCTTGGTGTTCTCTAAATTGCCTTGTTTGCTCGGCACAAGCACACAAACAGATGCTGTCCTCTCTGCTCTGGGTAATTCTCGGGGTCTCTGGGTATTTAGTGAAAGGCCTACCGTACCGCACACAGCCTCATTTGTGCTTGTGCATACGGTCTCCGCATACAAACGCACACATCAGATCAGGCGACGTGAAAAACACATTTGTGTGCTAATTCTGTGCTGACATTCAGTCTGGTTCATGCAAAGAAGAAGACATTGTCTCTCCACATGAGTAATTGGAAAAACCCAAACCTCACAGTGCTTAACCCTCTGAGCAACACAATTTCACTCTTATTAAGAAAATCTGCATTTAGGACGGACCACAGCTATCAGTCGAAATTAATCTGCTTTGACTGATCCCTAATGTGACCACAGTCATCGAGTAATTATTGTCTGGATGGCTGTGCACCAGCCTCATAACCACTGCCACTACCTCCCACCCACCCACCCCCAAACGGACTAGTCGTGGTGTGTGATTCCCTTTGCAGGGGCTGGTTACAGTGGCTACAGCCGGCATGTCATTTAGCGCTTGATCAGTGATTCGTGATTAGCCTGCCCTGGATTATTGTGATTAACGTCCACCCAGTGGACGACTGTCCTGTTGTCACCACTGATACCATCTGAGATCTTGAGACTCTGGGATCAGGGCCAGTAGAAGAACATGGTAGTACGGCGACACAGTGACAAACACACATACACACACTTCCACTTCATTCCTGTCAGTCATAAAATCTAATGCACGTAACGAGTGCAGCTCTGTTTTGTCTGTGTGTCCGCTCCCATTAGTTAGCTCCCTCCTTCTCTGCAGCTCATGTGTTGTATAGTGTTTCATCAGCAGCTTTGTGTCGCCGTATGCGCTGAAATCCAAAAAAACCTCATCTTTCTACAAAGCCCCGTTTCTCTTTCTCTCTCATCTCACACACACCTCCTTGACCAACAAAGCGGATTTGACCGCAGCTGATCACAGAAACGAAGGCAGTCTAAGAGAATCTGCACTTTCTCACTGTACGTCAAATTAGATCAGAGCAGGAGGGGGGGGGCTTGTGCTGACCCCCGTCTCCTCTCCTCAGACAACCGGTCGCTTACACAGAGGGAGCTTTAAACAGGCCTGATGTCTCACTACAGCAGCACAGGACAAAGACGGAGGAGCTGGGACGTTACAGCTCCACACCAAAGCGATGTAATAATTAGATTTATAATAGATATTGTTCATTCTAATGTCTGCGAGCTTTAAAATGAGACTCTGTCAGTGCCTGAGCTTCACTAAGCCTTTTTTACTTTTAGTTCTTTAATGTTAAATATATCTAAACCACAAATCTTAAAAAAGATATTTATTGAAGAAGCTTGTGGGAGTGTTTGTTCCTTTGTAATTACTGGCCTAAACTCAGACCTCCTCTTTGTGGCTCTTCATGCATCCGTCGGTGGAAAAGAGTCAGTTTTGATTACAAAGTAAACGCTGCAGCGTCAGACAGGGGGGGGGTTACATGCTGATGTGCATTCTATCAGGATGATTTATGCAAATTATGCACATTATTCCCACAGGAATCTCTCTTCTGAAAGTGCCAGGATAAATTGCCGGAAATTAGCCATAAAATTCACTGTGCGGGGAGTGTGAGGTGAAGGCCGCCGAGGAGCCAAGGACATTGGGCCGCGGCGGTTACGCTTGGCCTGGCCTGCCTCCCCCATGCTTGGCATTCATGGCTGTTAAAGATTTCTGCTCAGACAGATACACTGAAGCCTTGAGTAGCACTCAGTACATCAGGAAGATCAGCCAAGCAAGTGTTACACCAGCGGCCGGGTTTCATGCTCTAGTAACGTGACAGATTCTCAGCAGAGAGAAACAGATCGTCTGTTTTTACTTTAACGTTTTTGACCAAAATCCACTTTGCACATGTCTGTGTTTGGAGAGGAAGAGAAAGACGGTGGTTCAGCCGCTGAATGAGCTCAGATCCTCTCACATTGTTTTCATATCTGTGTTTACAGCCGAGTCGACCTTGTTCTGAGTTCATCTTCATCTCCAGATTATATTCTAATCAGAAACCTGTCCAGCAATCAGCTGAAATACAGCGCACACAGCTCAGCTTCTTTATGGCTTTACCCACAATTCTCTGTTGCTCTTTCATTTGTCTCATTGTGTGTGTGTGTGTGTGTGTGTGTGTGTGTGTGTGTGTGTGTGTGTGTGTGTGTGTGTGTGTGTCTCTGTCTGCGTCTGTGTGCATGTCTGTCTTTATATCAGTGTTGAAGCTTGAGTTAATGAGCATCAGAGATGAAATCCACCTCCCCTTTTAATGAACCCTGAGAGGGTCAAGATCTGATGTGGATCAGGACCAGTGATCACACACGTCAATGTACACACACACACACACACACACACACACACTGATTCCAGCCGACTTAGAAATTTAGATTTTCCTATTTTATTCTATTTTTCTGCAGTTGTGTCTTGCCTGTATGAAGTTTTCCCTCAGTCTAGTGTGTGTGTGTGTGTGTGTGTGCGCGCACATGCACGTGGGTGTAGGTGTGTCGGTGCATGCGTGGGTGCTTGTGTGTGTTTTGTGTTTTTCCTGCTCATGTGACTTGGAGGCTGCTGGGTCACTGTGAGCACTACATCCACTCTAATCACAACAGTGGCACATTATCTGAATGTTAAGGTCACAGACATGGAAAGTTCACAGCTGCCTGGGGAGAAGGAAACACACACACACAATTACAGTAAATGTCATTATGTGTTGTGGTTAACCATCATAAAGTAATTTAAGATTATTTTTAATAGATTTCCAATCACATTTTCAACAATTTGAAAGAAAATAAAAAACAGCACAACTTGAAGTTTCTAGCAAAACAAAACAGCAACAAATCAATATATTATTTAATCCATATGATCCATATTTCTCTCTATTCTTCTTCTGTTTTTGTTTTCTGTAATCTGGACTGAGATGTTTTTGTAGAAGTACAGATTACTTTACAATACAAATTACTGCCCACCACTGTGACATGTCATAATCCCAGAGGAATAAAAGAACATCAGATTACAACACAAAGACAGAGCCATCGGTAAACAGGGATTAGGGGATTGGGACTGTAATCTGATTAATACGGAAGCAGTTGGAATATTATAGATGTTACTCAACAGTTACATTCCAGATGAGAGGATAATCACACATTACTACGTCATTTATTGTCGCCTGTTAGAGCTTTCAGAGCTGAACACGCTGCCATATGTTTACCTGACCTCACGGCTGCTGCAGAAGAAGCAGTTCACTGTAGCGATTTCAGATCTGATAAGACAGAAATATACAGCTAACTAAAGGACATCAGCCTGAGTCACTGAGCATCTGCATGATCCCCATGAACTGTTCAAGAGTCAAAAAATCATGTTGTTCTTTAGATCAAAAGCCACTCAGGACGAGCTGTGAAATCATTATTGTATAACAATGGTTATAATAATTATTATTTCTTTAAGGTTTAATGTTTTTAACATATCAGCATCGACAGACAGGGAGACAGTTAAACAAAAAAAAAAAAAAAAAAAAAATCAGTAGCTGCTCTACAGACCAACCATATGTCAGTCAAGAAGTCAAATGTGTCTTGAGCTTTTCAGGACAACCCTGTATTTAAAGTGTTACTTTAAATAGTTGAAAAGTTAAACAGTGATTGTTTTGTATTCAAACACTTTGCCGCTCAAATTAAAAGAAGTAAATAGAGCTGCAACGATTAGAGACAGTTTCATAAAAACAGATAAAGCTCTGAGATGGACTGAAGTGGTCACACATCCACCACACACACTGATCTCAAAGCATCCGCTGAGATATTCTGTCGTTGAAGAGTTTTATTTAAACACCGGAGATATTTCTCCTCAGGCTGAAGAATCTAATCTAGAAGAAATGATCCTTTAGTTTTCACAAGTGTGAGGAAGACTGACTCTTCAGATATTTTAAGTCTGATGAAGGCAGATCAGTTAAAAAGTTAATGTGTGTTTTCTGACCTACACAGCTCCGACCCTGTAGTTGTGCACTTGTGTGAGTCTGTGTGTGTGTGTGTGTGTGTGTGTGTGTGTGTGTGTGTGTGTGTGTGTGTACAACACAAAGATAACATTATGTGCTGCTATCAATGCTCTGAAGAAAGTGAATTACCACTCAGCGGTTGATTTGGTGGCTGAGCCAGTGCAGCTCATATATCTTACCCACCGTGTATGACACAGCATGGATGAATCCACTGTTACTGATATGAAAGGGACATTTCAATTCAAGACGCTTATGTATATTTTGACTTTCATGTTTATCATCCTTAGCATACATCACATCGTGTTATGAATAGGGACCCTGCTGGCCCTTGATATGGTAAATTGGACATTTTATGGTTTATGAAAAGGGCTGTTTTTTATCTTCCACTTTTATTCATGAGCTGCAATTCTCGCTGTAAATGCCTTTAAGACAGATTCAGCTTTATTAGACTCATGAATAAATACGATGTTGACTATTATGACGACTGACTGCGATTGGTGGCCCTCCACCAGACCACCAACGTTACACTTCACACACCCTGGTGCGTCCTCGACACTTCAGCAGTTTGTAAGGACACCGAGTGTCCGACAGTTCCCACACGAAGAGGAACGTGACGGTTTTCCACTTCTGGACGTCTGACTGCAGCGACATGTTTCACTTCATTCATGTGCTGCTCAATGATCCTCTCTGCTTTTCTGTGCTGTGGTTTGTTTTCCACACATATGGCTCTGGCTCACCCCTGGGGAATATTCTCTTCTGGGCTAATGTGAATATTAGTATGGGTTAAATGCTCCAGTCATTTGTGCATTAATGCAAATTGCATAATTAATGTTTTTAGTGGTCACAATTTCTAACAGCAGCAGCATAAGGTGAAGACATTTTTTCTGTGATTAAAGTTAAAATATCAGATGAAATTCAACTCGAGTTGCTGACAGGATTTTTTTTTTTTTTTTTTTTTTTATGCCGGAGTTGTTTTGATGTCTCCTGATTATTTCCATTCTTGATTAAAAAAGCTGGTCAGAGGAGATTCAGGCACTCAGCAGTGTGATGGGATTAAAACGGACATTGTAATGACCCTGTTGTCGGGTTGGTTCATCACACACACACACACACACACAGAGCTGAGATTGCAGCCTGAAGAAAATCAGTCGTAAACTGAGAAATCATTGTTCACTTTTACTGAGGAAGAAGAGAACGATTCTGTTTCTTTGTCTAAATTATTTGTAAAACAGAGATCAAATATTTCTTTCATATAGTTTAATGATTTATTCCTGTTAATTGTTACCTTAAAGTTCTGAATTATATCTGAATAAATCCCGAATGACCAAATATAGAAGGATTTAACTTTTACAGTTTCCACATTTAAAGTAAAAAGAGGATGTTGAATAATAATAAAAACAACTTAATATCCAGTAATTGTTCATTGAATATTATAATTTGTGAATCAATAATTCTTTAAACATGACATTTAAAATCCTCAGTTTAGCTGATTATTTATAGATAATCCCAGAAGCTTTTAAATCAAACCGATCAGATTGAATGAATGAAATGATTTTATTGTGTCTGTCTCTGTCCATGGTGCTGAAACAACGCACTGACAGTTTTCTATAACAATTTACAAGTGACTCCTCAGTCAAACTGCTATTTTTCTGAGATAAATGAAAAATAAAAATCTGACCCTGACACGTCCTCTTTCATCTCCACAGTCTGAGCTTTTACTTTTGCTGATGTTATTCAACATATTTGAGGGATATTGTCACACTCGTGCCGTTTTGGGCCTCGTCGTGTGGACAAAGGGCAGAGGATGGAGCGCAGCTGACGGCTGCGTCCTGATTAAAGACGCCAAATTACGGCAGTGAACAGTGTCGTAATTACATCCTTAATCACTTTCTGGAGCTCTAATTGCCTTAACGACGTGTTTCATTATGGGGACCAGGTATTACAGTCGACAGTTTTCATACACACTTGTTTTCCAATTAACATATTATCACATAGCGTTACGGAAATCGTTTGAATAATCACAATAAAAAGCCTTTGAGTTTATTTTGTGTTCGTGACTCAGAGCTGAAGAAAAGATGGGCTAGAACACGTCTGAACGGTTCTCTCAGAGTTTCCTGACACCTGGACTCAGTCCGCAGCTCACTAACATTTACCACCTTTAACTAAACAGGTTCAAGCTTCAGTCAGTGTGTCCGGCACACAGTAAATACAAGTAGTTTACTATGATTCCAGATGAATAATCAGAGGAATCTCTGTTGTTCAAAATATTTTAATAAAGCTTTTCAACACTGAAATACATACAAATGGCCCTCTGCTCATAGAAGAACTAAGGTATCTACAATAATCCACAGCCTGACCTGACAACGCGACTGATCTGAAGACCTCGATCATCAGTGACAAGAACAAACGCAGAAAAGAAAAGAAAAACAAACAAACAAAAACCACAACAACTGAAGAGAAACGACAGTGCAGTGCAAGAAGAAATATCTGATATAAATATCTAAATGAATAAATTACAACAGACACAGCGGAACAGCTGATGAACGTGGATTCAGGTTTCTACATTTTCTGTCTTTTTTTTTTTTTTACTTCATCGCAGTGCCTCCAAAAACAACTGTAATCTGCGTGCGCAATTTTTTTTAACACGTCTGGATTATAGCACATAAATAATCTGTCGGTCTAAACCAGTGAACTTCGTCTATTTCATGTGACTGTCTGGTTCATGACATTCCTCGTGCTCGGTAGAAAAGTTCACGAAAACAGGCCTCGAACCAATCAGCAATCAGCAAAAAAAAAAAAAAAAAAAGTCTCTGGAGATCAATCAGACCAAAAACTGCAAATGACTGAGGAAGCAGCAGGAGGTGGGTCTGGACTAACTCCTGGAAGGAGTCCGTCTAATTCAAGTGAAAAGGTCGCAAGTTGTCAGGTCACCAGGATCTGCAGGAGGGTCCGTGCTGAGCCGCTCGCAGGCCTGATGTCTGCACGGCCTCTCACACCAGCACTTTAAGGATGAATTAAATACACAATCAAGTATTATTGTTGAACAAAAAAGCGTTTGAATGCGTTTAGTAAATATAAAAGTATGGTCAGCGTCTCTATCCTACTGACTTCAACAAGCCTCAGGTTCCCTCTCTCTCCTGTGCTTCTGTGAGTCCTCGTCAGGCGCAGTTAAGGCTTGTCAGTGCACTGTTTGCAGAGGCTGGAGGTGGCGTTGTTGAATAGGGCACATTTATCTGGGCAGGAGGACGCAGCCACGCCGGTGGGGAAGGGATATCCAGGCGGCTGCTCGTACGCGCCCATGCCGGGACCCGCTAGGGCAGAGGTGGCCGGTATGGAGGCAGCGGAGATGGCTTGGCCCTGGTTGAGATACGCCACTAGCCTCCTCATCTCCTCCAGGGCCTGCGCTTGCATGAGGATGTAGTTTTTGGCGAGAAGCAAAGTGGCGATTTTGGAGAGTTTCCGCACGGACGGGCTGTGCGCGTAGGGGATGACCGCTCTGAGCTCGTCCAGCGCGTCGTTCAGATCGTGCATCCGCCGTCTCTCTCTGGCGTTGATGTTTAGCCTCAGTAATTTCTGCTCTTTGGTTTTCTTACCTCCTTCTGATTTCCCCGCGCTCACCGTCCGCCCGTCGGTCAGAAGGACCATGTCACACCGGCCGTCGCTGTCATCGTCGGGACTCTGCTCTCCGCCGCTGCTCTCTGCCGCCGAGGTCCTGTTGGCGCTCTCGCCGTACTTGACGCACAAAGATCCGGTCGGCAGACCCAGCGGTCCCCCTCTACCTCCCGCCAGTCCTCCCGGCTGGATCGGGTCCGGGTCGGACTGGTCGTAGCAGCTGATCGGTGACTGACGGTCTCTGGCTTGTAGCTCGGTGCCGGCCGACGACCTGAAAGGGTCCATTTTTTTAGTGGACACGGCGCTCAGAGTTTTGTGAAAAATATCCCCCGCGCCGCCGCTCAGGTTCATCCTCCGGTCCATAGCTGCTGCTTCTCCGATCCCGTCTGGAGACTCTTGAGTTTCTTCCTCTATGAGTTGAGTTGAGTGTCAGCGGTGAAGTTGTGAGCTGAGGTGGAGACGAGGAGGAGACTGGTGTAATAATCAGAGCTGCTCCCCCCTGCCTCTCTGTCTGATTCACCTTCACCGGATCTCCACGATCATCCTTGTTACGCACGAGACGCCTGAGTCTCTTTACATCATTATCTCGAGGCGGGTTATTAAAAAGGATTCGCCTATTGGGACAGAGACACCCCTCTTCCCCCCACCCCTCTCACTCTCTACCCAATCAGGTTAACGTTTTAATTAATGGCACTTAAACGATGACAAACAATACCGCGTGCGCTCTGCCTCCCTCCATCTGTGTGTGATGGAGTCTCTGTATTTAACGCTTTTGATACGATCTGCTGCTTCAGGGAAAAGTTTCAGATAAAATCATGTTTGACTCTTCTCTAATATCTAAAGGCAGAGACTTTGTCTCAGCTTCACATCAGATCAAACATTTAAGTCTTTATTTTTCTTCTACTCAGTGTGACTCCATCAGCTGAGCTGACTTTTTTTATATATATATATAAAAACATCACAGTCTGAACTCAAGCTCTAGTTCATCATCTTCTGCTGTTTGTGGAACCGCCATAGAAAACTTTCCCTTGTTCCTCCTGCAATTTTTAGTTCACGTTTGAGTCTAATGAACCCGAATGTCTGTTTCACTGTGTCTGACAGATTCTGTAGCGTTCACACATTTGCTTGTGCTCTTACTGCCATCTACTGGACCGCACAGTGTAGTACACCGATGTGGAAAGTTGTTCAGCTTATTTAACCCCCTCGCACTTTCATTAACAAATCTAGCACCAACTCAGAACAGTTACAAGATTAAATTTGATATAAATCTTCTAGTAAAAACTTACCAGAAACAATTTGAGTCAGGAAATGTCACTTGTGTGAATGTAAAACTCTACTTCAGTGTTTGATAGAGGAGGAGAACAGAGTCATTGTATTTAGTCCTGTTTTTCATGAGTTTTCTATCTATCAGCTTTAAATCTCTAGTTTACCAAAGTGATAATTATAAAAGTTTTGAGGATACATTCATTCATTCAGATAGAGGTTAGCAACTGTGGCATTTTCCACATTTGTTCTCAGTTCATTGACTTGTCAATGTTCCTCTTCACCTCAGAAATGTCAAGTTTTGTACAAAAAGCTATGTAGGAAATATTCACTTCCTTGTTTTGACTGGCACTAACTGGACTAATGATATGATATGTTCTTCCTCCAATGAAGTTGTCACTCTTTGCTTCATCTTAAGATTTTCTGCTGTTCTGTAACTTTTAATGTAAAGTTCACGACTTTGATCTTAACTGAAAAAGAAGTTAAAACACCTGATCAGTTAGAAAATGGTGCAGGAAGAAATACGTTTGACTCATCATCTCCCCTGAGCCATTTCTACTGAAAATGATATAACCACTAACAATAATTTAAAAAATTTCCACCTCCCACATATATTGATTTCTAACAGAGCTATTAGCTCCTGCAGCATAAAGGGATTAGGGAGGGGGGTCTTAAAAGACAGGAGTTCTTTAACTCTTCCAATGGCATGTTGAAAAAAAACAAACAAATATCATAAATGTGATATCACTGTCATTAATCACCAACTTCATTGGAGCTTAATGTTCATATGAGAGACACTTTTCACAGCGGTTTGGTTTTACAAACCAAGGTCAGTGTTTTCCCCCTTTTCAAGCATATTTCAATTAACGTATGTTCGTCTGTGCTCAGGCTCCAAGAGAGGCCATCGGGGGCAGCATACTTGAAGAATTATGATCTAATGAATGACAGAGACAGTCACTTTATCCCGAGACAAGAAGAGAACACCTTCATGGCCAATCAGGTCGGACTAATGAGACAAGATGGGCCAGGACGGTGCCACGGCCATTACAGCCACAGTCCGTCAGCACTTTGGTAATGAAGAGACCATGAAGGAAAAACCGTGTGACAAAAGAGAACAAGCAGTAATTTAGGTTGTGATAGAGGCAGCTCAGAGACTGAGGTGGCAACTACTCAGCTTACAAACAGACAGGAATTTATACTGTACCTGATCTGACTTTTTCACATTGACATTAGTAGATTAACATGTGACCTGATTTACCTTCAGGACATTGTTCTTGTTGGTTCATGTCACCAATTTGAAGTGTTGTGAGACTGTTCCTGTCTCGTTGTGCAGCTTTTCCTGTTTTTTGTCAGGTGTGTTGAAAATGAATCTTTTAGATTCAAATTCTTTTAGCAGCAGCATTTTCAGTTCCTACCACATGGGGGCGGTCAATGACAGTTAATGAATCAGAACCGGTTCATATTCAGCAGCTGAAACCGTATCATGATGGAGGTGGTGTTTCTTGGCAGCAGGGTGGATGTCAACAACTTTGATGTCTCCGGTTTATTAATGGAAACGAGACTCTGAGTCTTAGCTCTGATTTCAGATCGGTGGTTGTCCACATAAAGGGCAACCCTGTCTCATCCCAAAATGTGCAACTTCTATGTTTGTCCAATCGGCAAAACGTAGCAGTTACACAGTTTTAGGTCTGAAATTGTCAGACTGTTATGTTTTTTTTCCCCTCCACTCTTTTTATTTATTTATTTTTTTATTGACTCAGATGAATCACCATATTCATGACATGTCCTGTAGGAGGGTCACTTTACTGTACAGGTGACCTGTAAAGGTGACTTTTGGTCACCTGCCCATTGCTCAATAGGATTCTTGTCATAATAACGATAATGACAATAATAATAATAAAATTGATAATGATGTTTGGGTGATGAAAGGTGGTCTTGAATCTTGTCAGAGTCACTGTTCCTGTTCATGTGGATTAGCCTCCTCCATCATGGCAGACACGGGTTGCTGCGCCACTAGGCGGCAGTCTAAACCCGGAGGACGCTTGAATCCTCCCGCAGCTGCTGCTGGACTCATCATCAGTTGTGTCAGTAGATTTATGAGCAACATTTCCAAACCTCTTTATATTAATTTAATCGGACATTGAGGATCCGCACCTCCTCCTCATTTACATTCCGCTCACGAGCCGTGCGCTTATGGAAATTAATATGCAGATCAAATAAATCATAATTTAATATCCCTGTCGTCCGGAGCGCCACTGTGAAAATGACTATTTTAAAAAGTCGTTTCTCTCCCAAGCAGTGAGAGAAAAAGGAGTCGAGTCATAATAATCGGAATTTAAATTTAATCTGAGTATATTTTTGTTTTGTCAGAAATTATTTTAGTTTAAATGAGTGGTCACAGTGTCTGTAGATTTAAAAAAAAAATAATAAATTTAAGTAGACTCCATTTTTCACAATGTCTTTTAACATCCTATCGCGAATGTGTGTGTGTGTGTGTGTACAGCATAAATGTGGAGCTACATTCCTGTACTACAGTAACAGAGCAGTGGAACAAAGAGCTGAGCGGTGGCGCGAACATTTCAGCACCACAGAAGGTGGACAGCGCTCCCGACTTGCGAGACTTGTGTGTGTTTGTGTGTTTGTGTGTGTGTGTGTGTGTGTGTGTGTGTGTGTGTGTGCCAGTCACGTATATGTTCACATAAAAAAAAACAGAGCAGAAATATTTGTGTGTATTTATTTTATTTTGTTGATCGATGTTGAAACATGATACACAACAGAGCTTGAACATTTCACGGTAAAAAACGATGACGTGTGTCCGGTTCTGGTTCTGAAGAAAGAGGGATCATCTCTTGGCATTCACCGCGTGCCTTAATTGTAAGACATTAAATCAAGGTCCGCTGTGAACACGGAGAGACACAACCCGCTGCTCGGTGTCTGTAGGTCTGTGTGTGTGTGTGTGTGTGTGTGTGTGTGTGTGTGTGTGTGTGTGTGTGTGTCCACCAGCTGCATTCACTCTCCTGCAGGAAACACACACCTGAACCTGTTATATTGTTACTATATATATATATTCTGCCTTTTGAGGCCTGACTTGTGTAATGTTATGTTGAATTTTCCCAAAAATGGAAATTATTCTAGAATTAAAAATAAATAAATAAAAAATCCCAGGTCTGTGTGACGGTCCAGGGAGGAGAGGTGGCGTCCGGGTGGTGGTAGGGGTGATGTAGGCCTACCTGGTGACACTGAAACATTCAGTGTGAGGAAAACGGGTTAATTAAAGACTTAAATAAAACGGCCGGAGGCTGCAGAGATATTTCTTTTTTTAGGTCCCAGGCCGCTGAAATGTTTCCGTCTCCGTTCATCCGTGTCCGTCGACCGCTGTGTCCCAAACTGCAGAAGCTCCAGAGTCAGTCCAAGAACAACCTGCAGAAGAAACAGAAAGATGAGCTGCAGGTGACGGTGATGGTGAGAAGGTGCAAAGCGGCTGCATGCGTCCCACATACCCTACTAGTTCTCCTACACACACACACCTGCTTCTTGCAGGTCACGCGTTAAAACTGCCGCAAATCGCTAAACGGGGCAGCACGAAGAGCCTCGGTAACGTAACTGCGGTTGTCCTGAACGCAGCAGTGTTCAATAGATATGCGTCCGCTCCGTGCGCGTGCATTTCTCCCAACCAGAAAAGTGACCGTGACAACGAACTAGACCCGAGCGCGAGCGCAGCACTGACACCGACACCGGCAGAGTGGGACCGATCTCCTCCGTCCGCTCGTTTCCTCTGACTCTGGGATTAATGGCGCTCCAGCCAAACAAATGAGGCATCTGCACAAGAGGATTGGGATGAAGAGGGGGGCGGGAGAGGGAGGGGGTGGGGGTGTTGACGTCACCGGGCAAACAGATGTTCCTCCATATTACCCAGAGTCCTCCTGGATCAGTACCCTATGTCCTTGAAACTGCCGAGTTCCCAATCGGAGAATTAACGTTTATCACAGAAACGTATTAATGGTTTTATGTGTGCGTGTGTGTATGTGCGTATGTATGTGTGTGTGTGTGTGTGTGTGTGTGTGTGTGTGTGTGTGTGTGTGTGTGTGTGTGTGTGTGTGTGTGTGTGTGGGAATGCCAACAATGGTCCCGCAAATTGTGAAGCTCTAAATCTGGCATCGGCTGTGACGGTTATGCAACATTGCACTAATAAAAAAAAAAAAAAAAAGGGAGAGAGAAAGAAGACACGTGCACGTACACGCACACAAATACAGAGTCATACTCGTGCACGAGCATGCGCACTTGCACCATGTGCACACACACACACACAGGCAGAGATGAGGGAGGATGCTGATGTGATGTGAGCGCAGGTTGATTGAATCGTTTTACAGATAATTTCAATCCCTGGATTCAGGTCTGAAATAATCTGATGATGTTCTGGGATTAAATAAAGCGCACACTCAGGGTAGTACATTCTGTGCTCGATGTATATTTTAGATTCAATTCTTCTCGCTCTAACGGCCTCACCGTACGTGGGACTGACGGTGTCATTTCTAATCCGGTTTAATCTGCAGTGCTGCAGAGAACCGAGCACCTGCCGGTTTCTACTGATGCGGTTAAAAACCCGCTTCAGTTCGAAGTCACTCAGCTCAGTTCCGTCAGTGCCCACCCCCCCAACACGCCACACCACCCCCCCCCCATCAGGTTGAGCTCCTGGTCTCAAGACGACCAGCACCGGTTCTACCTGACGGCTCGGTTCGTCAGAGTCCGCGGTGATGATCACAGCGCGTCAGTGTGAAGAGCAGCGGGACGCACGAACAAAGGGAATCGCCATTTTATACGGAAACGGCCCCCCCATCAGCGTGAAAACCGGCGGACGGTCAGAGACCTCATCGCCACTGGTCAGCACAGCACCGTGTTCCTGTCCCGGTCCGGGTCTGTGTGAGTCCAACGACAGGAACACGATCCTCCATTGTCCAGAAGCGCCGCGGTGAACAGACGCTGCGTCCTCTTTATCCTCCGGTTTTACGCATACGTCGACACACAACCGCGGCTCTGTCGCCTCTTTCTTCCTAAACCGTTTATTCCCTGACGCCGCAATAACACGGACACACGCGCACACACACGCACATACACATACACGCTGCCATCCTCTGAAACATACCGTTAACCGAACACAATCTAAGTGGAACCGGGTGAAATCAGATAGCTACTCACCGCGATGCGCTCCGTTAGTATCTATTTATCCGTTTCCTGTCGGTTCCTTCTCCGTGTCGTCGTTACTCGTTTTACTTCGCTGCAGATCTTCTTTTTCTGATCGCGAAGACGGTTGCTTGTATTCCCGGTGCTCCGGTGTAGCGGCGGCACAGACTCCGTTAGTGAGACTGATGCTCCAATGAGAGCGAAGCTGAGCCTCTGCAGAGCATGGCTGCGCTCTGCCTGTTTTCAAAAGAGGGCAGGTCGCTGTGCATCACAATGACTAAACCTCTCTCTCTCCCTCTCCCTCTCTCTCCCCCTCCTCTCCTCTCCCCACATTCCCCCTTCTATCTCTCCTCTCTTCTCACATGCGCGCGCACACACGCATTTATAAATACACTTGCGCGCTTGACACGCAAATGTCTTGAGTGTACGCGCTTTAAAGTCCTGCAGAAATTAGATGTCTTATATTATTGTTGTTGTTGTCGTCATTATTATTGTTATCATTATTACTATTATCATTATTACTATTGTATGTGTGTGTGTGTGTGTGTGTGTGTGTGTGTGTGTGTGTGTGTGTGAATGTAAATAGTGTGTTGCTGTTGAGGTTCAGTACAGAAACGGGTCCAACACTGATGCTGAGACCAACCTGAAGGGTTTGAGGGTGGGGTGGGGGGTGGAGGGATTTATGGAGGTCTCTGTGGTCCGGTTCCGGTTCGGTCCACCTCCTGCTCGTTTATGTCTCCTCCACTTCCTGCAGAAATCGACTCTCAGGCAAAGATCCAATCTGAACCAGGCCCCGCGGATGATGTCATCTGAGTAACCTCAGTAACCCTGTCGTCACAGGCTAATGCTAATGCTAATGCTGCTTCCCTGCAGCCTGTTCACGTCCATCTGCTCCACCACCAACACCTCCACCACCAGCAGCAGGTCCGTCCTCTGCTGCACAGCTCGGGCCTGTGGCTGCAGGATCACTTACTGATGCAACATCTCTGTGATGCAACGAACAGCCTCAGTGTTTTTATTCTTAATTTAAAGGCTCAGAGGCACAGAGAAGGGGGGTGAGGGGGTGGGGGTGTATACCAGGGCTTGCATCAGGCTACATATAGAGGGAAGTTTGAAAGCCTTTTTGAATGCCTTTTCTCTTGCAGGGAGGGGGGTGAGGCCATTGTTCCCACTGAAACAATGGGAGCTGCGGGGCGACATGCAGCGGTGCGCACATGAATGGCAGGGCTCCGGGATGTGTGCGGGTCAGTGGCCCGGGGTCTCCGTCCCAAAGCCCCTTTCCCAGCCTCTCACAATGAACCTGCACAAGGTCGGGGCTCCTGGGGGTCACAGGCCACCCCCCTTTTGTCCCGCACTTCAAAACACATAAACATTTATTAATCAAGAGGCAGCCACTGCCCCCTCCTTGTTTGAGGGGAAAAGGGTGGTGAGAGGGGCGTGAAAGAAGGACAGAAGTAGGGGAGAAAGAGAAATAAGTGGTGGAGGCAGATTCAAATTCCTCCATTTAGACAGAGGTGGAAGTTTGTAAAAGTTGCAGCCTGACGATGGAGGGTTGGAGGTCTGGGGGTCTGGAGGGTTTCAGGTCCGGGTGGGGGGTCGTGGTTCAGCCTGCGGATGGAGACACTGTTCAGACTCATTATTATTAAATCTAACTCGTTTGTCGGACTTGGCTCACGAGGACTCAGGGACAAAACGAGGCTAAAACCGGAACCGATCTGACCAGATTATAAAATCTCGTGGCACAGCGAACAGATTCACGCGCGCGCATGGGAGGCTGCAGGATCGAAACGCCCTTCACACACACAGCTTGATGCACGCGGACAAGTTAAAAAAAAAAAAGCAGAATTGAGGCGACGACGAAGCTGCTGCTGCTGTTGTTTCCACCGGAGCTGCTCCGGTTCCCGGTAAATGGGCCTCGTTCAGCGGCGGCGGCCGCATGAAACAGACTGAGGGTCTGCTGCGTTAACTGTTACACCGATTTAAACAAGGACCCCCTCCCCCATCACTCCTGATACAGCTCCTGCCGAAATAATAGTAATAATAATATGTTTATTTTTAATCTAATTTATATTTTAATTTGGTGATAATTTGGTCAAAGTGAAGATCAGTGTTAAACTGAATTTATTTATCCAATATGGTTTTCAACAAATCTAATGTCACTTTTAGTTGATTGTGAATTTTCTTTCTGTTTGTGGCTGAAATTAAATATGTTCAAGTGCAGTAACACAACAGGCTGCTGAGTGTATTTATACATGTCTCAGAAATAATAATCACTAGTGTTATGTCCAAGTATAAATCACATAATCAGAATAATTATATAAGGTCATGAGCAATTCCAATTTATTTCTATAAAAAATCAATTAATTTGAAAAGTACAATTTATCCATATTCATATTGTCGTTCTGTCACTGTATTAGATTTTAAATGAGAGAAAGAAATCAATCAGTTTGTAAAATAGATTCTATAGAAACACATTGATGCTACAAGATCAATAAACATCTTTTTTTTTTTAAATTAAACTTTCTTTATACAAACACAAACATTTTTTATTGTGTCATCATGAAACCACATCGCACCTAATCATGTAGCTTAGAATATATATGTATGTAATTTTAATAAATAATACAACAATATATAAAAAATTAGAAGCTGATAATATTATGATGTTAACACTAAATGCTATAATGTTCTATCAACCGTCTCCAGACTGTAAATATTCCTGCTTTGTTTCAGGATGTGACCTCATTGCATTTTTTCTCTCTTTCTGTTTTTTGAAGAGTGTTTGTTTGTTTGTTTATTTATTTATTTGTCAGGTTCTGACGGTGTCTTGTGGTCGTTGAGGCCGAGCAGGGACAGTCCGCTCCCCGAGCGAACATCAAACACCAAACAGCAGTTGTTATTTCACGGTTGCATGCGAGCAGAAGCAGGTCATGTGCAGCGGGCTACAGGCCTGCTGGCTGTTTGTAGTGCCCTCCACTCTGCAGCTCCTCTCATCATACACACGTTTTGTTTCTCGCTCAGTGTAAAACACTTTTTTTCATGTCTTCTGCCTTATTTGGTGTAAAATGCACTGATTCTATGACATCTGTAATTTCTCTGAAGAATATATCAGAGCAGCATGTTTTAGTGATGGTGTGTAAAAAGGGATTTTTAGATCATACAGCAAAGGCCTCAGTCTGAACCGCAATCCATCAAAGAGGACACATGTTGTCTGCGATGAATTTCACATTTTCTGTCAGGAAGCTGAATCCTGTCTCTAATCACTGAGACGGATACTTTGCACTATGCACCTTTGTAGTGTTTTGTGTGAGTGAAGAGAGGATGAGTGTGTAGGACCTTCCCCTTCTGACATTAGCGGGGGGTCAGATGTGCATGTAGGGCACCTGGCTCTGCAGCTCTCGTCTCTCTGTGATGTTAAATGTCAACCAGCAGCAGCCACAGAACGAAGGTGAGCCTCCATCCTAATGTGGGTGCCAGTAGACAGAGCTGTGTTTCTGTGGTGCAGGCTGGTTAACGCTGTGAAAGAAAAATGACAGAATTTCTGACCTGAGCTTTTAATTTTTTTTTTTGTACAGGAAGGGATGTGTGTGAAGAGGCCTGTGTGTTTCCTAATGCAACAACTGCATTAAGCCAAATAATTTGTTTATTCGGATGCTCGTGAAAAATCATTATTTATACAAATAACTTTTGGTCTGAGTATCATTTCTTTTTGTAGAACAGAAGCAGAAGGATTGATACGATCAGGTCAGTGTGATTTAACGTGCAGTTCAATAACTGAAGTCCACACTTGCCCCGTCGTCTCTGTGATTTGACACATTTCATCGTAGCAGCTCATTCCAAGTGCACGAGAGGTGAGATATAAATCTGCTCCATCAGTGACAGAAGCATCTTTACTCACAAATGGCAGCAGTCAGGACCTTCCTCTGCTTTCTGATAGAAAACCTGTTGAGGCCCAATCAGCAGATCTGTTCCAGGCCTATAAGTGGATTTCTTCTATATCCCCAAACTTTGTGAAATGGGGGTCAGTGGGTCTCTTATTGTTTTTCTGTACCTTTTCATCCCCACGATGACAGGAGCGAAGTGATGGAGAGAGCTGGGCCAAAAGAAGAAATAACTGCCGCTATGATCTGTGTGTGTGTCTCTGATGAAAATACTTTTAATCTAAAATCTATATTTTAATCTATCACTTAAGCAAAAAACCTGAAGGTGAGCAATTCACCGTGCACCATTTACATCCCTGTGAAAATGATTTAATACATAAACAACTGGCTCAGTTTTTCTTCGCTGCTGATACATTTCACAGTGTGTTATTATTCACATGTACAGAAACAGGCGGTAAGCACGTTTAACACATTTTTATTCACTTTAATTCCTGCAGATTGAAAAAAAAAGAGAAATAAAACCCTGCTGAGCAGAAACACTGTAACAGTCATGTTTATGTCACAGACAGGAAGCCAGTGTTTCCCCATTGTATTTTGCAGCTTGGTGCTGTTTATTAAATGAGAGAGGGATCTGTTATGAGGTGGAATTTTATGCCTCTGCCTGCAATGTGATCATTGCACCAAAGCACGACCATAAATTTCTTTTGATATAATTGTATTAATGCAGCGAGTAATGGATGAGCATATGTTTCACTCTGATTACTATCCCTCTCTGACTCCGTGTCCTAGTTGCCTTTGCATCGCCTGACTATCGGAATGAGAATGTGTGCCTTGAGTTAATGCTGATTGCAGCAGCTGCCAACACATGAATCTCCATGGCAACAATAATGGTTGCCAGGCAACCATGATCTTTTAGGGACACTGGAAGAAGCCCAAAGGCTTACTAAAAATATATATGGTTATAGTACTTCTTGAGCACCGTAGCTGTATGCGTGTTGTACACAGAAGGACGAACGGTTACTGCTGTGTTTTTGTCTCCTGTTCTGTTCTGGTGCAGTGTGCAGTTACACTGGTGCTGGTAAACGCTGCTATCTTCTCTGACATTAATAGACGGAGCCGTGACGGAGCACCGAATCTCTTCTGTAAAGGCTTTTTTTTCTTTTCTATTTTTTTTTTTTTGCGTGGCATACATGGGGGTTGCGCCGGATGGGCCTGCACACACTAGATAGTGGTGCTTTTTTTTTTTTTTGAACACTTGAAAAATGGGGCAACTGTCAGCCATCTTGGCTCCCGCATCGAGCTTCCCCTCGCAGCCTGCACAGACCCAGGTGGCATGCGCACACGCTGTGGAACAAAGCATTCCATCAGCGCCGGTGACATCACTGCAGTCAGCTCAGCTGTTTCTGCCTGCGCTATAAATAGTGTAGCGGAAAGAGCGGATTGCCTATGCAGAAAATATTTAACTCCTGACCCCGAGCTTGAGAGGAATGGATTTTTTTTTTTCCTCAGTGGAAGTGGTGAACTGGATCTTTGCCAGTGCCTCAATCATGAAATATGGTGTTTGTTCATGCTCACCTTATGGTTGTACGTCTACATCCTTACACACACTGTTCTGTAAAAAGTGTGATGTATTATCTCATGCTCATGTAGTGAATTTATGACCAGTGACTAAGCTTTGAAGCGCAGAGATGAGAAGTGTGAAGGATACAGTAACATATCAGAAAAAACACGAGATTGAAATCTACATTTTCATATCATTTGTGTGCCACGGTGTTAGGTTTATAGTTTCTGTTGTTTGTTGTGAAGGAGACTTACTGTTGCATTTTATATCTTTTACAATTGAGGTAAAACACACAAACTGTTTAATGGCTGCATTTATAGAGACAGTGTAGAAACAGATATCTTAGCTTGCAGCAGCTAAGAGCAGTGACTTTTTTACTTACCTGGCGATGGCTCTTATTAACGGGTCATAGCTGATGAAGCTGCGTGTATCAAACAGGATCCTCCTGCTGCCTCAACGACTTGCCCTTCATCCACTGGCTCAGAATAATTGGATACAGAAACTGTGCTTTTAACATGATTTGTGAAGGTGCTGTGGGGTTCAGCCTTGTTAGCTGTGAGCTGTTGAACAAGGTGGTTCGCTTCACACAGTGAAGGATGTTAGGCAACAGCAGAGGGAGAGCGAGGAGGAAACACTCGTCCCTGAGAGCGGGAGAACCAATCACAGTCATCGATAATGCAGCACGGTTGCCGGCCCCCCTGCAGTGTCTCTGCTCTCACACTCACACTAACACACAGCAGGTCCTCCCTCACTGCGACTCCAGTGAGCTGGGCCGAGGGTCGTGCCGTGGCTGGCCTGCTGCCAGGGGCGGCGTGCGCGGGGGGTTTACGCCGTGGCGTTGGCCCTGGCAGGCTGGCAACGCTGAGGAGCGTAAAGGCATTCAGGAGCCTGAATGTCCCTTTGTCTCAGAGCAGTGTGCCAGGCTCGCTCTAATGAGGCAGCTCTTTGTGGCAGGCCTCTCAACATCAAGTGGGCTGGTGGACTCATTAACCTGACTACTGCAAATAAAGCAGGCAGGCACAAGAGACGCCTATGATAGCACACTTAAGGCCCCCGCTGAATCCCCCTACCGCCTCCATCATCCCTCCACCTCCTCCCTCTCCTCTTTTCCCTCCAGTCTCCCAGGCTTCCCGGGGCTCCTCTGATAGGAGGAAATCAGCCTCTGGCCTATTTCAGGTGTCCCAAATAAGGGAGGGGGTGATTTCCACTTTCCTTATTCTGTCTCCTTCACACCTTCAGCTTCAATCAGGTTTTGCCTGTGGACTGTAACCTGGTTTTCAAATGAATGAACTGGGTGGAACAGATGCACTCAGCTGGAGCAAGTGGCTGTGCACTGTTTCAGAAAATATGATGCCAACTCGTAGATTTTTTTACTACGCTATTTCTCTTTCTATGTACACATGCAAACTTTGTGCTGGAGGTTTGAATAGATGTGGTGGAGACAGTTTAGACTCGTGTTGAATGTTGTGTCCACAAATGTGAACTCTGTGTAGTGGGGACCTGAACAGGTCAGTCAGTCTGTTATTGTCTGTTGCTCTGGAGCAGCATTTAATTGCAGCTCGTTTTGTTTTTATCAGCAGCAGCACAGCAGAATAACTGCAGTTTGATTCTGTGTTTTGGTTTGTTTTAAAAATGCAAAAGTGTCTGCTTCATAACATTACAAGTGTATGATGTTAATGTGACTTCATGTGGTTTTCTCTGGTCTTATATTATGTCCTGTGTTAGTTGAACTGTCATTTCCACTGATGTGGTTAATGAGTCAAGTATTTTTTTTAAACCATCTTGAATCTTTTAAACTTATCAACTTGTGCAATGCGTTGATCAGTGTGACTTATTTGGGTCAGATGGGCCTTTTACGAGTTGTTCTCCCGACTAATGAAGTCGTTGTAATGTGGAAACGAGGGCTCGTAAGCCACTCTGCTGAAATAGATTTGCTAACTTGTTTTGATGAATATTTTTATAGTGGTGTGGAAGTCGTATCGCTCGCCAATGAATTATGTATCCACGTGAAACTGGGTCACGAGCAGCTGTTCTTTGCACTGACAAGGACAGGTCACACGCTCATCTCACATTATGATACTCTGTTGTTTTATATTTCTGCCCGTTATTTATCTCTCACGTCTCTGCTGGTTATTAACGCTCAGCGTTATTGCTGATGGGTGTGAACCTCCCAGATATTGATTTGATGTTAATGTCATGTACTGTTTGATATATGGCCCCTGAAATTGCTCAAGCATTTGATCAGGTTGCTTGTATGCAGATTAGATTCATTAGATATTCTCTCTGCTATTTTTCACCGCATTTCCGCACACATTCATTTTATGGCCTCTCATTGTCCTCGGCACAGTAAATGATTTTAATCTGGCGATGCTGCGAGCAGGTTCAGGCAGAAGGTAGGAAGAGGCTAACACCACAGCGAGCACTAATCGAGCAAGAGCCTCATTTTCTGAAAAGGAATATTCATAACAACATCAAAGGGGTGAGCTCCCCGACACTGACTAATCACTGATGAGCTTTCATTAATGAAGTAGGCCACTAATGTTTATTTAAATCAAATTTACAGCTGCATTATTGATTTGCCACCACAAAATTATCTGACACCATGCACATCGATTGTGAGCAGTGACTCTCTGCAGGTGCAGACAGACAGCGGGAGTGGAGGGGGTACGGATGTTTGAGTGGGTGGGTGGGGGGTTGGATTGAGGCCTTAAGATTGGAGCAGAGACGCGCAGAAGAAGGAAGAAATCTTAATCTTTATGAAGACGAATGTTGAAGCAGTGAAAAGATGTTTGGATTTAAGCTGCAGAGATTTTTGGTTTTGGAGGATGTAAGAACGTAAAGAATCTCTGCCACTATATTTCTGCTTTTTATAGAGCACACGACAAATAAAAGTAGCAATAATTGAGAGAGACTCATGCACTCAACAGAGACTCATATCTGCTGCCAAGCCTGCAACATCAGCTTCACTCTGGCCTCACTGTCTCTGCCTCTGTGAATGCCAGTGTCAGATTTTCTGTCTTTTTTATTATTGTTTCATAAAAGAATATTCAAAAGGCTCCTTATAGTGTGAGGACAGTTGTGATTGAAGTGTTCAGCGCAGCAGATTCTCCTCAGACCTTAAACCGTGTCACTCATGTTCCTCCTATTGTTGCTAAGATCAGGATCATGTATGTTTGTCTGTGTGTGTGTATTCACATGTATTACATGCTTATGAGCTGCACGCAGACACTCGCTGCTGTTTGTCAACACAACACATGTAGATGAATTGCTATTGACAAGTATACACAGTGCACTGAGGGCTACTGAGAAGACTCAATAAAATTGAAGGATAGGCTTGTTGAGACCCAAGGCCTTTCTAATTCCCTGTAATAGACTCTTCTATGCTTTGAAATGTGATTTCGGTTGGAGTAGTGGGTTTGGTAGTCTGTTAGCCTCCATCGCTGCTCCTTGTAATGGACGATGCAGGCTGCAACCGCAGCCACAGCCTCTGTCCCTCAGTGAAACATTTGACTGAACAAGAATTGATCGCAGTTAGATCATCTGAAATGAATCCAGGTATCACAGTTCAAGCTGAGACTAATAAACCGCTCCTCGTTTTACCTGCAACTCCAGATCAAACAACGTAAAAGTCATTTTATCCGTCAGAGCTGCTGCAGATCTGAAATGAGTTATTTCACACACGCTGACACATAACACACGCAAGCACACACACACACACACACACACACACACACATACACACATACATACACATCCGTACATCAGGGTCCATATGCTGTAGAATCAGAACTCAGGTTTATGAGAGTGTGTGTGTGTGTGTGTAAGTGGGTGTATATGTGTGTATGGGCGTGTACGCTCTGATGGCAGGTCTAACAGGATGACTGTCTGCCATCTGTCCAGGTATCTTGCTCCACACGTCTTCACCCTGTGTGTCTTCGTCTGTGTGTGTGTGTGTGTGTGTGTGTGTGTGTCTCTGTGTCTGTTTTTACTGAAATGTGTAAGTGCTTTTGTGTCTGTGTTCTCAGTCTCTCTCTCACACAGAATGTCTCTCATCAGAATCAAAAGTCAGTGTGTTAGTGTAGCTGTATTTGTACATATACGTGTGTGTGTGTGTGTGTGTGTTGTACGGTTGTGTGTTTGCAGAGACACAGTGAGGTGTAGAGGTGGAGCTGAAGGTAGAGATAGGACTGTGTTTTGTATGTGTGTGTGTGTGTGTGTGTGGCAGGTGGTAAATGACATTGTGAGCCAACAGGCTGAGGTCAACCTCACCGGGCATAAACCCAAGCTATATTATCAACTGGGTAGCTGGCAGCTCATTCTGCTGTACCACACCCACTGTTATCCACACCTACACACACACAGAGAGGGAGAGGGAGAGATTGCTAAAATATTGATTTTTTAAACAGCATGAAATCTTACAGAAATGTAAAGGTTTTGTTTGTGGCTGCAGCAGTTTCAACAGGAGAAAATGTCAGTACATTCTCTCTGTGGATTTTTAGAAATAAGAACAGACCAGAAGATGCCGTTTTTTCTTTAATTGTGGCATTTAAAATTATAATTAAATGAATAAAAATAAGACGTGTTGTTCATCAACGTTTCTGCACCAACATCTGATCAAACTGACTTTCACACAGTTCACACAGTGTGAGAACGAACTGAGGACAATTTCACCGTTCAAAATAGATCAAGTGCCTTTGCTTGACAGCACTTTGTGTTGCCCTATCTACATCATCTTACAGTGAAAGAAAAATCTTCTGACATGCTCTCATTTTTTTTTTTTTTGCATCAAGTCATGCTTCATCAGAGCGGCATGCTGTTTGACCCACTTTACAACATTTCAGCCTCTGTTGACTCAAAGAAAACCAACAACGGTGTGTTCGCTGCGGACAGCAACTCAAACTGCAAAGACACAGTCACTTTACATGATAAGTGTCAAAACACATAGATACACTGGGGGCAGATTTCATTATATATCTGTTTTGTGACTGTGTAAATTAGATATTAATGAAAATACTGTATTTGCTTGCAATTGATGAAGTATTTCCATTTCCTGGAGGTGTCAGTTATTGCTGATTACCTGTCTTTATATCACATGTGCGTTCATGATTTTTTTTCTCAATGCAGTGACAGCAGAGATCCCAGATTCAGGTCTGTGGTCTGAGGTTGGGAGCCAAGGATGGATAGAGAGATGCTGAGGAGAGAGGGGGATGGAGAGAGAGAGGAAAAGTGGGATGGAGGTGGGGGGTGCACAGCAGCTGGCTCCTTTTTTTCCTGTCATTATCCCTGGTCACTGTTTCAGTCAGCCCCATTTGATGAAAGTCAAATCGTACACTCGCCCCGATTATGTGACAACTGGAATTCACTTACTTAGTTAATCCTGCATCAGGGTTTACATTTCAATTAATTTCTCTATGGTTGCTCCATCCTCTTCTGAGGGGGTGGTGGTGAGAGCGGGGTGGGGGAGGGGAGCCTGCGGTGTGGGTGAGTAGTACACAGTATGATGGAGAGGGTGGGGGGAAGGGAAACCATACATAAAGAAAAGAGATGGCGAAAATGCCTGCACAGCACATTCAGCTCCTGGGCTCTGATGTTCTGACTTTAACTGTGCAGTCAGGGAACAATCAGCTGGATGTTTTTATTGCTTTTACTTCTCGGTGTGTGTGTGTGTGTGTGTGTGTGCGTGTGTGTGTGTGTGTGTGTGTGTGTGTGTGTGTGTGTGTGTGCGTGTGTGCGCACGCCTTTGTGCAGAGTGATGCGCGAGCCGTGGATCGTCATGTCGACGTGTGTGTTCTTTGTTCATGTATGAAACTGAGCAGACATGTCAGAGCGGTTCACATATTTCTGTCACACACACAAAGCTGCATATTAATCAGAATCGAACCCCCAGGTTGTGATTTTCCGCCATTAGTCTTACAAGGCTGAACTGGGACTGTTAAGGCCAGATGAGGCTGCTGCGCTCAGGGAACAATGCTACTGTATTTCCCCTCTCTCCTCTCCTCCCCCCTCCTCTCCTCTCCTCCTCCTCCTCTCACTCGTCATCCTCTCCTTTCTCTCCGTCCGACATTCCTTGACATTCTGACGAAGGTTTGAGTTAGAGCCTCCTGGTCCTGTCGCCATGGTAAATCTTTCACCATATGGCGTCCGGTCACACTGAACGTCTGCGGTGGGGGAGGGAAGGCAGCGTGCCGCGTGTGATGCTGATGCACATCCATTTAAGAATTAGGCAGGTAAACACGTTTGAGCAGGTTCAGGGTAACGTCTCTAATTTCTGCATTTTTTGATTTTATTTATATGAAATAAATCTGACATTAAAACAGCAACGCCATTAAACGTTATTAAATTCAAAGCATCAAAAGATATTTTTGTTTCTTTCACTAATATGTAGCTGTGTGAGATATAAGAGTCAGTCTGAACAATAAAAAGCGTCATGACAATAAACAAACTGTCGCCACGACCGTGACATTTAACACCGAGCATGTGAGATGTTGTTAGTTTGCCCTGATAGTTACTGACGCAGTTCACTGTGCTCTTTAGGAAAAGGCTAAATGTGAATAATTTAAATCAAGAAAAACACTCAGCTTAAAGGAAAAGAGAATTAAAAAAAGACCCAGTTGAGTTTTAGACTCCTGTTACATCATCACTGATAATGATGTTCAGCTGATGCATCAGCAGGTTTCAGTCGTTTTTTCTCTCACACTTTTTTGACATTTCCTTGTCATCGACTGCTTCACCTCCACAGGCATGTTTTTTTTTCATCATTTAATTTCTTCCATCATACAATTAATTTAAATGTAAATAAAACCTCCTCCTGCTGCTGCTGCTGCTGTTTCTCATGTCCTCACGTAGCCTCATCCAAAAAGCATCTAAGCAGTTATCAAGGCTCCTCTGCTAATGTGCAGCTAATAGCAGAGCTAATGAGAAAACTAATGTGAGTAGGTGGCTGTAGATAAAGCAGTGCGGGGCTCCTGCAGGGAGTCTTGCTCTCCATCGGGTCTCGTTAATAGAGATGAAACCAGTCTGACCCATAATACCCTTCCAGCCGCTGTAATCCACCACCGAGCCCGTACCTCCTCACCTCCAACCCGTCCCATCCCTGCTAAGGTGAATCTTTCAGAGCAGAGTATGTTTGGAAACATTAACAGCATCTTCTCTTCTTTTTTAAAAAAATGAGAAACACACTGAAAAATGTGGATAGTGTTTAAATGTTACACAAACAGGAAACACTTTAGATCCAGACAAGCTGTTTCCCTCTGCTTCCAGTCTTTATGCTAAGCTATGCTAACTGCCTCTACGTCCGTAGCCTCACGTGTAACAAAGACATGAGAATAGTATCGATCTTCTAACTCTTATGTCTTGAGAAAATGAATCAGTGAATCTGTCAAAACGTCAAACAATCCTCCCTTTTTTTCACTCTGTGGATCCTGTGCTGTACTGAACAACCTGCACCAACTCCTCCCGCTATTTCAAGGAAAGTGCAACCTTTGCCTTGGGCCTTAATTATGTTCAATTTGCCAAGCTGGGCCTGAAACCATTGGGGGGTGGAAAAGCTCTCTGACCTATTTATCAATGCAGCTTTTTCTTTCCACTAACTGAGTCTGAAGCAAGAATATACAGAGAGAGAGAGACTTTACTCCATCCTCAGAGAGGCAGAGAGGATGTGTGAATAAGACAGGTGTGTTGGGGAACAACGTATATTTATTTATGTTGATTGTCACTGCAGTGAGTGTATATTTTCATGTTCAAACCCTGAAATCAAAGCGAAGCTGTTCCCACGCTGCAGCCACAGACTCTTCTCGTGGTGTTGCCGTTTGTTTCACCTGCAGCCGATGATGCTGCGTTATCTCTCTGCTTCAGTAGAGACTCAAGAAGCTTCTTCAGACCACATGATTGGAGATAAACACTGAGGAGGCCATTGACCTTTCATTATGGCTTGTGATAAGGCCAACTATCTCCCCTCTCTACACTGTGCCCTAAATGTCAAGTCACTGTATGTGTTATAATTACCCCGAGTTGGTATTTTCCTCCTCTTTACGTTTCAATGGAAGCAGCAAGCAACTCTTGCTGGTGGACGTTGGTTGAAGACGTCATATTACACGTTAATTTAGTTGTTTGCTTTTTTTTTATTTCATGTTTTTGTAACTGGGATAGAAGATGGAGGGCGTTTTCTCAGCGCTGAGAATTTACCTCCCTAGAGTCGAGTGCTCGTTAATACATTCTCATTAAGAGGTTTTATGCATGGACAAATAAACAAATGCTAATAAACTCCTAATTATTTTCTCACAGAAAAATCAGGCGTTTTGAATATTCATGTTTGACCAGAATGCAGTGCAGTTATTTTTTTTTTCCCCCTTTGCCTGGATCACTCTGGTTGAAACTGTTTGACAGTAAGAAAATTCTTTCAGAACAAAGAGGTCACCGCTGATGTGGAGAGCTGGTGCATGTTCGACAGAGAGGATGGAGTCTGAGTGGTTGTTGAAAGAATGTTTTGATTACACCACTCAAGAAAGAAAAAAGCTTCAAAAATGATCAGACTGTAGTTTTCTACAAATTTATATTCAAATGTTTGATTAATGATTTTTTGCAGTCAGTTTCTCTTGCAGCGGTAGAGGTGATTTTATCTTGTTTTGAAAGAAAATGTCAGAGTCCTGCAGTATTTCCCTATAAAAGCGGAAGAGCCCCCAAACATCAGCTCAGTACAATGCACCATATTTCAGCTCTATTGTGATTTTTTTTCCCCTTCTCTGTGAAAACATTGTGCATCACTAATGCAATTTGACTTGCCAGTGAAATTGTGTGGAAGAAGGTAGGAGCATTTCACTGAGCGTCAACGGAGGCTTTTAAACTGTCACCTCGCTCTCCCGCTTTCATATAGAAACCTTTTAGAGGTCCTCACCGCCAGCGTGGACGGAACGGGCTGAACGCGTTGCCCTGCTCTGATTTCTGTTACTGAGTTATCCGACAGGCTCGAGTCTGATTGGCCGTCAGGTACTACGTTCAGGGATGTGTATGCATATGTGTGTGTGTGCATGGTTCTGACATCATAAACATCATGAACCCAAGTCTAGTTTGCATGTCGACAAACTGCCTTGATTCAAGATGGCACCTGTCTGACTGACGTCTTCACCGCCGCCGCTCTGAGCGTCGTGCAACTCGGTGACAGACGAGTCTTCGTTGAGAACCAGAGGCAGGATCTGAGATTAGAGCTGTTGTTGTGAGCATTAGGAAGCATGTGTCTCTCAGCTGAGGACAGGGCTCTGTATTAGTGCTTAGATTAAAAAACTGTGCGGTGCTAAAGACGTCAGTCCGTCATTCCCTGCAGTGATTTGCTGCTCGCCTTTAACAAGTGCAGCCATCACTTGCACGTGGTGGAAAATGAAGTGAGGAGAAAATGAAATTATGATTTGCGATGACAAAACTGAGACGTGTGCGTGCTGCCACAAAAGCAGCAACAGCTCATGAATAATTTATGGCTGCCGTGGGCTATAGATTAAGTGTGAATATTCATTAATTTGTTTGCCCTTTGGGAGGTGATGCAAATTCATACAAAGACGCAACTGGCAACTGGGTTATCCACCGCTCATATGAGTAAATAAGGAAGACTGTGGACATAAACATTCGAGCTTCCTGCAAAGTGAAGGACAGTAGCAGCTCAGTTAAGAGTTTTCAACAGGGCTTTTCCTGAGGTAGTGACCCCCTCCCACCTCTTAAGTGCTAAGTCACCAGAGCAGGGAAAGCCCATTAGTGTAAAGAAGGTGGGGGGAAGGCAAGAGTTTGAGTGATTAGACTGATTGGATGTAGCAGCACTAGGTTGCTCAGGTCAGGACTAATCAGCTTCAGAACAGAAGGATGGTCCCTAACGAGTAAAAGAGGAAAAGATGCAGAAGAGCTCTGCTGTCCAGAATAAACAGGCATCATGTCACACTCACAAATAAGACTGTGATACAGCCCCAGGGCGAGCAGCGTGCACCGTCTGAGTCAGCGTGGAGATGGATGATCCACTGCTGAGAATAAAAAACAAAAATGGCTCATCTCGGATTGTTCTCTGCGCTCGGACCAGCCTGCATCATCAAATGGGCACTGATGTCCTGGAGTCGGTTAAAACCAAGCGAAACCCCAACTTCAATGCAATCGCCTTCTGTAGTTTTTATGGGACGAGCCGCAGACAGCATCCCTCTGACAGGACACTACCTGCACTCACACACTCACTGTGTCTCTCTCCTCAACCATAAAAAACAACTGTGCAGGATAAATTGATTTTGTTTAGGGGATCATTTGCACATTTATCCTCGCTCTGTGGAGGAGCCATCGAGTGCCCTGGCAGAGCGGCACTGGCAGGAGGAAGAGCAGGGATTGGTTGAAGATAAACGACTCATTAACCCCAAATTGATCATGAGCTGCACACTTGTGCGGACATTTCATCATTAATATTTCAACTTAATTATTTGTGCATGTGTTGACTCTGAGGTCCTAATTTACACGTCACTGTGTGATGTATAAATTATTGTAATGAACAATATTTGAGCAGTTATTTCTTCCCTCGGTCACCATCTTTCTTTCCTCCTTGTCTCCTTGTCTTCCCGCTTCTCTGCTGATTTGTGTGTGTGCAGAAATCATTTGGCCTCATAATAAACTCATGTGTTGGAGGTAGAGCGTCACTTTTAAAAGACACTGTGCTGCTCGGGATAGCTGTTTCACACAGACATGTCCCTCTGAGCTGCTGGAACAAATTCTCTGATTTCTACTTGAAAAACACTTTTGAGAATTGCTGTCAGAGGAGATTGAATTTCTTATGAGGTGCAGAGAGATCGACAGAACATTTTCATGAAGTTTTGTGTTTGTCTCGCCTCAGTTGTTTCCTGTTGTCCCTGCTCTTATTGTGTGTGACATGTGGTAGGTGTCAGCGTGGTGATTTGCTGAGGTAGAGTGTCTCTGCTTTGTTTACCTCCCTCCCTGATGTCCCCACCACTTGTTCTCAGTCAGATAGTGGCGACGCAGAGAAACTTTCATTTCCGCTAACGCGCCGCCTTCAGCGCACACAGTTTGATCATCCGCGCATCTCAAAAATCACTCTACACTTGTACAATATTATCAAACAGCTGAGGAACATGTGGAGCCGACGCAGCAGAGCTTTGTGAATCTTTCACCAGCACCTTTAACAAGACGTCTCTGTTCAGCCCCGCCTGTAATACACCACTGTGGCTCAGCCTGTTCAGGGCAGGGAGCCAGATTGAGAGGTCTGGGGGGGATTGGAGGTGAGTGCAAACCTGTGCATCAGCATCTCTTAATCCCAGAGAGCCATAATCTGGGATTAGTGATCCTCTCCTCACTGGATCCAGATTAGAGCATCGGCTCATGCAGCCGAGGCTCTGCACCAACGACCAGCACCGCCCTCCCGGCCCCCGTGGGAGGAGCTCGGAGAGGCTGTGGTGCTCCCTGATTGGAGGACGGTGCAGATAAACTATGTGGTGACAGGGGTTGCCAAGGCGATCACACTGGCTTTGCAATGATTGGTTGTGTCAGAGCTCAGGATGGCTGGCTGTCCTCAGACACACATTAGATCAGTCAGTGGAGAACTGCTTGTATTAACTGATACACACACACACACACACACTGTTGAACAGACAATTAAACTGAAAGACTCAAAGCTTTTTACTAACAGTTAACAACATACACATTACGCTCAACAGCGAGATGTTTATGGTTCTGACAGTGCAGCATTTCATTTATGTGTGTGTGTGTGTTTACATGTGTGTGTGCTGTCACATTAATAATACACACACACACATACACACACACGTACAGAGCAGCAGCCCATATAGGTCAATCTCATCACCTTGCTCACTGGCACATGGTGGACCCATAATCCTAAGGGTCAGAGGTCAGCCTCATGCTGCTTGCCTGGCTGAAAGGGCAGATGGGACACACACACACACACACACACACACACGCAGGTCAGCCTTGTGCTGCTGCGTTGGTTTGAAGGGCAGATGGGTACATTGTGTCATTATGGCCGCCAGGCTGCAGCTCGTGGGGGCAGCCATGTTGTCATTGAGAGGACACTCAGTGGGTCAGAGGCCTTCAGCTCGAGTGTGTGTTCAGTTCTGCAGGTGATATCACTGACTTTTTATGGACATCTTGTTTCTAAAGTGTTAACGAGCTGCAGGTTTGTGTTATGATCGTGTGTTTTTAGACATTATAGGTCAATATGAATCAGCCTAGTTCCCTTTGAACACTTGATGTTCTCATTCACAGCTGATCCAGGGTTTAAAACTTCTGAGCCCTGATATCATATTGATTAGGTAACACAAGTAAAGACGGAAAACCTTTTTGTTTTTTGTTTTTTTTAGTGCACAATCAATTACTTGCACACACACAGTCTTTACAGTCACTTCACGTTGTCTGTTCACTCTGGGTGGAAACAAACACCGTCAGTGTAACGGTGTCTGTTTTAACACATTTACATGCTTCTTGTTGCTCAGTCAGACTCAGTCTGGGAAGTTTATGTTTTTAAGCTGCTTCTGTTGCATTTCCGCTGCAAATGTGCTATTAAAATACTGCGATTTTAAGGAATTTAATACTCCTATAATCTGCTTCTGATGGATTAAGCTCCAACAAATCAGGAAGACACAAAGGGAGCGAGGGTCTAAATATATTCCCTTTATCCATCTCTGCATCAGCGCTGTTTTTTGGGAGATGTGCTGCCGCTGAAGAGCGCTGCCTTCGGTGTTTTTACTGGAGAAACATTAGAGCTGTCTGTTCACTCTGTTCCTGTAAAAACCCTCTTGTGCCCTCATACAGTGAAAGGCCATGTTGAGATAATAGATATTTAAGGCAGATGTATGGAGGCTCGTTCAGCTGCAGATGAAATTGAAGTGAGTACAGCACACAGGCTCTCAGCAACTCTCATCTTGTCAGCTGGATCTCTGACTATATGTCCCAAATGTACATTGTGTATTTGTGAGTGCGAACGTTGATGTACCTGCAGGTAGAAGTCAATAGTGGAACAATGGTGTGTGCACAGTGTGTGTGTGCGTGCATGAGAGTGAGGAGACAAACTCGAAATGGGTGTTATGTGCTATGAGAGCGTGAGCAGAGGTTGACAGCCCTCTGTTAGCTCTGTCAGACATGGGAGAGAAAATGGAATACACTTTATCCCCTGGTCTCCTGCAGGTCAACTGTGACAGGGTTGCCCCTCAATTACTGAGTATCAGCACCTCTCCTCCCCTCTCCCCTCTTCACTCCCCTCGTCCTCCCGCTCGCTGCAGTATGTCTGCAAGAAGCGTGCAGAGAGGAAAAATAGAGAGGAGAATGGGGGCAGGGTGGCAAGTGCCTACAATAGGCTGCCTGGAGATTCCAGAGAGCACAACGAATTTCCAGAGGCGTTTAAAGCTCAGTTTATTGTCTGAATACAGCTCTTCACCTACATCAAGGATTTGTTTGCTCTGAAGCTGCTCAGTGACACTGTATGTTACTGTGAATGTGAGCTTCCCTTCACTCTCTGCAGCCATGTTCATCACCCCTTTATATGAATCTTATATCTAATGATCCTAAACTTAATGTTTTATGTATCCACCTTAACTAATAAGGTCAACTAGCAATGAAATGGCTGACAGGAATCTATGCATTTTAATGCTGCTGCAGAACAATGGACACGCGCCAAACACAATAGGTTGGATGTGGAATCAGTCAATGAGGAGGTAGAGCGACCAGCTGGACCCTCTACCCCCTGACCCCGAGGTCACCAACTGCTATCCTTCTCTTTCATCCACCTCTACTGCTCCACTCATGAAAATGCATAGAATAGGAAAGTTGCTTTGTCATACAGATAACCCCGACGCGTGGAGGTCTGATAGGGCGTCATTATGAAATCACTTCCCTCTGTTTGCGGGGGCTGGTTTGCTCAGATGTGTCATCTTCTGCGTGTTTGTGATGGAAAGCAAGGTCTGACCTCGACCAGATGGACTGGCGTGTGTCTGGAGGTTGGGCAGTATAACTGGACACCCTTGTTTAACCTTGACCTCATATGGACCCAGAGTGTATTACCCTAAGGTCACTCAGGTTTTTTATTTCCTTAGAGTGAGTATTAAGGCTCACTCGCATTAAGCTGAGCCGTCTTTCAGCAGATATGCTCCCATCGGCCTGTGTGTGTCCTGGTCCCTTCTAAAAAAAAAGAAATACAGTGACTCCCAGTTTGTGTTATTTGAAAAACTAAAAAGCTCTTTCCTGCTCTTCTGTCTTCTGTAGTGGCATGGCGAACAGACCTTGCAGCCTGCAACCCACAGACACTAAGAAACCAAACAGTGAAACAATCCAACCTGCAGAGCTGCTGATCTGACACCCTCGTCCCTTTGCACTTTAATGGCTGTGTCCCATTAGCAGGAGAAGGGGCCTGTCACTGAGACTGGGCCTTGAAGCTTTTGAGTGCTGGGACAAACTGTCAAGCTGGAGACGCGGTGAGATTTTTGCACAGCGGAGTAAAAGGCTGGTGGCTGCGTTTAGCCCGAGCTCAGAGGCAGCTCCTGACAGCAGCACGCCGCTGCTCTGCTCGCTGATTCTGTTTATGTGTTTCTCAAGCATTGATCAGGTTTGACGTGAAAAGCTTTTGAATGGAATTTAAACCATCAGTTTCAGCAGTCAAGTTAGTGCGGACGTTGTTGGCTTTGTGTTTGATTGTACTGGAATCAGCGGATTCAATAGAAATATTGAATTTTCCCAGCGCTGGATTTAAAGTCTGTCTTTTCAATCTGTTATCATGTCTGTAAAGCTCAGCCTTGTTAGCTGGAGAGACTTGAGAGAGCACCGGTTTGCTCACGCAGGCAGACATGAGGGAGAGCTACAGATAACCAACCCAAATATCCATGGATATCTCTGTGCCCGACTTCCCTGGTCTTATATTTCCAGGGTTAAAAATCAATAGGGCTACTGCTGATGAAATTTGCCGCATGAGTGTGCATCGGAGTCTGCAAAATAGACCTGGACCAAGGCTTTGCTCCTCACCCACCCTTATTCACTTTTGTTCCGTTCTGTTTTTAAATGCAAAGGGGATTTCATTTCATTCTCCTTTTGCCATTTTCCTGTTTTTTTTTTTTGCTGTAAATCCAGCTTTGGAAGGCCCAGGGGCTGAGTAAATGTGATCGATTTCTAGAGAGTGTGTCATCTAGGCCGCCCTTTTAGGAGTGGTTTTGCAACAGAGGCACAAAGGCGCGTGGAGCCATCATTCAGCTGGCTCTTCCATTGTTCACTTAATTCATGCTGAAGGATCCAGGTCAGACCAGCGAGCACCCTTCACAGGTTAGAAGTCAGGACTTCTCAGCCATAAACCATGAACGAGAACAAAACCACTTCGGTCCACAGGCGTGATGCTTTATTATCCACTAAAAATACATTTTCACAGCTGTTTTCTCTTCTATTTATAATATGCCTGTGAAACTAACGAGAACAGAAAATGTCAGAAATGACAAAAAATTATGTTTGCGTAACAGGAAGCAGAGCAGCTGATGTGATGACAGCATCAGGTCTGGTTGTTAGTTGGACCGAGATGGTTTTGAATCTTCACTTAGCTGTTTTGTGTAGCATAGTTGTTTTGTGGGATGAGGATGATATCAGTTGGAGTCGGCCTGAATTGAGCAGCGGCGGCAGCCATTGCTGAACATTAGATATGGATATTGCAGGTTTATTTAGCTTTTATCTGTCTCACAGTCTCCTTCAGCCCAGCTAAGTCCATAACAATGAGCTCCTCCATCTGAGCGTTTCTCTCCGTCACTGGAGGAAGAATGCACACGGCGGCCGAGCAGCGGGGCTCTCCTGTGAAGGAGAATTAATCTGCTACAAACAACCTTTTATTTTCTCTACACAACTACTTGTCAGCCTCCACTAAAAGCAATTTGTTTTTGGCCCGCTTCTTCAGGCTCATGTAGCAGGACTGAGAGAGCAGTGTGGCATGTTGTTTCAAAAAGGAGAAGAGGGGGGAAAAACAGTGCTTTAATCTGATTAGAGCTGGCTAAAATCCCAAACCGGGGCTGAAGTGCAGTGCTTGTGGTTTCTGAACGGCTTACGCTAAGTCTGTACCATGGAAATAATCTACTTTTAAAACCCAGGAAACAAATCAACTATGGTAAGGACATAAGTCGCTGTCATTACGGAGTCATTAAGAGAAACATTTCCATACAACATGTGGACAGAAGGGGGCAGTGTGTGTGTGTGTGTGTGTATATATGTATGTATGTGTGTGTGTGCAAATTTCAACTGCACAGTAGACCCTTGAATAATGTTTATTGATATTTGTGTTCATTTCCACATTTTCCATGAAACAGTGTATTTGCGCGCACACACACACTTTCTTTCTCTGAGTGTGTGTGTAGGTGTGTGTATATGTGTGTGTTTCTGCATGCTGCTGTGGGATTGCAGGACGACTTCTCGGCTGCTGAATAATGAATCAAAGCATGAGAGAGGAGCAGAGTCACACTGCAGCAGCTCGTCTCTCTGCTCTGCTCTTCCTTCAGCGCTGAGCTGAAGACGACTGGAGTCCTGAGAGAAGCTCCGTCTTAACAGAAACTAAAACCAGACTATCACCTCCACAAGCACATGGTTCAACACCATAAAATTCTCTTTGATATGTGGTTAAATGCAAACCAGACCACTGGGTAAAACAGCAAAACAGCACAGTACCGACGGACATTTACAGTAGATTTGCGGTTACTGTAGAAGTGGTATCTGTTAAGTGGAGCAGTGAATAAGACAAAAGGAGCAGGTTGTTCAGGCAGATCAATAGAAAACCCTCATAAACATGCACTCCAACAGATGGGTTTTTCCATCAAGAAAATGTGTAAAAGAAACCCAGTTGCTGATCAATATTCAATCAATATTGGAAAACAACTAAGAGGAGAAATAAGGCAGAGGAAAGAGAGGAGGAGAAACTGTATCTTTTGGTGCCACCTTGTCGACTCGGAGCTACAACGCAAATCTAAATCTTCCTAATGACACAATTAAAGTGTTTTACCACAGTATACTATGTTGTCAGCCAAAGTGTTTCATTGTCTCATTAATAGCCTCCCAACACGGAGCAGATTTCAGTATCAGTTTGCTCTCATTAACTCTCTTCTCTGATACCGTTTCATTTTGCACAGGCTAAATTAAATGTAAAAACCATAATGCAATTTTGCTAGAGGAGAACATGGCGGCTAATTGCATTAAGCTGAGCTGTCGGTGGCGTCTGCAGCGACCAGGCCCCCATCACTCTCCCACAATTAGCGCTGGCTACTCCCCTCAGCAGCAGGTGTCGTTCTGCCCGTGCCAGCACTCCAGCTGATTACCTACGCCGAGCGCTGCAGGCCGCTCTCCATCCATCTCGGTTACCTACACCGCGGCCGTCACTGTGCACGTATACTCTGAGAGCCACAATCACATTACTGAGGAGCCCACAGATGCAGATGCTGAGCTGTACACACACCACGGCGTCACACGGAGGTAAAATGTTACAGGCCGGCCGGTCCGCTGCAAGCCAAGGTCATGGTATATTGATGAGAGCAGGTATGCAGGAGGATAAGGACAAGGAAGAGTGAGCATTATAGGCTCAGGATGGTGGAAACACACACACACACACACACACACAGCATGAGGTTGGCTATATTCCAACACACTCTGAGCAGTTGGACTAACCAAATTATAAATTTACAAGGACTAAATTACATAGCTGATGTACACACACACTGTCACATCAGAGACACAGCCACAGGCACACACACTCACACAAACACACACTCGCACACACACACACCAGGGACACAGCCAACATCAAACAGCTGAACTTGAACTTTGGACAGGTAGAGAAGCTTCTGTGCATGATATGAATAAAAAATCTTAGAAAGCTCAAAGTCCACAGCTTTTTGATGCAATTTATTCATCATGCGATGTTTCCTCACAGTTGCCATCCACATTTCCATGTGCGATGAAAAACAAAAAACAAACAGAAATCTGAATCTGAGGTCTAACAATAAAAAAAAAGCCTCAGAGTCAAACACCAGCATCACAAACTATGATGGTGTGTTGACGCTGTGTCAGTCATTTAATAATCATTAAGTACCGTCGCTAAATATGAAACCAGTCATCAGCTTTGTTATGTTATTGACTGTCAGGTGTAATAGAGTCAACAACAGATTTGGAGACAGTTTGTACTGAAACCCAAACTTTCCTCGCTTACACAGTTACAGCAGCTGTGTGTTTTAGTTTTGCAGCCTCACCATTACCCCTCAACACACAGATATAAATTCACTGCAAGGCCCCTGAGGTGTTAGTTGTGTTGTTATTTGTTTTTGGCCAGTGAGCTTCAGCCGAAATGTTTCAGGACGGCTGAACAGCCTCAGAAGATGACCCCCGGCCTGCATCCAGCAACTGTGTCACGCCACGATTGGCCGGTGGGCCAGAGATCGTTTAATCAAACAGCTCCACTGTTCTTTGAGTTGTGATGCAATTCACATAAAACAAGATATTCTGTTGCTTTTGTTTTGTGGTAATTAAATCTGTCTGTAGAATCTGTTCTGTTATTGCCTTCACAAAACCCATTATATTCCCAGAATTCCTGTCAGCTTTGAATTCAAAATAAACCCACAATGAAACCAAATTGAATGCACAGTTGTGTTTTGAGCTGCGTGTTACATCTGACCCTCATCACTTGCCATCCAGAAAGATGTGAGGGTTTTATTGACTGGCACGGTGGTCCTGCTGTGCCACTGCTCTCAGCCTCCAGGATTAGAGAGACACTGCTCTCTAGACAAGACTCACTCAATGAATTCCCCCACTCACATGGTGCAGCTCCAATCCGCCAGAGACATTACGTAAGTTAGAACCGGCTTCACTTACCCAGTCTATTAGAGGAGAGAATAAAATGAACAGCGTTTTTAATCGCTGTCAACATGTTTTGGCCTCTATTGTCATCCAAACTGATATACACCTGGTTTTGGATAGAACTGTTCCCCTTAATCTCATAGACACAGTGTGGAGCCACTGGAGCGCCTCGATAGCCTAGTGGTTATGGCACCATGTCTGCGTATATATGCTTTACAGCTGTTCACCAGTTCAAGTCCTGACCAAGTTGAACTTTCCTCTGTGTCTTCCCCCACTCTCCTCCTCATTCTCTTCACTGTCTCTATCATTAGGCAAAATGCCCAAAAATAATATTTAAGATAAAAACTGTGGCGCCACTGACAAGTCACACAGTCCAGGAGTCCAGCCAGGCTTGATATCAGGTACTTAATCACACCAAAAAACCACCAGTTCCTGAGATCAACCAGTTACCCAGAGATCAACCAAATACCCCAACAAGTTACACTGAAAACAACCACTTGCCCTAAAATCAGTCAGTTACCATACAACCAGCTACGCCAACATAGACCAACATTGACCAGTTACCCCAATGTCAACCAGACCCATTCCTCCCAGATCAACCAGTTACCCCAACAATGACCTGTTAACAAGATCAACCAGGAGCGTCCAGATACCCAAATGGTTAAAGCGCAGCAGCCCTACTCTTCTCCCTACTTTCCTGTCTGTCTTCACTGATCTATCAATAAAGGTAAAATGGCCAAAAATATATCTCCAAAAAAAAAGACCAGATCAACCAGTTACCCCAACAATAACCAGTTAACAAGATTAACAAGTTACCCTAAAAACAACCATTTACCCCAACAACAACCAACCCCAGATCAAATCTATTACCTCAACCTTGAGATCAACCAATTATCCCCCAACATCAACCTCTCACCCTTAGAACAGCAACAGGAAAGTAAACATATCCACTAGTCCACAATGTGAATGTGAATCTGACAACGTGAAGCCCTGAGGTTATGAACAGGAAGTGAAAACTGAGCACCAAACATCACAGTAACATGTGTCCATCCTGTGTCCATCTGTAACTGAAGTGTTGTTTTCTCTGAGACTGGAGTTAATACAGTGAAGAACATGAGTGCGCTGCTGTCACAGTAATAAGAGACTGGGAGGCTGTGAGCTGCTGTACAGCAGCAGGTGACAGGTCTCAGTGTTTGGGTTGTTCTGATGATAATGTTGTGGACGGTGGAGCAGCTCACGTTCACATCCATGGAGGCGATGCTCACTTGTCTCTCACGTGGTTAATTGCTGTTCATGTTACCTCAACTGAGGCACCTCCACCCCCATATCTGCCTTCAGCTAATTTACATCTTATTATGTGTTTCTGTGTTGAGACCCAGAATCTCAAATAGAGAGAAAATTACTTTCCACTTCTGAGGGAAACAGTGACTCGTACTTGTCGCCCCACCACTGATACATCCTGTGGCTGTCACAGTGTCAGAGGTCCATGTGAAGACCTGCACTGTGACCATTGTTATGAGTCCTCGCTCCATTATTAAAACCCTTCTGTCTTTATCAACTATACAAAGAAATAACAGAGTGATGCAGCTTGACTGTAGCTGTGGTACAGTTTGTGGTGTGTTCTTGTAAACATGTAAATGATGCGACAGTTTGATTTGTGCTCATATGTCTGAGTAAATGATGAGTTATTTTTTTTTCTTCCTGTCATGAGAGGAGGTGAATTAAAATGATCTCCGTACCACATTTTTATTCTTGACACATCGTATCGTGGCTGAGCAGTGACAGACATTTAAACACTGTCAGTGTTCATTCATACATGTGAATATCGTCTGTGAGAATCGTTAAATACATTAAAGACTGATGGATCCCGGTCCTGCTGATTTGGTCAGAGGAGGTCAGAGGCTCAGCGTTTTGATTTTGTGATGAAGTGTTGTATTAATAAAGTTGACTGAAAGGAACAGCCTGATAGGACGATTATTTTTGTGATAAGCAGCCTGTGTGTGGGAGGACAGCCTCGCTCGCTGGGTTCACACTGAACCAACAGTGAGTGACACAGCCTGTCTATTAAAGCAGCCAGGACTTTACCAGCGATCACAATCGATCCTCTGCTCTATAACATAATGCATCCTGGTGATAGTGGTGGTGGAGATGATGGTGGGGGTGTGTCAGTGACATCTCAGAGTCGTAGGCTGTTTTATTTTCGGTTTCAGTCTCACAGTGGAGCATCATCATGTTATAAACTTAAATACAAAAAGGAAATCAGGTCAATTACGAGTTTCGGCACCGCATTCAGTTTGTGTTTTATTCCTAACCGTCTTATGACAGTACTGACTATATGTGGCCACATTGAGTTCAGCAGCCATCATCAAGCAGTGTTGGTCTGTATGTTGGTCTCAGCCACATGTTCACACACACCGTTGCTGCTGCCGCTGTGATTCTCTGATTCAGCAAATCAAAGGCCTCCCCTCCTGTCCATATTATCGATGCTGCTGGAGGGCCGCGGAGGATGCCGGGGCGCAAGGCAGGGTGGGGGTGGGAAGAGCTGGCGGATCTGTGGGGGGCAGGGCAGGCGAGGCTGGAGCTGCAGATTATTCTGGAAATTGCCAGCTGCAGTGTCTGCAATCAGGATCAAACCGGTTCCGGGTGGGGGGAGGAGGAAGTCACTGTCGATTTTTGTCAAGCCAGCCTGTGCCGCCGTGTCTCCCAGCTGAGTGGGATGACATTCGTGAGGAAATGTCCCACCACCTCATCCCCTCCTTAATAATTCATCCGCCTGCCCGGGCTCTCTGCAGGTCTGTGGCCATGCCGCCCGCCTTTTAATGGAGCTGGTGATTACCAACACTGACATCTTAACATTTAAATAATACACAGACACCAGGCCGAGCAAAATCAATAGCAGAGAGAGAGAGAGAGAGAAAGCGACGAAGAGCTCAGCACGTCCAGCAGCCATGTTGCCTACAACAGTATAGACGGAGCATGTAGATGCAAAAACATCCAGCTCTCACCACTGCTCTGCACACCACCTCCCCCATCATGCCCCCGCTCATACTATGGGCTCTTCTTTTTTTTCTCTTCCTCATCTTCTCTTCCTCCTCCCTTTCTCACACTCATCTCCTCCTTGTTTCTTCCTCTCCTCCTCTGTCTCTGCTGCCTCTTCCCACTGAGGATTGCAGCCTCCTGAGGCGAGCGGCGGAGCCCTGGGACAGACCCTGATTAAAACTGCCTGTTAAAGACAAAGGCCCCAATGCTGCAGAGCTCACACTCTAATCCTAATCTGTATGCATCCGCCACAGCACATATTTCCTCCCTCGCTCATTCCTCTGACACCAGACAAACGGAAACACAGAGGCAGCCATTTTGGAACAGCTGCATGAAGCTTCGTGTAATGGAGGAGCTCTACCCAGGACACCGCCGGAGACGAACCGCCACAACAAATCCACTTGTACCCGTCTGTAACAAGTCCCTCCAGGTCTACAGAGTCATATTTGTTGCTACACAATGAAGAGTATATGCAGCAGACTGTGAGGAGGAGCAGACCCTTCGACCCTGCAGCTTTTAGCTCCAAACTGCATTTGACTTGTTTTAGCTCGATGCTCATTTCATCGGCGCTGAGCATAGCAGCGCGTTCACCTGAAAGCGAGACTGATGAGCTAACAATACACAGGGAAGGTGAGCAGTTTATTTTAGCAGCGCGGGGGGATGGGAGGAGGGGGGGGGGGGCTACGTGCATGTCTCCAGTGATGCGGGCGTGATTTCTTTCGGCAGGCCTGCAAGTGCCCCGAGGCGAGAGGGATGAGGGCTATAGAGAAGAGGGAAAGAGAAAGAATCTGCCCTGGAGAGACTTTGCAACATGAGTGCACTGAAGCCATTAAAGTCTGAGCAGAGCTGAGTGTAACAGCGTATATTTATAATATTCAACTGCGGAGGAAGAGCTGAGCTGAGCTGCTGCCGGTCCTCGGCGTCGTCCGCTCACTGCAGGAGCTCAGAGCTGAGAAAACTGAAAGATGAAAAAGAGCGAAGAAGCAAACGGAGGTGTTTATCAGCGGGTAAAAGAGGAACAGTACATCTGTGCAGCAAACACTCAGAGAGAGAGATAAGAAACAAAGGAGTTTTAAAATGAACAGGGGAGGAGGGAGGGTGATGGGAATTATGGATGCTGGGAAAGGATCTGGGAAAGAAGAGAGAGGATTATGAATTTCAGCAAATCAGAGAAAAGCATGTGGAGGAATCTCAGCTTCATGTTTTCTCCTTAAATCTTTTTTCTCCATCACTTTTGCTCTGATGCTGTGAGTTTTACAGCAGTTTGACATTTCGTCCGTCCGTTATCCTCCACACAGCAGAGCAGGTTCCTCCTGCCTGATATGTGGTTGTAGATATTTTAACGTGTCAGACCTCTTAATGCTCAGTTTTAAAAACCATGAGAGAAAAATAACATGACACCGAGACTGCAGTTTACACCAAACAAACCCATCAACTCAGGGAGATAAAATATTTATAAGAACACAATTTAATCAAATGAATCATCTGATCAATAAAATACTCATATCTGTACCTTAGTTGACTATTAGCTTGGCAAAGTGTTTAGGTTGGACACTGTGGAACAGATTGTCTCTGTCCAATTTTCTCTTTCTTATTTCTAAACTCACCAATCAACACATCACATCTTATGTGATTAATGCAAACTAACCAGGTGTCTCAATTCAAATACTTGCACAAAGATTTGAGACAGCACTGCCCTGTCGAAATTTGCACACCACCGAAGTAAGTACATAGTGTACTACATGGAAGTGTACTAATGGAAATATCCAAATTGAGAAACACTACAAGAGTTTGACAAATACCTGACCAAAGTTAAAATAGCAACAATAATTCACTAATAAAACAGCATGTTGTTGTTTTAACATTTCACCGTTTGTCCTCATTTTACTAAATAATGTATATTTTATATATCATGGAAGGTAAATGTGTGCTAGCTAAGCTAACAGACATACACAAGAGCTGTAGCTGCTGCAGTATAAAATCCATCATATGTCTTTCAGAAAACTGTCAAATAAACTGAATGAGCAGAAAAGATCTTTTAGGCAAATCTCGCCACTCGGCAGCAGTCAGACAGTTATGTGACATATCATGACAACTCTTTCTAACTGCACATGTGGAATCACCAGGTGCCTCATTTATAAAACTGTGTAGGATTCACGCCAAAAGGTGGCACAGAGAGCGTGTACACAAAAAAATATTCATATTTATAAAACTATTCGTATGCACATCTAATGCCAATTTCCCTTTATAAACCACAATCTGCTCCAAATGTAGTGACACCTGTGTGTAGGTCTTACAACTGACTACAAATGGAGAGCAAAATGTCCAGAATTAATATTTATTTATAGAGAAACAAGCTTAGCGCAGGTGTAAAGAAACACGAAGAAAAGAAATTCACAGATCTGTCATGAAACCACAGGCAGAAAGACTTTTAAAACTAAAAACAGATAACAGAGGAATTTAACAACAAAGTCGCTGAGGTTTTTGTCCAGAAGGAAGCAAATGGACTTTATGTTCTAGTAAAGGACCACGCACACACTATGTTTATTTGTTTTTGAATGAGGATGGATTGTGGAATTACAATGGCAAATTAAAAACCCACGGAGGGTGTTGAAGAAATGCGTTTCGTCTCTGTACCGCTATTTTTGAGCCACGACACATTTAGTATTAATATTATAACATTTAATTAATCAATATGTGAGCTGCCACAATGAATGGTAAATTTAAGCTTCTCTATTTGGTTCATATATGTGTGTCTGACTCTTTATCATGTGATATGTGATGTTATATTTTATTCATTTTCTATCACTGACCGTGTACTCATGGCTCTGAGCTTGCGCGGAGGTGCGCACATTTTCCTGTCAAATTTGCTTTTTCATAAATCCCAAATTTTGCAAAAAATGCTTTTTTTTTGTGCATGTGTAACGTTTATAAATGAGGCCCCAGGTCAGTCAGAGGTTTGAAGTTAAGTGACGTTTCTGCAGGTTTTAATAACATGTCGTCATATCAGACTTCATATCTTCTTCCAAACACAATACGTCAACTATGTTGCTGTCCTTTCTGTTAAATGATGTAATGACTGAGCTTTAGACAAAAATAGTTTTCTTTCTCTTTCTCTTTCTCTTTCACTCTGGATTTATCGGTGTTTAATTGGAAAAGGAGTCAGGCCTCGCAGCAGGAGTCCATCACAATCATGCGTTTTATTCTCTGGCTGATGAATAAGGAGATTGTCCTTGTAATAACAGGCTACTCTGCAGAGTGTGATTGCAGCACATCGAGGGTCAGCGAGAGCAAGGTTCAAGCTTCTTGATATTTCCCTGCGAAATAAATATTTCGCAGGAGGTGTTGCCGAGCCGCTGCGGATCACACGGCTCAGGTCTCGTCTGTGCACCTTTGGCTCCAGAGAGTCAAGCAAATGATTTAGTGATCTGAGAGAGCAGCAGGGGGGTTAGAGAACCAGCGACAATCATAGAGAAATTAAAGGGTAAAGCTTCTTTAATCCACACCCTCGGCCGCCTCTGTACGACAAAGTGTTTGGAGAGCTGAGCGGGTGGTGACAACCAGCCGGGTGGAGATCATGTACGGAGCTAACAGGAAGACTTCTCACTCCAAGAGCCACATTATTCTCTGTACTTCAGTCAAGCTAATGGCTGATCCTGCACCGTCTCCCTCCTCATCACTGAAATGATTCGCCTGTTAGCACAGGGGGGGGGTTTGGAGTCTCCATTTTATAACAAAGCACAAGTGGATCTCATATCCTCCTCTTAACAGCAATAGTGGAAACATCAAATATTGAACTTGATAATTTGATGTTTAAATTGCATGAACTTGTAGATGGAGACAAAAGACGCGTCCTCGTCCTCCTCTTCACATCTGTAATTTAAATCAGCGGTCGCCGTTTCTCAATCTGCAATCCAGGCTGAGGACTGTGAAACATTTTCAGCTCAAACCATTTGAATATGAATAATACACAAGGTAGAGTGCATTATGATAATAACCTTCTATTACACAAGATATCTGCATTTCTATCTCCTTTACTTATTGAACGCTGTGAAGAGGAGTGTTGGACGTCTGAGGACACGTTCTGTATTAGCATCACTGCTTCAGTCAATATCAATTAATTATCACAGCCACTCCAACTGATACAGCTTTTTATCAATCACTTCACTAATCAATGGCTCCGCCGTTACCATGCTAACGTTTCCTCGCCAGAGCAGAGACTGCAATCAGCAGTTTACATTGACCATGTATGATGGAGATGGGTCCAGCTCTGATCTGAACACTGGTGTGAACACACACACACACACACACACACCTCAGTGACCATGTGACCAACATCATCCTGTGGCCTCATGTTTCTGACGTTAAGACTGAGGCTGTAAAAACACCAACATTCGTTTGTGCTAAAATCCTCAGATCAGATTCTAAGAACTAAATGTTCTTTATTATTCAAAATCAATCATCATCAGTTAATTCAACTAAGTATTATTTTAATATACAGGTTGATTTCTTCTCTCTAATCTTCTGCGATCTGATACATTGACCTCTTTAAACTTCAGACACTATTTTAAATTAATAATAATATCAATAAATTTAACTGTTCTAGGCTAAAGTGTGTTAAATCTAATGAAATAACAAGGAAAAATTGTCTTTTCCTGAAATTTAGTGAGGAAGTATACTTCAGCATATAAAATGTGCAGTTCTCTCCAGTATGTATGTTACTGATCAGGTGTGTGTAGATATTCCTTGAATCTGTTTACACACTTACGTCATCAGGACTTCTCTTCTTTATGGGGACAAAAATCAAGCCCATAAGTAAATCATGAGATTTTAAGGTGCAGGTGTTTGTCATAGGAACATTGTGTGTTTTACGTCTGAAAGAACCTGAAGAACTGAAGTTTTTCTTTTCAACTCTTAATGTCAGGAACACGTTTGTGTGTTTTCTTGACAGACCTCGTTTAGGTCTCTGTGCATATTTACTTAATTTGGACTGAATAGATTGTTCACAATGGCCTAATTACCATAATTACACGTGTTTCTATGGAAACCCATGAGTCCAGGTTTGATTCATTATGTTTTTCTTCCCAGACAGTTTTAATTGTTGTGATGTGAGATAAGAAATGGCTGTTGGCATTTTTAAAACCACCCTACCGTTGGCTTTTTACAGCTGCGTCTGAGTTACAGCTCATGTCGGCCACGACCTGTTGACTCTGCTGCCACGCCCACACACTTTCTGCTCCAGTTACATTTAATTTCAACGTGTCACTAACACAACAACAGGTGGATATATAATATAAAACAATCAGAGAGCTCTTTATGTCCCTTTATAAAGTCCACACAGTCAATATCTTCCAGAATAAATCTAACTGGATGAATTGTGTTATTAAAGAAAAAAGCTTAAAGTAATTAAAAAGATCACATTGAAAATATAATTCAGTGTCTTCCCAGCGATGATGATGATGACTCTCGGGTTCCTGTGAGGTTGTCACTGACGTGTGTCTTCAGATGGACAGACCGTCTCCGGGTTCCTCTCGTCTCGTCCACGGAGGACACGAGAACAGATCTCAATCAGTCACAGTTGCTGCCGTTTGAGCTCGGACACCTCCCTCGTGATTTCTGCACAATTGATCCTTTAATCACACAGTACAAGTGAAATTTCCCAGATGACAGTGAACAGACAGTGAGACAGAAAATAAATAAATAAATAAATAAAAACAGCTGGAGAAAGTTTGAAGCCGTGAACAGTTGTAGAATCTGTGTAGTAAATATGTTTTTTATTAAAAACACTTTAACGATCACATTAGATTATTGTGATCAGAGGATTATTACACAAAGCAATAGTGATGTAATGTAACAGAGTAACTATAGAATTACATTTACTTTTTAAATGTTATGATATTTTATTCTTCACATCTAATCTTTATACATTTTTATCCTCTGAACGTTAAAACTTTACCTACAGAAGTGTGATTAACTTTGCTGTGATGCAGTAAAACAAGACAGTTACAGTTACTTTATGTTGCTGACTTAATGTTTTATTGAAGTAAAGCTGATGAATGCAGTAAATGATACTGGATTATTATTGATATTTAATGTTCTTTAGTAAAATAAATTCACACACACACGTCATGACTTTCAGAGTTGCTTCAAGTGATGTTACAAGCAACTGTAACTGGATGTAATGTTACATAAAACCCAGTCACAGTCAATGAAACAATCAGTCCTGGATCAGTTGGTGCTGGATCTCAGGTCGGTCTCAGGTTCCGGGTCCATCTCATGCGTGGACCATTTTGAGGAGAAGGAGGAGCTCTGGTTTGTGGAGGCTGGTGTGTTTACCTGCAGCAGAGTGAGTGTGTGGATCCAGTGGTGAAATCTTAGCTCTGTTATTTATGTGCTCCGTCTCTGCGTCTCTGTGGGCCGAGCTATTTTCTGCTCTCCCTCTGCAGCGCGGCCTTCGCTCAGAGCGGCTGCGTCTCTCAGCTCTAATTCTGCTGCGCTTGCCCACGTCCTTCATTTGACCTTCATGCACTATAATGCCCTCTGTCGCTACGCTGCTAGAGGGCATCACTCTGCGCACCCCACCCCATCCCACACACACCCTCCACCCCGCAGCTCACGACGCATCATTCATACACACACATATTGCCATCGCACCGATCAATAGCACATCGGACTCCGGGTCAACAGAGGGAATTAACTGAATGTGCCCAATCACGGGGAGGGGGCCCCTGGGAAAAATCATTGTCTGTGTTGCGTTATGACTGGTCACACATGTAGGGAGGTGTGGGTGTGAATGAGCAGGGTACATATTTGATGATGACCTGTTGGTCGCTTTGCAAGATTGAGTGTATGCGTGGGATGTTTTATCATATATAAACTATGCTGGGTGTGTGTAGGATCCAGAACCTCCTCTATAGAGGTCACACTCATCCTCTGCCTCCACCTTTCTCTATTCGGCTCTTAACTCTCACGTGTGTATGTGTGTGTGTGTGTGTGTGTCCTACTATAACTGCCTCTTCTTACTGTGACTGAAAACGTTGGGAATCTGCTCATAGTACGGCACTGTGTATTATTTACCTGTGTTATGTCGCTGTGCGTCTGTAGCAGGCTGATGTATTATCATTAAATCTTTGCCTCAAGCTGCAACATGTTAAATGCCTGTTTGATGGCAGAAATCTCACACTCTGATGGATGCAGCATGTTTCGCAGAGCATGAAAATGCCTCATATTGAAATGAGAGAAATGGCTCTATGTGTTAACTTGGCTGATTCTAGTCCTGCATCTGAATAAAAGTCTGAGCAGGGGTAGATAGAAAAAAAAAAGGAGTGCGTGGCGTTCTGCTCTATCTGCACCGCTTTATTCCACTCATCTGTCCCCGGGGCCAGAGGGAGAGCGGCGGCATCAAAAGCAAAATCAGAGCGCGGAGCTGTATCCAATCGTGTCAGTCGAAGAGGTCTCTCCCTCTACTGTAGTCCAGCAGCGTCCAGGGCTGAGGGCGCTGATCTCTATCAACCAGGATAAATTCAGTCAAGCCTCTAAAATGTGTGGCGGTGGACCTCAAGTGATTTAAATCATTAAAATGAGGCCAGCTGCATCATGCAGTCGGAGCACGCAGCGGGGGCATCCAGCAGCCTGCCACAGAGAGAAGAGCGCCATCATCTGGCACCTGTGGAGACGTCCGCCTTCTGCACAAACAGCCAGTGTTTGAACACATGCAGCAGTACATCTGTGGAGCAGCGTGTGTGTGTGTGTGTGTGGACACACAGGCTCAAAGGACGAACCTGTGGCCTTCAGTTTATTGCACAATGTCACTGTTACACACCAGTATCTTCAGGCAAAGTGATCCATTTTGCAAATAATAACCCACCACCAATTATTCTATGAGTCTGTAAATGAGGGGGGGGTCCACAGGTAGGTGTCTGGGTTTATTCTGCTCATGGATAAAAGGTTGTGAGGTGGTGATTTACCTTCATTGTCACTGAAAAAGAAAATCTCTCTAAGTCTGAGTGAATGAAATTACGCTCTCGGGCTTTTTATGCAGCAGCCGACACAACTCCAGGACTCCAACTGCAACAGCTTCATGATGAAATGTAAAATTATTCTGACTTTATCTTTTATACTCTCGTCTTCTCTCAGTGTCTCTCTCTCACACGTCTTCAGCTTCTGACTCGACCGAATGTGACGACAAGGACGGCACAAACGTGACACATGCAAAAAAAAAAGAAAAACACACACACGGGAGCGTCTCAGTCAGTAAGCCTGAGCAGCAGCAACACACCTATTACGCCTACACGCCGTGTCACTGTAAACATGGCACAACAATGCACTCTGCATTTCCAGCTGCAGCGCCTCCTCTGATTGGCCGGATCGATCGTCGGAGGCATTTGATGTTATAGGAGGAGAGACGAGGATCATTGATTGGAGGATAATCTGAGTCAGAGCTCGGTCTCTTCAATAATTCAGAGGAAGGATTTGGGGTGAGATTCCCTCAGATCAGAGGTGTGATGTACATTTCATAGCCCGGGAGCAGCTCAGGAGGAGAAAGCGTGTGTTTGTGTGTGTGTGTGTGTGTGTGTGTGTGTTTGTGTGTGTGTGTGTGTGTGTGAGAGTGGATGAGGGGGAGGGTGGTGGTGGTGGGGTCACGTGGACTCAAACATAAGGCACCAATCACACCAGAAGAAACAGTGAACTGAGGCTGTGAAAAACAACAGTTATTGACCAGCCGCTGTTGTTCACACACACACACATGATTTACATGTTTGTCAGTGTTTATGTTGTTTAAGAAAACTTCCTGAGAATAAAAACTCTGCCGTATCCACTTACTGTTCCTGATGTCACTGTGAAAATAATTTTACCCTCAGTGTTGAAGCTGTCAGATCAGGCAGCATGTGGATGTTTGTGATTATATCATTAACTCTGACTTTTATTTTGTTGATTTGTCAAAACAGGAAGAATCTGTTTCTCTGTCACAGACACAAACTGGAAAATCATTTTTTCTAAACAAGAGCACATTTCCAGGAGTTTATGTCATTTATTCTGCTGCGTTAAAATCTAATCAGTGAGTTAAAGTGGAGTTAAAAGATAAAGAAAAATAAGGAATAAAAATCATAAACAGCTAACAGCAGGACATGTTTCCGTCACGACCAGTCTAATGCTCAAATATTGATTTTATTATTGTGATTTTATGGCAAAGTTGCTGAACTTAAAGTCTTTAAAGGTGACAGAGAATCAAAAAGCGTTTTCACCTCGTCTTTGTTGAAGAACGGTCGTCCTCCCACATTCAGGAACATGTGAAAAGTGCTAGAAATTCTGAACATCTCCTTTTCATAGAATTTTCTCTTTTAGAAATGTCACTAAAAAAAAGGGTCAATTTCAAAAATGGTTGTTTGTGACGTGAAATGTCTCACTGACTCCCCCACTCTGACTCCATTCCCTCCTCTTCAAAGGCGATTAGCTGTAAAAACATGGTCTGTCCGTGTTCTGACACCAGCAAAGTTATATTTATTTGAGTGGCAGTGACAGCAGCCAATCAGTGTCAAGTGCTTGCATTTCATAATGAGGTTGGCAGTTTAGCCCGAAAAAATGCCAAATAGGTGCAAAACCACGTGTTTAAAATCCCCCCACCTTAAAATATCTTTCTGAGAGAGGTTTTTATGAAGCTTCTGAGGTGTTACACATCCAACCAAAATGTTATTGTGTAAATGTCACATCACAGAACAAGGATCAAAACCCTGTTCAACCATTCTCTGTCACCTTTAAATTAAAGCTGTGCTGTTTCTGTTGAAGCCCTGCAGCTTTTAAACACAGTGACCTGAACCTGGTGCGTCTGGTCAAACGTGTCTGGAATCAGACTGCAGCCTGGTGAGAGGTCAACCAGGGGGGCGCCCTCCATGACACCCAGTGTTTATCTCCTAATCACTACAATTACAACGGCAACACTGTTTGTTTGTTTGTGTGTTTGCTGGAGAGAAGCATCAGTGTGTTTGTCTGGGGAGGGGCGGTGTGTCGGGAGGGGGCTGACCATCACCATCATCATCTTTAACATCATCATCCTCTTGATCATCTCTCTTTCTCAATGAGGTGAACTTATCTGTTCATGTGCAGATTTTCCTGTTTAGTCAACTGACAAACATTACGTCTTTTTTTCCCCTCTCCATCTACATCTCATAGCTTTGCTCTTATCATGATTTTTTTTTTCCCACCCCCTCCTCCCTCCCATCAGCCCTTGTCTTCGTCCAGAGGAGGTTAGCTGTAGACAGACGTCTTCCCCGTTCTCTGCCACCTCCTACCTGCAGTCACATCCACATACACACTCCAATTATGCCATCTGAGGAGAAACTGCTGCTGCTCAGGCTCCAGCAGGTGGATGCAGGGCTCCTCTCCCACTCATCATTACTGCAGGAGATACCTGGCTAATTATAGCCCGCTGCCGCTGCTGTAACGGAGGCAGAGCGGGTATCAGGACGCCCGGAGGAGCAGATACTTCTGGAAAAGGAGGATATGGATAAGACAGAGGATTAACATGGCGAATCAGAAATATTTCCTGTGAACAAGCAGCATTCATATTATGATTTATTTCAACTGTAACTGTGTAACTGGAATATTTCAGTTTTCAAAATAATTATATGCTCAGTTAGATTTTTCATTATTCATTATAAACAAGATCAATCCCTTTCTTATTTACAAGTAGAGTTTATTATAGTTCGGATCAGTCTCAGTGTTACTCTGCTCCAGCGAAGCTTCTCTGTTTAATGCAGCTTGACCTTGATCAGAAAACTGTAGGTGAGCTTGACATCGTGCTTCAACACACACACACAAAGATACACACTCTGTGCTGTGACAGTGTGTGTTTGTACATCCTCCGACCCGGCGTGTCCTCTTTCCATCATCTCCAGTTCTTTCCTCTCATCACTGTGATGGTTAGTCTGTGCTGCTCTGTGGGTTTTTATGCAGCATCGTTCACAGATCTCGTCCCGTCTCTCGTCCTCGTCCTTGTCCCCCTCCCCTCATTCTCTCGTCCTCTCATTCTTCTGAAGTCCTTGATTCACGTCTGCTGTGCTGAAGAGCTTCTATATGTCAGCGCAGCAGCCACAGAGACAAAGGCAGGCCTGAGTTAATTACCATCATTTAGAGCAGATGGCTGCAGATGATATGTAAATAGATGTGTGTGAATATAGCTGCATATTTACATTACCTCCCTCTATCGTTTCTGTGTGTCCACATATATCATATATTCATATATATTATACATTCACACACACACACACACACAGGAGTAAATGGGGGGGGGGGTGTAAATTCAGTTTAAATTCTGATATATTTCATTCCACCCAGATAAAGTGTTAATGACTGAGACCATAATTATGGGTTGCAATTTTTTCTGCAATTACCCGCAGCCTCCTTTAGGCTGCTTGCACATTCACTCAGATGTATGCTTAACAATCTGTTTCCTCATCTTATAATTAAAATACAGTGTTCTACATTTTCTTTTAATTATCTCAGATCTATATTTTCTACCCAGATTGTTTTATATAGAAGAGATAAAAGATGAAGAAGAGTTTATTTTTCAGTGAGCGTGAGATCGGAGCTCAGTGGAGCCCACAGTGTCGTCAGAGGCTGCAGAGATTTTTTAACAAGCTGCTGTGTTCACTTTCTTCACATGAAGGGGGAGGCGGATCAATGATGAATATATGTTACAGTGCACGTCATGACACAGGAAGAAATGTAACCACAGAAGGAGAGCAGGAGAAGAGGAGGAGGAGGGTGGGGGGTGCATTCAGATCAATAGCACTGCTCCACAGCCCTGTGTCCGTTTCAGACGTCACACTGTAAATTAAACCTCGTCTGAGCTGACGTTTCCTCATGAGTGTCAACTACAGTGTATATGTGAAGTGTGTGTTGTGGTAGCTGCTGTACCGTGTGTGTGTGTGTGTGTGTGTGTGTGTGTGTGAAATAATCTGTGTGTTTATTCTACACCAACACACCCAGCAGGAGTCTGTGAATGCAGTCAGCATGTGTGACTGTAAGTTTGTAATGGCACAGATGGAGAGCCACTAATTTACTCATGGAGATTTAATTCTGCTGCAGTGATCAGATGAAACTAATACACAACACAGCTCAGTCTCAGCTGAAGTTCACATCCTACGTTCTACGTATTTTACCCTAAACACCAAAACATTACATCTCTTTGTAGTTTCTTTATGCTCAGAAACTGGAGCCAGTTCATCTTCTGGTGGTGACGGTGAGTCCCATGTTGTCCCCTGGTGAGCAGAGCTTCTTCACAGCTCTGAGGAGTTGATACAGTTTCAGACCCTTTATTGCAAACAGCTCTGCCTCATACATGTAGAGTCATTCATCTTCACACAGTCATGCCATCATATTAAATTAAATTCTGTTTTCCATTATAGTTTTGTACAATCAGTGTAAATATCTTTTAAAGAAATAAAAAATAATCTGTTTCTGTAACAGTAATTATACAGTGTCATTTATGTCTTAATTTGAACAATGTAAAATAAATAAAAATAAATCAGTAAAATATGAAAATTCTCCATCAGCTGTTTTCAGCGAGTGAATATTGTCTCCGCTCAGGAATCAGATGATAGAAAATGGAACCAGCCTCCGACCGTCTCTGAGCTGTAGTTTACAGCAACGAGGCCCTCTACTGGTAGAAAGACTCTGCAGCAGCTGAGTCTCTGCTCTTGCTGCTCCTTGTTCACTGTTCGTCTCTGTTTTATCCTCAGTTGTGGAAATAGTGGATTAATTTTATTCACAATGTGACTGTGGAGCTTTACCACTAGTGCAGAGTGAGAGCAAACACACGCACACATCGTATGACTCTCAGTCTAAATATATCTGCACTCAAATAAAAAGTCCTGTTGTGTTAAAATTATAATGACCCCATTACTTCAAGAACAGTGTCACAGATAAAAGAGGATTCTGATTAACCTTTGGCTGAGTGTGTGTATCTGAGCGGTCTTGGTATTTCTCACATTACGGGGACTTAAATCTGTTTACTCACTCACATTATGGGGACTTTTCTTCCTTATTGGGATCAAAAAAAAAAGCAAATCCTCCTCATAACCACACAGAGTTTCCAGGAAATTAATGCAAGTCAATGAAGTGTCCTCTTAAGTCATGGAAACCAGAGTCTGATAGGAACTGCAGCAGTAAAAGGTCAGAGACTGAACCCAACTCTTCATCAAAACACAGGAGCTGTCATCATCATCGTCATCATCAGCTGAGGCTCTGGTGATTCTCCTGAGTATCAGTCAGACATTACATGCACAGTCATGTGATTAGAGTAATGAAAGTTAAAAAAAAAAACCTTAGTGTTTAATCATTGTGCTCCTCGTCCTGTGGTGACTTGATGCAGTTTTCAGTCAGTATTGTTTCTAGTCCTGAACCCCTGTGCTGCAGCTGATTGATGGAACCAGGACAGAGAACAGTTTTTATCACAGCTGTGACTGTTATCAGACCCAGTTCTGTCACAGCGTCTGACTCTGCTTTAAAAAACAAAACAAAAAAACAATATTCTTTATAATATTTAACATGGAATCAAACCGAGAGTTTCAGTCAGTCACATAATCTCCACAGGGCAAATCTCACATGATGACCGTCAATGAAAACACTCAGCTGCACCTCTGGGCTCAAACTGTCTGATTTTAACTCCGGTGCAATTTTTCCTTCAGTTTCCCTTGGTGTTAAACAGATAGTCAGCAGCTACACTAACATGTTTATTATGCTCTTCATCATCTTCGTTCCAGTCCAGTATGACAGCATGTGGATTTCTGGTAATTAGTAACTGGGGCTGATAGGATTTTTTTTTTTTATCAGGATACAAACATCCGAGGACTGTGATGATCTAAACAGGATTTTTATTTTTTTATCACAATCCTGTCATGTTGTTTCAGTCTGGACTAAAACGGGGCAGCCACAAGCAATGAAACCAGGTGGATGTGATGGACCAATTTACACAGCTTCACAGTGGTGAACACCAGTTACACCAGATATACCAACTTACATCACTTACACTAGTTTACACCAGTTACTGGCTATAGTGGTTTAAAGAACCTACTGCAGTTACACTAGATAAACCAGTATACACCAGTTTATAATAATTACACCAGTTCAAATAACTTTATATCACTTATACCAGTTTACACTGTTTTCACCAGCTACACCAATGGTGTCAATTTACACCAGATACATTACTCTATACCAGTTTACACCACTTAACAACAGTGAACACCAGTTACACCAGTTACTAGGTATAGGGTTATAAATAGCTTACACTAGATATAGCAGCTTACACCAGTTTACACAACTAGTTACTAGTTACACTGATTTAAACAACTTTACATCAGTTACACCAGTTTATTCTGGTTTAGCCAGATATACCAGTAATTCCAGTTTATACCAGTTTACTAGTTTACCCCAGTTATAGTGGTTGAAACCACTTACACCGATTACACTAGATATACCAGTTTACATCACTTTACATCATTCATACAAGTTTCACCAGTTTACATCAGTTTTTTACACCACTTGTGTGTGTGGATCGACCCGACTGCAGCACAGTGAGTCACTTCCTGTTCAGGAGGAACTTGGAGAACCTCCATCAGCCTCTGTCAGTGCTAATAACCACAGTGGTCTGGCAGACAGCTCCCCCAGGGCTGTTTGACCAAGCAGGCAGTGGGAGAGGTGTGGGGGTCGGGGTGGAGGAGGGTGTTGGAGGCTGATGCCTCTCAGACTGTCTCAGCTCATTTAGCTCTGCAGGGAGCGGCCACGCCATCACTTTCATGCAGAAACCGGGTTCATCATATTCCCGCTGTGTCTGGGTACGACTGAGACGGTGAGGGTTAGAAGTGGGCGGGGGGGACAGAAATATAGACAGACACACAAGCAGATATTAGAGGCCTGGGCTTCTGGGCATGCCCCACTGCTGACATCAGCAGAGGCAGTCACAACCCCCACTGTGGATCTTGAACCACTAAGGGTGGGCGAATGGAAGAGGAGGAGGGAGGGGTAAGAAGGAGAGAAGACGGTGGGAGATGGGTGGGGGGTAAAACACTTGTAATCGGATCATTGGCTACAGGGGCTGAGTCGATGTGATCAATAGAAAATGCACATGCAGCAGAGAACCTCTAATGGCCCTTCATCTCCATCAGGCCTGAACAGGAGGAAGAGGAAGTCACAGGAGCAAAGGCAGCCTGCATCACATTACACACACACGCACAGCTGAGTGCAGAGCAGTGACTCCCAGCAGCCAGCATGTCATATTTCAGTCCCTGGCACCTTTTCATTTCATTTCAAATGCATTACATTTCAGACCTTTCCATTCTGCTCTACCCCCTGTGATGCAAAACCTCGGCTTCAACACAGCGTCTGTGCACAACACACACTCCGACCTCTGAATTCAATAAGCAGCCTGGGAGTCTCTGTCCCCAGCAACACAATGTAGAACAGGTTCAGTCCAGTCAGGAGGTACAGACCTGGTACTGAGGTGTAGTGATTCGTATGTTTTACTCCACAGATGAAAGATTCATATTGATGAGGCAGCTGCTGGGTGCAGTATCATAAACAGACAGATAGAAATGAACAGCAGTGTCCTCAGTCTCTGATCTTTCATTACTTTCTCTCCTTTGTGGACCTTGTTCCCTCTGACTGCTCTCCCTTATCCATAAATTAAAGGTTAGATTGACAGCGACCTGGACACTAGGGGTGTGTGGGGGCAGAGGCAGGATGGTGTATGACCCTGTGAATATCGAGGTCCCAGATATGCTCAGGTGATCTCATATAACAGACCTCAATGTTCAGTTCTTTACTGAACCGTCTCCAGGGTTATTTGTTCATAAAGCAATGGAAATCAAAGACTCATTGTCTGTGTTAGAGCTCAGACACTCTCCTGTGTACAACTGAGACGCATTCACATCTCCACTTGTGTTAGTGATACATGGGGAAAATGTTTGTTTACCCAAGGAGACGTATCAGAATTGATCTGATGAAGTTTCTTGTTGCCAGGAGACATTTGAACAGATTAATGATCGTGGGCCTTGAATTACCTTTAAATGTTCTGAACATTGTATATATGGATCAGACAAACATGTTGTCTGTTCAACAAATAGGACTGAAAAAAATACAAGATCAGTTAGACCATTTAAATCATTAAGTCCATCAGTAAAGCGAATAAACCAGCGTGAAGATACTGAAGAAATAAAATAATCCAGTGTAAACCAGTGAAATTATTAGGGTTTTTTTAAAATGTAAACATAAATCTTCATAAACTTGAGGTGTGACATTATTCAGAGTGTTATAATTCAAAAATTCAGTTCTGTTGCCTGATGGGAAACATAGTCTTGTGTTGTTTTTTGGAGGATTTCAGCCTCAGTTTGGAGCCTGGTGTGTCTGATGCATAGATAAAAAAAACTGACATAAGTGACGGTGTCTATTTCCTGATGTATCACTGATAAGTTTTCACGAACACCACAGGATGTTGAAAAGCCTGAATTTATTATAGAAATATAATAAAAAAATCATTGTTCATGGTCTGTGTCTTATCAAGAGATGGTGCCACCATGTGGGCATCATACAAATAACATGATGATGGACTACATAGCTTAATTTTCAACCTTTTAGTAATTGGTTTAGATATAGTTATATGATAATATGTTAAATGTGACGATTAATTCAATAATTCAGAACCATTACAAATATGTTAAATATCTGAAAATGACTTCATTTGTTCACTAATTTGTCTTCGCTGCTTGCAGAACAATTGAGTCTTTTCATTTTAGATCTACATTGTATCACATTCAGCAAAATGCTCAGCCTCCACTCTCAGTTCACAGATAATTATATAACCATGGCAACAGAGACACCTTGGAAGAGGGCAGGAAGAAAACTTAGACATTACTGTCAGTCAAAGCCTCATTATTTCAGACAGAAAATCAACCTGATTATTCAGCCTGGCTTGCTGAGTAACACTTGAAACTTCAGGACTCTTCATGTTTCACTGGAACATCAAACATGGTTGATGAGAAAAATGCAGTAATATGCTTCAGAATAATATTCCCAGGTTCCTCTGATCAGCCACGTGTCAGTTAACATCTCCATCAGACTCAGTCGCTGAGTGATGCATGGCCCAGAGAGTGAAAACCTTCAGAACATGGTAGAAGTGCCTCACCTTGCCTGGAGCCGTATGTTGATGAGTGTCAACTGTGACTGAAACATCGAAGACGTTTCAGCTCCACTCGGCTGATTGTCTGAGAGAAGAACAGTTGACCTGAGGATCGGGGTCAGTGAGATGTTTCCGTCATTAACTAGTTAACATGAGCCAAACATGAGCCTCCATTGTCACCCACGATTTTTATTCTCTTTGCATGAACCAGCAAAAAGATCACTGCTCTTCTCATCCGCTCAGCAAACAAACTAAAAATCAACACCATGTCTCTAATTAAATCACTGCTCTGCATATTTAAGAATTTGTACATCTCAGCACCATCACACCAACACAACTAGTAATTGTAAGTGAACAAACAGCTCAGTATGTCTGTTGTTTTCACAGACAAATGGAAGCAGGAGGAGTTTGGTCTTTTCAAAGGCCGCCTGCGAAAAACCCTGATGGATGCACAAATTAACACAGAGAGGAGAGAAGTTGCCGTCCACAGCCTCCACTGTTATAATTACAGCTCTTTCCTCCTCTTTGACAAACATAAAGGCGGGGGATTTTTCGTGGCTCCCTGCTCACGTCTTCTCTCCCTCTCCTCCTCTCACAGCTCAGTGCGGAGAGCTGGCGTTAATTGCTCCAAAAGCTGTGGAAGCACAACAAGTGCTTCACATTCTGGTATAATTGTGTCTGTAGGAGTCAGAGGGTTGGAGCCCAGAACACAAGAGGAGAGAAAGCTTTGTAGCGACTCTGAGGAGCTTGAGGACATGAGAGGACGTGATGTGGTGGCGCTCTCTGGTGGACAGACGTGGGAAGGTGTTTTAAATTCAGGATGACATAACAAAAACAAATTTATCAAGTGCTTCTTCTTCTGATGTATTAAGTGACTGTATCATAGGTGTCAGAAATGTTTGAAATACATTTGCTGTTGTGTTTTTAGCCTGAGGTATAAATGAACCGTTGTTCTCTATTATACAGTTTTTGTTGCATTTCCATCCTGATCACAGCTGAATTCTGGGTAAAACAAACACCAAACATCTGTGTGACCTACAATGTCTCTTTGTTCTCATTCATGAAAAGAACAGCAAACAGGAATATTACAGAAAATCCTCACATGATATTTTAAATCATTTGATTAATTCTTCAGTTGTTGTTCTGTTTCTGTATAATCATATTGTCAAATATTCAGTCTGTGTTGCTGAAGAGCTGATCTCACTCAGAGCAACAACTTTAATGGCTGTGATGAGATTAAAGATTAAATGTGAGGGGTCACGAGTAGGAACGAAGAATGAATGAAGAATGAACCACAAACCTGTTTTGATTTGATGTTTTTATGTTAAACACCAGATTATCTGATTTAATTTGAGAAGGGAAGTGAATCAGAAATGACCAACATGGCTGTAAACAGGTTGTTTATCTGTTGTTTGGCACGTTTCCTACAGTTACTGCATGTTTTTTTTTGTGTTGATATGATTAATATGTCTGTGTTGAGGCAGGTGACTGTCTCATATTCAGGTGAGACTGTGTCTTCCAGCTCAGTTAAACTCGACTTCAGCGAGGCAGAGTTGCCTCCACATAGCAGGCGTGTTGATGTGGTGTCAGCTTCTGGTCTATTTATTGAACACCTCTGATATTTTAACTATATGGCCAAAGCCTCCTGTGTCCTGCAGCAGCACTCCTCCCTCCCTGTCACTGAGCTGAAATGCAGCTGTGGTTACACTGGTTCATTTTTAAAAGAAGAAGAAGCACGGAAGTAAAAACACAAAACACAAGTTGCGCTAAACATGAGTAATTTTATTTAGCTAGTGAGTTACCTAGAGGAGAAAACTGTCACATCCTTGCAGTTGATGTTTTGCTGTTTTGGGGGAATCCCAGTCGAGCTGAGGGGTGAAGGGCTGATGTCTGTGTGTGTCTGTGTTAGTGTGTCTGTGTGTGTGTGTGTGTGCAGGGGTGGTGGGGGTTCTCCCAAAAGTGCTAAGAGTTGTTAAGGACAGTCTGATTGAGCCTGAGGTACAGTCGAGCACATCAACATCACAGCAGCAGGTTTCTCCTCAGACAAATGCACTTCAGAATGACAGAATCACAAGAGAGAAAAGAACGTGTGCACTGGCCGGCGGCCGACCTGCTGCATAATCATCTTTTGGTACACAGAAACAGATGCAGAGGGGGAGGGGGGGGGATACAGGGGAAGGAGGGGGGAGGGAGGGAGGGAGGGTACATCCAATGATTGGCATGATTGTGGCTCTTTCCCAATTATTTCGTCCCACCTGTCAATCATCCTCAGCCCCTGTGTGAGCGGCGTCAGATGACAGATTCATTTCTACACATAATTGTTAACTTCAGGAGGAGACGCTCGCCAATATCCTAAACATTTGAGGCATTAAAAACATTAGAAATAAGCCGGTGATTCTCCTGACCACTGGTTAGTCAGTTAGTCGCTCACAAACAAAATCAAAGAAGAACACAGAGTTAGAGAGTTAAGGAGTCGGCAGCTGTTTAAAGGACTGAAAGTGCTTTAAAGACAGAGATCTCAGAGTGAGACAGGAACACGGTTTGATGCACCAAGTCAACGGTTACAGATGAGTCCATGTAATTGTCATGTTCAAGTGTTCAGATACATTGTCGTCTTCAGCGGAAAGATTGTGAGAGCCTTTCCTCCTGTCCTCCTGGTTAGGCAAGTTTTATTTAAGGTCCTACATCATTAGTGTTGCAGTTCTAGCAGACAGCTTGCTTGAAGGTTACTGTTTATTTCTATTGCGCTCCTGGTAAGAGAGAAAAACACACAAAGCCATAATCAGTGTATGGAAACAGATCAGAGCAACATTAAAGCCACTTCTTGGTCAAAATATACCACAACAATGAACACTAAGACTTTATGACTCTGGATGTTATCATTCAGGATGGTCTGAGAGTTTGAACTTTGAGTTGTTATTTTATATTCTATATGTATGACTCGGTCATAAATGACAATACCGGTGCACTGATGGTTCATGTTGTTTCATTTAAAGCCGCTGGACAGAAACTCACTGTGAGTTCAGACTTTCTGTTCTCTGTGGAAACTCCTGATTTCAATGGACGTTTTACACTACAATAAATATGTTGTTGTGATTGTGATTTACACAGAAAACTAACCACAAACACTGATGTGAGGATCTTTTGTATGTTCAATGTTGAAATAAAAAATAAAAAACAGTGTATCAGGAAATTATCTCACAAACCTAAAGTGTTAAGCCATGTTTACACCCCAGGCAGGAGACTGTAACCGCTACACTCGGTGCAGTGTCTCACCTGACGTCAATACACTTCAAATGTCACTGTTTGTTTCTCATTAAAGATCTGATACAAAAAAAAAAGAATGTCAGAATAACCTGCTGGACCTTTATGGACTCATGACAAAGACTAAACTTTCAGACTATTTGTGTCGTGTTTCAGGTGGAAACAAGGACCATGTCCACGTCTGTGACCCCTGACTTAACCCCTCAGTAGGGTCATTTAAAGGACTTCAACTAAATTCAGCCCTTGACATTAGGTCTGATTTTCTTTATAAACAAGAATCAACCCATTGACCTGCATCTTTCCAGTGTGATGTTGCCGTAACCATCACTGTTCATCCACAGAAAGGAAACAGCTCACCTCTTCATATTAATTGCCAAATTAGTTATGCTAATAAAACCTTGCAACAACATTTAGCTCCAAAGTTACCCTAGAAACGGAGAGGGAAGGTGTTGGAGCGCAGGTAGCCGTGCTGATCTGACACCTCTCAGAGTTGGGGAAGGACAGGCCAAAACAACAGACAACAATTAACCTTGTCAGGTGGAGGAGAACGAGGCCTCGGGCCGGGCTGCTCCTGTCATGTAGCAGGTCAGGGCTACGCCTGCACTGTGCAGGATGAAACAGGCTTTCTACTGACAGGCTGTTTTCAGAAGCCTGAAAACACTGACTTGAAATATTTATGAGAAAGTAACCCAGCGCATATTAACAAGGTCAGCAGCAAGGAGTCAGTATGGGCAGCGAGGAGGTGGTGATGGGAGGGTGGTGGGAGAGAAGGAGGTATAGGTCACGGGGGTTTTTTGATGGTGGATCTCAGACTGGATACAGCAGAAATCACATTATTCACTTAGCTGCTGGTTTTGCTTCCCACAGAGCTTTTACTACTTACACTAACATTTGTGGTGCACCACTGTTATTACCACTGAAACATATTTTAGTTTCCCTCTGTGGGGGCAGCTTACACACTGTGTGTGTCTTTCACAACTACCCGTGCAGACAAATGCATTTTATCCTGCATTCGTCTGGGAAACACTTTACAGCATGTGAGGCAAACTGTGCCAACTCTGAGGCTCGCTGCAGCCCATGTGCAGACCAAGGGCTTATGTTGTTAAAGACTAATAAAGCATGAGGAGCCTGTGGACAGCACAGAGGCCTGGTGTTCAAAGGGAGATCAGAGCCTACATCTGCCTTTGTCTGAGAGGAGGAATGCTAGGAATGTGGGCTATTTCAGGAAACCTCTGTGCATCTAACTCCACTTGGGCAGATCATCGCCATCTCCACAGCACAAGATGGCTGATGAAGAATCAGGGTTTCCTGATCCTGTTTATGAGTAATGGTGGCAGGTCAGTCTGCTGACAGTCCTCTGGCAACTTCCATTTACACCAGACTGTTCATTCAGCAACAGGATGTTATGATGTCTGTCTGCTGTGGCCTGCGGCGGTGACTCAGTGAAAGTTAACTGCTCTTGTAATTGAGGGCTAACAAACCTTACAAGCTGTTCTCTAACTGTGTGTTTATCTCACCTTCCTCAGAGCCTCCTCCTCTTCCTGACGTTTCTCATAATGTGCAAAGTCATCAAAGATTGAGGTGGTATGCTTGTAAGTGGCGATAATTTTAAGCACTTGTTTGGCCTTCTCCAGAGGCACTTCCTGAGTGTCCCTGGAGTTGGTCACTGGCTTGTTGTCATTGTTTTCCAGCCGGATGTGTCGCAGCTGGTTGTTGGGCACGTCTTTGATGAAAACCCATTTCACCTCAAACTTGCCCTTCCACTTGTCCTGAGACCAGACGCCTGCATAGGCATTGTAGTCCACCGGCGAGCGCATCTCGGCCACGCCGCAGAAGTGCCCGCTGCCGTTGACACTGAACAACAGGTACAGGGGCCCTTTGTTGCCCAGTGAGCGGTAGGCGCCATCCAGGCGCTTGTTGCCATGTTCTGTGCTGCACCAGATTGAGTACTTGATTGAGCGGTGGATGTCATCTTCCGAGTAACTCTTGATAATGAAAACACGTCCGTTTTTCAAGTTCCAGTCAAAGTCTTTGGGGTTGTAGTTGTTGAGGGCACGCAGTTTCTCCAACACGGGATGAACTTCTCCAGAGCAAGGGGAGGCACTGAGCGGGACCCCTCCGCCCAGACCGAAGCCTTCACCCCGGTTCCTAGGAGCCACCCAGCGGTTGGGCGGCGGGCCAGGCTGCTGGGGTTGTTGCTGATGAAGTGGCTGCGGGGGGCCAGGTTGAGAGGGGAGGTGCAGGTGGGGAGGACCAGGGGGCAGAGGCTGAGGGTGCTGGGGGGACTGGAGAGACTGGAGCTGGAAGGGCTGGTGTTGGTGCTGGGGCTGGTGCTGGGGTTGAGGGGGCAGAGGGTTCTGCAGTAAGGGCTGGGGCTGAGCAAGGAGAGGCTGCTGCACTAGAGGCTGCGGGGGCATCATAGTCTGAGCTAAGGGGGGCTTATTCAGAGAGCCCTTATCGTCCCAGGTACCAATGTTCATATTGTGCTTTATGGGGGGTGGGGGAATGGTGGCGACTCCCCCCATCCCCATGTTGGCTTTGGGTTTCACCTTGGGTTGCGGCTTGGCCGGTTTCTTGGCAATAGCTGCCCAGGAGGCAGGTTTCGGTGCTGATGAGCTGACAGACGGGGGGAGGCTGTTGGCTGCCATGCTGCTCATACCCGCTGTGCCTCCTAAGGGTGAGCCCACGGTTTTGGTGACAGCTGCCACCATGTCTGTACCCAGTTTTAACCCCGTCATACCCTGCTCGATGCTATTCAGTACCGGCACCTTACTGAGCTGGGTGTCGCTTCCAAAGCCTGCTTGTCCGTCCGTAATGGCCCGACCCAGTGAGCTGGGGGCATAACCATAGCTGTTGCTGTAGACTGAGCTCTGTGAGGACTGTCCCTGAGAGACACTGGTACCCCAGGTGGAAAAGTCTGCATTACCAGGGAAGAAGTTGAAGCCGTGTTGGCCAAGGAAGGGCGGGGTGTTCCCCAGAGCACCCGGCTGGCTGAACACACCGTCAGGGATATAGTGTGGTTCGCCATTGCTCATCTGTCCATAGGTAGTTAGGTAGGGCATAGGAGGGTCTCCTGCTGTGGACCAAGCAGCCTCTCCCAGAGAGTAAGGGAAACCAATGGATGGAGCATAGTAGCTGGTCATGTAGGGGTCAGACATTGGTGGATAGCTGTTACTCTGCAGAACAGAAAACAACACAGAATTGCAGTACAATTAACACAACAGAAAAACTACCTGCTAATCTACAGATAGTCTGATTATAATCTGAGTGCTCTCCATAACGACAAGGTGTGAATCTGAACAGTCTGGTTTGCCGTTACCTGATTTGTCTGGCCGCTTAAGTAAGGCTCAAAGTCATCGTCATTCACACCGTCCTTCTGATGCATCGACCCGTTTTGCACTGAGGGTGAAAAGACACGTTAAATCTGAACAATGTGTGAAAAATATGTGATGATTATATGTGATTCATGAATAATTAGAGCTCAACATGTGTGATGTTTCTGTCACTGAGCTGCAGAGTCAGTGGGACATAAATAACAACCGACAGAGTTGAGGACAACAACAACAAAAACACATTGGATTAGACTGTACTGATAGCATGTTAGCTAACACGACAACAGCACAGAGACACAGAGGGACTGAAATACAGAGATACAAAGATATAGAGGGACAGGGGACAAATATATGGAGGGAAAGAGGTAGAGGGGCAGAAATACAGAGGTACAGAAATATAGAGGGACAGAGAAACAGATGGACAGGGTGACAAAGATGCAGAGGGACATATAAAGTGATGCAGAGAGACAGGAGGACAGACATACAGAGGGACAGAGATACAGTGACAAACATAGAGAGAGACATGAATACAGAGACATGCTGTTGCTGTCTTACCTTTATTCCCTTGTCCTTTCGGTCTCTGTAACAGAGAAGACAGAAATAAAACAACAGACACAGACATTATGCATCTTCATGTATAAACTCATGTCCATATGAACAGTTGCCTCCTATGAGCCATCGGTTGTCAGATACATTTACACCCAGTAAACGCAGCTGTAGCTCCGGGCAGCTCCGGTCGACAGGCCGGCTCCGGTCGGAGCTGGTCGGCGGCACAGCCGGCCTAGTTGACGGACTGTCAGCCCTGAGAGCCGCCGTGACAAATCAAACTGTTGTTTAAAGTTTCCGGAGGCCGCTCGGCTCCGGCACGGCCCCCGTTAGGCTGTCGGTACACGAACCTGATCCACTGTGGTCGCAGACATCCTCCAGGAACCGAACCTGATCGCTGTGAGTGAGATGGTCCGCGGCTTCCCTGCTTCTGCTCTCCGGCGCTCCTCCGGCTCGTCTCTCGGGTTGTCCAGTCACTCCGTTAACGATACGAGGCGACGTTTCCTCACCGCGTCTCGGCTCGTACTGACGACGATTACGGTTCTTCTGCCGCTACAGACGGAAACAGTGTATCTGAGGAGACCGTTAATTAGAAACGGTGTTTACCGGTCAACCTGAAACTGACGCTGTCTGACTGGAAGAGCCCGCAACATATTCCACAATGGCGGATCAGCTCTTTACTCCCGCTTCCGTTCCGTTCTGCTGCTCTGTGACCTTCCGCCTGTGACGCTCCGAGTCATGTTACACACTCTGACACTTCACATGACACACACTTACAGTTACAGTAACTGTACGTACAGTTACAGGTCTGCTACCTGAACTGTCGATCCACTTCAGCAGCTACAATATTGATAAAATCCTCACATATTTATAGTCCAGATATAATAATATCATGTAGATCTAAAATATAAACCTCACAGGAGTCACCTATAACACACTACTGTCACTAATTACTCTAGGTTACACACAGGTAAAATATGTGTACATGTAAGTATATCTTAATGTAACAAAAATATACATTATTACCAACAAGTGTATTTCTAGTACATTGTGTGTTAAATATATAACAAAAATACACTGCAAATGAACTCTTTTTAAACTATTTTCCATCCTCTGTATTGCTTCAAAGTACTCACAACAAATACACTAGTATTAGTAGTATTAGTCCCTAAGTTGAAATTTAGTATACTATATATATAGTAAATATATTAAAGACAAAATATGTATATGTATTTAATGAATGCACAAGTTAATGCGGTTCTTTTTTGCGCAATATTCTTTTAATTTATTTGCAATGGCTATTTCACCGAACCATTCAAGCTGCTAAGACCTCATTTTGTATGTGTGGTATTAATGATGTTTACTGGAAATGATGCGCGCAACAAAAGCTCTCCGAGTTCTGTTGTATCATGTATCTGTTGTATCACAATTACAATAGAGGGAATCTAAATAATGCTCTTCTAATCCACTAAAATTGAACTAATGCTTAAGTTCAATTTTAGTGGATTTTCTTGTTGTATTACCAAGTGCATGTTTAGTTTGCTGCTTTTGAGAAACTACATTTTCTCACACTTTCAAAATATGCTTCAAGGATTCTGTTTAAATAGCATTAAGCATAGCATTAGCAAATAGCATTAACAAGTCAATAAGTATCAACAAGTAAAATTACTTCTGTGGAAAACGACTGTGTTTTTCCTAATATTTCTGGAAGCTAATGCAAATAACTTCATGTGTGGACCTGACTTTTTATAATATATTTTGATCAGTTTTTTTTTTTTTTTTTTTTTGATTCATCAATAAACCTATTTAACCTTCATTAATACTGTATTTTAACAGGAAACCCAGGTTTGAAAAAAATGTACTCAACTCTAATTAGAAAACACTGGGGCACGTACACTTTACAGAAAGTTTAATTGAATTTTAAATTATTTTCAAGTTCACATTATAGATTATACATAATGCAAAGTATATTTTTATAAAGTACAGGGGGCAAGAGGTGGTATACTCTTCCAAATGATATAGTGATATAGTGTGCTGGCACCTGAAGAACTGTAAGAAAATCAGGGATTAGTAATTCAAATGGAAAGCAAATTCCCTGTTATGTACATAGGTAAACATGTTCTCCGCAAATTTTATTGTGCACTCAAATAAATTCTACTTAAAATGTATTATCCACGTGTTTGCACTGAGTTTGCATGTATCTCTAATGTATCGTTGGTGTATTAACAATTATGGGAAAAGAGACTTATGATATATTTAAAGTTACAAAGTACACTTATATAAGGTTGTACATTAGTGTATTAAAGTTAACCTCAATGGTGTCTCACAATAGTACAAGTCACATTTCTGCATGTCTTACGTAACAGTAATGATATATCATTAGCGTGCTTTCTTTCTTTCATAGTACATTAAAAAATAGCATACTTGTAGAACAGTAATCGTGTCTATTGACAGTATACAAAATGTACTTCAATTAAGTGTAATTAAGTGTACTTTTTCACATGGGTAACATGCACTGAGGAGTATCTGTGTCCACACTGACATATACATGGTGGTCTGCTTGATAATGATATATATGTTGTCTCTGATAACAAACACTCAGCACTACAGGCTTTTAGAGAAAACAACATGTTATTAAAATGAATGGAATTTACAACAACAACAAAAATACATGTTTAAAAATCACAAAGGTGATGCTATAAGTCTGGTTTTAATGTGCTAAAACTAAAATTAAACATGTAATAATATAAGACTGTTTTCTGCTCATTATGTTGCTGAATATTGTACTTGTGTAAACACTAACTGTGACGTAGGAGCAACAGCTGAAGTCTCGCTGCAAACGAGAGTTACTACATGTCCTCTCGCGATACTTACTCAATGTTCTCGGAGCAGTATGGCAGCCGTGGCGCTGAGGTCCTGTCGCAGAGGACTTTCACAGATTTTGAGTAATGGAGGACTCGCACCTTTATCTTCAACACGTTTGTCAGGTTTGTTTCTCACCTCGTTGTCGGTACAGTCATTTCCTCTGTGGTAGAGTTTGATAACGAGGAGGTTAAAACCTCGAGGGGGTGTGGCTCGGGCGGACTGCGTCGTCTTAAAAAATGTGAAGCATGTAAACGCCGCAGTGTTTGCGCCTGTGATCGATATTTACGATGTCTGCGTCGTTTGTTAGTGTTTGTGGGAAGCCCAGAGGTTAAATAGTTAATTATTACGTCAGAGATATCGACATGGGGTTCACATTAAAGATATGTACACACTGTCCTAGTGTCCCTGCGTCCATGTGCTGTGTCCTGATCTACACCTTCATCTCACTGAAAGTGACGTCGTATCCAGCTGTTTCTTCATCTCATCTACCATGTTAATGATGCAACTCTGTGTCAGCAGGTGATCGACGACACAAGTCTACAGTCCAGTATGCTTCACGACCAGAGCTCCCAAAACTGGCCTACAGAAAAGTGAAGGGGAAGAGCCCGGGGGTGGTCTTCCTCCCTGGGTACTGCTCCAACATGAACGGACAGAAAGCTGAGGCACTGGAGGAGTTTTGCAAGTCACTAGGTCACTCATACATTAGGTAGGTCTCTTGAAAACAGAGGACACTTACAATAGCCTCAGGACACAGATGTGGTCTTGCAGGGGTTTTGGTTTGGCTGCAGTAAATACAGCATTTATACTCGAGAGTTACTTAACCTACATTCATGCATCACATACAACTTGGCAGCCTGTTACAGAGTAATAGAATACACCGACTATATAAATCTCCTATAAATACAGACCTTTATATATCAACAAAGCTCATGCCAAATTAAGTTGACTGAGATAATTAATGAGGAACCCTGTTAAAATCCGATTAAACCAGATTTATTGTCTTTATGTCATAAATAAACAAGAGAAAATGCATGTAAACGAAACTGGCACACGTCTCTCTATGAATAATAGATTAGTATTGATATGTTTCCTGATTTTTTTATTTATTTTTTTAAAAACTTTTTTCAATTAGCATCGTGGCCAAGATAACAGAGTTCATAAAAGATTAATGACAGTGGATGTGGTTATAAAAAGCAGTGAGAGTCTTGTGAATGTAGCAGAGTTATGTGTTGTGATTGTTTCACAACACTTATCCTGGGTTCACACACCCAGGATAAGTTTCTTTTATGTCGTTTTACTAAATCGGACGACTGTGGTTTAACTGGCTCAGTTGGCCTGTTTTTCCTGTTAAAAAGTATTAACATCGTCAGAACCAGGATTTAAGTTTGAATCTGATCTGTCAGGAAACAGTGAAGAGCCACCTGCAGGTACATTCAGTTACGACGACACCTACAGGTGATTTTCAACAAGGTGAAATGTAAACAATGTTATCGGGTGACTAGAATAGAAGAGATACAGTACAAATAAAAGAACAGTCGTCAGTTGCTGAAGTGAGATTGTGGCTAAAGTGTACAAAAGCGATTGAGAAATTTCTTACTGAGTTAGTGTTTCTGTTTTATATAAATGATAAAGTTCAACACACGGTTCCATTGTACGGAACAAAAAGGTTCATTCAAGGCTCATTTTCATTACAGAATGTAACTCACACTGTTTTCATAACATCTAAAGTAACCTTGTCTGTGTCCTCTGATGACTTGTTCTCATCTCGGCCTGTGGTCCTTCTGACTGTGAGCTGCTCTGTTTCTGTTTTCGCAGGTTCGACTACACGGGACACGGGGCCTCAGAGGGGGTGTTAGCAGAGGGAACCATCGGGACCTGGAAGAAAGACGTTCTTTTTGTGTTGGATGAATTAGCAGAGGGACCACAGGTAAATATTATAACATGGAGCCGTGTCTATGAAGAACATGCTTATATGTGATGAGATATGAGAGCTGGTTTTTGTTGGACCAGGTTTCAATGAGTCTTAAGACCCATGTCGCTTGATAAAAGGAAATAGATCAGAAGCATAATGTATTGATTTCAGTGTGGAGTTACAGCAGGGTTATATTTGTTCAGCATGCAGCCTGCATTAAATTACAGGAATGTTTTTAATAAACAGCATTGAAGCATGATGTTCACATCAGATTCACACAGACAGTGTCTGTGTTCTGACTGTAGCTCACACTTGCAGAGATTATACACATGATCAATGTTCCCTCTAAGCTGCGCGCGTGCGCAATCGCGCACTGCCCGCACATTCTCAGCGCACAAGAAAATCTATCCAGCGCAGAAACAACATCAACATAACGTATTAATTAAGATCTAATATTAGACTTAATCTAATCTAATTAATTCGCCCAATATTATTGTTTTTTTGTTTCTCACTCAGTGAGTGACAGGTGTCTAGCCAATGATACGATACAGTTCACTTACGGTACAAAGCCAATCATGGCATTGACGGTGCTTGCGTCTGGGCCCCGCCTATATGCGCCGTGCAGGTTAGCTAGCAGGTTAATAGATGCTAATACAAACCCCGCATCATGGCGAAACGAACATGCAGCGACACATCCACTCACCAAGCTACGGTAAAAAAGAAATGCAGTTCTTTTAAGATGGAATGGTTGTCGGAGTATGTGCAAATTGAAGAAAAAGCGGTGAAATTGGGTGAGATTTTTTCTTTTTCAAGTGAGAAAGGTCTACTCTGCAAAACATGCAGCGATGCCAAAGTAGCAAGTGAGTTTTCAGAGGGAAAAATGTGGATTGAATGGAAGCTGGACTATCTCAAGCGTCACGTTCAGCATAAAAGTCATTTAAAAGCTGTCAAAACTGTACGAAGACTCAAGATGGGACAGGGGATTAGTACATTATTGCGGGAGAGCGCAAAAGACCGAGAGAAAAGGAACGAGCTGTCACACAAAACAAAATCGGACCCTGAACAAGTTAAAGTTCTCATTGACAATATTTTACTTGCCATCAAAATTAATGCATCAATGCTGTCAGTTCAACACATCCCATTTTTCAGATTTTTGTCTTTTTTTTTTAAGTGGAACAAATTACTTATTTAAAAATAAAGCGTGCATATCTGATGTTGCTCACAGTAGTCCTCAGTTTGCTCAGAGAACTTGTGAGTATGCCCAGATACATGAAAAATTAGAGGGAACATTGCACATGATATAACACTAACTTCATAAAACTGCTTTAAAACCTGTTCCTAGCAACGTTTGATCAAACAGAGTCAATACCTGGAATTAAAATGAAATGTGTTCGTCATTGTCTCCAGATGGTGGCACTGTTTTACCACATTTGTCTGATGTCTTCCACCATGATTGTTCTGTTTGAACCTAGTGTTGGGTTCATCATCAGTCAATTGGTCACATGATTGTCTGTGTCTCTCCTGTAGATTCTGGTCGGCTCCAGTATAGGCGGCTGGCTCATGCTGCTAGCGGCCATCGCCAGGCCGGAGAAGACCGCTGCACTGGTGGGCATCTCCACCGCAGCTGATCACATAGTGTCATCGTTCAACTCTCTGCCTCTGGAGGTGGGATCATATATGTATCATATTATCAGTTTGGTCAGTGTGTGAAGGTTTGGAGATGCTAACGTGCCCATGTTTCAATTTACAGACACGCATGGAGTTTGAGGAGAAGGGGGAGTGGACAGTGCCGACCAAACACTTGGACGAGGGTGTTTACAAGTTTAGCATGAACTTTCTGCGCGAAGCACAAAATCACTGTGTGCTCCAGAGTCCCATCCCCATCACCTGCCCTGTACGGCTCATCCACGGGCTCAAAGACGAGGACGTGCCCTGGCACATCTCCATGCAGGTCGCAGAACGCGTCCTCAGTTCAGATGTAGACATCATCCTCCGGCGACACGGCCGGCACCGTATGTCTGAGAAGGAAGACATCAAGCTCATGGTCTACACTATCGACGACCTCATAGACAAGCTGACCACAATGGTCTGAGTCAGGGAGGGGGAGAGCTTGAGAGGTTGCTGAGTTAAGGAGAGAAGAACTGTGTCTACAGAGAAGTCAACCCTCAAGGAAATTACCAAATAACGGCATGTTTCTCTGCCAAAAGCCACCTTTTCTCCATCTGTTTGTCTCCCTGAACCTCGTCGTTCTCACAGGTCACTGCAGACAGCTCGCTCTTCCCTCAAACCTTCAGGTTGCATCTCTATGTGCTCCAGGTGATCATATCAGCTGGTATTAGTTTTGCTGTTGTCTCTGTTCAACTGTTTCCCTTCTTTAATTAGATGCATAGTTTTGTGCCTTTTCTAACCACTTCTGACCCATTTTGGCCAATAAAACCTCTGCTCACGATTGTGTAGTTCTCAGTCTGTTACTGCTACTGATGCACTTCATGAAGGAAAAAAAAAACATTCAGTGCATAAATCATACTTAGGTAGTGAGTATTTTAATTGTAGGTTAAGATTTTCCTGTAGATCCATGTTTATTATGAAAATAATGAGTAAATCCAGATGGAATAAACAGTAAAACACAGTGAGACCCATCAGGCCTACAGGCAGCAGCCATTTGAGGTTTATTTTGGTTGCAGACATTGTGTTACATGACTCCACATACCTGTTGTCCTTCAGTCATGGGGCGCCTGCTGAAAGGAGCCACTGGACTGTTGATTATTAACATGTAATTGGCCACGAGCTGCACTGTGCTCAATGAGGTGAAACATCCACTTTACAGTCTCAAGTCTGTTTAACTGCAGCTGTGACCTTTAATTCGTGGCTGAGCTCGTTACATACGTCAAAACTTAAGATCACATTCAGATTCATGGACACATTGAGTGTAATGCAGGAGAAAGTAGATGGAGCAGAAACAAATCGCACACACGATACACTGATGCTTTACATGAAGTAGGTCTGTGCAACTCATCCAAAAACCTTCTAAACATCTGGTTTTAATTCGTTGTGTGCAGTTTCAGCCTCCTTTATCTCCATCACATAACTCACAGTCAGTAAGTGAAGACAAATGTCTCCACAGAGACACAATAAAACTGAACTGTCCCTCTGAGACACTGAGCCTACAGTTGTAATGTATAGTTCAGTAATTTACAGCTGAAGTCTCAGTGTAAATTAAAGCTACAATGACTTTGGCGCCATCACGCGCCGGTTCACTTCCTTCCTGTGGCTGGAACGCGCGCCGGTGACCACTGTCCGGTGTCAGAGAGACAGTGGGGACCCCTCCTGGACGAGCTGGCATATAAAACGAGCGTCCCGCCCCTCCCGGACTCAGTAAAGCTCCAGCTCGGCCCGACGCGCCTCCGCCGCTTCATGGATGCTGCAGCATCCTCAGACCTGCTCAGATCAGCGGAACCAGCACCGACCTCGTCCAGACCCGGACCCGCGCCGCTCCGCAGTGAGTCTCTCTGTAACATTTTCCCACATGGGATTTAATGTTTTTAATATTTCTGATACGCTGTCGCAGCTGGTACGCGAGATTTGCGTATTTATTCTTTAGCGCAAATATTTGTGTTTTAACAAGATGCGTCGCGATGTAGCGACTTTGTTTGAACGCACTGGATGTAACTTAAAGCTGCAGAAACACAGAGACACAGAGGAATAAAGTCAGAATAAAGTCGTGAGATTTGGCTGTGATCAGCCTGACGTCATTTAAATAATCTTCATATTTTATCAGTTGAACTTTATTAAAAACACATTTGATTGATGATTTTGCGTCATGGTGGCTGTTTCCGGCAGGTCAGGCATCATGTGTCATACTCAGGGTGCCGGAAACAGGCTTGACTGTTTCCATAGCAATAGGAGGGCTGGTCCCTGGTCGGGACACTTGCCAGGGACCACACCCTTCCCAGCTCCATCCTCCACAGATGGTTGTGGTCTTGACTGCTGAGCCCTGATGGTGCAGAATTAGATTATTATGCAGATTCTGCAGTTAGTTTGTAATAAGTTAAAATGGACAGGTTTGTGTTAAAGCATTAAGATGTTGAGATGATGTTACTGTCAGATTATATTTGTAGTTTGTTTCAGTCTTCTGTCTTTTCTCTTCAGAGTTACTGCACAGCACATAGAGACCAGAGTGAGCTGCTATGGCCAACAGGGGGCCCAGCTACGGCCTGAGTAAGGAGGTACAGGAGAAGATCGACCAGAAGTATGACCCAGACCTGGAGCAGAGGCTGGTGGACTGGATCGTGGCACAGTGTGGAGGAAACCTGGACAGACCGCAGTCGGGGAAGCAGAACTTCCAGAAATGGCTCATGGATGGAACGGTGAGTGGCTGCAAAACCTGAACTGAAAATAGAAAATATGAGTGAATTATTTAAGCTGCAACATGGCAGAGTTAACAGCTGTGTCGTGTCCTGATAAACCACAATTCAGACTCACATTAGACACAGACTTATGTAAAAGCTTCATTCAATCATTTTAATCTGACCTGTAATAATGGATCATTGCTGCCGCTGAGTATCTGACAATGCGGGAAAGACACAAACAGTTAAATCTGTTGAATTTGTAAACTGCCCACGGAGTCATTCTGGCAAACGCTGATAGAAAAGCATCCACATCACAAATGCTGAGCTCATCTAAGAAACTGTAAGAGCTAATTAAGAGTTGGTCATCAAACACAGCCTGCACCAGCACAGAAATCAAGAGACAAAACGCAGTTGCAAGACTTCACATTTCAATGAGCTGAAATCCTGCAGCTAAAACAGTATTTTCACATCCTCTTCATCCTCTGATATATATGTTTGACATATGAGATGAGAGACAGCCATCAGATCAGTGGAGTCATTATTACAGCATCAGAATAAATCAGATTGTCTCAATATTTCCATTTCCATTTGAGGTTTGGTCCACGTGCCATTATAATGTTATTGAGCCTGTTTTCTAATCTTGCTCCAGATCCTGTGCAGACTCATCAACAGCCTCTATCCGAGGGGGAAGGAGCCCATCAAGAAGATTCCTGAGACTCAAATGGCCTTTAAACAAATGGAGAAGATCTCTCAGTTCCTGCAGGCAGCCGAGGCATACGGAGTGACATCCACTGACATCTTCCAAACTGTGGACCTCTGGGAAGGTAAAAATGTCTCATCATGTCATGTCCCATTCAGTCTGTGACAGTGTGTGTCTTAAACAATGTGATCGTGTTTTTCTTCTGTAGGAAAGGACATGGCGGCAGTGCAGAGGACTCTGATGGCTCTGGGGAGTTTGGCTGTCACTAAGGACGATGGTCATTACAGAGGAGACCGAGACTGGTTCCATAAGTAAAGATCAACATGTGACATGAGTGTTAGAGTTAGGTTTCTTCACTGCTGTATTAACATCGGACTGTTTTCTTTACTTCACCCCTCAGGAAATCTCAGAGCCACCGACGAGAGTTCACCGAAGAGCAGCTGCGTCAGGGACAGAGTCTGATCGGTTTGCAGATGGGAAGCAACCGTGGGGCGTCGCAGTCCGGTATGACGGGCTACGGTATGCATCGTCAGATCATGTAGGTCACTCCCGACCTAACCTGCTCCTCGACTTTATTTATTTTCTACTAATACCACCAGTGTTGTAGTCACTAACCTCCCCGACATCTGTAGCACCCGCCATTTTAACCTCAGTCTCCCTGGAATTGCTGCTTCTCCCAGACCAAGTGTTCAGTCCTAACAAATGATGTCAAATGCTGTAGATCTTCCTCACGCTCCTCTTCCTCTTCTTCCCTTATGCCACGAGCTTCACTGACTGAGTCTTGACTTTCATCGTCCAGCTGATGAATCAATGTTGGTCTCAATCACTAAATAGCGATTTAGTCACATAGAGAAATAACAGCCATCAGTGTTATACATGTTAGATCTGAAATGATGTAAAGCCACTGTTTCAGCATGCTGTATGCTATTTATTTGTATTTAAATTTATTTATAAATTAAATTTATTTATTTATTAGAATATATCATGGGTAATTTAGGATTTGGTCTGTTACTGTGTCATTACTTTGCCTTAAAGCTAACCGCTCCACGATGATGTCTCTGCTGTCTGCTCTGCAGACTTGTTGCAGTTTCCTGTAACCAAATCAGCCTCACGTTGTGCCTGGTGGTGGGACTACAGAGACTTGGTCCTGACATATTGGCCTCAATCTATAACTGACTTTCTTCTTTCTGAGCCCATGTTATTCACTACAACACGTGTCCATTTAGCGTCCATATAGTGTCCAGGCCAGTGAACCAATGTGCAGTAGCCAACATGTATGTTTCCATCTCTGGTGCCAGGTAAAGACACTGAATTCAACGTGCACTTTCATGTATTGCCATGTTTATATTTTTAAATATATTTATATCTGGAGGCTTGTGAAAAGAATAAATGACAAATAAAGTATGTGAACACACAGTGTCGTCTGTGGAACAGATAACTGGTATTTTTTTATAGCAGGGAAGTCGGGGTGTGGTGTGTTCCTTTTCTTATCTTGGTTTTATGTTCCAGCTCCTCCTCCATGCCCATCCCTCCCCTTTCTCAATGTGCTCAATCTAATAAAGCAGCAGCAGCAGCGTGGCATAATAATGTTTCATCCAGCTCATGGGCCTGACTCAAGTCTGTGAGCCAGAACACCTCTGCTCTGCTCAGTGACCTTGAGTCAGGCATTAAATCCCATTTTACACAAACATTTAATTCCTGGAAATGTTTATGTGAGATAAAAAAGAAAAGAAAAAAACATCCAAAGGGAGCTGGTTTAACTCCTGGATGCATCATGTAGATAACATCTGAGAGGTGTTTGTCTACAGCGTGGTCTGAACCACATAAGGTCACGTTTGATGTCAGTGATCCAGTTTATGGGGTCAGTTAGTGACTGTTGGCATTTTAAAGAGCACACATGAGAGAGGGATGCATCAATTAACATTTCAAATCATTATTGATAGCCATTATGGTGTTGTAGTTTAAATCTAGGACAGCTGATATTATCCTGAGGGGTGCATCCTGAATGCCATCTGTTTATTGCTCCACTGAAAATAAGACATGGTGTCACGGACATGAGGAGTAACCACATATAATCAATGGCTCAAAGTTAGTATCCTGTTTCACTTCACTGTATAGGAGGCAGCATTTTAAACTATGTGGCCTTTCACATGTTTGACCCTCACATACACTTAAGCTTATTATTAGCCTATGAGGGTGCAGAGGGAGGCAGGTTATGTGTAACTCACAGACTCAATGAGTAAACCAAAAACACCAGCGGACCAATAAAGAGGCTTCGACAGGACTGAAGTCATCCGTGTCCAAAGTTCTCAAACATCTTGTGTTTTCTTTAGTCATAGAGCTGGTGTCTCGTCTGTTTGGAGACAGTTACAGCTGAGCAGAACGTTATTTAGGAAACTGACTATGCAGCTGCTTTAACTCTGACATTATATTTGTGCAGTGAGCATCAGATCAGATTTTGGGAAGCGAGACAGGTGCATCAAAAGATAATGTTGCAGATCAGAGTCATGGCTGCTCTTTTGCTCCTTCTGTTGGTTGCCTGGTGTGTTGCACAGGAAGAAACCCAAACCAAAGGTTGTGTTTGTGGACATCCTGGGATACCAGGGGACCCAGGACACAACGGTGCACCTGGCCGAGACGGTCGAGATGGACTTAGAGGTGAAAAAGGTGATCGAGGTAAGTTTAGAAGAGAAATTTCTTTTACAACATGTCAATATATCATCTATCATACAATATACACCTATAGTAGACCACACAATCATGGACTTCACTCATATTGTTGTTTACAGATAAATATGAACCCTATTTTTAAATATTTTTCAATATAATTTGCCGCTGTGACATTGAAATCCTCCGATTATGACACAACTGATAAACAAATATGTGCAATTTATATATTTTCTCATGTTTATGATCCATGAAAAGGTGAAATTGGTCCCAGTGGTACAGCAGGAAACAATGGACTAAAGGGAGACAAAGGGGAAGCTGGTATGTATATCCAGAAGAAAATATACTGCTACAAAATAAAATAACCAGTGTTTGGACATTTATTTATTTTTAATAGCTATTTGTGGCTTATTTGCACAAAGTTTAGTTTGTATTATATTATATAGAATACATAATGTGGTACAAACTACTATGTATTATATATAGTTTATATTATGCACATGTCTTGTATGCATTTGCGCACCCAGTAGGAAATACTGTACAAGCTTTAAAATAGTATAAAAGCACAAAGAGGCTTACTGTCAGGTTGTATTTTACAGGTGCAGTTGGTCCTGCAGGCCTGAAAGGAAAAAGAGGCGATAATGGAGAAAAGGGGCCTCCTGGGAAAATGGGGCCTCAAGGTATCCAAGGACCCATAGGACTGAAAGGAAATAAGGGAGAGATTGGGCTGCCTGGGCCCCAAGGGCCGCGTGGTAGTATTGGGCCCCCTGGACCAGAGGGTCAAAAGGGGGACACTGGTCTTCGAGGTGATAGAGGCATTCAAGGACCTCTAGGACCCCCTGGTAGGCCAGGTCCTAAGGGGGAATTAGGCACCCAAGGTCACAAGGGCAACATCGGTTATCGTGGGGACAGAGGGCCCCGAGGAGAGAAGGGTGATAAGGGCGAGAAGGGGAAGAACTTGTTATCTCTAAAAGCGCCTTCTCTGCCGGTCTCACTGCGCTAACTAAACTCCCAGCAGCCAATGCTCCGATCCGGTTTGACAGGATTATTTACAATAGGCAGAATCACTATGACCCACAAACAGGAAGGTTCACATGCTCAGTGGCAGGTGCCTACTACTTCACCTACCATATCACCGTCTACTCCAGAAATGTGAAAGTGGTCCTCATGAAGAATGGTGTGAAGATCATCCACACCACAGATAACTACCAGAGCAGTGAGGACCAGGCAGCAGGGGGCGCTGTGCTGCACCTGGAGGTGGGGGACAGGGTGTGGTTGCAGGTGGCAGGAGCTGAGCTGTTTAATGGGCTGTTTGCTGATGAAGATGATGACACCACTTTCTCTGGGTTTTTACTCTTCACTGCTTGAATCACAGAGAAAAAAAAATAATCATAAAGAAGAAATCACCTGTTTATTCAAGATACTTTACCTGCGTTTGTGCCACTTTTTGCCACTATTTCACTATAGCAACTGTAACTTTAGTTACTTTCACTTTTCTGATGTTTTATGTCAGGATTATAAACACAACTATCAGTGTAAATGAATAGTTCAAACAGCTACAGTGTTGACATGCTGCTGATTCTCTGTTGGTCACTTTCATTCACTTTAAATACATTTATTTTCTGATCAGACTCATTCACAGGACTTTTACTTTTAAAGAGTATTTTACACTGATGTACGTTTAACTTGAAATTAAATAAAATGATACTTACAGCGTGTTACTGTGTGATTAATCTGTCAAATCAATATAAGATAGATAAATAGATAGATAGATCGATCAATAGATAGATAGATAGATAGATAGATAGATAGATAGATAGATAGATAGATAGATAGATAGATAGATAGATAGATAGATAGACCTATTTATAGGTGTGTGTGTGTGATATGTATAACATATACATACATATGGATTACATAGAAGAATATACAGAACATACATATACATAGAGTATATTTGGCTCCAAGTACCTAATTTCTTCAGACATATTTGTACATACATTCACACCTTCACACACAGATACACACACGTACTCAAACGCACTAAATAAATATACACAAGATAAGGTAAGATTATAAAATAAGATAATGTTTACACATGTCAGTACATGTACAAATGGGTAAATAACCAGCTGAACATACCGATAGCATATAAATAATATAATATAAATAGTTAATAAATGATATAAAACTACTACTCAGGTATTAGTCAGACAGCAGGTCTTAGAGAGGACAGTCTGTCTGTGTCTTGTGTTTTTTTCCTTCAATGAGCGCCTTGAGGCAGTGGGCGTGGTTTCTCGGATCACGGACCGATCATCTGAATTCTGATTGGTCGTCAGCCTGGTGGTCACGCCGCGGTCAGCCAGTACATTGGACCGTAACCGCAGAAAGCCCCGCCCCCTTCGCAAACACAGCAACAAGTGCATTAAGATGCTCGGCGAAGGAAGACGGTCCAACTCGAGTTCACGGAGACTCTCCGCTGGCTTTTTTTTACTCACTTAGACGATAAAATATGACTCATAGTCTGCGTTGAGTTCAACCTGGAAACCGGTAACCGGTCCTACCGGTCGGTGAAAGTGAAATTAAAAACGGCAGAGTCTGCGCAGAAGCGACGAAGTTAGTGAGTGTTGAGCTAGCTCATCTGCTAACCCCGTGTGAGTCTGTGTGTGCGTGTGACTGACTGACTGAGTGTGTGTGTGTGTGTGTGTTGAGTGTTTGAGAAAGAGACTGAGTGTGTGCGTGTGTTTGGGGGCAGCTCTTTGTACCCGACATGTTACAGCGGGACCAGAGAAAGACAGAGACCCGGATCCAGAGAGACCCAGACCAATTCACCATGGCTCTACACAGACCGCTGCTGAGCTGATGAGAGCCCGCGGGACCGCATCATGAAGCGGGTGAGTCGCTCAGTCGGACCCGGGTTTAACCGTCCAGCTGCCCCGGGAGTGTGCGGGGAGGAAGAGGAGGAAGAATAAAGAGGAGAGGGGGGGTACATTACAGCCCTGGTTGCTATAGTGATGTAGGAGATGCCAGGCTGTGCAGGGAGTTGTTTAGGGAGTTGTTGAAGGAGGGGCTGAGGGGAGGAGGAGGAGGAGGAGGAGGAGGAGGAGGGGGGGCACAGTTACAAAGAACCACAAAGAGTGAATTAATGCAGAAATAAATAAGTAGTTTGGCAAGTCCTTCATGAGCTTAAGATCATGTCCAGTAAACTCCCTGTTTTCAGCTCTGATGGACTAAAATTAAGTCTAGATCAGCGTCAGTCTGGAGGTCAGAGTCCCAGGACGATGATGATGATGGTGTGTCCTGTGACACCTGCATGGGCTCGAGGGCTGATGGGAACTCGACCGTTGTTTTTTGTTTTTTTATGGCTGTGGAAAGTCGACAGTCAGGTGACAGTGTTAACACAGAGACTGGGTTTTGTCCTCTCTGAGCCTTGTGCTCTGTGTGTGGGGTGTTAGATTTCTGGTTGTGTGTCTCTGCCACAGTGTGGAGCAGATCAGGTGAGTAAGTGGTGACACTCCCTGGTTTTGGCCTATGACCAAACTTCCCATGCTGTATAGGAAGCAGGCGTGGCGTCTCCTGCTCTCCTTCTTTGTGCCAAACTAAAAAATGAGGAACTAGATTATTACCAGGAAGCTAAAATTAGAGCGAATGTGGTCACCTGGTTTATACAAGACTTTATTATTATATGATAGATTAATAAAGAAAGCAGATTGTTTGCAGTGTGTCCTCAGCAGTGATTTATACTCCTAATATTGGTGAATTTTTAACTTTTTATCTCTTAATTTTCAGCGCGACCACCTTCACAGTCCTGGTGGTCTTTTTTTCAAGTGTTGTTGGTGTCGCTCTCAGTCAGAGCTGAATAGACTGGTTGTCTCTCTGATTAACCTATCATGTGTAGATGAAACCAGTCCTCAACACAGACTGGTAAAGCTTCACTAATCAGATTAATACTGGGAAAGAAGAGGCCTCCATGCACATGCACACACACTCCCACACAATGTAGCTGCAAACATTTTAACGTGTAGTCTGGTATTTAATTCTGAACAACCATGTGTTTAATGTTGCTTGACAGTGACGCACACACTCATCACCTGTACTGGTTTGTCTCCTCTCCTTTATTCATTAAGACAAGTAGGCGACCGGTTAAGTGACGGCTTACAGAGGAATGACGGCGTCGCTCCGGGGTGATTGTGTTTGTCTGAGAGTTAAGTCAAAGAACAGAAGAGGGCAGAAAATCTAACTTTCCCCTGATTCTTCCTGTCTGCGACTCCTCTCCCTCTCGCTTTAATGCTCAGTTCATTTTGGCCCTAATTGTTTTTATCCCGGCCTCAGGCAGGGCAGACCTCTGCAGAGGTGAGCATGAGCTGGAGGTCACTTATCACTTTCACTTTATGACTCCTTATATAACTGCTAAGTTTTCCAGGAGGAAGGGAGTCACTGATTGAAATGCCTTCCTCCCTGCTTAGCTCCACACACACACACACACACACACACAGATGGACTGATGGATGGACAGACATGGGCCATGCTCTTTGAGAGGATGGTCTAACCATTTGTGTGTGTGTGTGTGTGTGTGTGTGTGTGTGTGTGTGTGTTTATGCAATACATGCTTTTAGCCCTTGTATACATGTTGATGTATCCTGGTGCATGTTCACCCTCATCTCTGGGAGTCTAATCTGAAGCTGGCTCCAGCTGGCTGCTGTGTGAGAGTGTGTTTATGTGTGTGTGTGTGGGGGGGGACTCCTCCCTGAGCTCTTAATTAACTCTGGACCAGGGCCCCAGTGTGCCGCTCCCATCCAACCGCTTAGCAGGAAGCAGCAGAGCAGCAGTGATACAGAAAAGTGTAACGTACTGAAGGTGACTGATTTTGATGCGAACGTGAGTACAATCTGTCTGAATGTTACCGTGTCGTAGATGTAGACATGGACTCAGATTATTTTTATAGTTTTTAATCTCGTAATAAGAAACAGAAAGTTGTGACATTTACTTTTCTTTTTATCTTTCCTTTCGCAAGAGTTGAACAAAATGAACGATGTATCACAGCGTGCTAACATTCATATCCGTTCAGCCGTGGAGAGACAAGTGTTTGCTGTTCATATCAGTTCAGATTCATGAAATCATTTCTAGTTGTTAAAAGGAAGCATGGAAACTAATTGGCTAATATGCTAACAGCCACTGACGTTTAAAGCCTATTGCACAGAAGGAGATGATGTCTGTGTTGTAAAGTGGTGACCACCTGTGTGAGCCTGGTTCTGATGCCAAGCGTCTGTAGACACCAACTGGCCTGTGACAGTTGGCGCCAAGTGTGTGTGTGTGAGTGAGTGAGTGTGTGAGTGAGTGTGTGTGTGTGTGTGTTTGTTTGAGGAGGTTAAAGATGATTTGAGGATAGCTGCGCTGACGCTGATAATGTAAGAAGAGGAATCAAAACAAACACACTCCACTGAAGCTCCACATTCTTTCCTTATCTCCATCTTCTGCTGGATCACAGATGGAGTTATGGATCTGTCACATTCTCCTGTTGCTACTCAATTCGACTCCTTTGCGGCTGCAGGGGGGGGGGAGAAAAAGTACAACAAGACAATTGAGAGTGGCGGTGAAAGCTGCGCATTGTTCACATGAGGGTGTTTACTGTGCGTCAGCGGCGGTGCTTGGCAGCGGTGGCTCTGTGTTTACAGAAATGTCGGGTGTGATGGAGCGAGCTCGTTGAAGTGACAGCAGATTCCTCAGATTGTGACTGAGAAAGCCCATCTGCTGCTGAACAGGCTGGAGGATGGGAAGTGTGTGTGTTGTGTTGCGCGTGTGTGTGTGTTGTTCCAGGTTCCTGCAGCTCTCTGCATGTGCTCACAGGAAAATACTCAGGCAGCACCGCCTCCTTTTTAAAATGTGTCCTCAGACCACAACATGAATACCTGAATTATTGTTTGCATTGTCATTCTGAAACATGACAGTTTACATCACCACTGTTATTTTACTGTTGTTATATAAAGTATTTTAAGTCGACATTGTTCTATACAGGAACAGTGTTTTCATGTGGATCCTAACAGACAATTCAACTGCGAAATAATAAAGTTACAGATCGATTTCAGTGACAAACAGACAGTATTAATGTTGTAAACCGTCTGCTGTGAAATGTGACCTGTACAGACAGAGCTCTGAGTGCAACCTCCTCCAACTCTGACCCCCCCCACTCACTCCGACTCTAGAGAAAACTTGGCAATTTATTGCATTAATCACAATGGATTAGGAAATTTCACTGCTTAGTCAGACTCACAAGGCCCCACTTCAAAGGCTCAACTGCATTAGCCACTACACTGAATCTCTCTCTCACACACACACACACAAATAAAAAGCTGAGCAGTGCACCACCCCTGCATAGGCCTCATTTCTCCTTGGACATTGAAACATGGCACCAAGGACAAAAGCACATAGTCAGTGAAAAACATTTGACTCAGTTTTATTTTTCATGACCTGCGGATGAGCTGGGGTATCACTGTTTCACTAAACTGTCTCTATTTGGTTTTCCAGGCAGAACAGAGGGACAGAGGTTTGTCCACAAGCGAAGACTCTCTCCAGTGTTTCCACGGTTCCACGGCTGATCCACCGATCAGGAGTCGACCCCTGAGTGATATATACCCGGTTCAGAGTCAGGGTGACAGAGGTGATGCTCCGTATCTGCTGTCTGGATGTGATGTCCAGGTTCAGCCGATGAATGCAGGTCCCGTCGCTGACGCGAACAAACTGAACGGCATCAACTCCTCATCGTTGTCCAACCCGGTCATAGGTCAGTCTGAGGGAAAACCACAATCCTCAAGAATCATGAGGCTTTTCTCTAACCCCAGAAAAGGCCCCGTCCCTGCTCACAGTCCAACCGCTGACACTACCACCTCAATTCACAACAATAATGGCAGCGCTGGCCCTCAGTCCTGGTCAGGACTTTCAGGACTAGCTGTGGTGGACTCCTTCAAAAAGCTGCGATCCTCTGTGCTTCAGGGTATTCAGAGTAGGGGGGCAGCAAACCAGGATGGAGAGCAAGTCCTCTCATCAGACCAGGGAATGGCAAATGGCAACTTTGAGCCTGGTCAAGATGGAACAAGAGGAAACCTGGTGTCAAATGGAGGTTTTTCTGGACAGACTTTATCTGTGAAGAACCGGTGCAGCTCGGATATTGAGGACTATGATGACGACGAAAATGATGAAGGAGATGGTCTCACACGCAACTCGCGATTCTCAAGGAGCATCAGGAAAGCGTACGGAGCAGGACGCATTTCTTTACTGGACACGGGAAATGGGAAAGCATCAGGAAGCGGTAACGACGCTGCTGACCGTCAGAAACCGCCAGAGACCAGATTGGATCAGGACTGTGCCCAAATGGAGAACGCGAATGTAAACGTGCTGAGCAGAATGAGCAAAAGTGCAGAAAACCTTCACATATTTAAAGGACCTTTCAGACGTAAAGCCCCATCTCCAGGTCCTCCAGCATATCAGGAAGAAAACCAGAGGGAAATGATGTCAAACGGGATGCCAAACCTCCAGAGGACGGCGAGCGCATCCTCGGTCGACCTCCGTGGCAGAAAGAGCCCGAGGACCAAAGTCCCGATACTGAAGCTGATGGGCAGCATGACCGACCTGACTGTCCGCCGCAAGCGAAGCCCCTCACCCAGCCCTACGTCTCCATCCCCCTTGTCACCTCTGACCCGTCTCCATGACGACTACTCTCCGCCGTGTGCCTTGCCTGCAAACCAGTGAACGACAGCGGCGGCCTTCGCCCGTCAGAGGCCGACCCAGGTCTGCTGACGTCTCCTCACAGGAGCACCAGGTCCTCATCAGTCCGGTTCCCACTGATCCCCCAGAGACACCGGAAACTTCGCCTGACATCTCTGCTCAGTCTGAGTTAATGGGCGTGAGCAGCGAACAACACTGTGAGTCGTCTCCACGGCAACAAGAACAGGTTGAAGTCACTTCGCTAGCAAACCAGGTAGGTCAGCAAATCGTGAGTTTTTCTTTCTGTTAGTAAGTGTCAGTATCTTATCCACCTGCAAACTGTGGACGTAAGGTTGGTTTTTATCTCATGGTGATCACAGTTTCTCACTGCGACGTGCAGCGTGAAATACAACACACTACCAAATATTTCACAACCACGTGTTTCCTCATACTGGGCAAACAGAAACCTGGAAACAGAAATCTCCTCCTGTTTTAGTAAAATTCTGACTCGTTTTTATGATGTAAAACTGTACAATCTTTAATCGATGCCAGTCACCCAGCTGCATGGCACTGACCCTTGTCTTAAAAACTGAAATGATTTTATGAAGTGATCTTTGAGTCGGGCGCGATTTAAACCCACAGATAAGTTTGCCCATCAGATACATGATACGTGTCAGCGAAGATCGCACTGTTCCAAAGTCCCCCGCAGCATCAAATAAATAGACATAATGTTGCTTTGGTCCTTTTTCTGTCACATGGTGCAGCAGCCACAGAAGGAGTACACACAGTTAATCATTAGGTTGTGTTTATGATTAGTGATCCTTGCGCAAAACGGCTTCATAGCCTCGTTGCTGTGGGACGTAAAGCTGCTGCTTTGCTCAGCCTTCCTCTCCCCCTTTTAGCTGCAGTTGACCAAAGTCCAGCAGCATGGACACTGGGTCTGGGACAGTGAGCAGCACCAGCAAACCGATGACAAATGCTGTTATAGTAAAAAATATTTGGACTTTACCTCTGATGAAGATGAACAAGAAACATCAGATTAGTTGACATTAGAAATCAGGGATCTGTTACTGGAGCTTAGGGACACAGACCTGTCTCTGTGTGTGTGTGTGTTTTTTTTTTTTTTTTTTTTTTTTAACAATGGTGCTAGTTCACTGTGTGCCTTTCCAGTGTCTATGGGGACCAGACCCAGACCGAGAGAACCCAGAGGTGAGGTTTGACTTATAACATGAGTAACTATCAGCTAATATTTGAATGTTGAGCCATAACACACACAGGACGATAACATTAATTGTGTTGTTTCTGTTGAAGTTGTGTTTGAACTTGATAAGCTAAGAGGTTGATTGGTTTCAATCAAATTTCTCGTGAGAATCCTGACAGTTTCCAACCAGCATAATCTCTGCCTGACATTTTTATGATCTGGTGTTTAGCGTTTTGCTCTGTTTCTGATTAACAGATGTTCTCCAGCTGATGTTCTGTTCCTCATCTCAGGTCATTGAACAGGGGAAAGTCAACATGTTGAGTTGTGAACTTTTTTTTCCTTTGGTTCCCAGGTGACGTCAGAGCGACCGGGAGCAGAAGCACTTCTCCAACCAGATGAGGTGTCTCCAACCACCACCAGCAGCAGCAGCAGTACATCCCTGGTTTCCCCTACTTGCCTCTCCGAGTCAAACATGGCGCCCACATCACCCACAGATGCACCTACGACTCCCACAGACTCGTCCTCTGTCAAGCCCAGACGAAGGGCTGGACATCCGCGGCCACGGCCGATCTCTGACTACATTTCTGGGAAGCACTCTATTCCTGAGGAAGCGGCAGAGCTGCACTATGAGGAAAGGACAGGAAATGCATCACTGCTTAAAGACTGTAGCGATAATGACACCTCTGGGAACGGAGAGAGCGTCGATAACTGCAGCTTGAATGGGAGGCAGCGACCTGTTTCGGTGATCGGAGTCGTGGATCTGTTTACTGGTGATGCTGAGGAGAAAGATGACCAACTTCCTTCTGTGAGTGTTTAGATCCTGTCGGCTGTGGGTCTTTAACTTAAAAATGAAGATTAAACACAGGCCGAGTGAGGCTGAACGAGCTGTTAAATCCTGTGTATTAAAAAATCTGTTTATTTTTCACATTGTGAAGAAAACAAACATGCACAAGTGTAAACAGTGAAACGAATTAAACTGACAAGATCAGTGTTACACTATTTTTTTTCACCAAATATGTGTTAAATTACAAATTCAAAATTCTTTATTTGTCCTTTGTTGAGAAATCATATTAAAAAAAATTGACAAGAAAAGAGACTGAAATAAAAAATACTCAGAGAAATAAAAGATATGAGAAGATAAGTTCACTGAATGGTTAATTATATATTAACTATATATATTATATAGTTGTGGCATGATAATAATAATAATAATGATAATGAATTCTGTTAGAGTCAAAGTTCCTCTGTATCTCTGGGTTTAAAAGATGTCAACCATTAATCATAACATTCTGCTTTCTGCTCCAGAAAGTCTAACTAGTGGTTAAAGGTGTCAGTGATGTAGGTCAAAGGTCACAGGATGATTGTGTGAAGGTTAGAGAGTCTGAGCTCCCTCTAAAGTTTAGAGATGTTTCCTCTCGTTCGCTCTGCAGCCCATGTCTCGGCCGCCCATCCCCTCCCACCAGGTGCCTCCCTACAGAGCCGTGTCTGCCAGGTTTCGGCCTTCTGTCCTTTCCCAGAGCACCCCCATCGGACTGGACCGCGTCGGACGGAGAAAGCTCCACCGAGTGCTCAGCGGTGAGACTCTAATGTGCCTGGGGGGGAGGGAAACTAGAGTCTGGGAATGTCAATACATGTGTTGGTTCAGAGCCAGATGTGGGTGTGTTTTCATCTGCTGCTTGTTCTGAGGATTATTTAACTTGACAAAAAAATTCAGCTAAATCTCTCTGTACACGTTGCAGATGGAGTGTCTGAGCGCTCTGCAACACTGGATGACAGTGTGAGCGAGGAGGAGGAAGGCAGCTTCGATGAGATCACTGATGTCACACCTTACCTCCAGTCGGGGGTGGAGATCTCCGTGTTGAACGAGGTGAGGGAGGGAGCTCGGCGCACGTTGCAACACATCATTGCAAACATCTTCTCCAAGAATGTGCATTAAATTCATAATGATGCAACGTTCATCTTGTGCGAGAAAATGTTTTCATGATGTTTGGCCACAGTTCAGCCTCGGCCGTTTCCAACAGTGCATGTCAGACACAAGCTGAGTCTTCATGTAATTACATGTTTATCTTATCTGTGTGTGACTCAGTGGATCAGCTCGGGCCACACGGTGCACGCTGAGGCTCTGTGGGACCATGTGACCATGGAGGAGCAGGAGCTCGCCTTCAAGGCTGGAGATGTTATCAAGGTCCTGGATGCCTCCCATAAGGACTGGTGGTGGGGCAGAGGGGCAGACAGGGAGGCCTGGTTCCCCTCCAGCTTTGTGAGGGTAAGTGGACTTTCTGGCCTCACTCCAACCTTGGCAACCGCTGCTGATTGACAACTGAGTCTTAATTATCAAAACCGATGGCTGTGGTAACCATGGTGAGGTTATTTGATTGGCAGATGGGCGTCTGCTGTGTAATTGCTTGTAGCTGAATCAATGTTAATTTGCACATGCTGTTACCTTGGTTACATTGTGTCCTTTGTAGTTTTAGTGGCGGCCATTCTTTTTGTAATGACGTTCATTTGATGTAATGTCATTAAACCACAAACTGTCAATCATCATTATTGAAATTGTGAAAACATTTTGTGAATTTTGCCTTAGGTGCGAGTGAACCAGGAAGACTCGAGTGCAGAAAGTGTGGAAAGCGTTGCAGACCCGGAGGATCCGGCTCCCAGGGACACACACAGCGCTCAGCACAAGGAGCAGATGAGAACCAACGTGGTTCAGGAAATCCTGGACACTGAACGCATCTACATCAAACACCTGAAAGACATCTGTGAGGTAGAAGCTCAGCACTGAACCAATTCCCTCTGCGAGTATATAACAGAGAACTAACAACCCATTGATCTAAATCAATACATCAATCTAATGATCGCTATCGTCATATTTTAACTACATCAATATTGTTTGAATTTTCTGTGATACGTCTGCGTTACTGTTTCTATCCAAGCTCCACCTCCTACTGCTTCTTCCTAAACATTCAAACAATGCTAGTAACCCAGTGCCAGGCAGGTCACGACATGTAGCCAAGAAAAAGATGATGAACATTTACTCACCTCTCACAGTGTTGTACTAAGTACATGAAAATCACACTAGAGTAGAAGTACAGATACTCGAAAAAAATAAAAAAAATGACTTTGGTAGACGTTCAAGTCAGCGACTATAATGATACTCAAGTAAAAGTCTTAAAGTATCTACTATTTACTGTTCTTAAGTATGACAGATAATCTATAATTAAATGTACTCCAGTAATGAAAGTAAAAGTACAAGTACATGTTAATAAAAACAGAAGAATATTATGAAGTTTATCCAGCACTTTAAAACATGGAGCCTCCAATAATCTTCATAGACAATGTCTTGAGTCTGAACTAAAGTACAAAAGCTGTTGATATTTTCTCATATCAATCTCAGGCCCATGAATCATATCAAATTGAAATTGTGTCATGACAGACTGATATCAGCAAATATTGTAACATTTGTCCAAAGAATTGATATAATATCACATTGTGATCGAGCTAATGATTTACAACCGTAGAATATAAATGCTTATCCATCTGCTTATAATCTTTATCCAAATGGATTAACTCCACCATCCAGCGCCTCCTGTTGGCAGCAGTTTCAACTGTTTTTATACATTTTTTTTTTTTCAGGGTTACATCCGACAGTGTCGTAAACACCCCGATATGTTCACCGAGCTGCAGCTTAAAACCATCTTCAGCAACATCGAAGACATCTACAAGTTTCAGAGGCAGTTTCTAAAAGACCTGGAGAAAAACTACAACAAAGATCAACCACATCTCAGTGAGATCGGCTCCTGTTTCTTGCAGCAGGTAACAGCCGTTCACTTCACTCACCTACCTGAGTCTGTAACTTAATCCTCACAAAGTGTTTGTGTGTGTTTTGTCTTGTAGGGTGAGGGTTTCTCCATCTACTCAGAGTACTGTAACACTCATCCAGCCGCCTGCGCCGAGCTGCAGCGGCTCATGAAGTTGGGCAAATATAAACATTTCTTCGAGGCCTGTCGGCTCCTCCAGCAGATGATCGACATCTCAATTACTGGTTTTCTGCTCACTCCCGTCCAGAAGATCTGTAAATATCCACTACAGCTGGGAGAGCTGCTCAAATACACCCCAAAGGACCACAGGTAAGGAAATCTATTACTTGTTTTACTCCTGATGATGGTTTTTGGACGCTTTGAGCATCTTCTGTCACGTTTAAAGCTCCACCACTATTAAAATATATACAGCATATAAGTCATAAGTTATCTACCTGAGAGTTAACTCTGTTGTAAAACTTACTTTTGTGCTGCTGGTTTCTGCAGCGACCACCGCGGAGTGAGCGAAGCGTACGAGGCGATGAGGAACACGGCGAGTCTGATCAATGAGAGGAAGAGACGACAGGAGAGCGTCGACACCATCGCTCACTGGCAGGTCGCCATCCTGCACTGGGAGGTGAATTCGACTGAACTGGTTCACATCCTGTGTTTATTGTGGTCACGAGTCACACCAGGTGTATGTGTGTGTTTCGATGTAAAGACAGTGTGTGTTGTTGTTGCCGCAGGGACCTGACGTCCTGGAGCGCAGCTCAGAACTGATCCACTCCGGAGAACTGACTCGAATCATCCGACAAGGCAAAATGCAGCAGCGCAGCTTCTTCCTGTTCGACCACCAGTTGGTTTTCTGTAAAAAAGACGTCCTGCGTAGAGACCTGCTCCACTACCGCGGACGCCTGGATATGGACCAGACGGAGGTGGTGGACGTTCCAGACGGACGGGACTCGGACCTGGGCCTGAACCTGAGGAACGCTCTGCGCCTGCGTAACGCCTCCACGCTGGAGTTGATGTGTGTGCTGTGCTGCAGGAAGGCTCAGGACAAGCAGAGGTGGCTGGAGGCTTTTGCCAAGGAGAGACACAGAGTCAGGGAAGACCAAGAGATGGGTGAGTCCAGCTGGATTCCTCTCGCTCGTGATACAAAACAGCTTCTGTTAGTAGATGTCAACTGAAAGGTGGGGAGGGTAAAACTTTTGTTACAGGAGGAGGTGGCTGGAAATATTTGGAGCTGAAGGTTTGTTTGTGTGTCTGTTGGCAGGAATAGAGATCAGTGAGGAGCAAAGAAAACAGGCCATTGTTAATGCACGAAGAGCCAAACAAGGAAAAATGAAACGTAAGGAAAATATTCATTTATTTTCAGTTTATATCAACATCCAATTGATAAGAAAAAAATGAGAGGAGGGAGATTTTTTATTTTTAACTGTTGGGAATAAAATTGGCACGAGAATGAATTCAACTTTATTCAACAGAAAAAATAAAAAGTCTTTCTTGTTTTTTTTCTTATGCATGGTCCTAAAACTCTGTTGTACTTCAATCTCTCTTCACCTTCCAGCGCTCGGTTACTCCGGTTCCGTCCCCCCACATCACCAAAACCTGCACCAGAACCTTCATCCACTACACCAGCGTCACGTCACCATCCCGACCAGCGTGCCCCAGCAGCAGGTCTTCTCATTGGCCGAGCCCCCGAAGCGAAAGCCTCATCACCTGTTGTACAGCTTCACCCGAAATGCCTTTTTCAAGAAGTGAGGCTTCGCTGTCTCAAAGTCCAAAACTGTCCTGAACACTCAGAACACTTTACTTCCTGTGTGAATGTAGCGTCACCTTAACGTGTCTTTTCCCTTACGTGTCCTTGTTGTTTGTTGACATTCAGTGCCTTCACCTCATCTAGGACTTTACACACACGTTGAACACTGTTTGTCTGTTTTATTGATGTGATAAAGCTGCTGCCCCCACTAAAGCTCACAACCCCCCTCCTCTCCCAACTTGTTATGAATTCCAGCTGAAACCGTTTTTTGTTTTTTTTTGTTTTGTTTTAATGACAATGATGAAAATTCTGCTTTTACACTGACAAACATGGTTTTAGTTTATTTCACAAAGGCTGGGCCCTTTTTGTGTTGTTGCTGTGAGTCTGAGCTCTGAGCACAAACAGCCAGAGGTTAATTTGACTGATGCCTTCATCTGTTAACATTGTAAATAAAAACTTGTACAAACAAAAGCGAGAATGTTGTCACTGTGACACTGCTGTTTGTCGTTTGTGGCTGCTTGAATATTAGTTGATGTGATGAAGTCAGAGCTGGAGGTTAATGAATGAAACATTAGCCACAGACGTGGATGAGCTTGGTCTCCAGCAGCAGCGGGTCCTCGGTGCTGAAGGATCTTGTTTCACACACACACACACACACAATCACCTGTGAGCTGAGTGCCGGACGCTGCCACATCGTGTCTGTGTCTGCTGTCGTTTTCAGTGAAGGAAAAATAAGAGGATGGATCCTGAAAAGTAGAACTCTGGGATTAGATGAGGCCTGATGGGATGCCTGTGTCATGGGCGCAGAGCGTGAGGAGAACGAGCAGTCGAGTGGAGACGAAGCGTCTCAACAGGACGCCGCCAGTGTGAGTATCATATCTTTAACTTACTGCTGTTTTCTCCAGCCTCACTAGAAAATGTCTAATCCTGACTGTTTGGTCCTCAGATTAAACCTTAAAGGTGTAAGTGAGCACAACTAGTGTCATATTCTTTTATTAAATGTGTTTAAAATAGATTAAAGGTGTTTATCCTTTGTTGGGATGTGTAGCCGCTAAGTGCTGCAGTGTGGGATGACACTGAATCAATAATGTATGTGTGTGTAACTCAATGAGAGAGTTTAGGTCACTGATGCCAGATGAACAGATAAATGTGACTTGAATTCAACGTCATGGGTATTAATTGTCTTCCAGTCCATGCTGGGACATGAAACTCCCCTTCTCGTCTCTGACTAATGGAAAGAAAACAGCTTTAAATGTCATCTCAGCATCTTAAACCAGATTCCTGTTCGGACCAAGACAGACTGATGCAGGTCCAGTACCAGCTCCTTGTTTAGGGTCTGAACCTTTGCCCGTTCCTCGCTGCAGGTTACAGATGTGTCGGTGGAGGTGTCCACGGTCGACCACACTCTACAGAAGCTGCGCAGGAAATACAGAAAGACCAGGAGGAAGCCGAGCGAGTTCCAGCGCCTGTGGACCAGAGTGCTGAGCATCCCTCATCTCGCCATCATCATCGCCTCAGTGCTGTTTGTGGTGGTGGTGATCGTGTGGTCACTGCTGTGGGTTTTTATATGTGAGTGTCTCTACACAGCTTCATTGATCAGTTAAAATCTGCTCTCAGATCTGTGACTGACCTGATATTTTCAGTTCGCAGGGAAAGCAACAGTGGAGCATATTTCGCCGGGATGTTTCGTCTTGTTAATGTAGAGTTTATCCCTGAGTACCGACAGGCAGAGTCTCATGAGTTTGTCTCCATGGCAAATAAAATCCAACATGTGGTGAGTATCAGTGTGACAGTGGATGCATCTGAGCTCAGGGAGTCTCAGGGAGTTCACCTCTGGTGTCTCACAGGTGAGCAACGTGTACAAGATGTCCTCAGTGGCCAAACTCTACAAGCAAGCTGTGATTTCAGACCTGAGGTATGGAGGCCTGTGAGTCCCACCATCACTTACACCTCAGGAACTGTCTTTGAAGGTCTTTTATAAACTTGTTTGTCCCTTTGCAGTAACAATAAAGAAGGGGTGTGGGTGCATTTCTGGATGGTGTTCGTGGTCCCTCGTCTGAAGAGCCCAGCGGTGTGTGAGGAGTGTGTAGGCGCCATTTTCAGAGACTCTGTTCACACAAGCCTGAAGAACAGGACATCTGTGGGTTACCTGCTGGGTCTGCCGGTCGACATCGACTCCATTCTCATCAATGGTGCATCTCTGTGTGTGTGTGTGTGTGTGTGTGTCTGTGTATTTTCAGTGTGTTTTCAGTTTGACACTAATGGTTGTTTCCTCCTGCAGCTGTCCATCGGTCAGATTACACATCAAATGCAGCAGGTGAGTGAAAACACTTTGTTCAAATGAATGAAAGTTGCCAGTTGTTGAGAGTGTGTTTGCTTGAGTAGAACCAACCAAAAAATAACTCTGAAAGAAGTTCAAGTCACCGACTAGAATGATACTCAAGTAAAAGTCTTAAAGTATTTACTGTACTTACCTTTGTTCCACCATCCATCCTTCAACATCCATCAACCATCAAACATGGTTTTAATATCTTTAACAGTCACAGGTAGAAAGTTCAGTGAACAGTAGAGAAAACACCACATTTCATTTACTCTGATTTTTGTAATGACACTGAACATTGGAAAAAAAAAACTCAGGTAAAGTACAGATACCCTTAAAACATACTTAAGTACAGTAGTGAAGTCCCATTACTTTGTTACTATACAACACTGTTTGCTCCCAGGTTCACAGTGTCTAGATAAGATGTACGCCAGCCTTCCTGGGACCACAGTCCCCTTAAATGTTGTTTCATCGTGGGGGGAGATGAGTTGCCATGTAAAGCTCACATCCGTCCCCGGCTCTCTGATCCGTCTGACCATCACCTCCGTCCACATCGAGCCCAGTGACTGTGTGAATGACGCCTTGACGGTGTACGACGCTCTGTTGCCCCTAAGGGGACGGATCCTGCTCAAGTGAGACCTCAGACTCTCCTGCTTGCAACACTTCTTTGAAATAAGAAACAGTAAATTAAATATGTTGTGACGTTTCTCTATCTCAGGCTGTGTGAGCCTGTGTCCACCTCCTTCTCCCTTGTCTCTACCTCCAACGTCATGCTGCTGTCATTCAGGATGACCAACGGCAACAAGGTGTTTAAAGGACACTTTGAAGCCATCACAGAGGAAGGTCAGTGTGATCCTGAGTCAGACTGAACTCCTGGACTCTTTCTCGTCAGTAACAGTTCTGGTTGTTTCTGTCTCAGTGTGTTTGTCTCAGATTGAGACCCAGTTAGATCCTGGTGTCACTGCTCAAATCTACAGCCCTTTCCACCCCAGCTTCCTCCCCCCTCAGTGCTTCTGCGCCTGGACATTTATGGTAAAACACGTACCCTGATGAGTTCTTCTTACATGATAACTGAGCGGTTTGTACTGACTGTGTTTATCATTTTGTAGACCAATGACAAAGCTTTAGGAGTCGCTCTGCAGTTTCAGAACTACATCCTGAAACCAAAGGACCTAAAGAGCTGTGACCAAGGCTGGTGGAAGATCAATGAAGTCATGTATGTGTGTGTGAAACCACATGCATTTAGTCTATGTCTATAACAATAAATTAAGACTTATCCTGTGGTCGTCAGTTGATGTCTGCTCCTTCTCCACAGTTTCTGTGGCAGCTACGTGGGACACGACACAGTGTTTCGAATTGCTGACCACAACCCAGAGGTGGAGTTTCGCTGCAGCTCACGTGGCTCAATTCAGCCATTTAAGGCGTCGTACAGCAGCTACATCATCAGCCAACGTAAGCAGAGACTGACTGACTGATACTCAGGGAAGGAAATGACTGGGCACAGGTGTTTCATTGTAGCTCAGCTGGGATGTGAGTTTAAGACATTGTTTTTCAGTCACACAGAGAAACTGATCTCTGGACTGCAGAGATTCAACTGCAACTTCATTCAGATTTAAACAGCAGATGAACATTTGCATGTGGTCACTTGGTGTTTTCAGCTGAAATGAGTCTCTGCTTCTTTCTCTCAGCGTGTCCAGAGAGCCACTTCCTGTGCTCCACAGGTCTTTGTGTGGAGAAGAGCCGCCGCTGTGACGGACTGGATGACTGCCAGGATGAGAGCGATGAGGTTTTCTGCTGTAGGTCAACACACACTCATCACTTCTGACTGTTCAAAGGACACGAGGGCTGTCACTGCCTAACACACTGCATCCTCATCTTCATCTTCATAGTTATCCTCTGCTTCATCTTCATCCTCAAGCTTCGTCCCCATCATGTGTTTCATTCTCATCCTTCATCCTCATCCTCAGATTCATCTCCATGCTCATCCTCATTTTCTACACCCCCCTCATCTTCATCATCTGCTTTATTTTCATATTCTACCTCAGCTACAACCTCATCTTAATTCTTTTGTACATATTTATCCTTCATCTTCATCCTCTCTCTCTTGTTCTGTCCAGTCATTATATTGATGTGCTGTGTCCTCAGCAAGGCCGCCCATGAACTGTGGCAGCAACAGCCTTCATCCTCTGTTTGTGTGTAACGGCGAGACGGACTGCAGCAACGGAGCCGATGAGATCAACTGCACTCAGGGTAAATATCATCTATGTGTTATTCTGCAGCTCTTCATTGACTGTTGAAGCTGCTGCTCAGTGTTTCTGTCTGTGTCAGAGACGACCTGCTCAGCCATCAGGTACCAGTGCAGCAGCGGCTCCTGCATCCTGAAGAAAAACGCCAAATGTGACGGAGTTAACGACTGTGTGGACCTGAGTGACGAGGCCGACTGTGGTGAGGGATCTGCTGTCACCTGCTCTTTGTCACACTCAGTATATTTCTCACCTTCCCCGTCAGTAAAACTACAGTCTCTGAGGTGATGATGCTGCAACAGCTCCCCCTGTCTGCTGTTATATGTCACGACAGGACTAAAGGTGTTTGAACAGTCCTGTTTGACACTTATGTGTGAATGAACACAGCGATATTACAGCTCCAGAGCTCCCTATAAACTAATAACAACAAAACCTGTTATGTTTTGCTGATGATAGCAAACAACAAAAAACTGGCAAAAGGCTCTTGGTATACACATTTAAGCAGACAAAAATGAGAGAAACTGTAAGTGATATCAGAAAAAAAAAACTTGATACTGTGAGCACCACAAGCCTTTGCTGAACATGACAATTTGTATTTTATGTAGATGAAGTGAAAAGTGAGGTTGAAAAAGTGCCTGACTGCGGGTTTTTGCTCACGACCGAGAGAGTTGAGTATAATCAGAGCTAAAGGCATTTTTCAGTGCAGAAAGAGGGATGACATAAAAACTATGAATTATTATTGCTCCAGAAGTCACGCTGCAGGATGTGGCACAGATTTCTCTGCAATGAAATAGCAAAATTGTGTCAGGGAAGTAAAAGATGTGGGAGCTTGTGCTAAAGCACCTAAAAAGTTTGGAGGTGATTAAGTTTCAACACCCATTAAAAAAAAATATAAAACTTCATAAACTTTAAATAATTCAAAAAATGCAAAAAGCTGAATGAAGTGGAGAATCCAAAGCCTTATTACCGGTTTACAATTAAAAACAAGATAGTTAATATTGAAAAAACTATACAATGTTCTGGTTCTACTTAGTGATTTGAATCACAATGTTGTTGTCAGTGTTCACACTAATAAACATCCCTCTGCTCCTCCAGCCTGTGGTCGTCCCTCCCCGGTGAAGAGGGTTGGTTCATTCACGGCGTCTGAACGCATTGTGGGCGGGGTTAACTCCCTGGAGGGGGAGTGGCCATGGCAGGTCAGCCTCCACTACGCTGGGAACCTGTACTGTGGCGCCTCCGTCCTGTCGTCTGATTGGCTCATATCAGCTGCACACTGCTTCAACAAGGAGCGGTCAGTGTGTATGTGTGTGTGTCTCTAATTTTACAGATAGTGCCTCTTCAGTGCCTTTGACCTTTGACCTTTGACTCTACAGCCTGTCTGACCCGCGGCAATGGAGGGCTCACCTCGGCATGCTGACGCTGGGCGGAGCCCAACACGTGGCAGAGATCCAGCGGATCGTGGTGCACGAGTATTACAACGCCTACACCTTTGACTACGACATTGCTCTGCTGCAGCTGAAGAGGCCTTGGCCCGCTTCCCTTGACCCGCTGGTCCAACCTGTGTGCCTGCCGCCGGTATCACACACCGTCACTGACAGCCATCACTGCTGGGTCACTGGGTGGGGCTACCGCTCTGAGGAGGGTGAGTCTGTCATCTGGAGCTACTGCATCTTCATCCTCATCCTCATCTTCATCTTGTTGTTGTATGTTGTAGTTCATGCTTAATGATGTGTCTGCCTGTCTGTCCGTCCATCCTCTTCCTCAGACAAGGTGCTGCCCTCGGTGCTTCAGAAAGCTGAGGTGTCCATCCTGAGTCAGACGGAGTGTAGGCGGAGCTATGGGGCAGTGTCACCCCGCATGCTTTGTGCCGGGGTCCTGTCAGGAGAGAGGGACGCCTGTAGGGTGAGCTCCTTTACCTCGAGTCCTGATTCATTCCTGTCCACTCCTACATTGTCAGCTGAACTCTCTTCTGTGTTTCAGGGGGATTCAGGAGGTCCTCTGACCTGTCAGGCACCAGGTGGGGGTCGTTGGTTCCTGATTGGCATTGTCAGCTGGGGGGCGGGATGTGGAAGACCAAACCTGCCTGGGGTCTACACCAGGGTCAACAAGTTCACCTCCTGGATCTATAGTCACATCAGCTGATGAGCCCTGTCATCCAACAATAAAAGCTTGGCACAGTGTTTTGTGTGTGTGTGTGTGTCTTTTTTTTTTTTTGGGTGAGGTGAGGTATAGAGAGGGGGGCTCTGTCCCTGTGGAGCTTGAGCTGTAAAACCTCACACACGTTTCCTTCAAACACTCTTTTGTCCGTCTGCGCTCCACTCCTCAGCTCAGCGCGGGATTTCGTCCACAGTCTCTGTCGCACGGATGGATGTAGCCTTTCATAGTGGTCCCATTGTGCCCGCACTGCATTCTGGGGCTCCGTGTGACACCTGCCTCCCAGTCCAGGGGAGCAGGAGGCGGTGAATGCGCGCAGCATCCGAGCCGCTCAGGTCGGATTTCTGTACCTTTTCCTTTTTTTCTTCTTCTGCTGTAGCGGGGGTTTCCTCTCTCTCTCTCCAGCGACTCTATGCCTGTGTGTTGCTGCATATCTTCTCTCCGGAGCTGAACGGGACTCTGCTATGAGGACTCTCCCCAAAAACAAAACCTGTGAAGTGTACTGCGTCTCTGGGCATGGACACTCCGCTGCACAGGTAAGATCCTTCTGAGCTTTTTACGCTGCGTAACAGTTGGAGCCATTTGGGTTTCATGGTTTCAGATGAATCAATTTGTGGAGCAAAACTTCTTTATTAACTCTTTTTTTTAGATTCATACTTAATAATCAGCTCCTGTCAGACTAAAAAAAATGTCTCTTGGGATCCGGGACCCACTTTCTCATAAATGTCCAGACCACTTGATTGAGTGCTGACACTGCAGAGCCAGGCCGTGGGAAAGCAGATCCCCCCTCCCCACCTCCAGCAGCCACGCTTTGTCTGCTCCCCTGGGAATCCTGCCAGCTCCTGTAATGTCTGAGGAGATGCTTAGTGTCTTTAGTGCCCCTCTGTTGCGTCACACACAATTAGAAACAACTTGGGCGCGGACAAAAGAAGCCGGTATGATGATATGAGTCATGTTCTTGTCTCTGGAAGGGAGAGGTGGAGTTAAAGGAGTCCACCCAGTCAACGAGCCCCCCCACCACCAAGCCTGAGGAGGAGGAGGAAATAGAGGGGGGGCAGCAAGCTCTTGTCTGTGGCTCCTGGAGGAGGTGGATGTTGGGTCTCCTGCCTTTCTTTCCCTTCACTGCTGCCATTGCACTGACCCTTCACTACTTAACCTGTGAGTACACAGCTGATTTTTAACCTATCCTACGTTGACCCCCTCTTCCCTCCCTTTCACTACCACTAACCATACACTCATCTGACCCCCACCCATCCAGCTCCGCCCTCCTCAGTGTTTTTCCTTGGAGGCAGTGTGGAGTTCCCAAACCTGAACTTCTCTTCAGAGCTGACGAACTCCACCTCTCCTCAGTTTCGCCTGCAGGCTCAGGCTTTGGATCATTATGTAAGTGGAGCGCTGGACTTGTCAATCTCTGACACCCCCACCATCACCACCACCACCCTCCCCTCTTCTCCCCCCTCGTTGAATGACACTGTGCAGTTCAGCGTGACCTTCTGAAGCAGCTGCAGCTGATGCTGTTGCTCTAACACTGATATGGTTCAGTGCAGCAGGTGACCAGTGTTTTTTATGCAGCTGCACTTTGAAAACATTTGCTGTCCTCTTTCTCTTTCTCCCTCCCGTGTCTTTGCCTTCTTCTTATTCGTCTGCTTTGTCCTCCTCTGTCCCTCTTTCTCTCTCTTTCTGTGTTTCTTTCTGCGCACCACTCTCCTCTTCTCGGTCGCTCTGTGTCTCTTTGCTGGTGTTAAATGTAAAGCTGAAACAGGAGCCGGACTCAGTGTGTGCGCAAGTTCCCCCCACCCAGACCCCGAGGGACAGGGCCCTTTCAGGGCTGAGGACAAGCCCGGTGTTTGTGAGCCCAGCGAGGCCCAAGCAGCAGGAGTGAGAGGAAGAGCAGACCTTCAATAAAAACATTGTCTGTGTGGCTTTCACACAATCAGCAGCTCTGTGCAGTGAACACTACAGGGAGCAGGGGAACCTCAGTTTGACGCAAGGGGTAGAGAGGGAGAGATAGGGCAGTGGGGCATGCTGGGATGGCAGAAAGACAGAGATCCGGGCAGAGAAATTAGACCCGGCTGCACATTTTTACCAGCAGCTGGAAATTCCCTAAAAATCTGCAGGAAACATGTCGACTTGTCTGTGTGATCACGGGATCATGAGTATCTGTTCTGAGATCTGCTCATTAAAGAGCAGGTGAACTGGAGGCCAGGAGCCCACAGCAGCCAGTCTTACCTGTGCACCGCCAGCAGCTAGAAACACAAAGGAGCTCTGTGCTGCTCAGAATACAACATACACACATACACAGTCTCATACACACACACACCACAACAATGCTTTTGTTGAAATTGGGCTGCACGTTTGAGCAGGTGTGTTCGTGGGTCGTTTACACAAGAACAGTGACCTCACTTGCACTACTGTGATGTCACAGTGTGCTATGGTTTTTATTATATTTACTATTTTCATGTTGTTTCTAAAACCAGTTCTCAGAGCTGTACGAGTCCTCTGCGTGGAGCTCCTACTACCTGTGCTCAGGAATAACTGCCTTCAGGTTTGCTGCATCATAGACACACAGCACAACTTGCACAAATACAAACAACCTGCACTATTATCACACACTGGCTGTTGTGTGTGTGTGTGTGTGTGTGTGTGTGTGACAGTGAAGGAGCAGCAGGTCTCAATGTCTTCTACTGGAGTAAATTCTCTGCCCCGGACGACGTTGCCATGGCCATCCAGAGGTCCAGCCCAGAGAGGTTGCAGCGAAGACTCCCTGGCAGCAACAAGGTGCAGCGGGACGGCTACAACGAGCAGCGCTACTACATGGAGCAGGACGCCGACATGCTCCACCTGCTGGGTACAGGCCATCACTGTCTGCAATGACCCTGAACCCTCGGCGTAGGGATACACAGATTTAAAAATTTAGAAATTTGGCCTGTATCGATTTCAAAATATATATCAATACTTTTATTTTATTTATTTATTAGTTAATGTTATTATGTTTTCTTCTTATTTATTCTTCAAAGAAACAAAGATCATTCTAAAGAAATAACTAACTTATTTTAAAGTAATTCATCCCATCGTTGCACTATTTTACACACAATCTTTAATAACTTGATTTGTCTCTGATACAGTGTAATACTCCTCTATGTCATACTACAGCTGTGTGCAGCCACTTCTATCTGTGTCTGACCTTAAATAATCACAACATCAGCCTCTGATATCAGAGAACTCAGTCTTATTTAACAACAGGTTGACTGTAGTCTTCAAGGGAAATATCTGCCGATACCGATATTTGATCCATTAATTGGTGTATCCCTACTTCTGATCCCTCTAACACACACAGAAAGAAATGGACTATCATCTTTTATTTAGTTGAACTCTGCAATGAAAGTCCCACACAACATTTCAAATGGAAACACTTGATTTATAAACTATTAATGAGCTTTAACGTCTTACAATTACTTCATTCATGTTTTAGCTCTTATAGTTCTTATATTTTTGTTTTTTATAGTGTGTTGCTCTACTGTGTGTGTAGGTTTGGATCCTGATGACTTTGAAGCAGATGAAAAATCAGACAAGATTAAGAATCCAAACAGCATCCAGAGCGGGAAGTGGCAGCTCGGTTTCCAAGGTGAGTCGTCGAGTGCTGCTCATTGATGTCGCTCTCGTTTGTTAAAAATCCTTTATACTTGACTTAAGAGGTGATGAACTAAAGGCCAACAAGAGAAACAGGATGTGAAAGGTCACTGTTGGTAAACAGGTTCTGGATCAACAAGCTCTTCACCTCCATCATTGAAAAACCCTCTGATGGAGATGTGTGAAGAGTTTTGCATCACCTTTGCTGTGGAACATTAAATCTGCTGGACCTTTGACCTGCATTCGTGTGATTGACACTTTTCCATCACTTACTCTGTGCAGCGATGTCCTTTGACCTCTACGCCAAATATGGCAACAACCGTACCCTGAGCCTTGTGAGTCCCAAGAAGCCGTACTACCAGTGGCGTCTGCGTGTGCCATCTGGTCACGTAGTCCGACTGGTTATCCTCACCCTGCACGGCGCCACGCCAGGAAGCTGCACTGCCCACAAGCTCTCCGCCTACGATTTCCTGCTTCCTTTGCAGAACAAGATCATTGCCAGGTAAAGTGTGCAGTTACTGTAAAAACACTGTCGTCAAGTTGTGTTTTCCTAAACAGCGGTAAATGACTTTCGGAGCTCAACGGTGTTTCACTTCTTGTGTATAAATGTGATTTTTCCGGTATGTGGATGTGAATCAGGTGGTGTGGACTTCCTATTTCCGGTTCGTCTCCGGTTATGAAGCTGACTTCTTCTGGGAATGTCATGCTGGTCACCTTCTCCTTCAGCAGACAACGTGACGGCGCCATATTTAAAGCATATTTCCAGGCGATCCCAAAAGCAGGTATGAAAAACCAAACGTCGCACTAATTTAACTTCCCCTGATGCTGCTGTGTCATTCATGTTGCTGCCTTCCTGTTAGGATGAACAGTGACATTATATCTGTGTTACTTGTGTATCTCACTCACCTGTGTCTCCATCGTCCCCCTGCAGCTTGTGGAGGATCAATTTCCACTTGGAATGGCTCCATTACCTCTCCCTACTATCCTTCCTATTACCCTCCAAATATAGACTGCACCTGGACACTGAGGGTGAGCAAAGGGAGTGAATGTGAAAGAATGAACAAGTAAATCATCCCTCTGTTACTCAGTCTGCTCACATTCCTGCATTCTTTTAAATCGTCTTTGGTTTCTTTATCAGACGCCTTTGCCAGGATACCTGATCTCCATGACCATAGTAACAATGGACATCCAGGATTCGCCGTCATCAGACGGTTGTGAGAAAGACTGGCTGGACATCGGAGGGGTGAAGTGAGTGGTGGGACTAAATTGTCAGGAAAAGTCAGGATTTGGATTTGAAAGCAGCGACTTGTGGTGTTTGTTGATGTTCAGTGTTTCTGTTTGTACGTGTGAATGAACTTGTGTTTCCTCTGCAGACTGTGTAACCCGGTGTCTGACAGCAGCAAAAAGCGAGTCTACTCCTCCCCTCTCTCCCTTCACTTCCACTCCGACGAATCTCTCACTCATAAAGGTTTCTACCTGTTGTACCGAGCCTTTTCTCCAGAGGGCAGTAAGTAAAACATCAACTCAGAGGTTTCAAAAAGACTTTTTTTTAATAACTCAGATCTAGACAAAAAATTAAAAAGCAGAATCCTTACTTTGTGTGTGCAGCTTGTCCTCGCCAATTTCGCTGTGGAGACGGACGCTGTATCCCACTGAGGAAAGTGTGTGATGGAGTGAAAGACTGTTCAGACGGACGAGATGAAGCCAAGTGCTGTAAGTCCTTAATGACTTCTTTATCTTTTAGATACATTTTCTTTTTCACTCTGAGAAGAAGCTTGTTTTTTCCTCCTTTAGCTGTAAAAGAGTCAAACTTAATCATGAATTTGAGTTTAAAGACTCAGAGTTGTGTGTGTCTGTCTGTCTGTCTGTCTGTCTGTGTGTGTGTGATTCATTGTGGAAATATGACATGTAGCGTCCTGCAGACCAGGGGAGGTGCTGTGTGCAAACGGCCAGTGTAAACCTCAGAGCAGCCAGTGTGTGAGTCAGAGCACCTGTGCAGACAGCAGTGAGGAGGGCACTTGTGGTGAGCACACACACTAACACACACTCATTCACACACTCTCTCTTACACACACCCGTGTCGTGTGTTGCAACTAGTTTTAATGGTCTCACTCTGTTTTCCTCCTGTCAGGAGGTAAATGTTATCACGTGTGTCCCAACAAGGTTTGTCTGCCGAAGTCATCCGTGTGTGACGGTGTCAGTGACTGCAAAGATCGCAGTGATGAACTCAACTGTACAAGAGCATGTGAGTCATTGTCACGTTGTATCGATGAGTCCTGTAGTTTTGTTTCTGTTTTGATGTTGTTTTGATTCTGTCTCCCACTCTCTCTTTAGATATTAAAGGCTGCTCCTTGTCTTCTTACAAATGTGCAAATGGAAAGTGCGTAGGTAAAGTCAACCCTGAGTGTGACGGAGTGAAGGACTGTTTTGATGGCTCGGATGAACTGCGATGTGGTACGTACTCAGTCACACATTCACATTGCTCAACTTGTGAGTAAATCTATCCTCTGTCTGACCTCTGACCCATTCTCACTGCCCCCGCCCCCAGGCTGTGGAACCAGGCCCAGAAAGCGAACTAAGATAGTTGGTGGCTCTGATGCAGCAGCGGGGGCGTGGCCGTGGCAAGTCAGCTTACAGATGGATCGTTATGGTCATGTTTGTGGAGCCACATTAATCTCCAACCGCTGGCTCATCTCTGCAGCTCACTGTTTCCAGGATTCAGATGCCATCAAGTAAGAACGACACCAAAAAGCCTTATCACCATAATCACAGTGATGTTTATTAGTCAGGGTGTAAACCACAAGTTTCAATCTGATAAGATATTATACTGATTTTTTTTTTTTTACAACAATATGATATGAACAATATTTGCCGATATCACAGTCTGTCACGATACGATTTCGATTTCATTCGATTCAGTGGCCTGACATCAAGATGAGACAATATTGTTTATCCATTTAACATAATCAGTTCATATCACACAAAAAAGAAACAAAACAAATAAAAATATGATTCAACAGTTTTACTACCGAGTGCTTCCAGATACCTAAATGAAAAACAATTTATTCTTTTTGATAAAAGAATAAAACTAGACGTTCTGTTGTTGGTACAATTGCGATGCTCAGAGTTTTTTTTAGAGTTGTATCTCAGTTTTTGTGGAAAATAAATGATCAAAGCTGGTGAGTAGGTATCTGACACGTTAATATTTGGGCTTAGCAATAGCACTTAGCGGGTCAGTGTCATATTTCTTCTTCAGGTGCCAGGTTGGTCGTGTTTCCTGACTATTTTACTCCTACAACATGTCATATGTCAACTCCGATATTCAAAAAAATCCTTCGACATCACTGGTTTATTCCTGAGAGACGACTAAATGTCCTTGTCATGTTTTTCTTGGCTACTTGCTGTGACCTGCCTGGTGCTAGGCTACTGACAATGTTTTTATGCACTTGGACGGAAACAGAATTTCAATTCAATTCAATTTCAATTTATTTTATTTGTATAGCGCCAGGTCATAAAGGGGACCTGGCGCACCTGACTTGGATAAAGGGGACACAAATGCGAGAGAGAGCAGATGAGTGTTAATAATATGTAATATATTGATATAAAGACATGAAGTGTGAGGGAGAGACAGAGATGTGAGGGACAGAGAGGAGCAGTGTTTTGTCAGAGTCCCCCAGCAGTCTAATCCTATAACAACTTAACTAAAGGATGGTTCAGGCAGGCCCGTGTCCCACCTGGACCATCCTTAACTATAGGCTTTATCATAAAGAAAAGTCTTTAGTTTAACTAACTAACTTTAATGTAGAAAGGGTGTCTGCCTCCCAGACCCAGGCTGGGAGCTGGTTCCATAAGAGAGGAGCTCTACCTCCCATTCTGGTCTTAGAGACTCTAGGAACCACAAGTAAACCAGCAGTTTGTGATCGAAGGGATCTATTAGGATAATAAGGAACTATGAGCTCCTTAAGATACGATGGAGCCTGATCATTAAGGGTTTTATAGGCAGGAGGATTTTGAATTCTATTCTAGATTTTACAGGAAGCCAATGAAGAGCAGCCAATACAGGAGAAATATGATCTCTGGTCCTACTTCCTGTCAATACCCGTGCTGCAGCATTCTGGATTAACTGAAGGGTTTTGATGAAGTTACTGGAACACCCTGATAGTAGAGAGTTACAGTAGTCCAGTCTAGAGGTAACAAATGCATGAATTAACTTTCAGCATCCTTTTTAGACAGGATGCCTCTGATTTTTGCAATGTAACGTAGGTGGAAAAAAGCTGTTCTAAAGACTTGTCTAATATGAGATACAAAGGATATGTCCTGATCAAAGATTATTCAAAGGTCCTCACAGTAGAACTGGAGGCCAAAGTGATACCATCCAGATTAGCTATGTGATCTGAAAAAGATGTTCTGAGATGTTCAGGGCCAAGTATGATGACTTTGGTTTTTGTCTGAGTTTAAAAGTAAGAAATTCTAAGTCATCCAGGTCTTTATGTCTTTAAGACAATCCTGAAGTTTGATGACCTGGTTAGTTTCATCTGGTTTCATAGATAAGTACAGCTGGGTATCGTCCGCATAACAATGGGAGTTTATATTGTGCTTCTTGATGATGTTTCCTAAGGGAAGCAAGTACAAGATAAAGAGGATTGGTCCTAACACAGAACCCTGTGGAACTCCATGACTAACTACAGTACATATGAAAGATTCATTGTTTACATGAACAAACTGGAATCTATCTGATAAATACGACTTAAACCATGAAAGTGCAGTGCCTCTAATCCCAACAACATGTTCTAGTCTATGTAATAGGATGTTATGATCAATTGTGTCAAACGCAGCACTAAGATCCAGCAGGGCAAGAATAGAGACAAGTCCATTGTCAGAGGCCATAAGAAGGTCGTTGGTAACTTTCACTAATGCTGTTTCTGTACTATGATGAGCTCTAAACCCTGACTGGAAATCTTCATAAAGACTATTCCCATGTAAATAATCACATAGTTGAGCAGCAACAACTTTCTCCAGGATTTTGGACATAAAAGGGAGATTTGATATGGGTCTATAATTAGCTAGATCACCTGGGTCCAGAGTAGGCTTTTTAAGTAATGGTTTGATTACTGCAGCTTTAAAAGCCTGTGGTACGTAGCCTTTTACTAGAGATAAATTTATCAGATGCAAGATGGACATGTCAACTAAAGGTAGGACGTCTTTAAACAGCCTGGTTGCAACAGGGTCTAAGAGACAAGTCGTTGGTCTGGATGAAGAAACAGTCGTAGTCAGTTCAGAGAGATATATGGGAGAAAAATCGTCCAGATAAAAGTCAGCTGTTAATGTTGATTCCAAGTCTACTGCACTGGGTGAAATATCAGTGCCAGAAGTGGGAAGGAGGTAATTAATTTTATATCTGATGACAACAATTTTATTTGTAAAAAAAGTTCATAAAGTCATTGCTGCTAAGGTATACTGGAATAGCCGGCTCCACAGAGCTATGACTTTCTGTCAGCCTGGCTACAAATTTCGAAATAATTATGTATTTTAAATAGGATAATATGAATCGATGTTTTCACTTTGCATCGATAATATCAGATTGTTGATTGTGGAATAGATTTATTGATCCAAGGGATGTTGTTACACCCCTATTTATTTATTAACTCTTCATGCATCATGTGTTTGCAGATACTCGGATGCTCGTGCATGGCGGGCCTACATGGGCATGCGTGTGATGACTGTGGGGAACAATGGAGCAGCAACGAGACTGATCCGACGAATCCTCCTCCACCCGCAGTACGACCAGTTCACCTCTGATTATGACATTGCCCTCCTCGAGCTCAGCACCCCCATCTTTTTCAATGACCTGGTGCAGCCCGTGTGCGTCCCCGCTTCCTCACACTCCTTCACCACAGGGACCAGCTGCTACGTCACAGGCTGGGGCGTCCTCATGGAGGACGGTGAGGACTTTGTTGCAAAACTTCTATCAGGCCAAAGTCAGATTTTTCATAAAACCTCAGAAAATTTCCACTTTGCATTTGTGTGTTAACTTAAGGTGAGTTGGCCTCGCGTCTGCAAGAAGCCTCAGTGAAGATCATCAACAGAAACACCTGCAACAAGCTGTATGACGACGCCGTCACTCCCAGGATGCTATGCGCTGGGAACTTGCAGGGAGGGGTGGACGCCTGCCAGGTGACCATGACTGTTACTGTTCCCAGAGTTGTTGCATGATAATGTGTTGTAATTTACATTTGGTCATAACCACAAAATGCACAGCTAAAATCGTCCCTCACTTTCAGTTTGTGATTTCATAAAATGTTTTACTGGAAACAGCTGTGAAAATAGAGTGGGCAGAAAATTCACTGTTAGTGTTGACATGACATGAGGATCAGTCAAACCACATGTTTCATAAAAAAAGAAAAAAAACAAAACAATAAAAGTCCAGTAAACTTGAATGTCTGCCTACAGAAGAATCAGCAACAGAATGAACCAGCAACAGCGTCTCTCATGTCACATAATGCCAGTGCTAATTAATATAGCTTCCTCAAAAAGTGAGTTTTCTGTTTACTAGAGAATAAATGACAAATGTTCACCTCAGCAAGCTGCTCTATGTGGTAATGTGTCCTCTGAACATCTGAACAAATCCTGCACAGTCACAGATAAAAGACTTTTTCTGTGTCTGTGTGTGTGTGTGTGTGTGTGTGTGTGTGTGTATGACCTCAGGGTGACTCTGGAGGTCCGCTGGTGTGTCTGGAGCGTGGCCGGCGGTGGTTCCTGGCTGGGATCGTGAGTTGGGGTGAAGGCTGCGCGAGGCAGAACCGTCCTGGCGTCTACACGCAGGTCATCAAGTTCACGGACTGGATCCACCAGCAGACTAAAGGACAGGTGTGACCGAGCACCAGCCAAAAAAAACAAAAAAAAAAAAAAAACAAAAACAAAAAAACAGACTAAAAACACACAGGACGCAGGTTTCAGACAAGGAGTTTGTCCTCAAACTGTTGTCATGAAGACATGACAACACATTCAGTCAGTTTCTGGGAGCACGGTCATGACGGGGGCCAGTAAGGGGCGTCATCCAGACGTCCACAGTGGCCATGATGAAAAGTTCATCACGTAACCTGATTATTAAAACCATGTGGTTTGTGGTCACTGCTCCCACATGTTAATGACTTTAGATTAAAAGATTCACAAGGCTCCTTCACAGAAATCTGTTTGCTTTGGGCTGTGACCACACACAGAAGGCTGAAGGTCCAACATCCTCCTCTGAATTAGATGAAACAACCTCGTCATCCACTCTCGCATGAAGCTGTCCACCATCCACCGTCTCCTGCAGCTAAAACCCTTAACTTCTAGATGTGTGTGTGAACAAGAATCACTTTTACTGTTGCCTGATTTTGGCAGAGCGACCTGTAGCAGATGGGTGACCCTCCCTCTTTCAGCAGAGCAGATTTGATCACAGATCAGCCACCGTGCGACCACAGACCAGGTTTCTGTAGACCTGGACCTGCATGTCCTTCAGTTTTATTGTGACCACGTCAGGTGTCAGATCAATGGAAAGAGTTCTCTCCTGTAAACCTGTGTATTTCTGCCCTCATCTCCAATCGTCCATGTACTGTATATGTGTGTACACGACTCACTGTATGTGTTGTTTTTGTATTGTATGTGTGTGCATTTGTATCTCATGTGTTTAGCCTTATGTTAAATATTATCCTGTAGTGGATGATCCCTCAGTAGGAGGTAATGTTGTAGTGGATCGCCTCCTTTTTGATTCCTGTTCAGAGAAATGACCTTCAGGTTAAAACTCCCAGTCTCCATTTCCACCCAGTGGCCAATTTACGCCATTGCGCCTGTTTCAGCCTGCACCTTACACCCTGGGAATTAACATATCAAGTCACATTACAATCCTTCATATTAAAGACTCCACTGCAGCCGGTCAGGGTCATTTCTGTCTGTTTTTCTTTCTTCTCTTTTCTTTTTTTTTTTTTTTTTTTTTTTTTAATTTATCCTTTGACTGTTCCGTTAAGAAACATCTAGAGTTTCCATTTAAAAAAAAAAAAGTGACAGTCGTCACTGGTAAGTTGTTGATCAGACACCACCCGGTGACTGGTGCCTACGTGCTGATCCTCCCGTGATCATGTCTCAGTCACACGAGCTGAAGCCCGTTTCCTTGTGCGCATCATCGGTGTCACTGACTGTCACCTTCTGCTGTGCATGAAGGATAAACTATGGGTATTTGTTTCATTTAAATGACAAGAAGTGGTCATTATTATTATTATTATTTACGTTTGTTTTTTAAATAATTCTTCGTATTCTCCCGTTAAAGCTTGACCACTCCAGTGCTCGGTCACTGGGAAAGCTGAGGGCGCACTGGGTGTGTCAGGGGACGTAAAGGAAGTGCGCCATCCGGTGGACGCAGTGTGGGAATAGTATAAATCAGAGCCACCATCCAAAACCATGGGAAAAAGTTGGGAGTAGAAAGGGAGTCAGGTTGTGCCGTAACTGTCCTCAGGAAAAGAAAAAAACGGCCGTCTCCGCTCAGTGATCCGCTGCGCCTCCGCCGCCTGTTCTCTGGAGAAACAGCGGGAATTAAACTTTTCATAGTTTTTGTCTGAAGTTTTTTTCCCCAGACATGATGAAGAGTCTGCTCCTCTGTCTCCTCTGTGGATTGTATGGAGTCTCAGGCAGAGGTGAGTAACAGGTTCAGCTTCAGCATCATGGTGCGCAAAGTAGCTCATCCATTTCATACTGATCCATAGATCTTGTTTCAACCGGGACTGGACTGGTCTAACGTCTGACACAGGACTCAGATACATACGCTCAGGAATTTCATATCAGGAGTTTTCCTGTATACGTGTGTGAAGCTATAGCCAGATACAGCACTTATTCATTTACTTCATTTACTTCATTTACTGAGAAACTGTGAAGGGAACAGTGTGGAGCGATTATAACAGCAATAATGATCATCATTTAGATTATAAATTATAAATGTATAATTGTATTATAAGTATTAGTAGTAGTAGTAGTAGTATGTGTTATACTGCATTTTTTGATCATAACTAGATCATTAATTATGATCTTTAATACTCACTCTCGGACATATTAAAGGGATTTTAGTTTTAATTAAACTGAAAGCTCCAACACTTAGACCAGGATTTAGACTGAAAGAAGACACGGACTGTTTCTTATTTAATGTGTGGGTATTAATTGGTCATATTTCTGCTGTGTGCTCATATGGTCAGTCTGTCCGAGCCTCGTGCAGCGCGAGATAAGCTTTGTCCTGCGGGGCTTTGTTTGGATAATGTGGCCCTCTGACGCTCTTTGTGGCCCGGCTCCTTGTGCGTTTGGCCCCGCAGTCCGCTGTTTCCTGACACTGATGAGTTTGTCAAATGGCGCCTCTGATATAAATGAAAGAGGGGTCAAGACCAGCTGAGGGAAAACACCCATCCATCCCGGAGTTAATATTAGTTTATGTATTTAAATAGTCACTGTTAATCTGAAATTATGAATAAAATAGTCAAGTTCAATATGAGTTTATGAGTGAAATATTCTGTGTTAATCTCAGTTGAGTATGAATAAAATAGGTTGGATCTGAGTTAATGAATAAAAAGTTCTTGGTTAATCTGAGTTTATGGATAAAGCAGTCAAGGTTAAACTACAATTGTGAATAAAATAATCAGGGTTGATTTGAATTTAGTAATTAAAGAGTCAAGTTTTAACTTGAGTTTATGGGAAAAGCAGCTGGAGTTAAAATGAGTTTATGAATAAAAGAGTGAGGATTAATCTTAACAGCAGTTATTGATCACATTTGTTTCTATTGTTCAGTTATTTTATGTGCATCACAATCACTTTAAATATCTTTAAATCCAAATCATTGTGAACATCAAGCTGCATTAACTCCACTAACACCTACCGAATCACTGTATTTATCACTTTTGTTTCATTGTAAATCAAAGCAATTGTTTCCTGTAGTTGTTTAAAAAAAACATTTCTTCCTGTTTTTGTTTAAAAACAATAAACAGAACAAATGATCTCAATCAAATCCAGATTAGATTGTTTTAGATATTAGAAGGAGCTGATGGAGGAAAAAAAAAATGTCAAATGTCAGTATGTATAATAATCTGTCATGACAGTTTAATGACACAGTTACACTTACTTACTATACAAGGAGTGTTCAGACTTTTACTCAGAAAACAATTTGATCATAGTGAGAAACTCCTAAATATGAGCCAACATAAACAGTTCAGTGACAGTTGGTGAGTTAATACTTCTACTGTTGGCTCATTGATTTGATCACACCGTACTGAAGAACAATGAAGGTATTATGATAGACAGATCTCCATCTAGAGATGTAGGCGATTTACGTTTCAGTACAGAAAGTCCTTGACGTTTATTCAGTTTGAATATCTCTTTCAGATGAATAAAGCTGCAGTTTTCCTCGACCATTGATACCTGCAATGTTCCTTCATGTTGCCAAACTATTCTTTTGAATTTCCTAGTGTATCAGAGTAAGAGTGCGAGTCAGTGACTCATTTTCTCTTTTATTGGGAGTGAGTGATTTAAAAATTGGGCTTTTAGCCATTTCACAGCTTGTTGAAAAGGCCCTGGAGGACAGCCCTGACTTCCCCTTCAGCCATTGGCTCACTTCACCCTGCTATGTGTGGACGTTTCTTGCTTACTTGCTCTATATCAAATCCAAGGAAACAGTACAGGAAGTGCTAGCGGTGTGAGTAATGCTAGATCTGCTCAATGGGGCATCCACTGGGAGCAATGATGCTGACAATGATTGGCAATAATAGGCTTTCACGATAAAGTTGCTAACTGCCCTACAAGTGATTTAACTACTTGCAGCAGCAGGACGGTTGTGTCCTGACAAGTGTTTGTTGTCTGTATGAGGAGCAGTCACAGTGAAGGACGGACTTCCCTGAATGATGTTTCCTCTGTCGGTGAGAGGAAGGAAGGGCGGACAGACAGCGTCTTCATCTCTCATTAATAAACCTCAACGATGGAGTGGAGAAATGCCTTCATTTGATAAACAAGAGGCATGTTGCTTACGCATTTCCACACAAGTCGTCAAGTGGCCTGAGTGAGGAGATGATGGAGGGTCACAGCTTCTAAAGACCTGGATAGATGGAGGACGTGCTTCAGAGCCAGGACTCACTGGGACTAGTTCAGTCATGGACTGTCTCCACTGGGACTGTTTAAAGTATTTATTGGTTGTTAAGTGTTTTGTCTTCCAGGATTTCCTTGTCAGTTCAGCCCCATATATACACACAAATATATATCTGGACATTGGCAGTAGATTCTTATGGTCCACACTGAGATCTGAATAGTTTAGAGGTTTGGTCGACAACTTTTCATCATGTTCTCAACAGTTTCTGTGTTGCTGGAGGAGAACATTGTCCTTATGTGGGGGTTGGGGGGCTTTCAGGAAGTGCCATTGCCATGGTCTGAGACAATGTTTAGGTACATTGAGTACAGACGAATGACAGGATACAAGGTTTACCAGCAGAACATTGTATTATAATGAGATTTATCCACTTCACCTGTCAGTGGTTTCATGTTGGGGCTAAATTACATCCTTACCACGACCTCTGACCTCACAAGAACGAGGTAAATTACTGTCAAACAACCTGTTTCCACTCACTCACCCACTCTTAACACACTGACTGTGTCTACAGAAAAAGGACACAAGGGGAAATACAGTGTCCCAATCCTGGATGTGAAAACACAGCAACTGGTCCTGGACGCCAACCAGACACTACTGCTCAGCTGCAGGTGAGTTTCAGGTGGATTGGGTGGAGACAAACATATAGATGGAAGCAAACAAGCTCACAAACACGAAACAGCCAACAAAACACTGGAATCAGTTCGGTTGCATGCATTTTGACCTGTTACCTATACGTTTTTTTTTTAGTTCCTGTAGTTTTAAAATGAGTCACCTTTGTTTCTTCAAATATTTCTTCAAATATTCCTAGGAAGTCATTTTAAGTGGAATTTTTTTTTATCTTCTATTAATAGTATCTGCTGCTTCCCAATTTCATCAGTGCAAGTTTCGACAGAAACACAGATACCATTTCAGTCATGCAGAATTTCAAAAGAGGCCAAAACTTAAAAAAAAGAAACATTTACATCTTCACATTTTAAAGGAGGCCTCATTCTTTCACCTGCACATGGTGAACCATTATTATCATTATTAGATTCTGTAATATGGTGTTTGTCAAATGTATTTCACCTTCATCTCTTTGTACCTGTTGACCAGGGGTCGCTGGGAGCTGACCTGGGTGTTCCCATCAGGTTTGGCCAGAGATCATGTGCGAGTGGAGGCGTCTCGCTGTGGGAGGACGAGCCAACACTACTGCAGCCGCGTGACGGTCAGCCGCAGCCAGGCCAAACACACGGGCCCGTTCCGCTGCAGATACCGACACCGACCTCGAAAACAGACCTCGGTTTATGTATATGTCACAGGTAAGACATCACTGCGCTTTGTCTCCCTGCTGTGGCTTTTCCTCTGTAGTTGTCTTCACTCACTCTTTTACACCGTCATGCTTATTGTTTATACCCCAGGTTAAACAGGATGTGGTGGGTGCTAAATACAGACCAATGCCAGAGAGCCAATTATATCTAAACACTGTTTGTCCCAGCAACACATCCGTCTAGATGACTCTGGCACAGTTTCACCCCCCCTCCCCTCTGCCTCTCTTTTCTCAGCCCAGGCCTACCTCCCTGTTGTCTATATTTAAATCCTTTTTTACTTTCATTTACGTGCTACCTCGAGGCCAGGAATAGCCCAGCTGCTGAAAGGCTCAAGCCCGGGCAGTGTTTCCCAGGGCATCAGCCTTATCTGCTCTGCTCAGCCTTGCTTGAAGCATCCTGTGCTTGCAGGAGGAGGGGAAGGGCTCCAAGGGGGTGTTTTGCTGGGAGAGGGGATGTCTCTCTGAGGTGGTGGTGGGGAGGTGTGTGTGTGTGTGTATGTGTGTGTGTGTGTGTGTAAGAGAGAGAGAGAGGAGCTGGGGAGGATAAGATGAAGGCCGGAGGCTTGGTGGTATCCAGGGGCACAGGAGGCACAGTGTCTGCCCAGCTGGCCCCTCCTTGTCCTGGAGGGTGACGCTATTCGGGCTGGGCTGTGCCGGTTGTAGAGCTGGGCTGATGTCCAGGGTCACAGGGCACGCTACTGTTTGGCCAACAGGACCCTCGGGAGCCATCAATTTCTCAGGTCGCTATGTCCATTAAGCGTCAGACTTGGCCTGCAGCTCTGCTCAGACGCTGCCTCCCTCCTGAGGTCTCTATGAGGAATCAAAGCAAGAGAAGGAAGCCCTCGGTCTGCTGGTCCTTGGGGTACTTTTGTTCGAATGTTCAGAGATTTGCTTTCCTTGAATAACACCCTATGGTAACAAACAATACAGGGAGCAACACCCACACCTTTGAATGGCACAGAAGCCTTGTGGTGGTGGAGCTGGGAGTAGAAAGCGTCTAAACAGTCTGTGTGTTCATTGTTGACCAGGCCGTCATTGGCTCAGTGGGTATTCAGCGAGAGGGTGTGGAGGACAGTGTATGTTTAGGAGTGTGTGTGTGTGTGTTTGTTGTGGTTTGTTTTTGAGATTGATACTCGAATGTGTGATGTGTGTTTGTTTCCTAGAAACAAGTGATTGTTCTGTGTGTGGTCAGTTCTTAGAAAATGACATAAAGAATATTTATATTTATGACTCCAGGGAGCGATCTTTATCTTTCAAACATTGTCCTGTTGTTGTTCAGAGCAGTGAGTCGTCTTCATTCATTGAAATTTTTGCCCTGGATTTTGCCTCAGGTGATACTCATTATAATTTATCGGGGCCTTTTGGAGCCCATTCTGCATTTTTATCTACACCTGATACTCTACACTGGAAATAAGACATCACTGACATTATTATCATGAGGTGCTTCTCATTGTGGGATCTACTGACTTTATTCATGCATGTGGCTTGTTAGTATCTGTACCATGCATGTCTGTGTTTGACCGCAGTGTTTGGGTTTCAGACAGCCAGCAGCCGTTTGTGGACGATCCGAATATGAGCCCAGATGTGGTGTACCTGAAGGTGAATCAGTCGCTGGTCATCCCCTGCAGGGCCACTCATCCCAATATCACCGCATCACTGGTCAAGGTCAGTGCAAAAAACTGAGCATCACATGACATTGTGTGTGTCTTTCACTTCCTGCCTATGTTCGTCTCCACATGCAGGAGACACATCTCCACACTCAGGTCACACTCTGTCTAATCACACCACACTTCAACTCTCTGCACATCAGCGGCTTTCCTCACTGCACCGTCCCGCTGTTTCTGCCTCCGCTCATTTGCCACATTGTTCTTATCTTGGCAGCCATTACACTGTGGCGTGTGTGTCCATTTGTTTGTGTCCATCCGCGGATATGTGTGAAAGTGTGTGCGGATATGTTTGTGAGTGTTGGTGTTTGAATAGTAAGTGAAGGGCAGAGTGGACTCGGTTACTAAGTGCAAAGAGGAGACGTTAAAGTGTGTGTGTCTGTGCGTGAGTGTGTGTGCATGTTATATGTGAATGTATAGTAGGTCTGTAGGTCAGTTCACTCTGACCAGGCTATAAATTAAAACAGTTTATGTTTGTCTGTACGTGTTTTCAAGAAAACCCACCGGTCAAACACACCTCTGTCTTTACGGGCTTTTTCCGATGAAGTGGCGCCCGGAGTGGCGCTGCTTTTTACCTCTGGAGACAGGACATGGGGTCTGGAGTGCCCCGCTGGCCCTGGGCCATGACCACTTCCCACATGTCAACCTCTGCCTCCTGTAGTAAGAGTCCTGGCTGCCAGCTTCCCCCTACTGATGCTTTAAACAGCTGGAGCTCCTGGTGGAGGAAGCAGAGCTGCTACTGTTCTGCCCGTGAAACATCAAAGTCCTGTCCATTCCCTTCACTCGAATTGTGATAGTCTGTGCGTCACTCATTGTGGTGTAATTACAATAGAGGAGCTGTTAAACATGCAGAAGACCCAGCATTAGACAATCTAACTGAGGAACAAGTGTTACTCAAAATCGTGTTCGTATCAGATACTTCCTGTTCGTCTCTAGAGCGTCTCCTGCATTCCTCTCAAAGGCATCTGGACTAGAAAATAGTCCCCACCTCTTAGTTTGTAGCATATGGTGTCTTAAAAATTACTGTCTCAAATTACTGTCATTGATTTTTTTTTAGTGTTTGGAAGAAGAAAGATTTTAACCTCTAAAAGTCAGCAGATGATTAAAAAGTCTGAGAAAAGCCTGAGAAAAATCTGAGAAATAATATATTTCAGTTGGACCAAAGATGCACAGTTTGTTGAAGTACAGAAACATGATCAGGACTGATATAAACCTGAATGTCGGATCACACTCGTTCTCCAAATTTGATCTAAATACGATCTCAGGATAGATGTGGTCTGACGTGATATTTTCTTGTTTTTACCTTCTCACAAAAGGAACCACCAAGGTAATTATTCTAAAAATAAATCCCCTCGCTCTCTCGCTGTCACAGCCCCTGGAGTGTTTTTTTCCTGGAAGGATTTTGCACTTTGCTTGGATCTTTAACGTGACCCTTCTCAGCAGGAACAATACCCAGCAGCCTCTGTTCTCTCGCTGCAGCCATTAAAGTGGCGATCAGGTCCGGGATGATGGGGTCGACCTGGGGTTCCAGTTAAAATCACTGTATCCTGTAGTAACAGGATGCGAGGAGATGGACCGGAGTCACGTTTCTCATGTCTCTCCACCAGCGCCTCCACCTTCGCCTTGACCTTGGGTAGGCTTTGGAGATTGTTATAAGACGGGCAGAGAGGGCATTGTGGGATATCAGATGGGCCTTCAGTGAGTTTGAAACAGGGAAAAGTGGAACGCATCTATTTCACAGAGGGGGATAGGGGTAAAAGAGGTCTACCTGTTCCCTTGAGAGTGGGTGGGAGGCTTCCACTGTGTCACAGTAACATTTCCTTGAGTCTGCGTCCAAGAAAACAACAAGGTTACAGTTACACAGTGTCCCTGTGAAGGAGGCGAGAACCTGGAGTTGAACAGCGACTCTGTGAGGATGTAGACAGACGCTTCTGGATTTCCTTTGACTTATTGAACTCAGTTTTCACAAAACATGAAATGGAACCGCTCATTAAAAGAAAACACACACGAATCTAAACCAGGAGTGAATCCAAGGAGGAGCTGGAGCTGATCTCAGTCCTGCACAAACTTTACGCTGAGTTGTCTCAAATTGTTGTGCCTTTGCATGTGTTGACTTGTGTTGCTCTCCTGTACATTTTATGCAATATGAAGTTAAAAATAACCTTGTACATTTAAACAATATTACCTGGTTTGCATGTGCAGTGAGACTCAATCAGAGCTGTGGATTTGACATGTTGATCCGAACAGTGTGCTGCCTAAAATTTAAAACCCGGCGAAAATCCTGGTTGCTCACAGCTTCGCTATTTGAATGTGTGTATACATTACATTCATACATGAGGATGTGTATGTCAAAGCGTGTGTTTCACAAAACACACGACACCACGTTTCTTCCTTCTCCACGTGTTCGATGGCCGGTGTCATATTTTCTGCAGCTGAATATGTCGCTCCCTGATGTTACCACTCGTACGTGAGATTTCAGACGTGCTGTTTCTCATAGTTGTGGTTGAGTGAAATATTTTGTTTGTGTTTTTTTTCCTCCCACAGTATCCCTACTCTAGTCTGAGGCCAGACCAGAGGAACATCATCTGGAGCAGCAGGCGGGGCTTCACCATCCGAACTCCCACTTTCTATTACATCGGCCTCTTCTTCTGTCAGACTGTCTCTAATGGCGTCACGCACAATTCACATCAATACTTTGTGCACAGACCAGGTCAGTGCGCTTTCTCAGCATTACGTGTCAACGTGTCTCGGTGACGTCAGTCCTCTCTAACCTCATGTCTGTTCTCTCTTCACCACAGTGAGTAAGATCATGAATGTGTATCTGAACAGCAGTGGGCCAGTGCAGAATCTGAAGGGAGACAAACTGGTTTTGAATTGCACTGCCACCGGGGCGTTAAACACCAGGGTCAACATCACCTGGGACTATCCAGGAAAGGTCAGACCTGCTGTAAAAAGCACAGAAGGACACTTAAGATAACAGACAACCTTTATAACTATAAGTTAAATGTTTGCGTTATTGTCACTTGGAAATTACAGCTCAAAGTTTTTTAGAATGAGTTTACAGCACATACAGTTTCTTACAGCAGTTAGTGCAGTAGTTTCTGAACTTTAGCGTTAATCTTCTCGTCTCAATCTCCAGAGTAAAAACATCGGCTTCACATCCAAGAGGCTCCTGAAACACAGGACACACATGTTGTTCTACAGTATTTTGACCATTCCCAAACTCCAGCGCTCAGACCGAGGCCTCTACACCTGCAGAGTCAGCAGCGGAGAAAACACCAAACAGCAGAAAGTCACTGTTACTGTCTATGGTGAGTAGCGGTAATTCTCCAGAAAAGCACAGATTTTTCAGTTATGTTGAACAGGTTTTATTCTGAGGTTTTCTTTGTTGTTTTTCCTCCTTTCAGATCGTCCGTTCATCCACCTAAAACCCAAACATGGATCTGTGATCGAGGTTCAAGCAGGACAGAAGTCGTACCAAATCTCTGCCAAACTGAAAGCATTTCCTGACCCTGAGGTCATCTGGTAAGAGATCACATTGCTCCCTGTGTCCTCATAGTTTCCTGTTTCACTCCCTTTATCTGCCTCTGTGGAAAGCTAAATAAAACTCAAAGATCTGATTTCTACTGTCTGTTTAACCAAGCATATTTAGTATTATTAATCCTGGTGGTATTGCGAGTCCAAACTATTTCCTGTCTTAAAACTACGATTCACATTGAGTCAGGCTCGTGACTCACTTGGATCTTTTCTCTCTGGCAGGTTGAAAGACGGCATGGTGGCCGCAGACAAATGCTCCCGATACCATATGGATGGTAATTCCCTGGTGATTCGGGATGTTGCAGAGGAGGATGCTGGAAAATACACGCTCCTTGTGGGAATCCAGGAACACGGGCTTTACCAGAATCTCACGCTCACGCTTGTCGTCAATGGTAAGAAATGAGATGTATTTACCTATCATAGCCACCGTTAGAGACCTTTCCTTTGTGATTAAACTTTGTGTGCATGTGTGTTGGACAGTGAGTCCTCAGATTGGAGAGAAAGCAGTGTCATCGCGAGACCCAGGCTCAGTCCCGCGGGGGAGTAGACAAGCACTACACTGCACGTCCCATGGAGTTCCCCCCCCACACATCCAGTGGCTGTGGCACCCCTGCCCCTCCAAAGGCCTGTAAGTAGCTACAGGACATAGGAGCTGCAGCACCATGTGCGACTGTACGACTGTGTGTGAAACTCACGACAGCTTCTCTGTCCTGAGTGAAATATAGATCAGAAAACCACGAGGACAGTGAATTGACCGTGGTGTTGATTTGAAACAAAACACCTCCAATCAAATCTTTAACAAACTAAAACAGCAAAAAAATCAATTATGTTTATTTGAAGATTCAAATCTGTGATTAGTTTATATTTATTTGACCTCAGATGCTAAAAATAATAATATAATGTCACACACACAGCACAGAGCACAGAAAAAAATGTTTGTTTAATTTAGTGTGTGTATGTGTGTGTGTGTGTGTGTGTGTGTGTGTGTGTGTGTGTGTGTGTGTGTGTGTGTGTGTGTGTGTGTGTGTGCGCGTGTATGTGTATGAGATTCTGAAAAACGAGACATGTTTTGTCTATTGCAGCGTGTGTTCAGACGGCGTTTCCTTCTTGTAACCAGAACAGATGCCTTTGGGGCCTTTCATGTACGGGAATGTGTGAAAATGTGTGTGTTTATTTGTGTGTGCCCATAGTGTGTTTGTATGTGTGTGTGTGTGTATGTGTGTTTCATCATGCCTGTGTTTGTGTGTTTGCTTATACAACTCTTTCCCATATGTCTGTTCTTGTACTGTCTGTGTCCTTTTCTATATGTTTGTCTAAGTGCAGTCAGTGTGTGTGCGTGTGTGTGTGTGCGCGCGTGCATGTGTGTGTGTGCCTGCTATACTCACATACTGTACACAGTGTATCTCAGACTTGAAAGGACAGTGAAAAAACACACTTCAATCGAGGCCAGTTCCGTGCTCCCAGTCACGATTTGTTGGTTTCCAAATCAAACGCTATGATTTAATGAATTTCCTGCAGGACGCAGGGTGAGAGGCCTGTTTATTATTGTGATTGCACACTGCATCCTGTGATGCTTTTTCTTATATCTGACACACACACTATATATAAAGTTCTCATGAGAAATAGCCCAGCCCATTGATGCAGAGGGACAGTCATCCAGTCGGTTCACACACACGCCGGCGCTCAAGCTGCTACTTGGCAGAAACGTTGATTGAGTTGTTCTTGGAGGTCAGACACTTATTGTGTTGCTTATGACCAAGTCAGAAAGGTTAAGTATTACCTGAGAACACCACAGCAGCCGCCCATACTCTATTCCTCCTCTGAGACAAACTGACATCATCAGTGTACTTGACCCTTAACCCCAGCACTCGCTACATAACGTACGAGAACACGTTCTGAACCAGCTGGCAGCGGGTAGAAATGTTATCTACTGTTTATCCTGCAGATACGTTGATCTGAATAGCGGCTGCATGTTCACATCTTTCCATCGGAAGGAAATTATGCTCCTGTTGAACCTCGTTATTTTAAGTGACTTCTGACGGATTTCATTTAAATTTAGATTTATTCTGATTGGTTTATAATTAACTGCACAAAGTTTTAAAACCTACAATTATGCAACAACACTGTGATCAACATGTGTGTGCAGACTAATGGTAACACTTTACTTTAAGCCCCTCTGGTAAATAAACGTGTAAAAAATGCTTATACATGATACACATGTATCTCTAAATGTGTATAACTGATCTAACACCTGTTGTGTAACTTTATGATCAGTACTAAGATATAGTTGTATTGAGGTGAAATATGTTTTAATTATTGAAAAATATCTTGTGCAACTGTATCAAAATGTATTATAAACCATATAGTTTCTATAGGAGGGTCTTGAAGTAAAGTCTTGCTCTGGTGGACTCATGGTCCCTTGTAAAGCTCTGTTCTGGTTCTGCTTCAGTGTATTGAGTGTGTTTTTTAGACCAGTTTGTGGCTGGATCCTCATCAGGCCCTTGTTCTTTTTAGCCCGGCTGCACCACGAGCCTGACGCCACGCTGGAGGAGGCCCAGGGACAGTGGACCAGGCTGGGCCAGGTTGATGTTGGGGGGCCCTCACGCCTGGGTCCTGGGTCCACTCCTGGGTCTGGCCCTGGGAACCGCAGCGCTCTTATCTGGTCCGGGCAGGAGGCGCACTGTGCTTCCTGTGCGAAAATCAGAGCGCTTTTCCTCTCGTTGTTTGGCTTCCTCTCCGATGCGAGACGCTTCCCAGCAGCGTGATTGTCCCTTCGTCTTCAAACGTGGCACAGTCCGCTTCCTCAAGAGCTTGATCTATTCTTGAGAGCCCCCCCACCCCAGCCCACCCCATCCCCCTCCCTTACACACACACACACACACACACACCCCTTCCCCCAACTCTTCTGCCCCCCCCACACACATACCTCTCCTACCCCTTCCCTCACCAGCTCTGCCCTCCACCCCAGTCCAGCATCCTCCCCCCTTTTACAGAAGCACAACTCCCGCATCACCCCCCACCACCATCACCACCACCAGCACCACCACCCTGGAGCCCACCCCTTCCACACAGCAGCCAGAAACCCTCAGTGACATAACAAGTGATCTTCAGTGATGATCCTGTGCTTGCTGAATGGCGTGGAGCGCGAGGAGAGAGACTTGGATCGCTGCTGCGCAGTGAAGAGCCGAGGAGGAAAATAAGCCACATCACTAAGGACACGTGCTTTACTGATTATTATTTATTGATTTCCTTCATTTCCAGTTTCAGTCCCCCGCATCCTCACCCTCACACCCAGCCGTCCCCGTAGGTGTTTATGCTTCTACACTTCACAGACATTTTGAGCCAGAAGAAGTGCAATGCCATCCATCCACCAGCCACATTTTTGGAGCTGCTTTGCTTGTTTTTTGTGTCCTAGAGTGGTACTATACTGGGTGCATGATCCGTGCCTTTCTCAAGTCCCAATCTGATTCTGACATCCACCAAAGCTGTGAGCTTCTGTTCCGCTTCAGACATGCTCACCATGAACGGGCGAAACCAGAGTGAGGACAAGCTTTGTGTTGTTCACTATGGGATGCCTACAGTTCTCTATTAAAAGACTGAAGGTCAGCAGACGCCTACCATGTAGGAAGTCTCCTCAGACCAGAGACTATGACTGCCCTTTGTCATTTCTGTGTCATCCTGTGTTGTCCAGCGTCATCATGTCCAAATGTTTTCTGTTTGTGTGTCTAATGATGTTAGTATAACAGCCCTGCTGTCTTTGTATCGAAACTATTAAAATCTAAATGCGTGTGTGACACTAGAGGCCATTTACAGAGAATGAGTGTTTTAGTAAAGTCCATATCTGTTCCATATCTGTGTGTGTGAGAGTGTGTGTGTGTGTGACAGAGAGAGAGAGCGAGAGAAAGAGAGAGAGACAGAGAGAGAAAAAGTGAGTGTGTGTGAGTGTGTGTGTGTGTGTGTGTCCAGTTCTACGGGTTTTTCCCAATGTGATTCATTCCTTGTATACAGATGTTCTATGAGTAATATATGAATCTAATATTTAATAATTTTATACAACTAACTTACATATGACGAATGACAATACTTGCCAACTTTGTATGAACATGTTCAGATGTATTGACGTGTTATATCATTTGTTTGTGTTTTTGCATTAAACTTTGCTTATATTTGTGTATTGTTTACTCGCTGGTGTGGTTATTCTGGGATGACAGGGAAGTGACAGGCAGAGATAAACAGATAACACAGTGATACACATCTTGGAGAAGTTTATTGATATTTCGAGGCAAAAGCTGCTCACCCTGTTGGCAGGCACACCCTGTGTGAGTGTGTGAGAGAGTGTGTGTGTTTGTGTTCATTCTCTGTGTCTAACCAATGTTTGTCCTCATCCATAAAACTAACCACATCTGTGTGTTTGACTGAGAAATCTCTTCCAGTGAAGTGTGTTGGTGTTAGTTGTTGCAACGTATGTGATGGGAATGTGAGCGTGTAGGCATGTGCATATGTGTGCGTGCGTGTGTTTGTGTGTGTGTGTACGTGTGTGTGTGTGTGTGTGTCAGGCTGGAGGTGACATGCACAGGGTGGGTCACATATTATGATGATGTCAGGAGGAAGAAGCAAAGAGGAATCAACTTCAGATGGTCAGGACAGATATAGAAACCAAAAGCATCGTCACATAATATTCCAGTAAACTAAAGTAACTGAAAGACGATGTATCCAATCAGTAGACCCACACATTTTTACAACGTTGTGAAACCAAGGAATTTAAAACGACACAATTTAGTTTCATGTCATAGTATTTTAAGGCATATAAAACATCATGCTGGCATGATCAAATCAAATTACTTGTTCAAGACGTCACGGCATAAAAACAAAATGACATAGAGCTTTGATATCAACAGTTTTGGAAAGTGCAGCTTTTATACTCTATTCTAGTTTTTTATTTTATGTTGATTGACCAAGTAAAAACTGAGATATGATAGGTGATGTAAGCAAAATGATATTAACCCTAATACAATTGTGTTTTTTGTCATATAATGAAACAAATATGGTTATGGTGCGTTCTTAGTTTAGTGTAAATATTGTAAATGTTTAATTATAGGTTTTCATTTTTTTTTTTCATTGGGATCCTGTCACAATAGAAAGCCTGTCATGTAGGCACATACCACATTTTTATATGGTATATAAAAGCAAAAACATTATTATTAAAAGAACAGACAAAATAGTTCCAGCATTCTGAGGGTTACGGCATCACACGATATCGTATTATATGACACGATGACACGATGACACGTAGTGAAATTAAAAAAAGGGAACAGGATGAGTCAAACAGACTGGGCCTGTCCCCATGGACAGTTCATAGTTGATATAATACACATGACAAACATACGCCTAGAGAAGATACATATTTATCTGTTACCATGCATCTCTATGGACTGTTGGTAAAAACCCAGGTCCTTGTTGCTGTGACACCTGAAGATCAGACAAACATGAATGTTAAATTTCTACTTAATAACTGCATTAAAGATTCATGCACCTTTTTTGTCAATTAGGAAACTTAACTTATAAAACATCACCACCCTCCAGGTCCGGTGCAGTTTTAGCTTTGGTGTAACGTGCGTAAATAGAGCAACAGCTTGCATAAGCTCCAGTTCCCACACTGCTGTGTAATCTATTGATTTAGACTTGTGAGAGTCATTGACAAGGACAGGAAGTCAAGTCCTGGAAATGTGGGATGATTTGTTAAGAATGGAAGGAAGCAGATCCACAGGATGACAATACCACCTCTGCATCCTCCATAGATGAACAATCCAGCATTACATAGTGCTGCAAAGATCCACTATTGTCCATCCACTATTATTGGCCAGGGAATGAGGACGTGATACTATTGATAAACATGGTTTGGTGATGATGATAGTGGTTATGTGGATGACAGAGCGATAACATCAGCAGTGATCAAGGGTTTTCCCTGATGTTGTGGTCTTCCTCCTGCCGAGCACAGCTGTGAAACAAACACACACACACCTGGGAGTGGGTTGAAATGACTTGTGTCAACACAGCTGAGTCCTCGTCTCTCTCCTCCTCCTCTCTGAAGGTGTGTGTGTCCCACGGCCTCAACGCTGTGGCGCCCCGTGACAGTGAGACTCCCCGCCACGTCCACCGACAACCACATCCTGAGTGTTACTCACAGTCAGGAAGAGCTTCAGGGGAAGAAAAAGGTATGTGAGACTGTGGAATATGAACTGTGACAAGACACAAGTGGTGACAGATCTCTGTGTGACAAGCCAAAATTACGTTTGATTTGAGTTACAAATTCTTTAATGAAATCTGAACAGTATCTGATTACATCTTGCATAACATTTTGTCCAGAATTAAATTTCACTTTCATTCACATAAAACTAAGTCTGAACTCCAACATTGTTTCTTGATAATTGCTCTACACAAGTTTGGCAAACACAGACACACAGAGGTTGCATGCAAAGCTGCCCACTGGGTTGGAAATGGGCAGGAGGTCTGGCTCAGAGACCCCTATTGTCTGCTCAGTGGGCCAGTGGAAAATATGATTCCTGCCATCAGTGGCAGAGGTAACGAGCCTGATGATGAGTGTGTGTGTGCGTTGCGTTCATGCGGATGTTTGTGCTTCAGACAGTGGGGGTCCTGACTGTGGCTGAGGCCGTGGTGTCTGGAGTGTTTCGCTGCGTAGCCTCCAACTCTGTCGGCTCAGACCGGATGGACGTCCACTTCTATATCACAGGTGACGCCTCAGAATCACACATCTACACAAACATGCAGCTGACATTCACACGTAGGCGATTACTGTCACAGCTTGGATTACAAATTATGGTAAAAGTCTATTTTAACTCTTGTGGCTGCTCTTCCTCTTTTTACTCTTTTCTCTTGAAACTTAAAATAACTGTCTGTCATCTGCTAACTGCCCACACACAACCTCCTACACTAGCTGACCTCATTCTCACAATGTCAACTATGTGTTATTCATTGTCTGTAATTTTCTATCCTGCAATATGGAAACTGAACACAGGGAAAACGAGGAGGGCTTTTCTTTTCTTTTTTTTTTTTCTAAAAATGAATGTTGGTATAAATTACAACATAAAAATAGCAAAAGAGTGTGAGGCCGTTTCACTCATAGGGAGACAGGGGGCGTTGTGTTAGAGATGGTGCAGCAAAGATGCACATTAACAGACCAGATCAGAGTCTGTTAGAGACCTGGATTGAGATTTGAAGTGACAGGACAGTGGTGCATTGCATTGCAATTACTTTTATTTTGAAGAGATGAAATGTAAACACTCTTATGTTAAAACCTTCAGCTGCTCTGTGTAACCAGGACGCAAACAATATAAATGTCTGCATGTAAAGAAGTAAACACATGCATTTGTGTAGGTTGAAACACTTGCTGCAACAGCAGTGTACGTGCATTCGAGTCAATCTAACACTCTTATGTTAAAACCTTCAGCTGCTCTGTGTAACCAGGACGCAAACAATATAAATGTCTGCATGTAAAGAAGTAAACACATGCATTTGTGTAGGTTGAAACACTTGCTGCAACAGCAGTGTACGTGCATTCGAGTCAATCTAACACTTTATGATTTAGATGTGTGTGTGAAGTGGGGGTGGGTTCGTCACTGAACCTTCAGGTACAGGCTGTTTGTGTCTACGTGTTTTTTAACGTGTGCATGAGAGTGATTGTGTCCGTGCACGAATGTGTGCTGAGCTGTTAGTGTGTGAGCAAGAGCGAAACAGGAAGCTGGGGCTCTTATCGTTCCACTTCCCCGTGCAGTGCACTTCCTTGGACTGGCAGGTCCGCTTTATTTTGGGAGGCCTTGGGGTGTTCGGGAAAGATAAACACTATCTGCCATCAGGAAACTCTCGAGCCGTTTCCACGGGAAGTTTCAAATGGCTAAAGTAAATAAAAAGCCTTTTCACTGTATTCCACTCGCTGCTTTTACCCACAATAGCCATTCAACATTGTCATCAGAGGTTAGAGACATGAAGGTTTGGTGGAATCAGGTCTGATACTGCCTCAGTTTCAAGCAGGATCTGGAGGCGCATGTGTAGAAACTGAGAAGGTTTGTGTCTTTTCATGTTCCCACTCCCCACTTCCTCTTTCCCATCATCCCCTTCTGTGGTTTCCCCTCAGACGTCCCAGGAGGCTTCAGTGTGAACCAGGACGAGGAGGCGAGGGAGGGCGGGGAGCTCCGTCTCACCTGTGTGGCCAATAAATACCTGTACACTGCGCTGTCATGGCAACGAGTGAACGAAACAGGGGGCGCCTGGTCCCGCAGCGCCGCCCTCAGCAGCCAGCAGCTCACATCTGGGCAGTTCTCCAACTCACTGGTCCTGTTGCTGAACAACCTGACAGCCAGTGACTCCGGGGCCTACAGGTGCTCCGCCCGCCACCTCGTCACCGGACAGGAAACACATCTGGATGCAGAGGTGGAGGTCACCAGTGAGTAACTGTCTCCATCCTTAGCTGCTGTAATGTCCTAATCAGTGGTAAAACAAAACATCTCACACATCACGTGATCTGAGATAATCTAAGATAATGTATTTATTTATAGATTACAAATTAATTCTGTGGTTTAATCTAGGTGAGTGTAAAAACACAAAACAGACAAAATAAGAAAACAACAACAAATATAAGACAGAAACAATAAATAAAAACAAACTTTGTAAGCAAAGAATGACCATAATCATTTGACATTTAACCTCTGATTAAGTATTTTATTTTGAAAATATTATCATTATTAATATTATTTAGTTAAATTAAAATCAAAAGTTTAATTAAAATTAATTAAACTTATCACTTATTTAGATAAAAATATTTTTTTAAAAAAATCCAATTTTATTATATTTGAATAATTTGAAAAAAATCTCACAACTAAAAAAAATCAGATCAAGTCAATAACGTCAGATAAATTACATGAATATATCACTGCAGTAAATTTGGTGCCATTTAAATTTCACCATTAGATTTCCAGTTGCTCCTATGATATAAATCCTGGATCTGAACCTGTTTTTAGAGTCTGAATGAGTCCAGATCCCCAAAGATGCACAGATCAGTGACAGTTGAGCATTTACTTCCGGTGTCTCTTTTCTAAGTAATGATTATTAATTACCAACAGTTCCTCAGTGCATGTTTTTTGTGTTTTCTGTGACACAAACTTGTTGCACATACAAACAAACAAACAAACAAACAAACAAACAGCCACACTGTCTCACAGAGGCCTTGCTGCTTGGGAATTGGGTCCCCTCAGCTTCCTGGGGCCCCACCCTGCCTTTGCTCTTGCGCTCCAGCTCAGCACCTCTTTCACGTGGGAATGAGCTCTCGTCTGGAGGAAGAGCACACAATGGCATTTCCCACAATGCCACATTTACAGGCCCCTACACAAGGCCGGAGGAACAATCAGCCAATCAGACACTGTCAGGCCCCAGCCCCCGCAGACAATCATCAATTGTTGTCCAGGAGGAAGATAGGGGAAACAACAATCAGTCGCCTTGGTTAAGTGACTTTTCTTCATGTCTTTTACTGCTGTTCTCTATACAATCAGAGCTCAACACGACAACTTCCTCCCTCGGGACCCCCACAAAGGAATTACTAGAGAGACAGGGTGACCTGAGACAAGTGGGGGAGAAACATGGGGTTAGAAAACTTCAGGGGAGCACAGAGGCATTAGATCTAATTATAGAGTATGAGGGAAACAGTCAGGGAGCAACAAACGTCTGGATGACAAAACAACAACTTTTTCAGAAACAGGTTTGTTGTGTGGAGCTGCGGCTCAGGTGTCGGCTCAGGTTGAAGACGAGGCCACGACACTAACGTACCAAGACAGAGTTACACTGGAAACAAAACTGATTTTATCTCCTCGAATGATGAATGACAGTCACCTTATCACCTTTAAATCATATAAAAGTTAGACATAAACTCTTGTATTTAGAGTTTAACTGTGACATGGTTTCATCTCATCATTGTTCACCAGCTGGTGAATATTTAGCAGCTATTTCCTGCAGGTGCAGAAACATCAGAGTACTCCACATGAATAATAATGAATCTTCATATAAATAAAGAAATGTGTTTGTGTGTCTCAGTTCTGGAGCCTCCGCTGCTGCATAACAACCTGACAGACTGCACAGTCAACGTCAGCAGCTCGGTGACCCTCAGCTGTCCGGCTCAGGGCGTCCCGCCTCCCATCATCACATGGTACAAGAACCAACACACTCTGTCACAAGGATCAGGTAAAATAAAAAAAACACACACACACCAAAAAACAAGGAAGCTGCAGCTGGACTCTGGTGTGTCAAAGTTATTTCATCCTCCATCTTCAAGGTATCGTCATCTCACCAGAAGACGGGAGCCTCCATATCGACCGAATCACAGCCGAAGACCAGGGTCTGTATACGTGTCAGGCCTCCAATGACAGGGGGTCTGCAGAGAGCTCCGCCTACATCCGGGTCATTGGTAAGTGTTTGACTGCAAGTTGTGTCTTCAAGCATCTCGGCCTTTGATTGGCTGCGTCTGATTCACATCCGTATATGGGTCCGTCTGAGTGTCCATCATCCCCGGCTGCGTGGAAAGACACTGAGTTAGAGTCAAACACTGATCACTGATGGAGTTAATGAAAGGTGGTGTAACAATAAAGCCTGGAGAAAACTTCATGCTTTGAAAATTATCCAGTGTTAAAGCAGACAAAGTAGCTCACAGTACAGATACTCAACCAAAAAATGACTTTGGTAAAAGTTTAAGTCAACAACTAGAATGATACTCAAGTAAAAGTCTTAAAGTATCAGTATTTACTGTTCTTAAGTATGACAAGTAATCTATAATGAAATGTACTTAAGTAATGAAAGTACAAGTACATATTAATAAAACAGAAGAATATTATGAAGTTCATCCAGCACTTTAAAACATGGAGCTACAACAATCTTCATAGACAATGTCTTGAGTCTGAGCTAAAGAGCTAAAGTTGTTCTTTTTTTCTACAAAATGTCTGTTTGTTATTGATATTTTTAAGTTTCTCCATCCATCCACCCTTTAATATGCAGCCTACATCAACCCTCAAACATGGTTTTTATAGTCTAAACATTTGACACTGTAACTGTAACAACACTGAACATTAAAAATGAATCAGAGTAAAAGTATGAAATTAAATTAGGAAATATAGTGAAGTTAAAGTGAAAGTTGATAAATAAAAAAATAAAAATTTAAAAAAAAAACAAAAAAACCTGAAAAACAGTAAAGTACAGATACTCCTAAAACATATGTAGGTGCAGGAGTGAAGTATTATTACTTTGCTACTATACAACACTGCAAATATTAATATTAAGTTTAAAGTATGTATTTGTGTGCAGGTGCCACAGAAACCTCATCTTTGGAGATTCCCACTCTCACTTGTACAGGTGTGGTGGCCACTTTGTTCTGGCTGCTGCTCACTCTCTTCATAAGGAAACTGAGACAGGTGGGTCAATAAACAAACAGTGAAAATGATGAGACAGGTTGTTTGTGTTGTTGTTTTTTTTTTTTTTTTTTTAACTAAACACCACCTGGATCATCACTCAGCACCACTTCACTTCCTTGTTGAATATTTTTCTCTTGAGTCATAAGGATGAGACCGATCTGCAGTTACGTGAGACATGTGGTTGCCAATGGTTACACTGTGAACATAGCACATGATGTACTAACATGTACAGTTTGTACATGTTAGTTTGCACATGTTACACATATATAAGTACATTGTAAAAACAACTTTAATTAGATTATATTAAACTAAGATTATACTTCATGGTTAACAACCATATGATGTGATAGTTATTTAATAATTCACCATTTTGTATGTTTGCACGTGGTCCTACTGCAGATGGGTGTTTTCTTATTGTGTTAAACGACTTCTTTGCTATGAAGTTTTATTAATTGTATTTATCTTTTCTGCAAAATATAAAGCCCAGCAGCTCACACACCAAGCAGGAGAACCTGTCGATCATTCTGGACACAGGAGGGGGACCAATCGATGAGCAGTGTGAGAGGCTGCAGTACGACCCAAACCAGTGGGAGTTTCCTCGTGAGCGGCTGCAGTTAGGTACATCTCTTAAAAAAAAAAAAACCTCAACCGAAACATCAGCACTGACTTCAGCTGTGAAAGGGCTGTAATGGTACTGATGAGAGGGTGTGGAGGTTTGGGAGGGGGCACCGAGACTTTCTCACAGCTCTTATCAGATTATTATTGGGAGTGACTCTCATTCCATTAATCAGACTTTGTGTCTGTGTTGTCTGTGCTGAGCTAATCAGCTCCAGCAGGGAGTGTGTAAACCATGTTTACTGGAACTAATCAGCTTCTCACTGTGATCAGGGTGGGATTCAGAGTCAGATAGACTCCTGATGGGGTCGAAAGTCTTCTCTTATCGGCCTCTCACATCCGAGCTGGATGATAGTAGTGATGAATAAACACACGCCTCCCTTCCCTTCATCAGCATCACACCCAACCTCTTCTGTCTGACAGGGAAGCTTCTGGGACGTGGAGCCTTCGGGAAGGTGATGCAGGCGTCTGCGTTTGGTATCGACAGCAGCACAAGCTGCAGGACTGTGGCTGTGAAGATGCTCAAAGGTACAAGATCTGGTCTCTGCTGCAAAAAGATTTAGCTGAATAATTAAATTTTTAAAAAAAACCATTTGAGATAATTGTTTTTCCTCTTCCACCTGCTGTCCACCAGAGGGAGCCACAGCCAGCGAGCACAAAGCTCTGATGACTGAACTGAAGATCCTCAACTACATTGGACACCACCTGAACATAGTGAACCTGCTGGGAGCCTGCACCAAGGCCGGAGGTGTGCATGAGTTTATAACATGCACATTCTGCACTGCTGATGCCTTCGTGTCATGACTCACAACACATTGTTGTCACACTCTCACACACTCTCACACTGTCACACTCTCTCTCTCTCTGTGTGTGTGTGTGTGTGTGTGTGTGTGCAGGACCGCTAATGGTCATTGTCGAGTTCTGTCGCTACGGAAACCTCTCTACCTTCCTGAAGAGTAAAAGAGAAGTGTTTGTGCACGAACGGGTGAGAAGCTGTTCACAGTCAAAGATGGTGTAGTGATATTGAAACACAGAACAAGATCTCCATAGCATGAGAAGAGTTCACAAACTTTATGAAATCAAACTCTGAAAAACTCACTTCTGCAATCTACCCGAGGTTCAAAGATGCTATCAGGTCCTGTGCAGGATGTTTACTTCCTTAGTCTCTTAGCAGGTTTTGAAAAAATGAGGCCCCAAAGAAAAAAAAGGAACTTATTTCTGTCTGCCACTGACATTTGCCTCTTTTGTGACCTTTGACTTTTTCATGTCCTGATATAACCAAATGTAAGATGTCTGGAGGAGAAGGTGGAGGCCTGAGCATCAGCAGCGTGTCTGACTGCACAGAGAATGACCACGGTGAGAACAGAGCTCACTGAATATTTTCCCACATTTGTTCAAACAATCTTTTCATATCCCAGTGTCTCTTTCTTCATCTAGACCCAAAACCTGCCGCCAACCCTCCTCTCTACCTGGAGGATCTCATCTCCTTCAGCTTCCAGGTGGCGCGAGGCATGGAGTATCTGGCCTCTCGCAAGGTCTGACATGTTTGTGCAGAGTGTGTGCATGAATCTACATAATGTGTGTCTTATATCATTCATGAATGCTGCTTTGTTTGCGCCCAATCAGTGTATTCACAGAGACCTGGCGGCCCGAAACGTTCTGCTGTCTGACAACAAAGTGGTGAAGATCTGTGACTTTGGTTTGGCTAGAGACATCTACAAAGACCCCGACTATGTCCGCAAGGGAGACGTGAGTCTGTTTTTGCTTGAATAAAAAGATGTTTTGTTTTTGTTTTAGTCCCTCAATAACTGACAGAAATTGTTTCTGCATGTAGTTTGAAACAGGAAAACTGTGAGATCACATAAAGTCATCAGTTTACAGCCGTAGCTGATACATTAAACCACTCGTGTAGTTTTGGTGAAACGTGCAGGAATTCTGTTCCCTGGCACAGTCACCGTCTCGTCTTGTCTGTGTTTTGGAAAAATTAAGCAACAAACATCAGAAAAAGATCTGCAGCCAACTACTGCTCAACCTGCCAAAACTTTAAATGTTTCCTCACAAGGAGCTTGTTTTTTTAACCTTCGCTGCTGTGCTGTGGTCTAACAGGCTCGCCTCCCTCTCAAGTGGATGTCTCCCGAGTCCATCTTTGACAAGGTGTTCACCACTCAGAGCGACGTGTGGTCATTTGGCATCCTGCTGTGGGAGATCTTCTCTCTGGGTAAGAGAAACATATACAGTTTTGAAACCCCAGCTTCAAAAAGATCAAACTTAAACCTGTGAGTCTGAGTTGATTTTGTTACTGATCGACAGGAGCTTCTCCGTATCCTGGTCTTCACATCGATGAGGAGTTCTGCCACAGGCTGAAAGGAGGGACGAGGATGCGAGCACCAGAGTACAGCACCCCTGAGATGTGGGTGAAAATAATATTTATAAAACACACATGAAGATATGTTGAGACATCAGGGTGTAGATGACACAGATCTGTGTGTTTCAATGTGCAGTTACAGCACGATGCTGGCGTGTTGGGAGGCCAGTCCTTCAGACCGACCCACCTTCACTGACCTGGTGGAGACTCTGGGAGACCTACTCCAGGCTCGAGTCCAACAGGTCAGGATTCAAGCTCGTGAAATGTCTCAGAACATACAATCCTTAACTCCTCCACACTTCACAAACTTCTCTTCTCTGATCTTTTTCGACAGGAAGGGAAAGATTACATTCCTCTGGGAACTTTCACAACTGGAGACAAATGTCGCAGCGAGACTTTGAAAGAAAACCCACTGGCTGTGACGAACCTGAGGTGAGGACATTAGGTTTGGTAGCAGGCTGACTGGTGCAGATGTGAAAGCAAAGAGAGACAGTGTGAGACAACTGAAACTCAACACAGAAACAACAGGAAGCAGGTTGAGAAAGTAAAGCTTTGTTTGACTTATGTTTTGAATCTGATGTAGCTATATGAGAGGAATGGCAGCGCTGCAAACTTTTGAGGAACTGCCCTGTGAGGAGGCAGGCGACCCTAATGTAAGAAACACACCCAAACACAGATATTTTCAGAGTGCTGTGGAGGAGCTGGTGTTGATGTTGGTGTTTTCTCTGTTTCAGGATGAGCAGAGCGACAGCGGCATGGTCCTGCCCTCTGAGGAGCTGGAGCATGTGATCAGGACCAGCGGCATGAAGAAGCTCAGCAGGTCGCCATCATCATCATCATCCCTCTCAGTTTTATGTTCCTTTGACTCACGATTAACAAGATCATAACTCTGAATGTGGATGTTTTCTTTTCATATTTAGATTCTTCGCATTTAAGTTTCGGAACAACCAGGTTCCCTTCTTGTGCAATGACATCAAGCGCCTCCATGACGAGCCATCTATCCTGCCGTGTGACTGGGAATCTGACGAGGGCGGTTCACCACCTCCAGACTACAATTCTGCTTTCCTCTACCCCTCCCTCTAGCACCTGCTTTGTTTTAAGTCGTCACACAGGGTTCATATATTTTCAGCTTGTTCTGCTTCTTCACTGAAATGTTTCCATCCTCTACCTCGGTTTAATATCGTCCTCATCATCCTCCGTCTCAGTGTCCAAAATCACATGCTGTTATACAACAAAGCTTCCTCACAATATATTAGATTATTTCTGCGCTTCAGTGCGTTCAACGAGCAGCTCAGATCTATTTTTCCTTCTTATCCACCTATGAAGAATGTATTAATCAAGCTGCAGCTGGTAGAGCTTCTTATATTGGTACCTGGTGCTGAGCTTTGCGTTGAGGAAACACTGCTGTAACTTTTCTGTTCCTCTGACGCAGCCACTATATGCTGGACAAACCTTATTACTTACAGAAGCGCTGTTCAAGTGTGATCACAGCAATACCACAACAGCCTGATATCATCATGAACTTTAAGTTCAATCGGTGAGGCCGTTGTAGTAAACTGGAAAATATATTTAATTTACAGAGTAGATAAAAGCATATAAAGTATATTTCCTTAGTTATCCTCATTTACACAAAATATTGATGCATTAAACTAGTTAAATAAAGTTTATTAATGTGTTTCCACACCATTTTTGTCTCACAGGAGAGCTGAACGGGTTAATTCAACTATGCTGATGGTTGTCAGTTGTTTCTTGAGGTTTCTCCGTCTCAGACGTTTGACCTTTCCTCAGTGTGAACAGTTTGTTGATGCAGATTTTACTTTTTGTTTCCACTTTTCTAGATGAAACAAAGATCCAGACCTGATGGAGACAGGAAACTTGTGTCACTTAATAATTGAGACACTTAATATTTTAATATCATAAAACATCTGTGTTAGCATCTCTGAGGTTTTCACTGGTAAAGATGATTTAATAACTGAACATCTTTATGTATAAAATCTGATCCACGTGTATTTTTTCTGGTTGAATGTATAAACTTGCTCTAAAATCATAAAGATGTAAGTGGACAGTTATTAAACAGAGACACAACCGAACCGTGTCATCAGTTTGTTTTGGTATTCTTTATTAAAATACTGCTGTACACACAAATATTGCAAAATTTGAGACAATGAACACAAGAGGGGCATAAAACATACGGAGATGGTGATTGTAGGTGGGTTGATGTGGGTGGTGGTGGGGAGGGGGGGTTGTCACTAATATTAACTGGAGCGAGTGTGTTTCCATGTGGAAGATGGTGATATGAGCACTGACAGTGTGCAGGCCAAGTCGTTTGTGTGTTTTTGTGTGTGTGTGTGTGTGTGTGCCTGTCTGTGTATGTGTGTGAGTGAGTGTGTGTGTGTGTGTGTGTGTGTGAGGGTTTTCTAAAGCACCACATTCACCAAATATGTTTTTCTGTTCGTTTCACTAAAACAGGAAGTAGAACATGATCTAACAACCAGCTCCCTGCAGGTTTGTTGCCCCCAGGCACAGATCAGAACAGACCGACTCCGTCTTTCACCTCGGCGCGTCTCCCATATGAGTGTGCGTCTGTCGTTCTCAAGTCGTCGACCTCAGAACCAGACCGAGGCGGTGGAGTCGACTGGCTTCTGTTCTGTGCTTCGGGGCAACATAAAAAATCCCTCATGACATGATCTCCACAAAACTGTAACTTCCTAAAACCTCCATCTGAAGACGTCCCGCCCACTCCACTGTAGCTCATCTATCTGACTGGACAGGGGGCGGCCAATGACAGCCGAACACATTCAATCATCGGGCCCCTCCAGCTGTTCGTCATCCTGAGTGAAATCCAAGTCATCCAAGTGAGTGCAGCAGCCGGCGCCACCGCTTCGTCTCCAGCACGTCTGTATTTCATGATCTTAAAAAGTCAACTAAAACAAAAACTGTTGGTGCCCTGTTCCTGGTCTCCTTTGCCCTCCAGCCGTTCCCTGAACCCCTGCTGGAATTGGTCCACAGAATAATAAACAGTTGAATTGAGGCAAAAAATTTCACTGCCCTCCCATTTCCCATCATGCATTCCTGCACCACAGCTGAGCAAAGAGAGAAAAACCAGCTAGAAAAATCACAAAAAGCGTCACTTTTCCTCAAATGTGGAGGGGCCCCGCCCCTGAAGAGGGGTAGGACAGAGGTGGGGGGGACAGAAAGGGGGACGATTGGGGCGGGAGGACAGGTGTGGGATGAAATAAGGACATTCCACAAATAGGCAGCTGTGGCTCCACCCACGGGCTCCAACCGAGCGCTGGATGGTCACACACACAGAGACCCAAAGTCTTGGGGCAGGTCAGGTCCCGACAGGTGGCAGCTGCACCAGGAGAAGACACCCCTCCCTCAGTGCCAAAAGAAACCACGCTTCCTCCCACCCCTAAAACCCAAATCCCAGTCCATGCTAGCCCCTCCACCCCCAAACACATCAGCCTGATCTCCTGTGACCTCCTGAACTAAAATGTCAGAATGCAGTTTTCATACCCCCCACCCCCTCCAAGTGGTTTGTCCTTTCTGAAGGGAACCAACAGCCAAGGCAAAGGTGAGCTGGCCCCATAAACTGGTGCCACTTCCCCCCGTGAAGCCTCGAGTGGTGCGTCCCGTCTTCTAGTGCGTCAGAATGAAGGGGTGTGGTCTCCAGCTGGAAGAGAGGTGCAGTCAATATAAAGCTGGATTTCTGTTTGAGTTTTTTCTGTCCATGTGTGACTTCAGCCCTCTCTGTACACCCTGTAGGCCACTCACACATTTTCATAAAAATAACAAAAATTAAAATCTTAGTGCATCCTCCTCAGAAAAAATAAACCCCAACTGTAGAAATAAACAATAAAAGCAGGAAAAAAGTTCAAAACCTCACGGTTTGTTTCTCGTTTTGTTCCCAAATCTAAAAAAATGTCATCATCATATTCGTGTCACAGCTTCCATAACTGTCCTTTTTGTTTTTTTCCTTTTGTTTTTTTCAATTTTCAGCTGCAGGGTTTAGGAAAACTAAAAAAAATACACTTTAGAAAAAAGCCATCCTGGTGGACAGGGTCAGTGTATGTGACTGAGGTTCACGAAGCCCTGCCCCGCTGCCTTCGCCGTGCTGATGTCATCTCTGTAAGCCTGGTCCTCCGCTGTAGTGCAATAGTGTGCTCCAGGTCCGGGCAGACCCGCCCCGGGCCCAAAGGGGACGCTACAGAGAGCCGGAGGCTGCAGCCTGCAGCTCCTGGAAGGTGCTGTCAAAGCAGCGCTTCAGGTCCGAGTAAGTCACGACCAGGACGCTTTTTTCATCCCGAGACACCAGGCTGATCTTCTCAGGAACGCCGGCGTCCAGCTGAGGGCGAGACGGAAACAAACACGTCATCACATATCATTGGTCCATCACGCCAAAGGTGTCAGACTAAAGAGGCTTCTACATTTGGTTTGTAAAAAAAAAGAAAAGATTTTAAGCAGAAAATATAAAGAGATAATAAAAAGACTTTGACGACATGTCTCAGTCACCTCATCGGGATTCACAAAACTCTTTCATAATTTTCTTTTTCTACAGTTTAAAAACCAAACAATTTTAAGACCATTTGACCATGAAACTCACAAAAAAGTCAACGCTTCTGCCACATTTGATGAAAGTTTCTGAGATATCGTGTTCACGAGGAGAAGTCGGTTCTTGTCTGACAACATGTCGCGGTTACTGTCCATTCATTGTTACAGACGCTTCACCTCTTCTTCATCGCTAACACACATTAAAACACCTTTATGTTCACGTCACACTAAAGAAAAACCTCACTGACTTTGTTGAGGCAGGAGACGATGTGGCTGAGGTCGATCCAGGGCATCCCCGCCTCCGTCACCTGATGGAACAAGTGATCGCGGAAAAGCTTCAACAGGTAGCGGTCTCCGGTTTCCGACCACGTCGGGTCCTTCTGGAACCTGAATGACAAGAGACGAGGTCAACACCACCAACACTGATCACACACGCAGACACACACTCTACTTACTCTGGCCTCTCGTTGATGGTGCCCAGTTTCGCCAGCAGGCGGAAGAGACGGCCATTTTGGACCTCCTGCAATAAACGAAAAAAAAAAAAATCTTTAATTCAAAGAAAAATGTGGCACCTGTGTCACTGGAAATGCATTTTATTTTCATAACAAACAGAAACAACCTATTAAAACTGTGATGGAAGCAGTATCACTAAAAAGCAGCTCGTGTTTTTAACGTTTCATCGCCTTCATTTATGGTTACAGTTTGAGGCTGCGGAGAAGAGAAACACCGACTTCTCATCAGTGCAGCAGGTTACAGAAACTTCTGTTTGTTCAGTGAGGAGCTCGATTCTCTTAAATGTCTAGCAGAACTGACACTTTTCACCAGAGTTTCAGTGCCAACATGACGACTGAGCGTGTCACAGATATGAGTCAATAAAAGTATCGGTTTTGAACCAGCAGGTTATTAATGGAGGCAACATATTAGAGACGACAGATAACACAGCACTCTATATGTCTGTCTCTCTGCAAACTAAACTTCCCTGGTAAAGAACTGTGTTTGTTGAAAAAGATCAACTGTAAATGAATACATCAGTTATTTGGCCATTTCAATCAGCTGGATTAGCTGGATCAGATCAGAGTTAGGATGACTCGTGTTTTCAAACGATGTCATGTCACATGAAAATTTACGTCACTCTAAAACACCATGAGGTTGTTCTCACGGTCCAGTGTTTGTCTGTCTGTTTGTTTTTCTTTAATTTACCGTTACTACTTTTAACTGATGGTGCGGTAAGTGCATTAAGACACAGCATCATCTGTTTGGTAACAGATGCATTCAGCTACTGTCTCTAGGGCTGTAATCAACCAAAGAAATTCTTGGTCGACTGAAGCCCTGAAATTTTGACTAAAAATTGACAAATCATGGGGGAGATGCACACTTGATTCTGTCGGCTCTGACGGCGTTTTGAATCCGCAATATCATAGCCCATGATTTCCTAAAATATACTGTCAACTAGTGATATCAGCACAAGAACTGTTGAGGAATATTTAGACAATGTTTTTTTCATGTAATAATTGACTCTGTGCATGTCCTCGAACAGAGTGAGACTGAACAGCTTCGCGGCTGAGACACAAATAGACTATTAACTTAATATCATTTTTGCGTTTGGATGATAGAGGAGGCTCAACATCCAGCGTGGTCGGGATACATCTCAAGGATGTTGCCATTGTTGCAGACGGGTTCGTCTGCAGTTATATGACGATTATTAGGCTGAAACACTGAAATATGCCAATTCTGATATGTTCATATACTCAAAACGGCGGAGCAACCTAATGTAGATAAGTTAGTTTACCGTTTTTAGGTGATATGTCATGTTCAAGGGCGGACTGGGAATCTGTGAGTTCTGGAAAAGTCCAGAACGGCCGCCCGGCATTCCCGACACTTTTCTAATTTATATATTGGTCTGACCGGCCCATAAAACCTGTAGATCAGCGGCCCGATTGACACTGGGCTGGTCCAGTCAGCGCAAGAGTTTGTTTCCATACACCGGCCCCTGACACACGCTGGTCTGCAGCCCATTCGTATTGAAATTATATGAAATTGATGCGCCAAAAAAAAAAAAAAACAATCGACCGATCAGAATTTTGGTCGAAATAGAACAAAACAACCAATAAATTGACCAGCTGACTGGGAGATTACAGCCTCAACCGTCTCTACATAGCTGCTTAAATCAGTAAAACGTTACAGAAGCGTTAAGGCAAAAATGTAGAGATATCGTACATTGTGAATTGGATACATTTTGCTTAATATTTCTTTAGCTAATCCTAATTTAGCCTCTTCCTCTTCTCCTAATTCAACTGTTAATATACTGCACCGTTTCAGGACAGTCAGGGTACATCCCACTACATGTTATATAACTGTGGATGTGACAAACAGTCTTCAATGTTGTAAATCGCTCCCTGCACACAGAGTTCAGATAATGGGAACAGGGGTCAGCAGGTTGTATGTTAGTTCAGCTGCTCTCTGAGTCTCTTTCTGATACTGAAATCATCATTTACATTTAGAAGTTACAACCAACGCAAACTACTTTTAGTTCGGTGGATGTGCTCAGAGCCGCAGAGTAAAGGGGAAGTCAAGCCACAGACAAGAAAAGCTCCGAAGTGAGGTTCAGTTGTTTAACACATTCATGCTCCAATATGGGGAAACTCAAGTTAAAGTGAGACACTGAGGCCTGCGATATACCATACAGCATCCTGTGTGCACACTACTTTCCTGATAGCAAGTTAAACCATTGCCCTATTTCTGACCACTATATGCTTTCTGTTCACAGTCACACAAGACAAATTGTCTGGGTGCTTTTCTAACTGTTCTTGGTCCCCGTGTATACCTTGGCCAAGTCCTCCTCAATGACATCATTCCTCATCTGTGATGCATCTAGCTGCGTGTAGAATCGAGCTCCGATCATCGGCATGATGTCGTTGACGCTGCGCAGGCGAGACTGTTCAGTCAGCAGATACCTGTCAAAAACACAGTCGGTCAGTGAGGTGAAGCCTAAACTCTGCTCAAGGTTTCTGTTTCAGTAGCAGCTGCCCACTCATTTCCATAAGTAAAAGCCAGACGACATGGTACTTCAAACTTTACAGTGTCCAGAGCACAGCAGTAAAGCTTTGTTGAGCAGATGTGTTTATCTTAATGATCTGTTTTCATTTGTGTTTAAGTGTTTGTCTATTGACACTAAAGACACTGAACCAGTTTGCACCAGACGTGTCCTGGTCCATGGCAGGTTCTGGTGCACATCCCAATGATAATCTGGGTTTGAAAGATGCAATCAGATTCCAGCTCTAATAGCCTTGTATGACATCAATATAGATGTTAGACGTTGATGAGCATCTCTGTTATCTGTCTTTCATTTCACACATTGTTTTCAAACATTTTAATAGCATTAAAGTTTGTTCAGAGGTCAATGCTCAGAGTCTTTACAGATATATATATATATATTCTCAGCTCCTCCCAAACAAAATCCTCTACGTTGACTTTAGACGTCACGTACACATACTGTACTGCACACATCCTCTTCCACAGTTTTTAAATTTAACGCAGACAGAAAATCACAACTGTTGATATAACCTCTACCACAAACTGGAGCGGTTGCATAAAAAACGTGTTGATGTACACTCTAGGAAACAGACGTTAATGGAGTCACAACCTGAAACCCCTCAACCTCCTGCAGCTGCACCTGGATCAACTGGCTTCCTAAGACGCAGTTTTTTTGAAATTAATTGATCCTAAGGATTTATATTGAAAAGAAGTTGATTTTTAATTGGATCTTATAACTGATGTTTGTAAAATCTTGATCAGAAATCCTTCAGAAGAAGCAAGAACAGGGAAATGTCAACACATACAGACTCACGGACTCGTCCTGTGCCGTGTTTGACTTTAATAAGTCTGTTAAAGTCTGCTCAACATCTGACCCAGAGAACAACTTTGTCGCTGCAAATGTTTCTTACAGAATGAGGTTCTTGAGGTCTGAAGAGTAGTTGATAGACACCAGCTCCATGGCCTTCTGCAGGTTCTCTCTTTGAATGCCTGCCAGGGAGTTGCATGCCAACGCCAGCACCACCTTGCCCAGTGACACAAGGTCTGCTTGCTACATGAGGAACACACATTATCACAATAATCATCTGTGTTGCTAAGCTGATTTCTCATTTAAAGAGAAAACATTGACAACATTTCTGATTAACAGAAGTATATAAATATATCAGAAAACAGGTTGCATCATGGAAAGTACCTGGTATTGTGGCATTAGGGCAAGATGATTGGTCTGGCTGTTGTCAAATGTTAAGACATCAAACACTCCCACACAGTTCACCCGTAACCTGCAGAAGCAGAAACACCAGTATCACAAGTTGATGTGCGTATGTGAGCACCCTCACACAGCGATGAAAAAAAAAAAAAAAAAAAGAAAGAGCCACGCTCTTCCTCTTTCAGTTTGTTTACAGTTAATAGCGATATCTATACTTTCTAAGCTGGAAATTCATACAAATGCCACCATTTATAGTGAGTGATTAGCTATTAGCTGATGTATTTATAGGAGTGATGTGTACCTGGTCTTGCCAGTAATAAGAATCTTGCTGGGGTCCATGACACGGCATGCGAGGCCTGCGGTGTGGATGGTGCGGAGCGCCGAGCTGAGCTGGACGATGTAGGCCCAGATCAGAGACTCGGGTAGCAAGCCTGCGTGCTGCCGTGGTGGTGGAGGCTCATGTTGTCCTGCACACAAAGACATGTTTTTAAAATCACACAGACACAACCTGAAGGGCTGTGTTTTTTTTTTTTTTTAAGACAGCCATGTAAGAAACCAGTTTTAAGTCAGTAAGTTAATATTCTGTTATAATATATCTGTTCTCTGTCTTGTTCACAAAATACTAAACATTTACTAAACTCAATTTTTAAAATAGCTTGTGGCAAATGAGAGGAAATGCAGCTCACTGTTCCCAGAAGTCAAGTACATCACTGGTTAACTTATTATGATGATGGTTGTACCTAACCACTAACACGCGTTGGCTACTGAATTTGGGTGGTGAAGTGTTAGGGCGTGACAGCTCAACATAAGCCACATCGTCACTTTTAAAATGTTCCATAGTGGCAGAGCATCTTACTCAAAAACTTTGTGAGTCCACACTCTTCAAACAAAAGGGGTTTGTTAGTTTTTGCTACAGATGAGACAAAATGTGAATTGGGTGATTTGCTTTTGCTTCCTGATTGCTCTTCTGTAGGTAGGCCACACAGCACCTGCTCAAGGATCAGTTTCAGCCACAGTTTCCTCTAAGTCCCCCTTGTCTCAGTGGTGCAGACATGTCATGCCAACTGTCAAACTAGGACACTTTCACACTCCACACAATTAAATCCTGAACACTAGGAAAAGGTCTCACTGTTACGGCTTGATTTGATACTGAAACAGTCCTCAGAACAAAAGCAGAATAATCTTTATCTTTATTCTCTCTACATAAATTCACTTCCTTTAGAAACAAATAGCAGCAGCACGGCTTCATACTGAACCTTAAAATAAAAAACATGTCAGCTGGATATGGGTCACTTTAACAGCGTTTGCATCACGCGTTAACTGTGGGTTTGTGTGTGTGTGTGTGTGTGTGTGTGTGTGTGTTCGCTCTAGGCTGCAAACATACATCTGTACATACTAACTAGAAGCTCATCAGTTAAAACTGTTTTTATATGCCTTATATGCCTGTGATGGATCAGTTTTCCCACCATTTCTTGCATAAGACTTGTTGCACATGTGGCAACAACTATAGTCAGCAACTATAGTCAACTATGATGAAGCATAACCACACTTTTCTTTACCCACCACTAGATTAGAGTGCTGTGTGTACAAGATAAACACCAAGCAATCTATTTCCTATACTTCTCCTGTGCAGAGAGCAGAGCCTTATAAAAACTATGATCTTTAATTATCTGTGGTATATTTAATACTAAATTTCAGTAGGACTGGACTTCAATACTTTTATGATACTGACTGAATTGCTAAACCACCATCAAATACTGAAAAATCTCTCATAAATGTAATCAGCATCAGTCAGCCAAACAGTAGAATCCTGCTTAATCAGACACAGTGATGAGTGACAGTGTTGATGAGCACAAACGCTAATGTTGGAAACATTCACACAATCATTGAGCTCAAATGACAATAATCATTAACATCAGCTGCAGCTCCTCATGTTCGATGCAGCTGAGAGTTGTTTTCAGCGGTCAATGACAGACACCGGCGATGCTGCGTTATTAATGTTTAATGTTTATTGTGGGGACGTTGATGACAGGTGTGTGGGCAGGTTGCATCTGAGCGCTGCCATCTGTACTAAAAGACTGTGAGGAAAAAACCTCCACTCAGTAACAGTGGAGGTTTATTCAGTCCCAACAAAACCAACAGGGTGAGACCGTGTTATTCATATCCTATCAATAATTAAGCCTGACTGTTCTTTTAGATCAACTGAGTGATTAAAAAGAGCACATGCACACAGTAACGTGGTAAAACCCATTTAAACAGACCACTAACAATGGCCTCGTTTGCAAACAAGTAAACAAACTGAAAATGTGTGAAGCTGCAGGCATCTGAGGTGATGCTATGTCTATTTCAGTGTAAGCGAGGAAGGCAGGAAAAACAACTCACCCCACTTCCTTTTAGTAAAATACGAGTCTGCTGCTGGGTCATTGAAGTGCCTGCTGAACATGGTTTCCGCACCCGCATGGAAATCATAGGAGAAGACCAACGCTAGAACAAACAGGCAGGGATCAGAATTAGAGCTGAGGAAACAGGCAATTATCTGTCTGTAAACAAATATTAACTCATCCAGGTATTGACACATGCTCTGTATTATGAGCAAACCTTAGCTCCGTCAAGGGGAACTTTATTTAGTCCTGCTCACTGACAATTCTTCACCTTACAGAGTTTGAACACAGCACTTTGGCAGTAACAGTACTGCACAATACACTTGTGCGGTTTCAGCTAAATTTTCTTTAAAATGGTCACTGTACATTAAGCAGACACACACACACACACACACAGCTGCAAACACTTACAGTGGTCTCCAAAGGCCTTAGTGGTGAAGACCTCCCTCAGTGTGACAGAGTTGGAGTGCTGGATCTTCTTCCACATGTCCACCAGCATCATGCACTTGGTGTTAACAAGGCGGAAACCTGGACACAAGATATAAACAGCCAATTAGAAACATGACACCAACAACAACCGCCTGTTCCACCTGTAAACATTATAACAACATCCCAGGGTCTGGAATTTTTTAAAATCTGACACAAATGTTCACTCGTAGAGCAAACCTTTCAAATCAAAGTTTACTGTGCAGCTGTTTGGTGGAGGTGTAGTGGAGTAACAAAGTGGTAAACACACATTAGTTGTGAATATTTAAAATGTATTATCATTGTGGAAAAGCTTCATTAAAACTATTGATTGTGCTGGCGCCGCAATCACAGAAGAGTCAGTTGTTAAAATGGGACAAACACTGAAAGTGTAATGATACTTTTGATTCATTATAAAATTGTGATAGGCCGCTGCAGACATGGTAATTAATGGGAAATACTGTAGCCGCCTGGTTACAGTTTCATTTATTAGATAATGCTACCTAAGGGTTCACATGAATTGTCACAGCAGCATCTGCTTCATGCTTTGTATCAGACTGTTTCTTACCATGTATCCTCCTCAGGCAGTAAGGCAGATCATCCTTGCTGTTGACAGCCTTGTAGCAGGAGGTGATGTAGCTGAAGTTGCTGGTCTTCTGCATGCGGTTTGGAGGGGGGAGGGGTTCGAGGGGGAACAGGCTGTGGTAGCTGTCCACCTCAGACGGCACATCTGCGGAGGACAGAAGCACAAAAATGACACAGTGCACATGTTACTAAACAAACTAACACCCAAAAATTAAGCCACAGCCTGTATAAACAACCAGTAAACCAACATCGGACTGTTTTCACACTTGAACATAATACAGTTTCTCAATTTACATTTTGAGTGCATTATAAAAAAAACATCTGTGGGGGTGACTACAGGCAAAACCATAGAAACCACAAACATATTTCAACATGCTTTGATACAATCATTAGGAAATCATGTATTAACATAAACAATTTTGGTTTGTTTACTTGTGAACTCCAGCAACAGAGCATCAAATGGCCTCTCATTCCATGTGCCGACTTACTTTTTTTGGATTATAAAATGTATTAAAGCCTGCTTTGCTGTTCTGCACACACAGGTACATGATCAAATCAATATTAACCCTTTTACCTGGGTTCTCTGAGTGGTCAATCTGGGCCATGGTTATCAGATGTCTGTTTATCAACTCCTGAAGGCAAAACAATAGGACATCACATCAGACATGAGCTCCAGAAAACAGGATGTGGGGTGGAGGTGTGTGGGGGGTGGGTAATACCTGTCGAAGTTCGTCAGCCATGAAGAAGGACGGGGCATTCGCTTTGGGCTGCATGTAGGCCACATGGGGTGCAGTGGGGGGGTAGATATGGTATGTAGGAAACACCTGTGACGAAACCAGAAAAACACAGAGCTTCCTATTTACAGTGAAATTAAAACTAATGTCATCACGCATTGTATCATTTTCTTCAACCAGAGGCACAGAGCGAATAAAGCAGCTTTTAAAAATGCTGTGCTCTTATCTCCCCAACAATGCCTCAGATTAATTACAGACAGATTTAAATGCATATGTTTCCTTTTTCAATGAGTTACTAGGAAAGTCACAGTGTAATGTTTTTGTAAGACATTGTGTAAGTGTTGCAGTGTTGCGCAAGATGCAGCACATACCATCCCAGCCATTGGCGCTGGGGTGTTGTCTGTGTAGAAGTAGGTGGTCCCTCCTACAGTCTCCTTCTGGATGATGTGAGCACCCTGGTCAGACGCCGTGGTGGGCACCATGTAGTTGGCAGGGTTCGGGGTGTGACTGCGCCGACGGGGAGCAGGTGAGGTGTGCGGTGTAATTTTTGGGGAGTGGAGGGGAGAAGACCCCGCAGACAAAGACATGCCTAAAAGTAAGGACAAGAGGAAATGCAGCACATTTAGATACCGCACTCACTGACTGCAATGAAATCAAATGTTTAAAAAGAAATAATACAGTTGGCGATGACCCAGTCAACTTTTTTGGCCTGTGGCTGCGTTTCATTTTTTTTTTTTTTTTAATAATGACAATCTGACGATTCTCAGGTCAGCACACACTTTTCGTTTGTTTGTTTGTTTACAAAATATAGAACAGACGTCCTCATCAGCTGCACAGTTGTAAAACTCATATGTAAATTCAAATTTTTACTTACAAAGGTGCTATACCTTTTTTTTCCAAACTTTATTCAGAAATCACAAGTCTACAGATTTATTCCTACTGTCAAAAGTTTTGTCCAGAGTTTGTTGCTTCAGCACAGTGCCCTTTTCCTTTTGTGACTTTGCCATATTCATCAGTTAGTTTTTACATATCTTAGCAAATTGGTATATTGCCCTCCAAAACTATTGCATTGCCCATATTGCAAATTTTTCTAGTGCCTTTTAGTGAAATCCATGCTGAAATTTTAGCCACAGGATTGCCAATGCTATGCTGCCTGTGCATTTTGCTGCAAATTGTGCAAAGTTTACTGCAGCTGATTTAAATGACTGGGGAGAGAGCAGATCACTTCTTGTTTTTGTTTTTTTTTTTTTTATGCCCAGATGGGCTCTGATTCGATGCTCGAGATAGGGGATATCCCCGGATAAAGCAAAGGAAATCTGCTTTTGATTCAGCAGCAGCACCATATGCAGCACACATAAAAAGGGGAGTCCCAAACTTTCACAACTAATTTCAGGGCTAAAGATGGAAAACAAAACTAAGCTAGCGAAAAGTGGAGCAAAGCAGATGTAACAAGGTGACAAGACGGAAAAAAAAAAACAAACAAAACACACACACACACACACACACCTGGAGCCAGCGCAGCAGCTGTGGAACTGCTGAGACCAGGATGAGGGAAGAGAGGCGAGGGGAACGCCTGGACAGCGGACTGGGTCATGGTGGCCATTCGTGGCGCTCCCTTAGGGATGAACTCACTTGCTGCCGGGTTAGGAGTCTAGTGACACAAGAAAACGTGTGAGAAATGTGAGAGAGCATAAACACAAAGACAGAAAGTATCAGCTCATACAAGAAGTACAGTAGTGAACTTTAAAAGTCATTGTGATGTCTTGGACATTGGGTACATGTGTACTCACCTTTCTCCTTTGGGAAATGCTGAGAGCACCAAAATCACTGAACAGTGAGGATGTCGGGGAGTTCACTGGATCTGTGGGAAAGTGAGAGTGTAAGGACTCGGACATTGGTGCTTTCAGTACTGAGTAGATGAGCAGAGTCTTACCATGAGTGCTGTGGCTGAAGTTCTTGGCACCATCGTTGAGGAGACTGGGAGAGCTGCTGCTGGTAGTCATTCGCTAAAGACAGCATGATTACAAACAGGTCAGTGAAACTGAAGCCACTCAAATGTGCATTTTTTTAAGTGACCTAATAGTTTATATCACAGATACTCCTATGATAAAATGTGTAAATTTAAACATAACAGTTTCAACTAAGGAGTAATTAATTACATACAATACGTTTCACTAATTTAACTAATGTGGTGCCTCAGTTTATCCACTTACAGCCATGTAAACAACAACATTAACATCAGTCATTTACGTTGATAGGCAAAAGTTTGAGCCCACAAATTAAAAGTAAGATTTTTTGACAGAAAAACAAAAAGTGTTTATGTGAAGATCTCATAACTACAAATAACACACTCTACAAAAAAAGTTGTTGTGATAGACACAGATGTGTGGCCTTGAGCTGGCAAGTTTTATGGGCTTATGTATTGACGTGCATCTCCAAACTTCTTGCAGCAGTTAGTGGTGAAAGCAGGTCTCATACTAGCTGTTTGGGAATGAGATCTGGTGACTGTGGAGAGCAGGTCATTATCCTCAGTTGTCCATCACTTTTACCCTTACCAACATAGCTCTTGCACAACTTTAAAGTATGTTTTGGGTCACTGTTTTACTGGAAAATGAAGGAGACATAGCCCTGATGGAATTGCATATTTCTGCAGACAGTCATGGTGGTTTTTAAATACCAAAGACTTTATGAAGATTCCCCCCAGACCATCACACTGCCTCCTCCATATTTCACAGGTAGATCACCCATACAAAACTCATGCACTCATGTGTTTGATGGCACTGATAACGCTACGTTCCTCATGTCACGTATGCACTTATTTCCTAACTCTGAGGCCACTTCTCCTCAACCAGATCTCTTTCAACTATCACAAAGACACATTTCTTCAAACTTATTTGCAATATTGATCACAGCGGCAACAGACACAAAAAAATTTTTGTAACTTGTCTCAAGAGTAAACCTTTACCTCTCAAAATAATCACCAATATTCCCAAATATAAGGTTGTAAAATAGTGAAACACCTAATTTGTCAGACTTCTTTTAACTGCTAAGCCTTGTGATCGTTGACATGTTTTGCAAACCAAAGATTGTCCGTTTGCAGGAATTGAAGATATAGTGAATATTCTAGTTGCAGAGTGTGTTATCTGTAGTTATGAAGTGCTCAGCACAAGTGCTAAACTTTTTTGGGAAAAGTATATCCACAGCTATACTCTCATACCTGCATCATTGAATATTTAGACTCCGCTGGGCTTCCAAACCCATTGACTCCAATAAAGCTGCTGCTGAAGTAAGAGTTGGTGAGATTGGCATCGCTCAGGGTCGCACCCTCCATCCCTGGGACTGTGGATGACAAAGAAACAGAGTTCAGCAAATACCATGTACTCCTACAGAGACATACAGTCAGTGTGTGTTAACAGACCACAGAGTAAAGTGTCCACGTTAATGCACTACTGATTGTTTACTCTACAATCACTGAACTAATGAGTGTGTGTAAGCAGCTGCAGAGCAGCTACAGTGTCAGTGTCTCTAACAAACAGAGGCTGAGTCAAATTAGAGCTCGGTGCCTTTAACACAACTGCTGACTGTGAGTGTTTATTGCTTATTGTTTGTTTACACAGGGAAAACAGGACAACACAAAAGTAAAAACATTGCCCCGTGTGCAGTTAGCGATGCTATGCTAACGTTAGCAAACATTAAAGTTTCACTCACACAGCAGCACTGGAGTTCATCTGGAGCAGATTAAAATGGAGGGAAACTGGCGACACAGACATTTAAACAAACCAAACACCATAAAGTTTAAGACAAGTGCTGTGAATTTAACTTAACGCGGAAACGAGCTAATGCTAGCTTGCTGCTAATAGCTGTACCAGCTAATGTCAGTTGATTTCTGCCCACTCACAGCTGTCATACAAACAGCAGGCCTCCTAAGTGTGGGCTGCAACAGCATGGTCACTGTTACATGTTGTTACTATGTTAAACTAACACCACATGAGGACTTAAGTTATCACAGAGGACGGGGCGCGCTAGTTTCAAACTCGGTTCTGGCTCCTGTTTGGCAGGAAGCAGTAACCCACGTTGTTTTGAAGCGAGGAGGCCTCAGTGGATCCTCGGGCTAAATTTTGACAAAGCCCCATAAGGCCTAAAAGTAAAGTCACAATCAGCCCCCCAGTGCGAGGCCTTGTCTTGTTGTATCTGTTACTTACTGGTTAACAGCTGCCCCTCCAGAGACGTGCTCGCAGGCCCCAATGTTTCGCTCTTCTTAGATACACCGGTCCCCCCGCCACCTGGGCAGGCTGCCGCGGAGCCACCGAGGGAATACCCCGCTGGCGTCCCGCCACCCCCGGCCATGGACAACGGGACGGGGCTACCGCCGCCACCGTGCAGCGGCAGGCTCGCCATGGACGGATCCTCATGCAGAAACTGACACTCGTCTCCATAAAAGCACGTCTTGTCCTTCGCATAGTATCGGCAGAACTTCACCTTGACATTGGGAATCCCGGCACCCCCGAGCGGAGCAGCTGAAGCTGGGAGTCCACTGTTCATGGCACCGCTGCTGCCGCCGCTGCTGCCGGAAGACACTCAAACATAGAGGGACGCAGATAGCTAGCGAGCTAGCCAGCTAGCCTGCAAACAGTTTCCACTTAAAGGAGCGGATTAATGTGAGTTCAGCTGGTGAGGAGCGATTCAGGCACGGCAGTACTCACATTATAAGGCTAAGACGCTTTTCGATTCAAGACAATATCGGTGCACGCCTGAAGTCCTGGTCGTCGTTGTTGTTGTTGTCGTTATCCATGCAGCTGCCTTCTTCGCACAGTAGCCTGTTGTTGTTTTGTGCTCGCAGGCTGCTGTGCTAGGAGCTAGCTTAGCTTTGCATTGTGGGTACAGAGTTTACCTGCAGCATGGGAACATGTGAGAGCTAACAGGTGCCGAAGCTGCAGGAAACAAACTCCTCAGGCTCAGCTGGGTCATCACCACTGAGCTAATGTGAACTGAGATGCAAAGATAATAACATAAATTATTAGAATAAATTAAAATAATTAAAAAAAAAAAAAAAAAAAGCTGCAGTCCGGTCCGACGCACTAATACCATACAATGAAACAGGATGTGCAACAAACCCAGATTATTTACCAATTCAAAAAAAAAAAAACAAAGTTTAATAGAACTTTATGAGAGAAAAATAACTTATACAATAGAATAGAGAAAAAAAAATTATATTTCACTCTTATCATTTATTTATAAATGTTTATATATATTTTTTTACATCTAATATGTCTGCAAATATGTGAAAATTATTGTCGTTTTTATGTAATCATTGTTTTGTTTTTTGTTTTTTTATCGAAAAGAATTCATCTGTGAATCATATATTTAAAGTGGATATAAAATTTATATTTATCTATCACAAATAATAATGTATATGTAAAATAAAGTTTTATTTAACTAATCAAGGGATTTCACTTTTATAAAAAAAAAAAAAAAGACACGTGGGAAATCATTTTTAGAGATTAGGGTTAGGGATCTGATCAGAGACTGGTCAGGGTTTGATTAGGTTCATTCTGGCCTCTCACACCATTTAAACCGCAAATTGTGAGAATAGATGCGCTAAAAAAAAGAATAGCAGACGTCACACTGCTATTTCCGCAGTTTAAAAGCGTCTTAACTGAACTTGTGCATCATAGTTTCGCAGAGTGAGTTGATGGTGAGTATGTGACTGACAGAGCATCAATGCGGAGGCAGACGAACATGAGAGCAGGTGAGTTCACACCTTAAAGCTGTCAAGTGCAAAAATCGCGCGAAATGAACCAGGCTCTTAATGTAATTTAATAATTAATTACATCACATTAATTTTGCATCCCTTTTTTATATAATTTGTTACCGACACATTAGAGTTGTGTTACAATTAAATAATATAAATATATAACTACAACTCTTATTATAACTACATAATATAATTGTGTGTGTGTGTGTGTGTGTGTGTGTGTGTGTGTGTTTTGCAGCTCTTGTGCTGCTGTTTGCTGTCGGGACTCTTTGCTCTGCACAGACTCCGTCGTGTGAACCTAGTTCAGAGGTAACAGCTGTCTACTATCCTTATCATGTTTTAACTGAACACCCCAATTATAATAATAATGATTATTATAACAATAATAAGTTTTGGTATCACTCTATAGGACTAATACAGCTATTGTATACTTACACTTATACTGTACTTATACACTTATTGGATGCACATGGAATAAAAAAGTCAAATGTGGATTAAATGGTGATTTTGACATAAACACAATGTTTCCGCTGCAGGTTTTACAAAATGTAATGACACTTGTTTTTATTTTTATATCTACTGCACCTGCAAATGCATGTGCCTTATGTCAAGTAGACTGAGCATCAGCACAGCAGGAGGGTGTTAGACATCAGCAGAGGAAATGGCTACATTTACTATTGTTTCATTTCTGCTTATCAGAATAGAAATGAATAATTGAGTCAGGCGCGACACTTCTTCTTAAACATTCTACTTAAAGTGAGAGTATTTCTTGCAGGTCGAGTATTTTGAACTTGCTGAATATGTAAATTCATCTGATCCTGTCAACAAAGAAGTGTGTGTCTGTAAGAAACTCGGCGTGTCCCTGAAGGATGAACATTGTGTTTGTCGCTGGGTCAGAGGAGACGACTCAGGGGTGATGAAGTAAGTAAACATTATTGTGTGTCTGTGCTCGCATGTGTTTTCCCGTCCTTGTGTAACTAATAAACTGATGTATTTTCATATGATCTGAGCAGAGACGGCAATGCTGTCACCGTCCTACCACCACTGACGGAGGCAGATTCGGGAAAGTACACACTGAAGTGTGACACTGTCAACGGGACCCAGTTCTCAGTGTCTGTGTCTTTACATGTAGGCACAAGTGAGTCTGCTCTGAACACATAAAACAAATGATGCTGATAAATACGTGGTAATAAAACCTTAATGACTCACTTCTACTTTTTTATAGAACGTCCCACAAAACCACAACTGATTCTGGATAAGATAAATAATAGATTGTGGTCCCCACATTTCAAATGTGTCTCTAATGGATGCCCAAAAACAAAGATTCATTGGTCTGGGTAAGATATATAAGCCAGAATACGTTTACGACTGATACTCATACTGATTTTATTGAAATACATTTTATGTTTTTTTGAATAGTCTTTCTTCTCCTTTTGAACAGAAATGTTCAAAATGTAGTAAACGGTGAATGGGTGTCAAGTTCAGTATCAAGTAGTTATTACCATGACAAAGGAGTGATGTGCTGTGCCTCTAACACTGAAGGATATGAATGCTCCCAACTGTACGACTATGGTAAATACAAGTACCATACAAATTACAAATTACACATTCATCCACAATAGATTTCTAAGTCTCTGTGGAAAACAATGTTACAAAAGTTGACTGTCCACTCTGTTGTGGGACTTTACTATGTGTTTCAGATCTCAACAGTGATTTAATGAGTAACAATGAGGTTTTGATTGTGAGTCGTGGTCAATCTTTACTGCTTCGCTCTCGAGATAATAGTAGTAATCCTGTGTGGGAGAAAGACGGCAAAATACTGGACAATGTTCCCAATAAGGTACAGAACTTTACTCCAAAGACTTTATCTTTCTCTTTATGTTTGACTTTCTAGCTTGAGACACAAATCACCAGTCTTATCATAACTGTGTTGTTCTTCCAGTTGTTAATCAGAAGAGACCGACATTCCGGGATTCACATGAACTACCTGTTCATCCCGTCAGTCAGTGTGGAGGATAATGGCACATACACCTGCAGGACTAATACAAACAAAGCCAAGTCTGTTCAAGTCCAAGTGCTGTGTGAGTAGAGAGTAGTGAATAACTCTTGTTCTTGTTTCTTTTCAGGCTCATTTGTTTGTTCACCTACTGATTTAACCTTGATGTTTCCTCAGCTGAAGGTCTGCTCTCTGTCCAGTTGGATGAGAGGAAGATTGTGCCGTATCAGAATGCATCTTGTCTGAACGCCAGTGTTTCTGTTTACCCTGAGCTCCACCGGTGCTACTGGGAAGCTCCCGATAAAACCATCACTAAATGCAAAGAGAACCTGTGGGAAACAACAGAAAGGTAAATCAATAAGGTGATTTAAATATAGTGACCACTCAAACAAAACAGTTCAGGCTGCAGTATTTTCCCTAAGGACACTTTGATAATTGAAGCGGAGAAGCCGAGAATCAGTCCATCAACACTCTGATTGGTCTTACCATGACAACTAATATGAAACAGTTATTATATGATATGACATATATAATATATAGAAAAGCTTCATATAAAGCTGTCGATATTGTTTCCTCAGGAAGGTGTCGCTCTGTAACCCGCTCATAACCGGAGATTACAAGTTACATGTGGAGGCTGCAGGATTAAATGAAACAAAGACTATATCAGTGTGTGTTGCTGGTGAGAGCTTTATTGTGTGTGTTAACCTCTGCATTGTTATGTCACTGATTTATTTTTTTTTTATTGGTGCTCAGCATCTAACGCTATTACTTTATTTCAGCCAAACCACAGTTTAATTTCTGGGTGGACATGCAAAATATCATCATTGATGTTGTGAGTCCTGTTCCAGCTAATTACACCTGGATGGTTTGTTCACCTAATAGCAGGTATGATCATTGTCGGAGGTCACTGTAGCTATGACTTTTTTCAGATTGGTTCAGGTCTCGACTGTTTATCTCGTTACAGCTGCAACACAGATTCTTCCTGGGTAATGATCCCAGGGTCTGAGGGAAAAGACACTGATGTGTCATGTAACAAATCCATCACAAGCACAGTGGAAAGAGATCCAGATGATACACATCATTTGAAGTTCTGCCTGTCAAACGCAGTAGGCTCCTGGTGCCATTCCAGAATATACAGACCACCTTTAGTCTTGCTCACCAAACGTAAACACATATCTATCACATAACAAAGTCCCAGAATGAAGCTGATGTCATTATACATTGATCTTTATATATGATTGTTTCCAGGTCCGTTAGAAGCCGACCACAACATGATGGTGCTGAAAGTCAGCTGTTTCCTGCTGCTCCTGGCGTTAGCAGTGATCAGTGTGGTGCTCATGATCTTTGTCAAAAAGAAGGTATATATTACACATCAGCACACACACACACATTCAAGCACAGACACACAGAGAAATAACTGCAACATCAATTTATTTCCAATAGAAACCTCAGTACCAGCCCCAGCTGCAGATGATCCAGATGGTCGGACCCAACGACAACGACTACATCTATATCAACTTCAAGGACTTTGAATATGACAAGAAATGGGAGTTTCCCAGAGAGAACCTGGAGCTCGGTACAGACTAGACATAAAACACAACTCCAACAAAATAACAATTCTCAATTACAAGTAAAACCCATGAATTTAAAATCCTACTTCAGGGAATCATCAGATAAATTTACTTTAAATATTAATAGTAAAAGTACTGGTCCTCAAATATTGAGCTATGGATACATCATTGTGTGGTGAGAATTTATTCTAGTGTTTCCTGACTCCTTTTCAAAGGCAAATTTTTCAAATATAAATGGAAAATCTTAAGTGCTGCAATACTGTAAATATGTGTAGTTGCTTTCCATGAAATGAAATAAAACATAGATTGATTTTGTGTCATCTGTAGGTAAAGAGCTGGGCTCTGGAGCTTTCGGCATGGTCGTCCAGGCTACAGCTTACGGCATCAGCAAGCCTGGAGTCTCTCAGCAGGTGGCAGTCAAGATGCTTAAAGGTCAGAGTTTCAGATGATATTCTGATGAACTGTAGCTGAGGTGGTTTCAGATGCTGACGTGGTTTTTGACTCTGCAGATAAGTACCAGATGGTGGAGAAGGAGGCGCTGATGTCAGAGCTGAAGATGATGACTCACATCGGTCATCACATTAACATTGTCAACCTGCTCGGGGCGTGCACGGACTCAGGTACACTTACCACTGTTGGTTTCAAAAATATGCACTGCATTGTATTTGATCCACTGTCTGCAGGTGAGATAATATAACCTGTACTATGGTGTTGCCCAAACAGGACCCATCTACCTGATCTTCCAGTACTGCTGTTACGGAGACCTGCTAAACTACCTAAAGAACAACAGTGATCGCTACCACAAGTCTGTGACGGATGCTTTCAACAAGGACCGATTCAGCAGCATTTACAGCAACTTGCAGCCAAAGAGGATCTCTGGGTGGGAACACAAACCAGCATTAATCACAGAGAGAGAGAACAGATATATTTGTAAATTTATTCTTTCATTTAACGTTACATTATTGTTTACACAGTGAGTCTCGGGCAGCAGTGGACAGCACGTATGTGCCCATGAGTCGCGCTACTACTGGGGAGTATGAGGACATCGCCCTCCTCACATTCAGCTCCAGTGACGTGGACAACTATGAAGGTCAGAAAATACAGACTAAACAGCACAGAGCACATATGTAGCAGGAAGTACAGCGTCACTAACTCATCTCTCCTCATCAACTCAGAGATCCTTGAAAACCCAGACGATCCAAACGATGACCTGGAAGCCCTGACCTTTGATGACCTGCTGAACTTTGCCTTTCAAGTGGCCAAAGGAATGGACTTCCTGTCCTCCAAGAACGTAAGAGACCAAAAAAAAACATGGAGGAATTATTAAGAAATGTCAGCTGTATTTCTCTATTTTACTGCAAAATTATCAAGTTAAATTATCAATTAGAAAACATTTTGAAAGGTTTAACAGATTACTGAAAACAAAAAAATAAACAAAAAAACGGATGGTCTGATGGTTTTGACGCTTAATCAAACATTCAACTAAGGCATGAAGAGTTTTTTTTTTTTTTCATTTTACAAATTACTAATAATGAAATACTTTAACACTGTTCATTTGTTTTCCAAAGGGATATACTTTATTTGACCAATTTGACCATGTTTATATTTTGAAACATAAACAGCTGTAAATTGTCACTTGCTCCAACACAATGTTCAAACAGCTCATCTTTGACATTAACAAAACTTTGTGGATGACGTGGCGTTCTGTTCATCTGCAGTGTATCCACCGAGACCTGGCCGCTCGAAACATCCTGGTGATGAAAGGCAGAATGGTTAAAATCGGCGACTTCGGCCTGGCCCGGGACATCAACAATGACTCCAACTATGTTGTGCGAGGAAATGTACGTGACATGACAACACCTGCTTGTGTTTTACATCATGGTTTTGTTGCTTAATCCTGTCTGTGCTTGCAATGTGTCACTTCTTGTGGTTCTGCTGTCTATCAGGTGCGATTACCGGTGAAGTGGATGGCACCAGAGAGCATCTTTGAGGGGATGTACACCATGAAGAGTGACGTCTGGGCTTATGGAATTCTGCTCTGGGAGATTTTCTCACTGGGTAGCTTTCATAGACAAAAAAAAAAAACGTAAGCAGCGTATAATCTGTCTCTCCACAACCAACGTTAATACTGTTTGTAACTGTGGGCTCCAGGTGTCACTCCATATCCCGGGATGAAGGTGGATCACGTGTTCTACGACATGATCAAGAGAGGATATAAGATGGAGTGTCCATACTACGCCAACGATTCTGTGTAGGTGTCTTTATTCTGAATGTTAATAATAAATAACAATGCTAACGTGGAAACATCAACATGACATTTCAATGCTACAGACTGACTGAACATGACTGTGATGATTTAGAAATGTTTGTGTTTTTTTTAAAGATAAGTTTTGTAATAGTAATGCAACAACTTATCTTCAGGGGAAAAAAGACGTCTGAATTCGTCTGAATTAGACTTTAGTTACAGAAACTGACAGGTTTCACTTTCCACTGTAAGATCAGATATTACACTGTACACTTACTAAGTGGTTACACTTTAAACAGATGCTGTCATCATAGAGATTTAGTAATATTATCTGTGTGTAACAGCATGAGTAAGGCATTTTTTATAGCACTTCACCAATAGTTGAAGCCTTTTAAGTCTTACCATTGAGCGTAGCTGTGTGTAAATCTCCTAAACTGGCCTCCTCAGGTACGGGATGATGTGCAAGTGTTGGTTACTGGATCCCTGCAGCCGCCCATCTTTCTCCAAACTGGTGTCATTTATGGGTGACCAGCTTACAGACAGAGAGGAGATGGTAGGTGGCCGGAGACAGCAAATATTTTTGTCTGTTCTGTCGGCATCAGCGTTATTATTAATTTGCTTCCTCTTTAAGCTCTACCACAACATGCTCGACAAGATCTCCAGTGACTACCAGAATGTAGCAACCATGGACATTTCTGCTTTGGCCAAACAGGATGAGAACAAAACGGCATCACCCAACGACTACTGTCAAAACCATGCAAACAAAGACAGCAAGGCAGAGACGGGTGACACTGAGAAGCCTGAGGAAAAAGAGTAATGAGCATCTGAATCTGTGTAAATACAATATTCTACTCATCATAATATATAATAAGTTACAGCAGATTTTAGCAGCATTTATCAGATATTATCAGCATTTTAATATTTCATGTATTTACCATAGTTTCATATATTTAACACACACACACACACACACACACATATATATATATATATATATATATATATATATATAGAGAGAGAGAGAGAGAGAGAAAAACTACGATAAGGTTTGAATGTAAAGTCAGTATCTTAATATTTTTAGATAATTTTATATCTTTTTTAGATTATTTGTTTTTATGATTCATTATAAATATTTGCAGTTTTATTATATTTTTATCAACATTGGTCAGTTAGCCTCTTACATATTTAAATATTATATATAAATCATGTTGTTACTGGAAACAGATGTTTGACTGAAGTTTAGTTTGAAATTGGATCGTGTTGTCTTCAGGTTCTGGTAACAAGTGGCTTTATATATTTAACCAAGCTTTTAATATGTTTTATATCTAAACCTGCAATAAAAGAAACTTTAATAACCAGAGACAAACCGAGTCTGGAGTGCCTCTGTTCCAGCTGAACTCTATACATGTTATTTACTCTCGTCTTTACGCGCTAGGTGGCGCCAGAGACCTCTGAAATCCACCTGCTTCTGTAATGAACATCAGTTCCTCTGAGACTCAGATGACTGACAGTTGATTTGACTAATGACGGACAAGCAGCAGGGTCTGTGACCTGGGTCAATGCCCTGCTGGACACCAACCCAGTAAATCTGAAGTGCTCCTGTATTCAAGCCTTTAAGTTAAAGTCACTTAAAATTTTAGAGTTAACAATATCTGGTTTTCAAAATAAAACACTAAGAATGAGTATATAGAAAGAAAGAAATAATAAAAAGAAATAAATGAAACCACAAAGTAATTTCAAATTAACTACTACACGCTACTTTATAGCTTATATTGTATCATATCTGAGTAAAGGACATCTCTGACTACCTGACAAACTTCATTGCAGTGAGTCGATATCTACAAGCTTGACCTCCAGCTACATGGCTATAAAAAAATTTAATCATCACCAATATTAAACTTCAGTTCGAGGTAGATCACAGTCATCATAAACACTTACAGCTGGCACCGCAGGTGGAGCTGTGTCCTCAGGTTTAGATGGAGTCATCTTCACACTGATCCTGCAAGTCAGACTTCAGCACACCAAGTAGCAGGATGGTGACAGCCACACTTCTCCACAGCCTCACGACACACAGAATGAGCCACACAATGACCTGCTCCCTGAATGTGGAAACAAAGAAAAGGTGAGGAAAATTATTTAATTATTTTCCTTTTTGTTTGTCTTGCACACATGACTTGACAGGTGGTATACATTTTTTTTTTTTTACTTCAAACACACTGAGATGCTACTTCATTAAGTACACTGTCTTATACAATACTGATTAACACATAATAGAAAATGGTTGAGCCCGGTGGAGCCCCCTTAAAGACCACATGGACTCATTTAGATCTAGACACCTCATGCTTCTGTTTTTAGATGATGTTAGATGCTAGAAGCCGTCTGTGAGCAGACAGAGACTTTCATAGGCTGGTTAGTGAACTTTATGTGTCATTGTGTGACTGTAAGGACGGCGCTGCAACATCCCCAACATCTGGTTCATCAGACAGGACCTGAATAAATGGAAGAGAGATACTAATTACAAGACAATCAGTTTACTCATTGCTGTGATTTTATTAAATTTAAACGTGTCTGATAAAGATAAACAATTTAGGTACTCTTTCTACTAATATTCATACACCATAATAATGGTACTATGAATTATTAATTGTTATTCAGGGATTAGGGATTCACTGTGCAGGTTTTGAAGCAGTATAGAGAGTAGGTCCAGTCTGGATTACAGCAATTCTATTTTAATTACTACAGGACAGTGTTAACGTATAATTAAATCATCATTGTTGCACAAATTTCCTTATTATTATCTGTAGTCATTTGAACTACCATTAGCATTAACTCTGACATTAGTAATTGTGTTATCTTACCATGTTATGCATATGAACACTAACAACCAGTTGGAAAAAATACTAAACAAGACTAAAGAAGAAATAAGAAGACATTTATTGAAATATTCATATACATATAAAGATTTTTCCTTTACTGTTTTTGATGACGAAAGGTTCTGGGTCCTAGGTCCTAAAGTTTAGTTTAGATTAAACTGTGTCTCCTCTTCTTTGCTTCTCTTGCTTTTACCATTTCCTCAACAAAATGGCTTCAACAGGTAATAGAAAAAACAAACAAACAAAACAAAACAGTGTTTTGTGTGATCCTGTGCCACTGAGACCATACTGAACACTTTTGGTTTATCTATCATACTAGACTTCATAGACTTCAATTTCCTCCCAAAGGGATCAATAAAGTTGTCTATCTATCTATACTAGGCTACACACACACACACACACACACACACACACACACACACACACATATATATATATATATATATATATATATATATATATATATATATATATATATAGTTTGTCTTTGTTTTGTTTTTCTTTGTTTTTGTTTGTCCATGCCACTGATGCAAACATCGTATCGTTCATATATTATATTAACAATATATATTTTTATATTTTATATCTTAATATATAATTCATATATTTTAATAGTTTAGTAATAGCTAATAGTAATAGTTTTTTCATGTTTAAAAAGGGAAATTTATTTTTGGGGAATTTAAGGGAATATAATTTTGTATTTTAATTATTCACTTGTACTTTTGGTATACATTTTTAAATGACTTTTTTTGTAAAATTTACAGGAAATAATCTGTTGAATTGTCTTTTTATTAAAAAAACTCATATTTGATATAATTAAAAATTATAGTTATGAAGTTTATTATAATAATACAGTTTTGTTGTACAGTTGCTAGTTTTGTAGCAGTATTTTGACCTTTTCCTAGAAGATTATTCAGAGTTTTTATTGGTTATGTATCAGTGTATCATTTAATATTAATTAATTTTAAAAGTTTTTTCTTATACATAAAACTACATAATAATAACAGAACTCTTCCACAGTTTTAAGTCTGATTGTATTTATTATAACAGCGTTTGACCATTTTAATAAGAGGAATTTCAGTGCTTTTATACATGGAAATAACTTTGAATTATGACTAAAAATGTGTAAAAATGCAGACAATATCATGTAAAATTAAAGCTAAAAAACTGTATCTTTTATGGAAACTTTTTTTAAACAATATATACTTCATTAGCGTTTTATTTTGAAACCCGGATAAACCTTTTAAACCTGTATGTCAAACTCTCAATTGTCAACTGAAATACATTTCACGTAAAGACTAGAATACGGGTGCACTGGAAATTTATCGTAGGCTGAGTTGATTGCAGAGACATGGACATCAGCGCCGTCAACGCGCTTCCTTATGACGAGTTTGTGGATTTGTTTGGAAACGTGGTGGAGAAATGTCCCGTGATTCCCGCCGCCGTGTGGTCGAAGCGTCCGTTTGAGAATCTGTCTGCTCTGGAGGCCGCGATTAGTGACTTCATCGACGCTCTACCGGACTCAGGTGAGACACCGACACCTGACTTCTCTTCTGTTTTACATATTTTACATGAACACGACTGAGCGCAGTGGTCACGTGTGTCCAGGTAAAGAGGGGATCCTCAGGTGTCACCCGGACCTCGCGGGCAGGGACCTGCAGAAAGGTACTTTGACCCAAGAGTCGCGGGAAGAGCAGGCACGAGCTGGACTAGACATCCTGGAGCCAGAGGAAGCCTCGCGCATAAACCAGCTCAATCAAGACTACCGGGAACGCTTCGGATTCCCGTTTGTCATCTGCGCCCGGTTGAACGATAGAGTGAACATCCTCCGGCAGCTGAGCGCGCGCTGCCGGAATGAGCGCTCAGAGGAGAGGGCGCGTGGCATCGAGGAAGTGAAAAAGATCTGTCACCTGCGTCTTCAAGGCCTCGTGCGCACTGACAACCCCAACAAGTTATAATGAATGAATGAATGAATGAATGAATGAATGAATGAATGAATGAATGAATGAATGAACGAACGAGTCAGTTTAACGTTTAGTCTGTGACGTTTTCAGACTGATTTATTCCAGATTATCAACTAATCCTAATTTGTGTCATGATTTCAACAATAAAATATGAAGATGATTACAATGTTTCACTTTACATAAAGAGTTTCAGCGAACATACACATAATATTAGAATATTTACAGCCTGAGCCTGACCACAGGTCCTGCTCACGTCTGAGACCAGAATCACCGATCATGACTCGCAGAGTCATCAGGTCTCAGTAGGGTCAAACACGTCCCTTCATGTCCAATAAGGGGTTCTAAGGCGGAAGTCTGGGTAAAATATGGGGCACCTGAACTTTAGTCCAAGACCAGCAGCCTTAGTCCTTTGACAGGGCGCTGCCTGGTCACCCTGCAGTGCTGGTCTATAGAGGACCGGTGCCTGTTGCGTGACTATGCGGCTTCTCTGGACCCGGAGGAGGACAGAGAGCGGCCGTGCAGTGGAGACACAGGCGGCGTCGTGGTGTGAGGTCCATTTGTGGATGTGACGCCTCCCGCCGCCTCTCCTTGGTCTCCAGATGTGATGGAGGAGTCCTGGTCCGGGTCGGTCCCCCGGGCTTTCCTCCGGTCCTCCTCCTTTTTCCACTTCATCCGTCGGTTCTGGAACCAGATCTTGATGTGACGCTCGGTGAGACTCAGGGTCAGCGCCAGCTCCACGCGCCGCGGCCTCGAGATGTAGCGGTTAAACAGGAACTCCTTCTCTAGCTCCAGCAGCTGAGCGCGTGTGTAGGCCGTACGCGTGCGCTTGTTTTCCTCGGTCTCGGCCATGACGTAGGGCCCTACACAGACAGAGATTTAGTCTTGGGTCAGGCATTTTATAAACAATTAAAGATTTATTTCGTTGACATCATGTTGATGGTTCTTGTGGTTTATATGCGTTAGTTCAGTTCGCTGGTCTGAGTCCAGCAGAGACAAAGTCCAGCAGAGTCCAGCAGAGATCTACAGAGTCTACAAACCCACATTTCTTCACTTAACACTATTTATTTTTTTTTATTAATGTTTTTTTTATTTATTTTTCCCAAGCACTTTTATTTTTTTTACTTTTACTTAAGTGTGACGTGTTGAGGTAAAGAAACGATGTAGATTATTTGCAGATCAGGATTAAGGTCAGAGGTGTATATTACCGTGAGCACGTGGCGAACCACATCTGAAATATATCAGATCTTTAACAAATAAAGCAACAACAAGATTAAAAAAACAGTTTGTGTTGATAAACGACCGAGCGCTTTTTGTGGTCTGCGACCGTTTCCTGGTTCTTTCCTCGCGCACGAGACTCAGAGAGTCCTGAGTGTCTCGTGAATAAAAGAATAAACCTCCACAAAAAAATAAAAAAAAAACCCTTCGTGAATACATGAAATAACAATAAATCCAATATTATATTTCACAGTTGGATTACAAACGAATTAAACCATAAAAAAGATACGAAGTAAAAAATAAAATAAAAACAAAAGTCACTCGCGTATTTAAATATTCTGTTTTCTGAAACTAAAAACCTAAAAATAAAATCTAAATGTTACTTTTTAATCGTGATTTAGTTTGAATTAGTAAGCCTGGATATTTCCTTTATTTCGTGTTAGTTGAGTTATGGTTATGATTCACTTTAGTTAGAATTAGTTCATTTAAATTGTTTTTTAGTCACAGTAGCTATATTTCAATATTTTATTTTACAGAACCGTTTGACAGCATATTTGGTATAGGCTATCTTTAACTTTTTTTTTTTTTTTAAGATTATTATTAAGTGATCTGGGGGGAATGTAAAATATAATTAAACTTGATCACCAGATTTATTGCAGCACAGTGAGTGAAACACACAGTGAACTAAACTTTTCTCTCATTTTATTCATAATTAAACGACAGACTCAGACTGTGGTGGATGTAAGTTAATATTAATAATAAATCACATTAAGTTATTACTGATCTATTCGATGCTGGAAAGCACCTGTAGCTGTGGTTTAAACTGATAGTAACTGATTGCTGCTGGAGGTTTACCTGTCCACTGGCTCTTCCATGTGTGTGAGTGGGATTTAGTGGTTTTCATCCAGGGGAAAGGGAGGTGATATCTGCTCTGTTCACCGCTGTCTCCGTATCCCACGGCGGGCTGGAGATTCTGCGGTTGGAGCCCCTGCGGGTGGTGCAGCTGAGGCACACCTGGATCCTCCCGCAGACCAGACAGACCGTAAGAGGGGGTAATGTCAGGAAGAGCGGACTGCTCCAGGGCTCCCATGGACGACGGAGCGTAGACCGGGTGGACCTGCCTGCTCATGTAGAGGCAAGGCGGCGGGCTGTGGCTGTAGTCCTCCCCTTGTGGTCTCTGGTAGGCGCAGGGGTCTTTAAAACCCTGCGAAGGGTAGAAGTGATCTTCCCGATTCATGGTTGCGGGATCCGCGCACATGTACCGGACCTGCGCCCTGCCTTGGCGTGGACCCTCTGCTGTGCTCTGCCCTACCTGCCTCTGGCCCTGACGGCTTCACAGGTGTGTCACTCTGTCACCATGTGACGGCGCAGCGCAGCCGCCATTGGTCTGTTGGCTCACGGCGCCGGACCCTCAGTTTCCAGGATGTTCTTCGGCTGTGCCTTTTTCCCACTAAACTGGGTAAATCAATGTCTTTCTGTAAATATGAGAGTTTACCTGCATCCACCTGTGTTTGCCCCTCATCAGTGGGACACGCCCCCGCTCTGTCTACAGAGGTCCCTCCTATAGTCCAAAGCGCGCGACAGAAACTGACTCCTCATGTGGGACATGCAGGGACAGTACTCATCCGCTGCACCTGGTGAATCGATGCGGATGGCGCAAACACCGGCTGACCTGAGATAAGAGGCCTGGATGGAGACAGTTGTCCTGGAAACGACAGCGGAGACACTTTTTTCTCCTTTTGTCTTCGTGACTTTTAAATGTTCCCATTACACTTCTGTCAATGCATCATTTAACACCATTTAGCGCGCGGGGGCCACAGTCCCAGCGCGAGTGGCCCTGACTGTAACCCGCGCAGAGCAGCACTCTGCGGTGTTTGCTGCCCATTAACCCTCAGCGGCGCTGTCCGCCCCATTAACCCGCAACTCCCCCGCTCTGCCAATTAGGCTGGAGAGAGCAACACAACTCAATTAACAGGTGCGCGCGTGGATGGAGCGCGCACCCCACAACCTGTGAGCTCACCTGAGTCCGCGTGCCTGCGTGTGACGCGGTCGTTTCAGGTGCTTTTACAGCGATAATGTATATCTGAGGTGGATTTAAAAAGAGTTCTTCACAAACAATTACAGCTCTTTGTCGCGTGTTAATGGCCCTCATGGTTGCAATAAAACTGCTACAGGCACAGCGGGTCACACGCTCAGGCCTAATGCGTCTCTGTTTGATCACTGTTTCACACCGGAAGGAAACAGTTAACTTAAGCTGTTCCCGCCACACTGCGGCTGGACAACGGGATTTATGAAGCGTGAGCCGCGTTAGACGCGTTTTAGACTAATTTATGGACACGGAGTGTTTGAGTAATGGACTGAAAGAGAAGTGATGGAGTTCCCTGGGACACAATATACAATACACATAACATACATGACACACACATAGATATATAAAACAATACACACACTCACACACACACAAAGACTTACAACAACACAGTGCAACAGTTTATATGTGAGTTCTGATAATGATGATGGTAGAGTAGTACTGGCTGGGGCATGTTATTGGTGGTGTGAGGCCTCTCCTCAACCTCCTGTTCAGCTCTGGCTGTGGGAGGTGTCAGGAACTGTTATTTCTCCTTTGACAAACAAAACGTTTCTGATATCGGTATAAACATGTCACAGAGTTGGACATGCGATAAAACATGCTTACCCAGTGGCGACAGCAGCATGACTTATGTCAACACTATGAACAGTGAATAATGGCAGAAGAATGGTAACGACTTTATAACTGAAATCAAAACTCCTTTTACTGTAGGTGACACAGAATTGCATCAAACCATGAGTCATGTGTGAGAGGAGAGGACTCTGACGGACCTTTAACAGTTTCGCTGTGTGGAAAAAGTAACATGAACAAGACTTAATCTATTGCTCCATGTGAGAGCAACTTAAAGAATCAGTTTAGTATCTGACAGAGTCAGTCCACCTTGTCTCTGAATCAGTTCAGTTCAGGTCTTTTCCATGTAACAGACCAGGTGACTGGTCAGAGAACAGTTTCACCTCTGAATGGAGGAAAATTAATTTACTCATGAACTATGTCTCTTATTTTGTCCATCTTCGCCACGTCTCCTGTCTCTGCTGTCTCTGTCTCTGTGTCCTCTTTGTTTGTCTCTGTCCTCTTTTTTGTCTTGGTAATTCCGGTTGTCCCTGTGCTGCTGGTTTTTGTGGTCCCTATGGCCCACGGTGCTCCTCCGCTCTCTGGGAGGCGATCTGCTGCGACTCCTACTCGGGGCATTGTTCCTCAGGCGCCCCCTGGTGGCGGAAGGTCCGGCTCTGGGCTCAGTGTTGGTCCGCTGCATGCCGGCGGAGCGCAGGGTGTTGAGGAGGAAGCGCTTGTTAGTGCTGCGCAGGGGACACTTCAACCTGGGAGACAGAGACAAACAGGGGCTCAGTAAGCAGCCAGATGTCTGTGACTGACACATCACTGCACAGAGCAGGGCTAGAGAACCTGCAACAGACAATGACAACAGCTAATTATTTATCACTGTTGGTATCAAATTGTTCAGTACAGTTGGTACTGAATAAACACATTAGAATTAACTGTGGTTTGACAAGTGCTCCATTTATTTATCGCTGTTTTTTATACCACAGCTCTGGTATAAAAAACACTGTGCTCACCATCCTGCAGGACCCATGGTCTCAGCTCTGAGTCGGGCCCGGTTGGTCTCCCTGAGGAGCTCTTCCACAGCGCGCCTGGAGGTGGTGGGAGACAGAAAGGAGGAGGAGGAGGAATTATTAGAGAGTGAAGGGGACAGCGGCTGCGTCCTGAGGCCTGTACTACGAAGGAGGATTTGTTCTTATCGCGGCAACTTCAGGATTAACTTGGGTTTTCCATCCTACGAAGGTGGTTCACTTCTTACCGGGTTACGTCTCCATGGTAACTGATGCTGAACGGCTAACCTGCTCCAGAGCAGGTCATGTTCCAGATCAGAGATCGGAGCCTATAAAATCCCCGCCCTCTGACCAATCAATGCTCTTGAAAATGTCTCGTCCTTTTATTGAAGATCTGTGGAGCTCGGTGCGCGGATTGAGAGAGGGTCTCTGAGGAGGACCAGGGTTTTTAGAGACCGGCAAGATTATTTATTGGAGCGCGTCACTTAAATATCTGTGATCTCCTCAAACCGCAAGTTGTCAGTGGCAATTAAGCGCTGACTGTCCCTCAGACAGTAGCACTGCTGCGTTATTGACTCCTACAACAATTAACTAGGATATTAAATAACTGTATTCTATTATTAACACATTGTACAAATGCAGCCTGTTTGGAGATGCCAGGGTGTATCAGCCTATTCACCATAAGAACAGCCTAGATTTCAGCAGTTCAATTATTTGATTTTAATTTAATTACAATCACATCTACTCGTCTCTGTGGGGCTGTGAACTTACGCGTTTTACACAATCGTCGGTCTTTTTCCAGTTGTCTTTTCGGTTTTTAGCAGCCGCCACCGTGTTGCTTTTTGCTCGGATTATCGGCCGGTTTTCCTCATATTTTTATAAAATGATAGTTTGTTCTTCGGCTGTGAAGTCCGTCACTCTGCCGGTTCTCGTTTCCATGTTTGGAATTGGACAACTGCTGCAAACTCCGCCTCTTTTATGTGAACGCGCTCACATCTGGATTGGAAAAACCTGGGTTGATTGATCGAGTTGATAACCAGTTTTGTAGAACCGCTTAGCCAGACTGAGATTGTTAGGATTAGTGAAGCCACATAACTGAAAGAGATCCTGGGTAAGTTGAACTTGCTTCGTAGTACAGGCCTCTGGTCTGACCCAAGTCTCAGACATTTACTAACACATATACACACAGATACTGACACAGACTAAACATATAAAACCAGGATACGTGGTTTCATTAGTAAACCACGACTTGTACTCACTGTTCCAGCTCTGAATCTTCCGCCATTATTTCATTCAGTTGAACACGATATAGACTCGTTGCTGAAACATCTTCGTTGTTTACTTCTCTGTGGGGTCCGACGGTCGAGGACCCCGTTGTGTTAGCTGTCCTCAGCGATGCCTGTGCATACAACGGACCCGGAAGGTGCTTCAACACAATATAGTTGTTTGAATATTAGTATTTTACATCTTTTAAATCTTGTTTAAAATAGGATATAATGTCAGCTACATATACAAAGGATTGTTGTAAAGTATAACGGTTACTGATAATGACAACGAGGAGGAGGAGTCTAACTAGTTTATACACAATAGGCGACAGTGGACAGTGTAATCACTTCTTCGTGTTTTGTTTTATTATTAGCAGTTTATTAACATTTATCTACACGAGTTTTGTATTTTATGAAAATAGTGGGGGACTATTATTATTAATTACCTGGCTACTGAAGACAGATAATTAATAATAACATTATTGTTGTCAATGAATCATATTTTAAATCAAAACAAAACACTATAACAGGGCGTGTATTTAAAACGATGGTAATAATATTTCTGATCAGGCAATCGAGAAGCCACCCCTCGTTTTGTTGTGATTGACAACCTCAAACCCCGCCCCTCACCGTTGACGGACAGCAGTGGGCGGGGCCAGAGCTGCCAAAGGCACGGGGGCGTTTTCGTGTGGGTTTGCGGAACGGTCCGTTGCGGTGGATGCGTGATCGAGGTCCCGCAGCTGATAATCGTCCCGTTCCGGGGCCGCAGCGGAGCAGCAGCACCAGGTAACGTTACATGTCCGCGGCGCTGCTCAGGACTGATGCTGCCATTGTCGCCTCATCTGTCCTGGCTCCTCCGCTGCCGGGGGGGAAAGGGGAGGGGGGAAGATGGGACGAAGGTGGGGGGGGGGCGCTCAGATTGTGGAGGTGGGGGCAATCATTTTAGAAATGCTTTTGCTAATCAAACATGTTCAACGCCTCCGGTTCCTTGTGGATCAGGACACTGCAGCTGGTACGATGTAAATCAGGACCATGACAAGTGAAGACAATGACTGCAAAGCTCGGATTAAAGCAGTTTGTTGTTGTCATCGTGTGTGTGTGTGTGTGAGAGTGTGTGTGTGTGTGTGTGTGTGTGTGTGTGAATGAATGTGTGTGTGTGTGTGTGTGTGTTGTGGGACCAGTAAAGGGCCTTGTTCTTAACAACACGACGAGATCTGCAAACATAACATCATGTCATGTTATCTGAGGATGCCAGTCCTGCAGGACTGGAGACATGTCCTTGTCTATATCCACGTCCATGTCTATGTGTATGTCTATGTCTCGTGCTGTGAAATCACTGTCACCTCTGACAGGTGTAACTGCTGTTTATCAATGAAAACAGAAAGCAGTGACAGCAGTGAGAGCATGGCCTTGGACTCACACACACACACACACACACACACACACACACTGATGATATGTAGAGGAATGTGTCCAGTTGTGTTTATTAGATTCTTGGTTGAGGTTGTCTCTCCAACATCAGTAAAAACCCGAAGACTTATTGATAAAGACTCTTCCCAAGATTTGGTTCTTACAAAGCTCCTGTGCAGGATGTGTGTGTGTGTGTGTGTGTGTGACTGTGTGTGTTTGTGGTGATGTCACAGCTTTGTTATAGGAACAGAGAAGCCTTGTGTCCTCATGATTAATTCATGTCCAGCTGCGGGATAGAGACAGAAGCAGCCAGTCACACACAGACAGGATCACGTACTTAAAGGAGGCTGAAATAAGTAACTACCGGTCTGGTATCCAAGGAGACGGGAGAGACAGGTTGTCACAGAGATGGGTAGCAACAGAGACGAGAGAGAAGCGAGGGGGGCTCTCTCTGGTCTCGTCATGTTTGAGCTCGGACCGCACGCATCCTGAAATACTGAAAGAAGTGCATCTGCTGCGTGGCTCCTCTCTGCATCCTTCTCCGGCTGCACCATGAATGTCAAGCCCCGCCGAACATAACGGGCTCCAGGTCGTCATGGAGACAGCAGCACACCCTCGCTGGAACAGAGGCAGGTGGTCACCAAGGCTTGGCCGGGCCTGCTGCGAGCTGAGGCACGCCCTCTTCTGTCCACTGACGGCATCAGGATCAGGACCACAAGGCGGGGGGAAAAGATGGAGGGATGGTCTCGGTTCTCGGTGTAATCGAGCGTCCTGAGCGGCTCTGGATGTGAAACGCTGTGGAAATGATTGGTGCATCATCTCTGGGACTGAGTGCCTCATTTCAGCACTTTGCTCTAGGCATGTTTTCTGCTGCAGAGGAGGCCGAGTGGATCTGCTGAGCCAAAAATACCAAGTTCACTGAGGGGAGCATGTAAAGAGTTCCTGCTGTCCTCTTTCTTTCCTCTCCTCTTCTCTTATTTTCTCCTCCTTCAGATTTTTTTTCTTCTTACATCCCAGTAATCTCTCTCACCACTCCTCTTGTTTCCTTCCCCTCTTCCTCTCTCCCTCTGATCTGTGTTCTCTCTTCCTCAATCCCAGATAATTCCCCCTCTGTGGAATTGAAAGATTGCAGCAGGCGAGAGTAAAAGAGAGATTATACTGTCAGATTAGTGGACAGGCGCAGCAATACATAATCTCAACACACACACACACACACATACTACGTCGATCTCTTGCAGACACGTGGAGAAATAAATGCATGTGCACATAATCAGACACTTGTTGTTCTTCTGAAACAGCTGTTTAACCCTGTGTGTTTGCCCTCTGACCTGCAGGGTGATGTGCCATCAGCCACTGGGAGGCCGGTGTCCTCTCCACAGCCTTTTCATCCTCTGAAGCTTATGGGATAGGAGTGTGTGCCCCTTTCCCAAACGCTGCAGCTCCACTGGAGTCATTTGTGCCAAAGCCCTGTTGTGTTGACGGAGCAGAGATGGGCAGCCCGGGCTGCGAGGTGGGTCTATCCGGACCTGTGGTGGAGCCGGTGCTGGAGGCTCTGTGCCCCGAGTGCGGTCAGATCCACCGCAGCTGGGAGAACCACCTTTACAACTACCGTCTGGAAGTGGATGACGACCTCGTGTGCCACATCTGCCTGCAGCCGCTGGTGCAGCCGCTCGACACGCCGTGCGGACACACCTTCTGTGCCCGTTGCCTGCGGAGCTTCCTCCAGGAAAGAGACTTCTGCCCTCTAGACAGGACGAGGCTGCAGCTGCAGGCGTGCCGCAGGTCCAGCATACTGGTTCACAAGCTGCTGGACAAGCTCTCCGTGTCATGCCCTTTGACCCCCGTCTGCTCCCTCAGTATGCCACGATGTGACCTGGAGGCACATCTCAAACACAGGTAACAACAGACAGATGGACAGCAGCGTTACACAATTAATGCACATTTATTGATCGGTAGATCAGTAAAGATGGCTTCTAGTCAGGTTATCCTGTGGGTGAAGAATGAATGAATTGATTTAATGACTTCACACTGACATCTGTGAGGTTTGTGACACTTTAGACTCCTGAAATCACACTGGTGCGATCAAATCACAGGCCGTCGTAGCATAAAAACAAATCACAGAGTTTTGGCATCAACGTCTTTCACAAGTACTGTTAATGCTCATTTCTAGCTGCTGTTTGATGTTGATAGACCAAGTAAAACCTGAGATATGATAATATAAATTTCATAGTTTCATAGTTTTTTTTTCTATATAAACAAAAAGTGAAGGGTAAGGTTAGATTCTTAGGTTGTTTTGGTTTGATTTTTGTTGATTAGCACTGTTTAAATGAAATGTAGGCCTCAGTGCTCTAATGGTTAAGAACCGTACCATTTCACCTGTTGTTGGAAAATGTAATGGACAGATGAATCGATCATGACAGTGACTGTGAGCTGCTGAAAAGCTCTCAGTCGGCCTTCCCTCAGGATTGGCTCGTCTGTGGCAGGAACATGTGGACATGTTCATTAATCTCAGTCTGTGGGTCGGTCAAACATTCCCACCGGTCTCTAACCTTTAAGGTCTCCCTGCTGTCCACACCACACGCTTTGGCTTTTAGCCCATTTGGACCAGGTGCTGTGAGACCCTGAGGGGGGATTATGGGGCTGTAAAGTCATGTGATGGGGGATTAGTGGTTCCCTACCGCAGTCATGGGTTGGACGACCAGGAGCTTGGTGTTCTCAGTCTGCGATCATGCTGAGCAACTTCAACACCAGGGACCTTTTCAACCACTTTTTCTGTGAGACAGCCAAAGGCAACCCAGGCCTGTGGTGAGTCTAGGTGGGGTTGGGGTGGTGGGGTTAGTAACCACAGAGGACAAAACACCATCTTTTACTCTGTCTATCATTTTACTTTTGATGGATTCTCTCTGTCGTCCTGTGGTGTAGCACCAGCAGACAGTGCGTGTGTGTGTGTGTGTGTGTGTGTGTGTGTGTGTGTGTGTGTGTGTCATGAACAGATCTGTAGCAGATGTTTCAGACATGTTGGTTCTAACACGTTTAAACACGTTTAAAATGTAAAACCACAGTTTAGTCTGAAGGGACCGGGACTGTAACCCAGTGTCTCAGATTCAGCAGCAGCACAATTTCTTAAGATGGAGTCTGTTGCTACGGAAACGTCCTCTGGTGCTGTGACATTAACTTATTGACTTGTTGTCCTGCGACAAACACTTCAGTTAAGTCGCAGAGATTTTCTTAACAAGATCACGCTAACAAGCTGCTAAAGGCTTTTCTGAGTCAGCTGTTTTATAAAGAGGGTGAGGGTGAGGGGGTGGGAGGTGGTGGGGGCGGGGGTCCAGTCCAGATTTACAAGTTTTATCTTTAATGTGACACCATTTAACATATGTAACATCTGTAGTAGGAGGGTGATGTGGTTGCTAACATTAGCTAACAAACATTAGCCGCTAAAATCAGGTTCCAGTGTTTTCATGATAAATTCAACATTTTTTTTTGACCGAAAACGTCTTCTCATCGTCAAATGTTCAGTGTCACTTTAACTGGAGCCAAGTTCGACGGTGCACAGGGTTTCCTGGTCTCTGTTATCTAAACCTGGAACCATCAGGACTAAGGTCCAGGATTTCACAGCTGCATTTTGACTTTATTGCCACCAGTCTTTTAATCATTCACATCATCGTATCACGGTGGAGTCGGGAAGACAAGGAGAGACGGTTGAAGCGGCACACAAGGTCACTGCGAGGACTAACGTGACTGTCTTTGCTCAAGATTAAACCTCAGTCTCCCCTACGTGGACTCACTGTCCTCTAGACTCGGGTCTGAGATGAGTCTGAGACTCTATCAGCCCACTTCTGTTTGAAAAGTGGACGTCACATTAAAAGATGAGAGAGAAAACTGTGGTCCTTTCCCTTTTTAAAGCTGCCATATTAGATTAACCTGTTCGAGAATTAAAACCCCTCAGTCCTTCTTGGTCTTGACTGAACAGGATTAATGAAGACAATCCACAGACGCACAATCTCCTCCTCAGCTGCTGAGTTTTCAGGATTTCTAAAGCAAAGAAACATGGTCCTGTAATTTCCTATGGTCCATTTTTTTTCTTGGAAGATGCTAAAGAAAGAAAATATCATATAATTTTATACAGTTCAGAGTCTAAAAGCACTGAACTAATTTAGACCATATTTAGTTTAAGGATCAGACGTGGGTTAGAGATTAAACTTTAGTGCTGATCTGGTTAAAAACCAACCAAGTTTGAGATGTGAGTCTGTAGAGATTGATGCAGATTCTGATAATAATCCAGACATTAATCTGGAGTCTGTAATATTAGATCACATCATGCACATATGATGATGTATTATTTATTAATTTAATCTGTCAGAGGGATGAAGATAGTTGAAACTTTCTGACCCTGATTTTCTTCAAACGTCAGATGGACTAACAAACTGACGCCTGTTGCTTGGTGAAAGGTGTCCCGGGACGCGGTGTCAGCAGACCAGCGTGGACGGTCCGAGATGTGAGAGCGGAGACGAACGAGCGATGGTGACCAGCCCCCCCAGGTCGCCACGCTCGCCACAGACAGACCTGAGGGACCGCACACCCTCGCCACCGCCGGGGCCTAACATCGCCTGCGGCAACGGGCCCATGTGGACAGACGACGCCGGCCTTGACAACCCCGCATTTGAGGAGAGCACGGAAGAAGACAGTGAGTCCATTTAGTATTTTTATTTTTCTATTTTAAATTGATGTAATCTACAAAGACATAAATCATTTAATCCATGTCCCCTCAGGTGTTGTTGGGTTGGAGTGTGTGGTGCCCAGGGTGAAGCGACCCCTCAGTAACCCCTGCATTCACCTCCTTCGATCTGTCAGCTCCACCTCCTCTGGCTGGGACTGTCCCGAGTCTCCGCCCCTCTCTGCTGAAGAAGGTATGATGTCGCTTCCTATGTGTTTCACTAAGCAATTTCTCAAAGATGTTCTGAAATATTATAGTTGATGAAAAGATGAGTAAGAGAATCTATGTCCGACAGGCTGCGTGAAGTTGCCCTCGCTTCCTGAAGGTGAGATAACTGCCATAGAGGTCCACCGGGCCAACCCCTACGTGGAGCTGGGCATCAGTATCGTCGGGGGCAACGAGACGCCTCTCATCAACATTGTGATTCAGGAAGTGTACAGAGACGGGGTCATCGCACGAGACGGGCGGCTGCTGGCGGGAGATCAGATCCTACAGGTGGGTTTTTTTTAATCTTGAATATTCAGGTAAATATGCATCCATAGCACCACAATATCAGGTCACAGTAGATTATTGTTGTGTTGTTAATCCAGGTTTAAACCTTTAAAGCCCAACACATTAGATAATAGCCAGAAAATTCAAATTTTTGGAACCTGAGAAACCTTCTAACAAATTACAAAAACAAATTGCTTTATCATTTCATACATGATTTTTTTTTTAAATGTTCATTATTTTATGTTATTATTTATGTTTATCACCTTTTATTGTCATTTATTATTCTAAATTGTTTTATTTTTATTTTATTTGATTCATGTTGATAAGATAAAGGTCTCAGAAACTCATGTAGCAAATACGATACAGTTTGCTATGAAGGGTTAACTTCCTCTTATATGTCTCCTGAAGGTGAACAACGTGGACATCAGTAACGTCCCCCACAGCTTCGCTCGTTCCACTCTGGCCCGTCCCTGCACCACCCTGCAGCTCACCGTGCTCAGAGAGCGTCGCTGTGCCTCCCGAGCCCCCCCTTCCTCCTCCTCCTCGACCCCGGCCGTGCCCCACGCCCCCTGCTCCACCCCCGAGGGCACGCCGTCCAGCCCCGCCACGCTGAGAATCACCCTGCACAAGCGCGACTCCACAGAGCAGCTGGGCATCAAGCTGGTGCGGCGGACAGATGAGTCGGGCGTGTTTGTGTTGGACCTGTTGGACGGAGGCCTGGCGGCAAAAGACGGCAGACTACGGAGTAACGACCGCGTTCTGGCGGTTAACGATCAGGATCTACGCCACGGGACACCGGAGCAGGCGGCGCAGATCATACAGGTTCATCTTGATTTGATTATATGAAAAAAAATCACAGCCAGACCTGTTAACTGATGTTAACTAATGACTCTGACTCTCTAGGCCAGCGGAGAACGAGTCCACCTGCTCATTGGTCGACCCAGCAAACCAACTCCACCCCCACCGCCAAAATCAAGCTCCACCAGAGACCTTTACTGCCTTGATCACTTCCTGCCTAACCACAGCTCCACTCCGAGCCCTGTGCCCCTACACCTGTCTCGCACCAGCACCCACAGAGTGAGGACCAGTGTGTGTGTGTTTGTGTAGTGATGGTTGGACTGTGTGTGTAGGTGCATTTTAACATTTGTGACATCTTTACATTTTCATCAGGGGAAGCTTTTGTGTTGTAGGACACAAAATAGGTCACTAGAGTAGAAGTACAGTTACCTGAGCAAAAGATGACTTTGGTAGAAGTTCAAGTCAGTGACTAGAATGATACTCAAGGAAAAGTCTTAAAGTATCTAGTAATTACTATACGTAAGCATGACAAGTAATCTATGTTTTTTTAAGTGTCTCCATCCATCCACCCTTTAAGATGGTAGTGAAGTATTGTTACTTTGCTACTATACAACACAACGTGACGACAGACGTTGATGATTATCCCTTTTTTAATCGTGCTTATTATTCAGGAAGTTTTTGTTTATGCGTGTGTGTTCTTCTCCCAGGACTTGTCACAGTGTGTGTCCTGTAAAGAGAAACACATCACTGTGAAGAAGGAACCCCTCGAGTCTCTGGGTATGACGGTGGCAGGTGGCAGGGGCAGTAAGAGCGGGGAGCTGCCGATCTTCGTGACCAGCGTCCAACCGCACGGATGCTTGTCGAGGGACGGTAGAATCAAACGAGGTGAGCGTTAAATCATCTACATCCGCGTCAAGACGTGTGTTATTAGATCATACGTGGTGCTTCAGTAGCAGCAGCAGTGTGTCCCCGCTCCTCCTTCAGGTGACGTTCTGCTGAGCATCAACGGGCAGGACCTGACGTACCTGAGTCACAGTGAAGCCGTTGGCACCCTGAAGGCCAGCGCCGCCTCGCCGTCAGTCCAGCTGAGGGTGCTGGAGGTCAGCATGGTGGAGGAACACGACCACGACGAGCTGTTGCCTCACACTCACGACAGCGATTTTGACGCTAACTGGTCGCCGTCGTGGGTCATGTGGCTGGGTCTGCCCAGGTAAAAACACAGGACCAGGCACCCTAGTTGTGATGTTTGTAGCTTAGATGACACTGGTATGTTTCGTCTTGCAGTTACCTCCACAGCAGCCACGAGATCGTGCTGCGGAGGAGTCACCCCGGCAGCTGGGGCTTCAGCATCGTCGGCGGGTACGAGGAGAGCCATGGCAACCAGGCCTTCTTTATCAAAACCATCGTCCTCGGCACGCCTGCGTATTATGACGGCCGCCTCAAGTGAGTGATCACTTGTTCATCACGTGACTGTGTCAGCAGTGATTGATAAGATGGAGGTGGAGCTCAAGAAGAAGAAGAAGGAGAAAACATTTATTTACATTTGTTTGTTTGTCTCAGAGAGATATGATAAAATAATTTCAGCTTTAATAGGAAACAGATGCATGATGGGGTAAATTTAGACCTTGCAGCTGTTGTTTTGCTCTGTGGGTAAATGAACAGTTTATTCTGAGTCAGTTTTACAGCGAGCGTCGCAGGCGGGGCCTTTGTGCTGCATCAGCAGCATCTTATCTGTTGTCATAATGCAATCAGCGACCAATAAATCAATATTCATTCTGTTGGACTCGTGTATACACAGACAGCATGAATAGAAGTCAGAAAAATCTGTGGGGATAGAAGGAAGCCCTGAGGCATCAGTTACTCAGTCAGAAAAAAAAATCCCATAACTCAACTGAAGTTTTTTTCAGCAGCACAGATGAAGGATAAGTTAGTAAGAGTTAATTTTTTATTATATTCTGACAGCAAAACAATAATTGAGTTAATTTGTCAATAAATTCATTCTATTCTACAAATAAGTGTTTGTCCCTCAGAGCCACAAAGCTCCACAGATCTATTAGAGAAAGATCTGTGACTCACACCAGGTGCTTTTATTTATTAACTGAGAAATAATTTGTAAAATGTCATAAACAGTAAAGGTCCCCAGATCAAAGTTGGTTTTGTTGTTATTGTGAAAAGTGATGGTGACATTTTTACTTTCACCTGTTCAAGCCTTTGTCATCTTCCCATGATGCTCTGTAACGTGGATCTATCAGGTTTTCATACTAAACCGTGTCTTGGTGTCGTCCCATAGGTGCGGCGACATGATCGTGGCGGTCAACGGCCTGTCGACAGCAGGAATGAGCCACTCTGCTCTGGTGCCCATGCTAAAGGAGCAGCGCAGCCGGGTGGCGCTTACCGTGGTCTCCTGGCCCGGCAGCCTGGTATAGCTGGGCCGGATCAGGAGCCGGCCGTGATGCGCACCACGCCGAGTCCCCAGAATGTTCTATATCGGGAACGACCTTGGCCAAAGTGAACTGGTACATGCTACTGTACATCGCTCCATACCGGGCTTAATCCAGGACCAAAAGCATTCAGAACTGTAGTAGACCCAGCAGGACGGAGCCTGTCCTGACTAGGTGGGAACCGATCCAGATCGTGCCACGTCACTCGACAGACTGCACTCACACACACTGCTGTGTTCATATGGTCATGTTGTGTTCACTCCCGCAGAGGAGGACGGTACTGCAACTGTTAACAGGCGATCTGTGCTGTGTTCATCTCACCAGGCAGTCGTAGAATCCAGGGCTGGATTCAGGTGGATGCATCGCTGCCGTAGAGATAGAAGTAAAAATAAAAAAGTAGCCTGTGATCCTCGTCATCTAGGAAATGACCTATAATCACTTTAAAGAAAACAAAAAAAAAAAAAAAAAACGAGATGTTCTGCAACACCAGCGCTGTATCCAGCTGAATCAGCCTCAGGCCTTATTAGAAAAACCTGCCGCACCCTGAGGGCGCCGCTGCCCTCGGGCCTCATCACCATGACAACCAGCTGTCCCATCAGCTGGAGTTTTATACATGTGTGTGAATGTGTGTGTTCCGTTTGTTTTAATAAACACGTCGCTCTAAAGCAGCTTTTTTTTTTTGTTTTTGTAGTATTATTATGAACAAACTCAAACAGATCACTGTTGCAGTTATACTGAGGCTTTTATTTCATTCACACGAACTGAGTCAAAACAGAAATATTAGGTTTGTTTCACCATCAACAGAGATTCATATAACGCAGCCTCAACATTTATCCTCCAGACTTGTGTTGTGTAGCTTCGCAGCGAGTTTGTTGACCTGACGCCACGGCTGCTGCTTCTTTGGACGTAGCTTCTAAAGGGGGGGGGGGAAAAAAAAAAAAAAAAAAAAAAAAAAGAGCTTTTACACAGACAAGATGGAGGACAGTCACCTGACAAAGACAAGTTACCTTCAGCTTTTTCTTCCCTGGGTCATGCACCACTCCGTGTCGCCACAGGCTTTCCTGTTAACAATGAGACAGTTATCACATCATGTCAGTGCAGCTGTGCACGTAATGGAAACCAAAGCTGTAACATTTCTTCTGCAGGAGGGAAATAAGGGAAAAAAATGCTCCAGATAAAACCCATCAGAGGAAGGCTTATCTGGATGGTAGAAATTATTTTTCCGCCACTCCGAGAACCATGAACCTTATTTTCCCTTTTGGCTTCTGCTCCAGTCAGATACAAACACGTCTGAATTTGATCACAATCACCTTCATGGTGAAGCTCTTCCCACAGCCAGGATGGGCGCAGCTGAAAGGTTTCTTGCCCTCGTGGTCGCCCAAGACATGATTCTCCAAGTTGAAGCGACGGGTGAATTTTTTGTCACATCCTTCTCTGGGACACAACATCTCCCTCCTCTGCCCGGAGTGGACATGCAGCTTGTGCTGCTGCAGGAACCAGGTGTTGTTAAACTGCTTCTTGCAATCCTCACACGGCACCTTAACTGAGAACACACAAGCCATTAAAAGACATGAACTGTAATGAGTCATAACGCATCTAAATATTAGTCTCAGACCTTTATGTTGTTTTCTGTGCTTCAGATATTCAGTCCATGTTTTTCCCTGGAAAGGACAGGCGTCCTCCTCACATGGGTAACCTACAGAACAGACGATAATGAGGCTTCCTCTTAGTTAAACACTTTTATAAAAAAAAAACAAAAAACAGTAGTACTTTGTTTACCAACTGACCTTCATGCACTTTCTCATGATGTTTCAGTTTCCCAGGAGAAGGAAATTCTCTGGCACAGCTGCTGAAGGAACATCTATGAAACGATGCAGGTTCAGGTCTGAGTTCAGATACTCAGATGATTTTTGCAGATTTTGGTTTTGCAGCCACTTACTGAAAAGAAAGAAGCTGTTGGTGCTCACACTTGTGTGTCTTCAGCTGGTTCCTCTTGTGGAAGTCTTTCCTACAGCCTTTATAGTCGCACTGCAACACAACAACAAAAAAGCAAAAGCAAACCAGGAAAATCCAGCTTCAGACCAAAACCAGGAGAACAAGGTTCAGTGAAGACTGCTGTACTTTGAATCGTATCCCCTGGTTCTGGTGGACTCGAGCCATGTGGTTCTTCATGCTGGAGTTTGTGACAAAGGCCTCAGAGCAGCCGTCAGCCAGACACCTGGAGGTCACAGCAGGTAAGATCAGGTTCAGGACTACAGGAGGCCTGAGGAACACAAGACTGAAGCAGACTTACCTGTGTGGTTTTTCTCCGCTGTGACTGAGCTCATGTCGGGTCAGTTGATAACGAGTACAGAAGCTCTTGTCACAGTTGTCACAGGAAAATGGTTTCTGAGGTCAACAACAACTCAAATCACCCACAGACATACACAGCATGGGTTGTAACAACATGATCCTGATCCAGATCCTGATCCACCATCTGTCTGGCTCCACTTACCAGTCCTGTGTGTTTGCAGAGATGAGCCTCCAGCTTCCAGGACTTACTAAACGTAGCTTTACAATCAAAAAATGAGCAAACGTAACTTTTCTGGGTGTGCAACCTCTCCCCCATCTTTGATAAGAGATGTCAGATGTGGTGTTGTGGTCACAGACAAAATTTGTAGCAAAGGGGCAGGACATGTACTGACCTGCACCCAGCTGCTCACCTGTGCTTCATTTAGCTTATTGGGACATACCAATGAGAGAAAGAAAAGGGGGGTGGCCTACCTCACTAGAGCTGAAACACAGAAAACAGTTTTACACTTTTAAAAACAATCACACACACACACACACAGGATCGTGGTCCAGGTGATTTTCAGGTCCAGATCATAATTTAACCACTGATACTCAGACATTGTGACTCTTTCCCTCACGTTGATTGATTCAGGCTTTAAAACTGTCACATGAGTCTTTATCTGCTGATCTGCTGCGTGTGGGGCACAAGCCAGGAGAGAGGCGACTGTCTGTCTGCGCTACACACACTCACACACACACTATTTACTGCTCTAATCTTAATCTTATCCACCTCCAGTCCTCTGCTGTCTGATAGCTGTGATTTACTGTTGTCAGTGTAGTGACCCACAAACCTGGATCAGCCTCTAACTGCAGGTCTGACAGAGCCACATGACACTTCCTGTTACAGCAGCTGCAGCCGTGTGGTTCGGTCTGGATGTTATAACTGACCAGTGTCTTATGGGTAATGTTAGCAAACCTCCGCTGGGAGTGTTTCAACAAGAACACAGGTCACATTATCAAGACTGAAAAGAAAACACTGTATTTTAAAGGTGTAAACCAGACACTAACAATCCACATGGTCTATTCTCTTGTCCAAACAGGACCACTGACCCCCCCACCCACCCCCTCCTCATCATCACTGAGCTCTAATGTCAAACTGACTCCTGTGAATGAGGCTTATTGAGGGCCTGTTGGGCGTTAACTAGGTGCCCTGTACGTCAGGTGAACATGCCCAGGTCAGTTGACACCGTTATCAGCCCCCTCCTCTCATCCGGCCCCCCCACCTCCTCACTGCTGTCAGGGATCAATACAGCTGGCCCAATATGCACATGTATGACCGAGCCCCTGTCTGATAACCACACAGACCCTCCACCCCACCCATCACACACAGATACTGCACGCACTCTGTTTGGCCTGGGGTGGGATTTCCTCAGACCTTTGTCAAACCTTCGGGCCGATCCCACACACACACACACACACACACACCCTTACAAACTTGTCATGTTTGTGGCCGTGGTGCAAACACCACAGTCAAGACCACTGAAGGTGTTTTCTCTGATGCAGATAAGAAGCAGAGAACTGACAATGTTAGTTTTTCATTCAGTCCTTCAGGGTGTGAAGACAGAAACAAGGTTCACATGTGAAAGTAACTGATTTATTTACTCAGGTACAGTTACGTTACACCTCTGGTTCACAACATGTCAGGGACCTGCTGCTCAATCAGCTCAAACTTCAGTTACACTTGCAGATTACTTTTCAAATTCAGATTTAACAAACACACTTATGATGATGTTTAAAGTACTGTCACAGATTACAGCTCTCAGAGTGACTGAAACACTGCCAACACCTTAATGCACCAATAAACTAATGCAGCAATAAACCAATAAACTATTACAAAATATATTACAGGACCATTCGGCTCTGTCACTGTTCTTTTTTTTTTTTTTTTTTTTTTACAAAAGCAGCTTTAACTTTTATGTATTATTATTATTATTATTATTACCCAACCTTAGTCATAACCCTAACTCAAATATCAATAATCTTAATAACTAATAAATTAGTCACATTACTATGAGGTCTTTACACACAGTTTCAGTTTAATTTTATTATTCTTTTATTTTCCAAAGCATTCATTTTTTTTGCTCCAGTAAATGTTCTGTGTGCTGCACCGAATAATTATATTTCAAATTTAAAGGATGATCTCCTTTCAAAATAAGAGTCTGTGCCAATCTAGATAATCCACAGAGGACACTGAAGTCTCCACAGGGACTATTTCTTGCCCCATGGTCCTTTATCTATGATCAGGTGCTGGTGATGATGAGACCGAGAGGTTTCATGTCACTTGACCGTGGTGCAGGCTGAACTGTGTCCATATCCAAATATCTGTGTGTGTGTTAATGTGTAACACCCAGAGTCGATGCAGCTGCTCCAAGCTGCTGTCAGACTCAATCTGTGGGTGTCAAACGTGTGTGATTAAGGAGTTCATAGTGCTGCACAGCTTTTATCCACAGCCTCCCCTCCTTCCTCCCCCCTTCTCTCCCTCCTTCTCTGTTTACTCTTTGCTCCTTCAATCAGTAACTTCCATGACTCAGAGCCACACATCACACTGTGTGTATCTGTGAGAACACAAAGGACCAACTGTGGACGGCATGAAAACAACACCAAGGGCATTGTGTTATAAATATGTAGATTTACACATGATTATAAACATGTATAATGACTTGTTGTGATGTGATCAGTTACATCAGTGCGTCTCCATGGCGGCGGTGCAGTGATCTGGTTTGTTAGAGAGTCTGTGTTGGATCAGTGATAGAAGCTGTGGGAACAGAAACAAACTCTCTTATCTAAATACTCCAACAACATCCAGAGCTCAGCGATCAATAGCAGGGATATGGCTGCCAACTGCTCTCTGATTGATTGCATTTTATTTTTCCATGTGTTTTCCTGGTTTTATCTCTTCAGGTTGTTGGATACTTATTACTCTGCACTGATAAGACCTGGGTCTGAATCCTCTGACCTCAGGCCCTCAGGGTTATGAGGTGACCTCTGATAGATCCAGGGTTATGATCTGCTCTGTTTCTCTATATTCAGAAAACTGCCTACAGAGGTGAGTCCTCGTGTTTGGACGGACAGTCGTCGTCCTCACTGCGGATGTCTCCGTCTTGTCTCTCTCTCTCACACACACACACACACACACACGGACTCCTGGTCCTGCAGCTGCAGATCTGCCTCTGTAAACTGATCCTAATTCGTGTAAATATTGGGTGAAGTACTGAGCAGTGATGAGACAACCTATTAGTCACATAACCAGCCAGCCATTCAGCCTCCACTGATCAAACACACACACAGGTTCATAGGTTATATTCATAGATACATTTTCACAGAGTAAAATACATAAGACATTGTATTCTTTATATTAATTATCAAATGATCACAGTATCATATATATATATATATATATATATATATATATATATATATATATATATATATATATATGTATATGATTAATTTAAATCAGAATTTGTGACTGATTTAATTGAATTATTGATTGATTATTGACAGAAATAGAGATTTACGTCACTGTAAATGTTATTTCTTTATTCACTCTACACAGTGCAGTGACTAATATAATTATATTTCCATTAATGTTAAAAAAAACTCCCACTTTAATGTGAAGCAGGTTTTATGTTTCCATCCTGTCAGTAATATTACGTGTATCTCAGTGAGAGTACCTGGATAATGGAGATGTATTTATATCAGTTATGAAACTTGATCTTAGGGATTCAGACTGACACCGACTATTACAACTGTCGCAGTTCTAGCTGATTGTAATTGTATGAAATTCATGGTCTCTACCTGCCTTTCCTCTTTATTTTTCTGTTTCACCCCCACCGGTCGAGGCAGTTGACTGACCACTGGTTTCTTCTTCTTAAAGTTTTTTTTCCCTCTTCACTGTTGTTTGCTCTCTGTGGGAGCTGTGGTGATTTTCTATTTTATAATATTGTCAAGTGTCTTGAGATAAATGTTTTTAAGATTTGGCACTATACAATTAAAATTGAATTGAACCGTGACATTAAACCACTGAATCATGGTTTGTCTCAGTGCCCAACATCCCATATTATAAGCGGGTTTAACTGTTTGCAGTTATAATAAAACTAGTCAGTGTAATAGCTCAACAAGAACTTGTAATGTAAATGCCTGTTTGTTTTGTTGCAGCAGCCATGTCTTTGTGCACAGTGTCCCCTGCAGGATGACACCTCCACTACAACTCTACATTTATTTTTATAATGAGGCTGTGACTCAGCAGTGCTCAGTCCTCTTATACAACATGAACACCCCGCTTACATATTCTCACGAGTGTCAGTTATTTCTTGAGTCTTACACTCAATCTGGCTCTACTACACATACTAATTGTAATATAGAATTAACTCGTAATTGTTTCTGGGTGTTATTTGTGTTTCTAAGTATGTTAGTGTCACTACTGGATGCCTCAATTTCCCTTTGGGATGAACAAAGTATCAACATCTAAACTCACAGACTCTGAATGTGTCCATGGCTGCACTAAACCAGGTTTAAAGTGAATCTGACAAATGTTTATTTGCAACTACATGTTGCTTGTCATGTTATCACTCAGAGTGAACGTTAAATTCAGAAGCAGCATCTAAAAGCCACAAGTGAGTTTGTTCTCCACAGAATCTGGTCTGGTCCAAGTGTGATCAGCAAGAGACATCAGCTCTGATCATTTCACACAGCAAGACTCAGCCGCTTGTTTTCTGTGAATATTAACCTCTTTAATGCTAATCTGTGCAGTGTAGGGGTGTGAAATGCTTGTGACACGAGTACCGTCGCCCTCAGATCAGCGGTGAAAGAAGACATGCTTTTTGTGATTTCATGAAGAGCATCAAAAGGTGGTAAATCATCACTGGGCAACGGCACATCACGACACTGACATTCACATGTGTGAACAGATGACAACGCAACAAGCGGCGTGTGTACAAATATTTTTTATTGTGGTGAGCAGATTATGCCATGAACTCGTAGGGGATGGGCTCCAGCAGCTGAGGCTCGTTCTTCTTGGTGCTGACAAAGTGAGCGTCACGGGGAGGAGCAGGCTGGAGATCACACAGGAGAAAAAAAAGATTTAAAATGAAATACAGTAGACCTCACAACATACATATTCCTCTTAATCTTTTTAAAACATGTGAGTGAACAAGTCCTTTGTGATCGTACCTGGCGCTTCAGCTCGACCCAGGTGCCCTTCTGCTTGGCCTCCAGCTTCTTGCTCTCGTTCTCTTTGACGCGCTGCAGGAAACTGTCTCTGCTCTTTGAGTGCTTCACATGCTCAATGCGCACGTTAATCCTCTTGGCCAGGATCTTGCCCCTGTGAGAACCAGAGGGTGAAAGACGTCAACATCCTACACATTAAAGCTACTTGTTATTCAAATGTCCATCGTCCTCTGCTGTCTCCTCATTCCCACCCCATGTCTAACAGGAGTCAGTCTGGGGGGGTTAAGGATGAAATGCTTTCCCCCATGTGAATGACCACTAAGGACATAAAGGATCCTAGTGGCAAAGTGAAGATGGGGTCACATTAAAAGCCAGAAGAGTAGCAGATATTCGATGCCCGAGGACCTCAAAAACGACACCCATTTGTTTAATGGTGATGACACAGCAAATGAAGTTTTAACTGTTCTGTTGTGGGATGAAATAGGCTGAACTTCCTACTTACTTGACCCTCTTGTTGACAATGATGCCGACAGCGTGTTGGGTGACGTTGTAGACGCGTCCTGTTTTGCCGTGGTAGCACTTGTGAGGCATTCCCTTCTGAATGGTGCCTGTGCCCTGGACAGAAATCACATGCAACAATAAATTAAACAACAACAACAAAAAAAAAAAAAATCACCAAGTTATCCTTTATCCATCGGTTCAAAAAACAAGGAACCAATGAGCATTTGACACGAGTACTGTTGCCCTCAGATCAGCGGTGAAAGAAGACATGCGTTTTATGTTTTCATGGTGAGCATCAAAAGGTGGTAAATCATCACTGGGCAACAACTGTCAATACTCATAGCAAGGATATATATAAATCAATAAATCTTCCAGGTGTGTTGGCACAGTGTTTAGCCTTATATTTACATTTAAGTGTTACATTGTTGTGGTGAACAGTCAACAACAGAACATCTTGTTGTTTATGAGGACAATTACACAATGTAACTTACTAATCAATAATCATTCGCAAAAGCTTACTGCATTTTACCTTAATGTCTACGATGTCGCCCTTCTTGTAGATACGCATGTATGTGGACAGAGGGATTGGGCCTGTCAAGTAAGAATTGCAATAATTTAGTCATGTTGAACTGCGCAGCAGTGACAGTGAAAATATTTCCTACTCACCATCAATAAAAAAGGAAGGTAGTGTGACAGTGAATTAAGAGTAAAGGAGCGTCTTAAGTGAGTACTCACCATGCTTGCGGAATGGCCTGCTGAACATATACCTGGTCCCCCTCCTCTTGCCTCTGGTGTTCGTCATGATGCCTGATTACTGTAAATAATAATAATAAAAAAAAAACCAATATAATTAACTTGGAGTCTTCAGACTTGTCTTTACATTTCATCTGTGTTTAATTAATGGAAAGGCCAAGATACACGACGGATGTGCCGATAAAATGTCTGTTTTGAAACAGCATAAAGCAGCTGAAATGATCCTGCGTAAAACAGCCAATCTGAGCGTGTGAAACTGTCCAATATCTTAGTGAAATGACGCTATAACAGGGTGGATTGTTTTAACCCTGTGTAGCTAAAGCTAATTACACTGACGTGTTTGTACGAAGGAGCTGAGCCGTAGACACAAAACACCGTGTGAAGCAGCTCTGACTGAAAATTTACAGTCTTATAATTTTAAAGAGCAACCTAACATACGTGATAAATGTCGAATTCAGCTGCATTTGAGCAGCGGTATCAGCGGCTGAGAGAAACGCAGCGAGCGCTGATGGTTTCTGAGCCCACATGGAAGAGCCACGCTGCGGCTCCTGCTCACATTACACGGATATTTTCAGTGTGTACGACCGCTTTTCACGTTACAAAAGATTACAGACGTGTAATTTTTCACCTATGGTATATTATATTGAACTAACTGTGCAGTAAAAACTCGATAATAGACTAGAAATTATTATTTAAAGCGGAGAAGATCTTACCCCCGGTCTCTACAAGATGGCGGGTACGGCGGAAAGAGAGATTCTAGGACCCAAGACTCCGCCTTGTAAAGTACAATTCAGGCAGTCCGCGATATTGCCTGACCGTAATTAGCGCGACGCTCAGCAGTTGAGCTGGGCAGCAGATCCAGAGTCAGCAAATTAAATGACTACAATAGGGTCCGAAGAGCCTGGACAATATGTCAACTGCTCTCAGATCAGATGTAGTCGATATATAGTCAGTGTGTCTGGCATCCGGTTAAATAAAGATACAGCGGCTCATTTATTATGATACATGAATCTTTTCAACCTTTGTGTAAAGACAGACACGAGGACTTTTTGAAAATGAACAAGTAATACTTTGAACGATGAGGCAAATATCTAATACACAGCCACAGTGGTGTTGATACTACGCATGCGCGAACCAAGAGTTAGACGCTAACCTTTAATTTCTTTTACGACTTGAAGGCGTATGAAAGGTTTTGACATGGCCTAATGTGGTTTTGAGACCGTGGCCTCTGTTTTCAGAAGGCTCAACTTGTTCGGACTATCACACTCGCAAAGATAAACGAAGCGACCCTGTTTCCTGAGCTCGACTAAGCGAAGACGGAAGCACCGCGCAGTGAACCCTCTCGTGTTCATGAGCTATTAGAACCCTCCGTCGCGAGCTCAGCAGAATCTGCCTGCCTGCCTTCACGCGGGGAGCCAGCCCAGTCCTGTCAGCGCGCGGCGGTATAGTGGAAGATGGCGCTAGCCGAATGGAAATCCTAATGACAGTCTCCAAATTTGCCTCTTTTTGTACCATGGTGAGTGCACGGCAGTTTCACATCGACACTAGTCAAACTATGGGGTGATAGTGAAACCGTGGTCGGTTTGTTATTAACCTTTTAAACAGTGAAATTAGAAATAAACGCAGTTTACTTAGGCTCGGTGCTAGCCAAGCAGTTTTCCGACCGAGGCAGAGCAGCCACCCACCGCCTTCTCCTTCTCCCGCTAACGACAGGACACGGACACTGGTGTTGACTGTTAAACTCTCAGCTGATTTGTTGTTATTCATCAAAGCTTTTAGCACAGTGACAGTGCACCTGCTGCTGTCGCTGCTGCTGCTGTTGCTGGGATTTACAGCTAACTAACAAGCTAACGTGACGGTAACTGAAGCTAAATCAGCGTTTACAGCTGGTCAACAACTGAAAACACAGCTGGATCATGATAACCTCCGACCTCCACCGTGTGTATGTGCAGTGTGTGTGATCAATGACAAGGTTTGACAGTTGTTATTCGATGTTTATTAACGCAGCCAATGACGACACGGTTCAACATTAGCTACGTAGCTGTGAAGCTGATCCAAGTCCATGTTCACTCTGCAGATAGTTTCTGTCTGCACATCGTATCTGAGCCTGTTAGCTCTTATAAAACATTACAGGAGGAGGGAGGAGGATGAAGGGGGAAGGCCACTCTCTTAAAAAAAAAACGATGCTTCAGTATTTTCTGTTTGGACTCATCTTTGCTTGGAAAGGTTTTTGAGTCAGAGAGTCCTGGCCCAACTTTCCTGTCACCTCAAGGTGATGCATGCTTTCAGCTCTAATGGTATAAAAGGGCAAAGTGGAAGGAGTGTGGGAAAACTGCCCAGTCTGGGAGGCTGTTAGTGCCCATTAGATTATATTTTTTGCTGTATCCCAGCAATAAATGACCTTGAAAATGCCATGCTGCTTCTGCACAGGTGGTATGTGTGTATTTTTTCTTCTTATTGCATTTAAAACAACAGCTGAACTTACAGTGTGGCTTGTGTGTGATATACAGGGCGCCAATGCCTCTGCTCTGGAGAAAGAGATTGGATCTGAGCAGTTTCCGGTCAATGAGCACTACTTCGGCCTGGTCAATGTAAGTCAAACTCTGTGTCTTGTATATATTTCCTCCAGTCGTTGTGCTCAAGCTGGTCGATAATGCTGTTGCACATTTGATTTCAGTTTGGAAACACCTGCTACTGCAACTCGGTGCTGCAGGCTCTCTACTTCTGCCGGCCGTTCCGGGAAAAGATTCTGGCGTACCGCAGTCAGCCGCGGAGGAAGGAGAACCTGCTCACCTGCCTGGCTGACCTCTTCCACAGTATTGCCAACCAGAAGAGGAAAGTGGGCGTCATCCCTCCCAAGAAGTTCATCACACGACTACGAAAGGAGAATGGTGAGAGATGGAGCTGATAAAGTCATAAGACTGGTTGGTTGGCTTGGAGGAGGCTGTTGCAAAAGCAGTGTCCCAAATTAAGAACTGCATCCTGGAAGAGGATCTTATCGATGGAGGTCTGGCTGATATAGACGTCTGTGTTGGCCATAGCTAAATTAAATCAGACGGTCTAGTCTACAGTGTATGTCATGTCTGTAGTGTATTTTTGCGACATGCTACACAGGTATATTATAATTCTATACATTTAAAAACATACTCCTCCACACGTCCTTGCAGCTCCTAGTACTCCAGTCGCGTGGCCTAGTTTTAAATGCATGTCCACATCTCAAACATCACCTGCATGCAATGAATCTTGGGATATGTTGGGCTGTGAATGATCCTAGCCTTTGTGGCTCAGGAAAAGAAGTCCTGATTTGTTGCCTTTATTTGAAGGAACCATTAAAAAGAGACACTTGTGGGACACAGCTTGATTGTCGACTTATCACTTAAAAAAAATAATTTGAAATTCCTGATCCTCCTGTTCTTCCTTATTGGAAGAAGATCCTGAGATGCCTCCTGAACACAAACAACAGTTGTGTTACATCTAAAATCTCTGTGTTAATGTGGTGTTTTCTCCCTCAGAGCTGTTTGACAACTACATGCAGCAGGATGCTCACGAGTTCCTGAACTACCTGCTCAACACCATCGCTGATCTTCTGCAAGAGGAGAGGAAGCAGGAGAAGACCAATGGTCGCCTCGCTAACGGCACGCTGGACTCCCAGAATAACAACAGCAACGCCACGCCGGCTCCCACCTGGGTCCATGAGATCTTCCAAGGCACTCTGACCAATGAGACACGCTGCCTCACTTGTGAAACGGTAGGAGGCCTCACTGGGAGAACAGCTCAGGCTGTGTTACAGTTGCATGCGTGTTAACAGTTCACATGAAGATTTCTACCAGTTTGTAGTTTATTAGAAAGTTATTTAATCTGTGTTCAGGCTGATGTTTGTAGGTTTAGTTGCTTTAACTGATTTTGATGTGTTTTCTTCTCAGATAAGCAGCAAAGATGAGGACTTTCTGGACCTTTCAGTGGATGTAGAACAGAATACCTCCATCACACACTGCCTCAGGTAAACTACTATTTTGATAAGTTAATTTAATGAAAAGCTTCAAACAACGATATAAGACGTGATTGTTCAGCGTCTCAAGTCAACAATAAGAAAGTTAAATGTTGTGGTTGTTACAGACTGATCAGTTCAAAAGCAAATAATCGTTTTTAAATCAGTGTATGATTTAAACTGACAGTTTTTTTTCCTGTGTCCAGAGGTTTCAGTAACACAGAGACTCTGTGCAGTGAGTACAAATACTACTGTGAAGAATGTAGAAGCAAACAGGAGGCACACAAGAGGTCAGTGTCTAATTTGTTCTGCATTTGAGTTTCTGTTTTTTAAAAACACACTTCAGAAGAAAACTGTGTGTCTGACTCTGTGACTCAGGATGCGTGTGAAGAAGCTGCCGATGATCCTGGCTCTGCACCTAAAGCGCTTTAAGTACATGGAACAGCTGCAGCGCTACACCAAGCTGTCCTATCGAGTCGTCTTCCCCCTGGAGCTCCGTCTCTTCAACACCTCTGGGGACGCCACCAACCCCGAGAGGCTGTACGACCTGGTCGCTGTGGTGGTGCATTGTGGGAGGTGTGTAGGTGAACGTACTGCCAGAGGACAACTTTTTATAACGTCTTCTCAGCAGCTCTGTGCAAATCTGACAGAAATAATAGAGCAAGGAAGAATGAAAATGACAGATTGATGAGTCTTACAGATGTAAAAATGATCCTGTGTTGTGTTTATTTCAGAGCAGCGAGGTGAATCATGAAGTGATTGACAGCATCGCTATGATACTATAAATAGTCTATTACTCACTCAGAAGCCTTTAGGAGTTAAAATAAACAAACACTGGTTAATTTAATTAATCAGATTTGCTGCTGCTGCAACATTTAATTTAATCTGTTTTTGCTGCAAAGTGGTTTATGTTGCCTTTGAAAGATGCAGATGTGAAAACTACCAGTTTGATGTCTGTAGTACAGAGATGTGTTTCCCTTTTCTGGTCATGTTTTGATTGAATGAGTCCAGTACCAGACCTTAGGCCTTAGTTGGGTCCAGGTCTGACGTGTTCCTGGTTGTTCTCCTGTGAACTATTACCGTATTTTTTTCAGACTATAAAGCGCACTGGATTATAAGGCTCAATATCAATGAACGGGTCTATTTTCATACATAAAGCGCACTGGATTATAAGGTGCATTAAGTGAAACAAAACAGTCAGATAAGTCCTTATACACACACCGTAATATTACGGTGTGTGTAGCATAGTATGTGTTACTCTGCGAGGCTCCTGAATACAGTAGCTGTAATGCGGCTTCGTAGATTACCAAAGTCGTACTAAAATATTTAGACAGATTTTTGAGCACCGTGTACCACACAAAATTGGTTCGAGGTCAATAAGCACAACCAGAATTAATACAAAAGGTGCATCGGATTATAAGACGCACTGTCGATTTTTGAAAAATTAAAGGATTTTAAGTGCGTCTTATAGTCTGAAAAATACAGTACATGCTGTGACATAAATAAATTAACAAGAGGATGAAGCAGTCACTTTATAAACCAGATCTGAACAAGTTAACAGTGTTTCATACTAGTCTGTAGTGATACAACCAGCTGTTAGCATTGCTACGTGTCCCATCTCTACACCTAACCCTTACCTTTGTTACGATAACTCGGTTAAAGGTTAAGTTGAATCCTGACACAGTGTTTTGTTTTTGTTTTTTCTCTAGTGGTCCAAACAGGGGTCACTACATCGCCATCGTCAAAAGTCATGACTTCTGGTTGCTGTTTGATGATGATATTGTGGAGGTGAGTGAGACACTGTGATCTTGATGATGATGATGAGTATATGTGCTGTTTACAGATGTTCTCACCGTGTTTGTTTCTCTTCTTGTAGAAAATCGATGCTCAGGCCATAGAAGAGTTCTACGGTCTCACATCTGAAATCTCCAAGAACTCTGAGTCGGGTTACATCCTCTTTTACCAGTCCAGAGACTAAACATGGACGTCCAGCATTTCACCACAGAAACTGGGAGAAACTCTGTTCTCTCCACATCTGGTGGTGGCGGTAGTGGTGGTGAGGAAGAGGATGGGGAAGAAGAGGAGGAAGGCGGCGGGCGGCAGCAGCAGCACCATAAACACACCATAGCAGCCTGAGCGATGTCACACCTGCTCGTGCAGCTGTAATCCATACCTGTGCTTCTACACACTCGGCGCTGCAGCTTCAGTCATGGACGTTCTGCCTGTGAACGAGCTGCCTCCCCCCTTCCTCACCTCCCTCACTTCCTCCTCTCCTCTGGCCTCATGTCTCCCCCCCGTCATCCTTCACTCTGACTGGACGCCGCCGCCGCTGCCACTGCTGCTGCTGCAGAGACAATGAGACGATGATGAATGAAAACTGTATGACGATTGTTTTTAGAGACACTGAATGAAGCTGTACAGATGTTGGCTGAGTGCTGTATTAGTTTTTGTGGGGGTGTTGGGGGTTGAACGGGTATTTAATAATTCCTATGATGTAATATTGGCCTGGTGTCGTCACTCCCCCCCTACACACACACACATACACACACTGAGTACAGTGGGATTCACTGGGAGCAGGAGGGACTGTGGATGTAGTGGGGGGGTGACACCAGCAGTGTCTTTCTACAGTGTACAGATGGTATTTGTATAAATATGACAGGATAACGATCAGTGAGGCTGGGGAGGAGGGATGGAAAAGGGAGGGGGGTGTAAGCAGTCGTGTTAACACTATGGTGCACTTTTGATACCGTTTTGTAGGTGAGTTCATGTGAGGGTTCGCTTGAAGACGCTGTCGTGACGCGATCATTTTCTGTTTTAAAGAAAAAGAAATAAAGCGCTGAGCCTGCAGGGGGCGTGCTCTGCTCTGTGCCTCTGTCCCAACATAGGTGCGCACCGATATGGATGATGACTCACAGGAGGGGTCGGTGTGGTAGGGGGGTGGACTAGACTCAGCAGCGCCGCTATAGTGGTGGTACTTGGTAGTGCAGCTGCCATTTCACCGCAACAGGAGCTATTTTTATCGACAGGTGCTGAGGAGTGAGGAGCACTGGGTGTGGTCCATGAAGGTGGGGGGTGGTGTTTTTTTTTTTTTTTTTTGGTTTGGTTTTTTGTGGGGTTGGCTGGAGGGGCACTCATCAGGGATGCTGACGGGGGGAGGATGAGTCCAGCATCTTAACATGTGGATGTGGAATCTAAAGCACTGAACTGAGATCAGTTTTACGCATAAACGCACAGAAAACACACACATCGTCTCCAGACATCAGGCTCTTTAATGGAGTCCGGGCGGCTTCTGCTGGGAGTCTGGACCGTTTGGGACTCCTCCTTTATCACCGACCCCCTCCTCTCCCTCGCGCTCCACACACACACACACACACACCTCCTCCTCCTCCTCTCTTCCGTCGCTTCTCCCTGCACAGCCGCAGTCTACGGCGATGCGCCGTTAACGGCAGAGCCGCTCCGCGCTCTTTTCTTCTTCCATCATCCCGCTTTCAGGACCAGCATCACCCCCTCCTCACCCTTTCTTCCCTCCCTCTCCGGGCTGCTGCGTCTCTGTCCGCCGGCGCTGCTCTGTCCTCACCCACATCATGGAGACACCAGCCAGTCGTTCATCCATCTAGACGGGGAGCGTCACCTCACAGTGTCAAGGTAGGATGGAGGAAGGATGGAGAGGAAGGGGAGGGAGGGAGGTGAGGTGGGGGATGAAGGCGGCGGAGCGTCTTTTTCTCTTCAAAGATGAACCAAACGCAGCTCGTTTTCTCTTCAGCGTCTCGCCGCTGATGCGGCGGCCCGCTGTTTTTTTTTCCTTTCTTTTTTTCTTTGCGCTGTTTTACGCGAAGGTGCTGCCGCTGCGGCTCTGATAGCGGCGGTGCCGGTGGACCGTCATTGATACCCGCTGTCAGAGGAGATGATGATGATGTGGCCTGGCCGTGCTGCAGAGCCTGCCGCGGTTTTTTTCTCCGCTACCGCTCGTGCACACATTAATGGCTCGTGGTGCGTGGAGGCTGCAGGCCTCGATCCATCCTGACCTGTGCGCAGAGGTTTATTTTATTATTGAACATCAGTGAGAGGGTGGGTGTCCACAGACAGACACACACACACCCTGAGTGTGTGGGAGTTGGTTTATTTTGTGAATCCATAGGCATTCACAAAATAAACACACATTATATTAAGTTTTATCTATAATATTATTAACTGATAGTATATGTGTGTGTTTCAGACGGGGGGCACAATGAGTGAAGAGCCACCGGTCACCCCCAACTGGCTGACCCCTGACCCCACAGCATGGGCCAGCGGCAGCGGGGGACCGATGGACAACAGCACCAGCTTGGGGACGTTCCCACCGGAGGCGTCCCTGACCCCTCACCCACTGCCCCTGCTGGTCAACCCTTGGGACATAGTGCTGTGCTCCTCCGGGACTCTGATAGCCTGTGAGAACGCCCTCGTGGTGCTGGTGATCTGGCAGAACCCGGCGCTCAGAGCCCCCATGTTCCTGCTGATCGGCAGCCTGGCACTGGCCGACCTCCTCGCCGGCCTGGGCCTGGTGCTTCACTTCACCTGTGCCTATTTGCTTCGCTCTGACTCGGCCCAGCTGCTGACCGTGGGCCTGGTAGTGGCTTCCTTCTCCGCCTCAGTCTTCAGCCTGCTGGCCATCACCATCGACCGCTACCTGTCGCTGTACTACGCCCTGACCTACAACTCGGAGCGGACGGCGGCATTCACCTACACCATGTTGGTGCTCCTGTGGGGTCTGTCTCTGTGTCTGGGTCTGCTGCCAGTCACAGGGGTTAACTGCCTAGCGGAGGAGGCCACGTGCAGCGTGGTGCGACCACTGACCAAGAACAACATCGCCGTGCTGTCTGTCTCCTTCCTACTGCTCTTTGGCCTCATGCTGCAACTCTATGTCCAGATCTGTAAGATCGTGATGCGTCACGCTCATCAGATCGCCCTCCAGCATCACTTCCTGGCTGCCACGCCCCACTATGTCACCACCCGGAAGGGTGTGTCCACGTTGGCAATCATCTTGGGCACCTTCGCCGCCTGTTGGATGCCGTTCACCGTATACTCGCTCATTGCCGACTACACCTACCCTCCGTTGTACACGTACGCCACGCTGGTGCCTGCCACCTACAACTCCGTCATCAATCCGGTCATCTACGCCTTCAGGAACCAGGAGATCCAGAAGGCGCTGTGGCTCGTGTGCTGCGGTTGCGTGCCCAGCAGCGTGGCCCAGCGTGCAAGGACCCCTAGTGACGTCTGACCCCAGCAGGTGGGAAGAAAGAGGTGCTGCCTGTTGGGATGGTGCCACAGAGAGCAGGTGGGGGGATGTGGAAAGGGGCGTGTCAATCTCTGTTACAATCACTCTCTGCCCTTCCTAGTAAAGGTAGCCCCCCTCCTCCAACCTCCAATACCTTGTCCACCCCCTGCCACGCCCTTCCCTCCCTCATTGTTGAGTGCATCACTTGCTCAGCAGCAGCAGCCATGAATACAGACAGTGAGTGCGTGTGAAGCAGGAGCAGGTCGCGGTCTCTGCTGCTGAGAACGTGCGTCGAAAGCTAAACAGACGCGGAGCTAAAAATAGAGCCGCGCTCTGATCCGCGTCCTCCAGCAGAAACCTGCTGCTCCGTCCTCTGCTTCTCTCTCTGGACTGTGCAGGAAGTGTTTAAGCTGAGACGTTGAGGACAAAAAGACCCCCCTCCATGCCACCCATTCACCACAACCACCCTGACACCATTAACCACCATCTCCTCCAGTGACCTCTAACCATGTGACCACCTGCAGGGTGAACGGTGGAGACCTGCTGATTGTTATCTGAATGTAACTCCATGTCTTTCATCTTAAACACCAGCCTCATTATGTCTGACGCAAGCACAGATCATCCCGAGTCCCTGCTTCAGTGTTTTTAGGAGGTCATCCAGGCCACTCGAGGCGATGTGGCGCCCTGACGTCATCACTACCCTGATGATGTTTGTTTATGTTGTGTCACACTGCTCTGATTCATTCCTCCATCCATTCAGATCATGTCAGCAATAACTGGCCAGTGACTGGTAGTTATTATTTTTAGATGTGAAGCAATACTCAGACAGCAATAACATCCCATAATGTCCCAACACCACTTCTTCCTGCTTAGTGAAATCTCCAAACGGCCACAAGGCTGAGAGGTGAGGTGGAGGGGGGGCGGTGTGAAGCTTCAGTGTTGCGTCTTCAGATGTGGGTGAGGGTGAGGGGAGAGAGGGTGACACCACTGCCTCATTTCTTCCACCACAGTGTTTTTTTTTTTTTTTTTTTTTTTTATTTCCGACTCGTCGTCTCGTGAGGACGATGCGTCGCTGCCTCTTGTGAGCAGACGAACTTGTCCTGAGTGTCGTGACCTCCGGTGTCAGTCTGTGATCTGGGACTGTGTTTTTCGTGCAAACGGTATGAACTGCATGGCCTCTGAGTGTGTGCATGTGTGTCTGTGTGTGTGTGTTTGTGATACAGCAGCTCAGCAGACCATAATCTGTCTCCTTGTGTTGTTGTTATTGGGTGGGTGGGGCACAGGTCCTGTTTACCCCCCACTCTCCTCCTTGACTTTTGAGTATAATGCTGCCAGTCTTCCTGTCGACTCTGAGAGAAGTGGCCTCGTTACGTGTCTCGAGCTTCTCTTTTTTTTTTTTTTGAAGACTGGACGAGGAAGACGACTGTCCAGCACTTCGAGCCAAAGTGAAAGAGACACTGAATGAAGTGGATCGTGGTTTCTGTCTCCTCTGTTTCTAATATCCTTCTCTACTTTAGATGATCAGCCTGGAGGTTGGAGGCTGGTGTCCGTTAAGTGACCTCTGAATGATTATATGAGCTAAAACAAAAAAAAAAAAAAACAACAACAAAACAAAACAAACATCCACGTCCGATCACAACGACGATGCGTCCTCTTTTCCTTCCTCGTGAAAAAAAAAAAAAACCCAGAGGCGTTTAACATCTCTGGGTTTGGATCAGGTGATCGAGTGACAAGTGAGGAAGATGAAGAGCAGAGTCTGTGAGCATCGGGACTGAAGCTGTGGTGACTCAGACTGACGTGTCACAAACGTCACTCTGGTTCCTTTACCTTCGGAGAAAAGTCTATTTTGTTATATTCATTGAAAAGTTATATTTTTTTCCACTTTGGTCTTGATTCTTTCTGGTTCTGATGTTGTGCGATAAAAACGGCGCTGTAAAGCCTTTTTCTGAATGTAGTAATTATTAAACTGTCTAACTGACCCCCACCCCCCCTCCACTCATTGGTTCTGTAAATAAGGCATGCATAAGGAGGGGGGGGTGGCTTCTATCACCACCAACCAACCACCACCACCGTGCATGGTGCTGCCAAAGCCAATCACTAAGGATCAGTTGGGTCGCACCATTTCCTCCACATCAGTTGTGTCATGTAGAAATTGTTCTGTTCACTTTCCTGGCTTCAATACACAGCAGGGTGTAAAGGCTGGTTGATGAAGGGGAGGGGGGGGTTGAGGATGTGTGTGTGGGGGGGGGTGTCTCTCTCTGATTGGTGAATGTTTCCTCTTGTGCAGCAGACAAACAGTGTTGAGATTTTCACAGCGGAGCAGGTGTGAACATGTGAACAAGGGCTTTGTATCCAGGACAGTTACAGGCTGACGTTTATCTGCAGATCCAGAGCAGCGTGTGTCTGACGGTTACTAATCTAGAGCTAAATATCAAAACACTCAAGGGCCTGTGAATGTGTGCGTGTGTGTGTATTTTGGGGAGGGTTGAAAGGGGAAGGGGAGGGAAGGGAGGGGGGTGGCACCACAGTAACAGCATCTTGTGTAGACGTATGCGTAGTTTTTCGATGTGAAATGCACTTTATTTTTTGGATGAAAATGGCACAACAACTTAAGTATCTGCAAAATGAAACGTATTACCGATAATCAACATGCACTAACTTAACTGAGATATTGTACAAACCTTTGTGTGAACGTGTTGTCTATTTTTCCAAAGTGTTAGTCGTACTTTTTATTGCTTTGTTAGTTCACTTAACTGACAGATCTTGTTAATTTTCTATTAAAACCAACGTGCTGTGCATAAAACTCCCGCCTTGACTCATTTATCCCTCCTTCGCACACTTCTGTTTCCCTGGCAACTCCCTTCTTAGCTGTACTGTTACCATGGAAACTGATGTCTCTGAGCCAGGTATGTGTCGTCTCTATGGCGACAGCAGATCAGTAAAGAGACATGGCAGCTTAGTTTCATTCATCATTTTATTTTTTTTCTTTCTGGGTCAAAGGTTACAGAGCTCACACCCTACTCCACCCAGATGACTTGATCGATCATTGTATTAATAATTAATATCAGTTTTTTTTTTTTTTACACATGGTCTTCTCCAGCATTTTCATTTATTAATGTCTACGAGTTAAATTCAGCTTCTATATGTAAAAACATTTAAAAAAAACACAGGGATAGTGGTTCATCGCCACAGGGACGTTTCTACTTCTTCTCTACGTGTCTTTGACTCTACAGGAAGTGACCACCTCCACAGTGTGTCGGGTTAAAACAGCAGCAGGACTTCACTTGTCTTTTTTTTTTTTTTTTTTTTACAGTGTTGATGAATACAAACCCACATTTCCAGTTTTGGACCATTCAGCTTATATCAACTTAAAGTGTGTGTGTGTGTGTGTGCAGTGAACGTGACATCGACTGATTGTGTTTATTCAGTGTTTTTCTCCCAAGTTTCACGTGTGTTAATCCGACCAGTCGTTCTCCTCCAGCTCGGAGTCATCCTCGGAGTCAGAGTACTCTACGGCGATGCGTCGCGACAGGATGGTGGCCACGTCGTTTCCAACCGGCTCCCTCTTCGCCTGCTGCTCTTGCTGCTCCTGCACCTTCTTCAGCTGGATACCTGCAGGGACGACACAGTATGAGTTTATGTTACTGTCCTCAGATGGAGCAGGAGAGAGAAAAGCATCATTAGGCTCAGTTCTGCTCTTACCCATGCGTATGGCAGCTAGCAGATCGCTGCGGGCATCGTTGACCACTGTGGACTCAGCAGGGACCGAGGATGACATCTTGTGGGTTGTGGAGTGGGAGGCACCAGCTGGAAGAGGGGGAGGTGGAGGACCGGGAGGGGGTGGAGCCGTCTGGAGTCCAGATACAGGTGGTGGAGGTGGAGCATAGCCGCCGGTGCCAACCATTGGTCCGGGAGACATCGGACCTCCTGGAGGTGAGGCAAAGGCAGTTTGGGCAGAAGGGATGAGAGGAGCTGGAGGAGGCGGAGGGGGGCCAGTGTTGGCGTAGCCGTCCATACTGCAGGAGGAGAAGGAGAAGGTCAGAGAGTGAGAGATTACACTGTTACAGGTGCATCAGGGCTTAGAAGAAAGACTCACCCACCAGAGGGCAGCAGTTTCACACAGTTCAAGATTCACAGAAAAGATATTAACTATATATATATATATATATATATATATATATATATATATATATATATATATAATCTATGTATTTGTGTATATGATATACAGATGTATACCAGCCTGGGTATCATATGTGTAAAAAAATACACTGGAGAAAATAAAAACTATACATAAACATTCAGGTGAAGAAACCTGTAACATAACATTACAGTTTGATATATAAATATATATCAAAAATATGGGTTATTGTTATCCAGAAGTAAAGTAGTAGCTCAAAAACTGGTGACACTTGTCTTGTATGTTACCTGTAATCCACTGGGGGGAGGGAGATGGAGCCACCGTTCATGGCCTCAGTGGGTGGAGGAGGCAGTGGGACCTGGTGGTGGTGAGATCGCCCCAGTGTCCCACCCTGATACACCATCATAGCCCTGCCCCTGTTATCATGCTCCCCTCCCCCACGAGCGGCGTGTCCCGTAGCCATCTGGGCAGCCAGAGCGCTGGGCGGGGGGCCAGAGTAGGTGTGGGCGTGGCCGGCGTGGTTCATGTTGTTGGGGTAGTGGTGCTGATCTAAACCGTGACCCCTGAGGAGAGACCAGAGGACGGAGGTTAAGGATAAGAAAGAGGAGAATGAAGCGACAGATCGGACCATGGGTTCTTACTGACCTGTTCTCGGGAGACATGGAGCCCTCAGAGGACGCTCCCCGGTCCCGGTGGATGGTGTGGCGATGATCCGGCCTCAGCTCCTTATCCAGAGCCATCATGTTCCACTCCTGACGACGGTTCCTCGCCTTGCGGACCTTCTTCACCTCCCTCTGCAACGTCCCATCCACACAGCGTCGCTGCTCCTGGAAGAACAAAGTGTAAACAGAGGTTCCTCATCACAGCCAAAAAAAAAAAAAAAACATTACTCACTAATAACATCTCAACAACTCAAACTAAAGAAACCACAGAACCGAACCTTCTGCTTCCTCTTCTCCTTCCTCTTGTCCTCAGTGTCCTGCAGCATCTTCTCCTTCCACAGGTCAAAGAAGTACGAGGGGTCGGTGTAGAACTTCAACGCCTCCTTGTGGTCGTCCCTGCAGAGATCCACACCAAGAGGATTCAACATATTGTCTGGACACAAACCTGAAGGAACCTACATGAACCTGTATTAAACTGTGTGAACCTATAGGAACAGGATCAGGACCTTTAGAATAGAAAAGGACAGAATATTTTATTTGTCCCTCAAGGGGATATGTATCTGTTTGACAGCATAAAAATGATAAAAATAGATTAACATTTTTTATTTTTTTAATGTGATGTGCGCTCCCTGGTTCTGTTCTTTTATTTTTTTGTATTATTCTTATACGGAATAATTTAGGTCCATAAAACAAAACTGCAGAAAGGCAGTATGAACAAAATCACCCAAACTTTCTACATCCATCCTTTCCCACGTCGTTGACAAACTAAAGCTGTAATTAATGTAATGTAAGATGGAAATGTGCCTTTCTAGTTAAAAATAAAATTAAAAAAAATAGATTAACAGAAAATAAAATAGTTAACAGAAAAATAAACAAATAGTTTATATAAAAAATAAAAGGTGTAAATCTCCAGACATGATTATTAGCAACAGATTAGCAGTGTTTTTATCTCCTGTCTCCCTGTGGGGTGTGTGTGTGTGTGTGTGTTCAAGCTGGGCGGGTTCCTGTCAGAACCTCCACACACCAGAACGTCATCGTCCAAACAGGCAGCATAAAATAAAACACAAATTCACTGTTCTACCATGTCTGAGTGTGTGATCTACTGTATCTACACTGTTCTACTTTTCTCTACTGTGCTCTCTGATTTCTCTGCATGCAGTGGCAGCTCTGACCTGTAGGAGGACAGGATGCTGAGTGGAGGTGGTTTGTCGCTCAGGTTGTACATCTCTTTCACTGGGATGGGGACGCTGCTCTTGGACACCACCTGCTGGTCTTGAGTGGTGGAGCTCTTGAAGGCTTTCCTCATGTTGATGTCTTGCAGCGAAACTGAAAGGAAACACATGAAACGCATAAATAAAAATGCTGTGTAACGCTGCATTTGAACAGTCTGAAGACATGTTCACAGAGCAGCAGCAGCCTCAAGGTTACAGCCTGTTAACGACTCGCTGCACCTTTACCCTCTGACCTCTGACCTACCTTCCTCCACAGTGGAGTCCAGCTGTGTGACCTTGACGGCCAGCCGGTCGATGCGGTCCTGGAGAGAGTTGGCACGCAGGTAGAAGGTGTTGGCTTCGTTAAACAGCTCGCCGAATATATCCTCCGCATGTTTACCTGGACAGATGGAGACAGAAGACAGGAAATGTGAGAACAAAGAAGACCATCAGTCAATAATTTGGTCACGTGATACGTCTCCTTATAGCAACATGAATAATTTAGATAAAGTCAATAACACACGGTCACTGTGAGACTTAGAGGCTCTGTTTGCTGCAGTGATTCAAACATTTCCCAGCAGCTTGCAGGGGGGGAGGTTTAAGGGGGTGTTTTGATTTCCAGTCATGGAGCTGGTCCCCTCCCTGTTCAATAAAACACATGGAGACGACCGGCTGCCGCTTCATAACAAACACTTTTCCTGCAAGATCACAACTACACATGTGTGGAGCTATTTGTGTCCCTCCTGCCGACAGGATGGGCTGCAGGACAAATATTTAGAGGAAGGAAGAACCACTGAGCCTGTGGCCTCTGACCTCTCTGAGGGTCCTTATGGTTCACTAACACACATAACATGCACACGGACACACACAGTGTATATTGTGTGTGTGTGTGTTGATCACCAGAGCTTGTGTGAGTGTTTATATTTAACCCACAGCTGCTGATGAAAGGCCCACTCCCCACACAGGAACTCGCTACAATAAGAGACTAAAACGAACGCAGCAGCATTAAGCCTGAGATTGAGTTTATGATGTTAGATGGACACAGTCAGCTGAGGATAAGTCACATGATAACACAGACTGAAGACGGACGTGAAGACAGATCAGTCCGATACTGCAGGCAACGCGCACACACACACACACACACACACACACACACACACACACACACAGCTGTCCACAGAAGTTCATTTCTGCAGAGCTTTCTAAAAGGATTACATTTCAACCCTCCATGTTCCAGAGCGACGCCGCTGTAAGCTGCTAGCCAAGTGACCCCGGGCTGTGTAACCATGACAACGCCCCAATCAATCACAGCTTCAAAGCATGTGATGTCGTCCTGCTACACAGCAGCTACACAGACAGTCAGAGTTTTTAGCCTGAGGAGGTTGAATGTTTCTGTTTTTAATGTCACACTGGAACGGTTTCCTGTCTGTGAGTGGTCTGTGTGTGTGTTTGTATGTGTGTGTGTGAGTCTTACTCAGGCTGCTAAGCTGACGGATGATGGCGGACAGCGTGTTGTTCATCACACACTCCAGCTCGCTGCCGATGCCATCGGGGAGTTCCCCTCGGCAGAGGTGACGGGGCTCGATGTTCCTCTTCACCAGCGGCATGATGACGATGACAGTTTCACAGCAACACAATCTGCGGAAAAACACGTGTTTTAGAGACGGTTACCATCGTTACGGAGACTGACAGTGATGGAGGAACGAGCTGTGGACATGTGGAGTCAGGAGACTGAATTTATGAATGAAATAATGATGTTTTGATTAACTTATTGACCGGCAAAGACTGAATCAACGAACTGATCAAATACTTGATTGTATGGGTCAGATAATATAATAATTCCACAGATTACATAAAACAAACTGGAACCAATCAACTCATTACAATTGAACAACTAACAAAGCAATCGAACATATTGATTAGATGACTAATAGTTTCGGTTTCGGTTAAACTGTGATGCTTTGTCATAATAATTATAATGATATAATTATAATTTTGCTCATATCATAGTCTGTATACACTCTGAAATTATTTCTATTGTTCATAATCCTTATATATAATAGCTCTTATTGCTTTCTGTCTGATATATATTACCTGCTATGTTTACTACTGCTGTAACATTGTGGGACTAAAAAATTAAACTTATCTTAAACAATAAATAAAGACTGTTGTTGTCATTGTCCTGAAACACTGACAGTGCTCTAATGGAACATAATAATCCTGCAGTGTGTGTGTCCTCGCCACAAATTCATGTATAGCATCACAGTCTGCAGCTTGTTTTGTGTTGTGGGGTGTTCCTATTATTTTGTCCACCTTCTGTGTATTCACTGTATGTGAAAACAAACAGTGATGATGAGGACCAGCTCACAGATTAGAGCATTAGAGACGGTGCGGGATAATCCCAGACCGGCTCGTCACAGGTCCAGCTGGACGCCAGCAGCGTCAAGACAACGATGGACCACAGACTGATACTGAATCAGAACCCTGAAGCCCCCAACCCTGCTGGATCAGATCTTCACACTTCACATCATTAGTGTGTAGTTCAAAAGACAGATAATTACTCAAAGTGGGATAAAATCCTGTGGCGCATCGGAGCAGAAGTCTTATCAGCTCTTCTTCCTGCTTCCTGTTTTTGTGGTCTTGGTCCAGCTCCTGTTTCCTGGTCCTCCCTGTGTCACATCTCTACTTCCTGTCCAAACACTTGACCAGAACAATACAGCAGCAGGACAAAAAGACACCCAGCATGGGACCTTCACATGAAGATTTCAGCCTCGGCAGCAATCATATGATTTTACACTTAATCAGCACAGATCAACAGTGTCACTGTTCACCATTAATGAGAAACAAGTCCTTCTGTCAGCTGAGAGTCTCAGCAGGACGCCACCTTCACCACATAATGTTTCACTGCAGCTGAAAACACACCAAGACCAGATCTCACCAGCCAAGTCCTCATCTCACCATCTGACCCCCCTCATCGACACCACCACCCCCCTAAACCCAACAGCCTCACACTACTGAAAGAAAACAACAGGGTGAAATTACACCATGTTGTGCTACCACAAAGGAGCCCAGCCACCGTCAGATCTGGTTCTGGAACAAAAGATCTGGTTCTGGACAAAACTGAAATCAGGACCGAGACCAGGACTAAGACGTGGACCTGCTCATGTTTAACGTCTGGAGACAGTTTGGAAACATGGTCCCTGTTGTTGCACAGCGAGGATGTGACGCTAATGAGGAGATTGCATGTTTGTGCTTTAACTGTTGGGCCTGACGGGCACATCAATGAGGCGAAATAATGAGGGAGGGGGGTCGGAGGGGAGAGGAGGGGGGGCGGGGGTGTAGAGGAGGTGGGGTGCACAAGCAAAGGAGGGTCCATGAGACTGACGGACAGAGACAGAGACAGGAACAGTGAGAAACTGAGAATGAGTGAAGCATTAAGAGGTGGACAGTGTGCGTGTGATGTGTGTGTGTATGTGCGTACGCATGTGTGTGTGTGTGTGTGTGTGCGCGCGCGTGTGTGTTGTGTGGGGGAGGGGTAGAAACAGGGACCTCGGGGGAGCCACTGAAAGGTTCCCGGGACAATAGAGCCCCGTTCACAAGGCAACAGCACTCGCTCTCCCATGCATCCTCCCCCCTTTCCTCCCTCCCTCCCCCTCGACCTTCTTTAAGGCCCCTCTGCTCTTGTAATGAAAGCTCAACACACACACACACACACACACAGCACCAAGATGATAACAAGCTTTAAACACACACTTTCACTCTTCTACGTGTGTTGGGATAAATTCTCACAACACACACACACGTTCCCAGCAGCAGTAGCTTCACACAGATCCAGATCCTGGACCTGGATGTGGTTGTAGATGTAGATGTGGGGTCATGACTAATTAATGATGCAGCTTCTTGTGTTCATGCTGTTTCACTCATCCTGATGTGGTGAATAATGCAGCCTGGATTACGTCAGGTCACACTGATGTACAACATCTCTGCTCACAAACAGCGACACACTTACGGTGCTCTGATGTGATGCATTCTGGGTAAAAAAGAAAAAAAAAGTGGCCTTTGACCTTATTTCCTAAATCAAGAAGCGTAACATCTTTGATAACGTTCACTTGATTATTAATTTGCAAAAAAAAAAACCTAGCTATGACGTCTGCTTGATAATCTGTCGGATTATTGCCTGAGTCATTATGGAGATTAACATCTGATTCAGCAAGAAGTTGATCAATAAACTGATCAGATCATGAAATTATCAACTGTCAGTTTGTCATCAGAAATAATCTGTGCATTTTTACAAATTAGACTGATCAGAGATCAGTTAGTCGACAATTCAGAATTAAAAAAAAATGAATCACACAGAATAATCTGAGTTGATTTTATATATTATTATTAATAATCTGTAACAATATTCAACACTTTACCTTTGAGTTTAGTTATTGATGCGTCCACACACACACACACACACACACACACACACACACACACACACACATTAATGGCAGCCTCGATCAATCAGTGTCCCGCTCCGTCGCGTCCTGATCCTGGTCTTGACTGACCCACTTCTGCTCAGCTCGCTTCACTTTAACACCAATTTACCATCAGTGATGAACCAGCTTCAGACACAGTTTCTCATGATCCGGATCCAGGTTTGACCCGTTAGCTTAGCTCACGTACAGCGGTCGAGTTCTAAGTCCGGACTAATAATTCAGAAACTGAACCGTGAGCCTAAATCACGGACCTGGTCTAAGGTCAGCGTTGTGGTGTTATATATATATTTGTGTGTGTGTGTGAAGAAGCTGAAGGCCTTACCAGCACCAGAGTCTTTGCAGGATCAGTCCGTCCTCATGTCCCGGTGGTCTCCCCCCAGCGCTGCCATCCCGAGTCCAGGACCGTCTGCCCAGTCCGGGAGACTCTGAGGATGAAGACACGCCCACTAGACGCTTCTACGAATCACATCACAGAGCAGGGGCTTTAACACGTGACGAACGTTCGCTCTAGCCAATAGCGTTTCTCCAAAGGAATGATTGACAGGGATACACCCCAGCTCTGAAACATAGGAGTCAACGGAGGGGGCGGGGCTTCGGCTGGGCGTCGCTCTAAAGCTTAACGGTTTTTTATTTATTTATTTATTTATTTTGACGCAACTGAGTCCGAGACCAGGTCCAGACCCGGTCTGAATTATAAAGTTCTAATTATAACAAACAAAACAAATGAGTCTATCTAAGAAGCGGGAAGACTCTCATTTAAATACAGTTCAGCATGAGAAGGGATTTGTTTACATTTGTCAGACGTTTATCAATGATGGAGACGATTTTTTTTATGATCAATAATCAATCACACTTTTTTGTTTATGATCATCATCAACAAAATTTACAGTCATACAGCCGTTTAGTGATATGATTACACACATACACACACTGAGCATCAACAAAATGAAGGTTTCCATTTTTATTGTCAGGATACTTGCTTCATGTAAAATATTTCAATACAATACAGTACAATGTTCCACCTGCCGTCCTCCATGCGACTGGTTGCTTGTGTCATCATGTTGTAAGGCCCACCCACAGCGGCCCGAGCTCTCACGCAGCTCCGCCGCCATCGAAACAAAACCATGAAAACTGATTAAATTATAAACTATTAAAATCTGTCCTTTCTGAACAAAACCCCCCTCCATGCCGCAGCTGTGGAGGGGGTGAGGGTTGGGGGGTGGGGTGGGGCTCCACCTCCTCCCAGCATGCTTCACAGCAGCAGCAGCAGCAGCGGCAGCGGCTCAGCCATCGGCTGAGCGCCACAGGCACTGAACAGACAGACGGACAGGAAGTCTGTCAGCGCTGGCAGTCACATAGCAGCTTTCAGTCTCATCCAAGCTTCAACAGGAAGAGGGTGGGTGAGTGGGGCATGGGTGGAGGTGTGGGGACAGGTGTTTCACCGTCAGGTTCTGCTCTGTAGCTGTGTTTGTAATACTGGGGTCATGGAGCCCTCTGTCAGGGAGGGGAGGGTGGATTGTTGCCTTGGACGTCCCCACATCCCTCAGTACATTCGTTCAGGTGGGCGTAGTGAGGGCTGTGTGTATGTATGTATGTATGTGTGTGTGAGTATGTGTATGTGGGAGAGGGGGTGGGGTTCAGTAGCGGTGGTTTGGGTGGGTCTGGTGGGAGTACTGGGGCGGCTGTTGGGAGGTAGTGGAGTATCCCATGCTGCTTTGGGGCAGTGATGTGCTTGGTCCAGGGTTCTGGTAGGCAGCATGTGGATTGGATCGCTGCGGGACAAACGACAGGAAGACATGTTGACATGTTTCTGACACAGATGACAGACTTTCCTGTCTTTTAATGTGGCTACATCACTATAGTAACTTGTGCTGAACAATTAATGAATGAACCAAACTTTCTTATAAATGATCTGAACTATTAAATGCGTGAATTTGCTTATAATGGTTTAGCTGTGATTATAGGTGAAGCTGGAACCTACTTTTATATTGAACAATGTCATTTTTAACCTCAGAAAACCAATGCACATTCAACCTGTTTTTATTTCTTAGATAATGCTCAGTTTTAATGAGCAGCACCTTGATTTCTGCCAATTTTACTGTTTTTCTGGAAACATGCCTTTAGTGAAATAAAAGTTCACGTATTTATTATTACATGGCACTTGATCATTTATGGATCATTGTGGGCTGATACTGGGAGGAATAAAACACTCTGCACATACACGATAAAACTGCGTATGTGTGTAAGGTGCATAGTTTTATATAAATCAGAATATTTTTGTGCATATGTAGATTCTATAATTTTAACACAAAGTCTATGTTCAGGTTTATAAAGAAGGGTTGTTGCGTTCACTGATCTACTAAACATATTTGTTCACTTCTATCGGATATTGAACTAATGTTTTGCTATGGTGCAGTAGGTTGATGTTTCTGCCAGATGTGATTTTGTTAAAATATATAAAACCAAATTTCAAATTGTGAAGTAAACTAATAAGTACTAAAAATATAAAGTGTAATGTTTAAATCTGCTGCACAGAGTTTAAAGTGTCAGACCCTAAATGTGGTAAACATATAAAGTGATGTATTTTTACCATGAGCAGCAGCATTCCTATCAACTTTTATTTACAGAGAAGTTGCCCCACCCTGTGATAACAGTTTTGAACTCTTCAAACTTTCCATTTCTTGTGCGTAAAGTGAGCTATCTGTGTATTTTTACATCAAATGCCCCTTTTAAACAAGAAGACAGCTGACATAGTTTTGTGGTGCCAGTTATCTCTGGCTGAGATGAGGCCTTGACAAGCAGCTCACTCAAATAAAACCCAGCTCTGTCAAGTTTGCTTTGTAGTCCATACCTCGGAGCTAAGCCAATGAACTTATATTCAGTCAGATGTGGTTAGTGATCCTGGTTCTGGCAGACGAGCAGCGTCAGTGTGTCAGAGATCCTACCTGGTAGTCTGAGGTCATGATGAGGCCACCTGAGGTAGTGGTGGGTGGGACAACTCGCACTTTCTTCAGAGGTGGGCCCTGGGCGTGGCTGTTGTCGGGGTTACCGGTGTGCCCCGCCCCGTTCGTGTGGTTGTTTCCCTGTTGCTGCTGCTGGTTTTTCTACAGACCAAAACATCATCATCATCATTAGATCACTGTCAGTGTTGGGGCCACAGTGTGTCCACCACAACTACTGTTTCTAAACAACCATGAGATAATCTGTCCGTTACTTTATTTAGAAACCACACATGGTTTCTCACTTTGTCTGCCTTGTCCTCTGGCTCTTCCTCTGTCAGGAACTCTCTCTTGGGATATGGGATCTGGCAACCTGCAAACACACTGGAGAGAAAAGAGGTTCGTCAACTCATCAGCAACCTGTTCGATGCTGCTGCAGGCTTCCTGAGGTCACGTGACTCAGGGTTAAGGAATGCGGACTGTGACTCACTCAGATGTGGGCAGAGGCTCCTCCAGAAAGTACGGGTCCTGCATGGCCTGCTCAGATGTGATCCTGCGGATCGGGTCCATCGTCAGCAGCTTCTGCAGCTTTAACGAATTAAACGTGATGTTAACATCAAAGCAGGAACCGGAAACAGACAAACCCACTACTGCATCATGGAGAAAACAATTTTTGGTTTCACTCACCAGGTGGAATGCTTTGCTGTCTGGTTTGACTTTATGTTTCTCCATGTACTTTATAAGGCTGCAGTTTGTGTATCTGTGATGCAGACGGAGCAGATATTAACAAAAGGCGTTTGACACAGTTGGTTCATATCACAGTTACTACACGATTAAGTCAGGTCCCATCGTGTCCAGTTCGTTTTCATTATAAAGCAGCTTCAGGTTTTTTAAAAACCCTGAAGGATCAGATCAGTTGAACTACTGAGAAACAGAGCCTCAACATGAGCTGTCATGGCCAATCCAACCTGTTTTTTAGTTTAATGCTTCGTCAGCAACACGTTAATCATTCTGTCATTGCTGAACTACGTCGAGAAAATGCTGCATGATCGAGGGCTCAGGATCAGCTTCTGGATGTGTCAGACAGAGCAACACTGTTCACCTCTAATGTGTTTCCAGTGGTTGGCCTGACCTTGTAAATGGATTGCATTTATACAGTGCTTTTCTAGCCTTGGTGACCACTCAAAGTGCTTCTATATGATGCTTCGATCTATAATCACACTCATGCACGTGGAAAAGCCATCGGGGGGCAACATGGAGTTCAGTATCTTGACTGAGGAAAGTTCGATATACAGATTGGAGGAGACGGGAATCAAACCAGTCAGTTTTCTACTAATGGACGACCCATTCCACACTTAAATATGGAATCTTAAAAAAAAAACCCAAAAAACTGGGACATCAAGACTGTGCAGACTCACGTGTTCCTTCTGAAGTCTTTCATCAGTGTGGAGTGTTCTGGCATCTTCTTGATGTCCTCCCAGTCTTTATCTGTCACATGAGAGTCAGGATTACACTATGTCACGCCCGCCCCTCCTCTCAACAACACATTACTTAGAGTGTAGGGTCTGGATTATAATCGTTCACGACTGTTTACAGCAAGAGCATAGATCTGTTGTTGTTGTTGTAAAACCAGACTGTAAAACGTGTTGATTTCTTGCAGAAACAAACAGACTCCGTCCTGAGCGTCTGATGAGGCAGAGCAGAGCAGTAGAGATAGTGAGAAAAAGCTCAGGAGCAAGTGAAGTGGAAACTATCGGCCCAAATGCAAGTAAAAGTTTGCAAGTATGCAAGTTTCTGTGTTTGTGACCTGGCCTTGTCATGACTGATGCTTGGAGCCATAGACCACAGGCCTGAAGACACAGATTCTGCCTCTGTCAGGAAACAGAAACTGCTTCCACAGCATTTTCCGCTGAAGAAGAAACGGCTGCATTAATAAGAAAACATTGTTTGGAATAATATGTCCCCTGAGTGATTCAATTCATGTAAATGATTAACAAATCAGCGTGTGCCGTTACACTATGGTGAGTTATTTCCCTCGAGAGTGAGCAGCAGTGCAGTCTCACCAGCAGGGAAACCCATGACGTTAAAGATGCGGTCCAGCTGGTCGTGGTGGTAAGGGTTACTGGTCTTGATGTCCTCTTGGCGACAATGGAAAATGGGCTCAGACGTCAGCAGCTCTGCGAAGATGCAGCCGATCGCCCAGATGTCTGAAAGAAGAACACACACGCCAACTTCTTTTAGCCTGAAGAAACTTAGTGAAGTAGTCGCACACATATGAGCACCGTATTGGACATTTTTCTCACCGATGGCTTTGGTGTAGTGCCGCGCCCCCAACAGGAGCTCAGGTGCTCTGTACCAGAAGGTGACCACCACAGGGTCCAGATCAGCTAAAGGCTTCAGCGGTGAATTGAAGAGACGAGCAAACCCCATGTCCGCTGCACGTCAAACAGTCGGTCAGTAAAAACACAAAACCATTCAACTAAACAACATCATACAAAGTCAACAATACCTACCAATTTTTACTCTCCCCCTCTCCGGCCCCTCCCCCATCACTAAAATATTTGCTGGTTTCTGATGGAGAGAAAAAGACACGTTGAATTTCAACACATTTCTACAATCAAAGTAATCCTGAAAAATGAAATGATTCTCTCAGGTTCAGTCCTGCATGTGGACTCCATGTTGCTGCCCTCTAGTGGACACAACACACCCACTGCACCCCACAGGGAGGTGGTTAATATCTCACTGCTCCACTGGGAAATAATGTGGCTCTGTCACAGTGCAATTTCTTTACAATGATATGAAATATAATTGTTAAAATCGTCTTACGAGGTCTCTGTGGAGGACCCAGTTGGCATGGAGGTAATGGATTCCGTCCAGGATCTGGTAGAGCAGAGATTTGACCATTCCTCTGGGCAGCTGGAGGGGCTTCTTGTTGGCCTTGGATGCTCTGTGGAATTTAATAATGTGCTATGGAAAGACAAAAAGGTATCATTTTGTGTCATTATTTAAATTTGTTGATCACAGATGAAAAACTATGAGGACTGTTTACTTGTGGAGATCTTCTGTGACTGTGTTTATGTTTATTTGTGTGTGCGTGCATGTGTTTTACCCAGAGGTCGTGTTCGGCGTAATCAAAGAGCAGCCAGACTTTACGGTCAGCGTGTGACAGGAAAACCTTCTGCAGTGAGATGACATTGGGGTGTTTCAACTCCCGCAGCAGCTGCAACATAGAAAGTCACTGAGAGACGGTGTCACACTCTAGAGTGAGATCAGCACATCACTGACCTGTGACGTGAGGACTGTGCACATGTACATTTAAACCAACAGCACCACAATCTGGACAGAAATATCACAAACGACACACGCTCCATCTTCTCTGCTCGATGTCAGATGTTACATAAACCAGACGTGAATGGTGCGAAGGTGTTTGACACAGAGACAGAGGAAGCCAATTTTCTTACTGCAATCTCTCTGCACGCTGACATGGAGATGCCAGTGCCTTCAATCTGCTTGAGGGCGTAGTCCTTATCATCCTTCCTACAAACACAGAGAAGCAAGAGCAACATCAACACCAGAGCAGAGCAGAGCTGCAGGCCTCCTGAGAGCTGTCTGCACCGAAACATAAAGAAGGGTGGGGTGGGGGGGTGGAGGGGGGCACTTGGCAGCTGGCACGGGGGCTCTGAGAAAAGGCCGAGTTGCATTACCTCCAGATTTGTGTAATCAAGCTCACCTCTGAGGCTCAAAACAATAGAAGGAGAGAGGAAACAGGCCCTGTCTGGCAGCTGGTGAGGGACAAACAGAGCACTGAGACTGGCTCTCACTTGAATGAATTGGTTACTACCCCTCCCTCCCTCCCCTCCCTCCCTCCTTCCCCCCCTGGCCTAAATCATCTCATAAACCCATGCTTTGTGCCTCCTCCTCAGGCCTCGTCCAACTGCTGCAGCACAAATTAGCTCTCAGAGTCTCATAAACAGCAGCACGAACATCTTTAAACACTTTGGGCTCTTTTGTGTGGTTCCGGCTGCCAGTATGTCCGGGCTGTGATAATGGGCCCAGTGTGGGCCTGGTAGCTCGGGCTCATTTAGCTCCCACCCCCCCAACTACCACCACTACCAGCTCCAAGCTCCCAGCTTGGGTCCAGAACCAAAACAGGATCATATTAGAAACAGGAGGGAGAGGAGGAGATAAAGATAGGTTTGGAAATCAAGGTGGGTGGCACCGAGCTGGTCTGAGATCAACCTTCAACTCATCTATGTATGTGTGGGTGGCTTATTCACAGAACCAACTTTTAGGATATGAAGGGTGATTGAGATTAAAAGTGACAGAGAACAATAACAACACAAAACACACACGTATACACGAACTGCTCAGCTGTTTCCAACACACAAAACCATGAGTGGTACCAGACTCTGCAGCTGCAGCAGAGACACATCCACATACACGCTGCTGCACATCACCTGCATGACGAGAAAACAGCTTCTACAACATGAATATTCTGTCAAGAGAAAGGGTAGGGGGTGGTGGTGGCGGGTTTTATGTCCCTCATCAGCTTCCTGACTCTGCAGCTCTCAGTGTATCTAACAGCCCCTGCAGGTCGCTGTCAGTGGCCTTAAAGGGACCAATCAGAGAAGTGATTAAATGTATTTGGGGGGAGAAGGTGTTGGTGTTGGTGGGGGCTCCGGCTCCGGCTCCGGCTCGAGGCCTAATCATCAACTCACCCATCTTTTCTCTTGGCTTTGTACACATGACCGTACGTGCCTCTTCCCACTTTGCATCCTTCGTACTCGAACAGGTCCTCGACTCGCTCCCTCTCTCCGGTCAGCTTCACTTTAAAATCATAGTCCATTTTTCTCCCGCTGCGGCTCTTCCTTCTCCTTCCTTCTTCAGCGTCGCTTGGGGAGGCAACCAGGCTTCTCACCGAGCTCGGTTTGGTAATTCAGCTCGTTGCCTTCCCAGCGTGGCCCTTCAGCTCCTTCAGCCCAGCGGCCGCATCCAGTTCTCGGCTAAAACGGTGACGGACCGAGGGGTAGACGGTGTTGAGGGACGCGGAGCTCGGATACGGTCCCGGTGGAAAACGAGCCTGAAATCTATTCCTTACTCTTGTTGCTGCGTTTCTCTCAGCCGGTATCTGCTCCAAAGAGACGCACTTCAGTCGGTAGCGACGGCGGATTGGCGCACGGCACTGTCGCAAAACGTCGTGAAGCAGCTGCAGCAGAGAAAGAGGTTGGACAGAGACAGAGACAGACCACGTGGACACACCGGGACACACACCGAGACTGTCCCCGAGTTTATTTATTTTTATTCATCTGACTGTGTTTTCTCCATGACGGGCAGCTCATTCATGCAGGATTGAGACTCACTGTTAAGTTTATTCAGCACAAAGAAACTGCTCTCAGTGATTTATTATGAGCCAAATAAAAGCAACATATGAAAATGTACATTAATTAAAAACAATCAGACCGAGTAAGATCAGACAATTACATAGTAATTAATGGGGGCGGTATTTAATGAAGGAAATAAAATAAGTGCTGCGCAATAAGCGAATTGATAGTTTTAGTTTATTATTGTTATTATTACACTAGTCTGGATGGTGCAGAATAAATGTCAAATACTAATGTAAAACAAATTAATGGACATGGATTTAAAATGTTAAATGTTGGTTTAAAGTGCAAAGTATGTTTTTATTTAGTGTTTCATTCAACCTTTTTTCATTCTTGGGGGGCAATTGAGAACAGCCTTCAATTTGACTATGATATAGTCAAATTGTGACATATATATATATATATATATATATATATATATATATATATGTGTGTGTGTGTGTGTGTGTGTGTGTGTGTGTGTGTTTATTTTTTTTTAATGAGAGTTTACGTTTATTACGATACAGACAGTGATGTTGCGGTTCTCTATTCTGCAGCAATGTCACTGTTAAAATTTAATTAAGCAAAAGCGCATCTAATTTTCTTTTAAATGTATAAATCATAATTTCACAAAACGGAAATGATTTTCCCCCTAATGCGCAACCTCGACCGGCGTTTTGTCAATGTTGTGTTATCCCGGAACTAATGTGTCCTAGAAGCTGTTTCTGACGGACGGTGTAGTGTAGCACCACTGGTCCCATCTTGGTTTGAGAGAGGAGGGAGAGGAAGGCAAACCGTCCATATTACGGCTGCTTTGTCAGGTACTAACTGGTGTTTAATGTCAGTGTCATGTCTCATTGAAGTGAGCGGGGCTTCGTGTCGTAGTCTGCGGACAGTAACTGCTCGGTAGCTGCGTGTGTCGTGTTCATATGTCAGGACTTATCGAGCCTCGCAGGTCGCTGCTGACTGAGCTAACTCTGTTAGCTCTGTCGACGGGCTGCTGCTCGCTAACGTTAGCGCTCTGTTAGCACCTAAAGCGTTGCGCATTCAAAATGACGCTTAGTAGTCTTGAAGTGTTCACAGGACTGACTTTTGTGTTTAGGTGATGACGCAGTTAATCACCTCCAGACTTCAACATCTGGATCATTTCAGTCTTTAACAACACCGACAACAGTCTTTGTCTTTCCTTCTTTGCCCTGCGTTTACATGGTTGAGACCTCCGTGTAGTCTGCCCTGTCCCGCCCCTGCGGGCCGCTGATTGGCTGCTTGGCTTATCCGTCATTAATCCTAGGCCTGTGATTGGTGGCTAACCAGGATGACAACGCCAGTTTTGTTGCATTATTCCCCAACATGGCCTTCCGTAGCTACTCCTGTAACTTGGCTAGTGTTAGCTCTTATGAAGACTCCGTTATTAGCAGGATGTCTGTCTGTTGATTCACTGGACAAATTGAGCATTTAGCTTCATGTCGACCTGGGCGAACAGTCCGCGGGCTAAATAGCATTAGCGGTGTTAGCATGATTAGTGTAGCTCTGCTCAGTGTCTTGCTAGTGGAGTCTCTCGATAGAAAATGGATGGCGGTGTCTTAACTGTCGTCTGTGGCTAGAGATTAATCACTGTGAGGCGAAGCTATTTAAGCAACACTAAACTGCACATGATATAAACCTGAGCTGCTCTTTATCTCCCAGAGAAATTACTTGGTTTAATTATTGTGCAACATGTTGAAATGCCAATGTCCTCCTTGGCTGTGTGTGAATGTGGTTTTAGTATTAGTAAATCTGTAGTGTGCTTCTACATCTGACTGAAGACATCACTCATCTGTCTGACAGCACTTTTCACGGTGATGGACCCTCCTGGCGGGGGAGACGAACGGCGGAGGCAGGCAGAACGTCTTCGACGGGAGGAGGCATATTATCACTTCATCAATGAACTGAGTGAAGAGGAGTACCGCCTTATGAGAGACAGCAACCTGCTGGGCACCCCTGGTGAGGACGAGTACATCATATGTACTCATACATATGTGTCTGATTGGGATTACTAGTGTAGAGAGTATATTATACCGCAATACACAGCATTGATAATATTCTGATAATCTATTCCCACATTATCAGGACAGTTAATTGTTTTTGACCCACTGCTGCTGACAACACATGACATACTGCTTGTCCATATCCTTCGCAGGGGAGGTGACTGCTGAGGAGCTGCGGCAACGTCTCGATGGAGCAAAGGAGCGGGTTTCATCTCAGCCACGATCTGAGCAGCGCTCTCACGCCACTGATTCTGCGGAACAGCAGAGCAGTAGCGGTGAGGGAGAGGAGAGAGGGGCTGGAGGAAGACGAGGTGCAGGTATGGAGGAGGACGAGGAGGAGGGACTTTGTTGTACATTTCAGGCTAAAGCCAGAAAACATATCATATTAACACATCATACTGTTTTACGACTGTACTCAAGTAAAACAGCTGACAAACAAGATGTAGATGCAGCACAGTTTGTTGAACTGTGAATTCTGGTGATTGATACTTTGGAAATACTGGATTTGAATAAGAGAAGAAAATGGAATGAAATGGCTCAGCTGTCAGTGTTTTCATCGGTGAGCAGATTTTATGTTGAACATGTGTTGGTTTCTGTTGTCTTTTTTTCAGGGGGCACAGAGCCTGGAGCAGAAAGTAATAATGGTGACTCATTGCTGGAGTGGCTCAACACTTTCAGACGCACTGGTAATGCAACTCGCAGCGGGCAGAGTGGCAACCAGACGTGGCGTGCGGTCAGTCGGACCAACCCGAACAGCGGTGAATTTCGCTTTAGCCTGGAGATCAACATCAACCATGATCAGCCAGAGCCGGGGGAGCAGAATGACACTGCGGACACTGCAGAGCTGCCAGTGACTGCCCCAAATACGACTTCAACCTCGATACGCACAGCTTCCTCCTTCTCTAACCCCCGACCTTCAGCCATGTCAAGGCCGGCTCCGTACCCTTCCCCCCGCCCAGCCCTCAGTAGGAGGATGCAAACGCGGCGCACACGCAGCAGCACTGCCACACTTTCTATGAGCCCACCTGCCCTTCCTCCACCAGTGCCCCCCCCAGCTGCTGCTCAGAGGAGGGGTGTCACTTTGCACTCTTTAGCTCCACCCCCCACTGTTCTCAGCCCTCCTGTTGATCAGACTACACCTTTACAACATCAAGGCCTGAGTGCAGAAGTGGAGCAGGGGCATGATGATATGTCCGCTACTATAGACTGTCCCCGTGTTTCAGCCCAGTCCGGGTCTCAGGCCCCAGCAATGGGACCAGAATCACGTGGGAGTAGGACTCGATCGCGTGGTCGTGCACGCAGAGCCACAACAGGGGGTGGAGTTTCATCCCGTTTGTCTAGACGAAGTCGTTCCCCCTTGCACAGAGCTTCTGTCGTGAGTAACGCCGCATCATCCGGCAGTGGTGTCAGCGGCACTAACCTTCACTCTGTTGAGCCAAGCAGCGGCACAAGCTCTGTTTCCATGGAGACAGGCGAGGCCGTGGCAGAACCTGCGGCTCTCACAGAGGCGTCTGTAGAGACAGTTGAACGCGAGAGTGAATCGCACGCAATAGGAGCTGGAAGTTCAGCGGTGCGACGGCACCCGACCATCATGTTGGACCTGCAGGTGAGACGGATTCGACCTGGTGAAAACCGCGATCGGGACAGCATTGCCAGCAGAACACGGTCACGTGCACGAGTGGCTGAGAACACAGTCACGTTTGAAAGCGACAGTGGTGGATTTAGACGCACAATCTCCCGGTCTGAGCGAGCTGGGATCCGCACGTATGTGAGCACTATTCGTATTCCTTTGAGGCGCATCAGTGAGACAGGCCTGGGAGAACCCAACTCCACTGCACTGCGATCCATATTACGCCAGATCATGACTGGGTTCGGGGAGCTGAGCTCCCTGATGGAGACAGAGGCTGATTCTGAAACCGTTGCACCCAGCCACACAGATGCTCTTGGCACGAATACTAACACTAGTCCAGCCAGTCGTCTGCATACAAATGAGAGTGCAGTCAGCCAGGTTGGTACAGGTGGGGTAGATCAGGAAAGGGTGGGGCTGGTAGGAAACGAGGAGGAACAGGGTGGGCAGGCCAGACTGGGAGCGGGAGTCGTGAGCACCACAGAAGGAAGAGCCACCAGTAGAGACACCAACAACCTGGTAGAAAATGGTACACTACCCATCCTGCGGCTGGCACATTTCTTCTTGCTCAATGACGAAGAGGACGACGAACACCCCAGGGGCCTGACCAAAGAGCAGATTGACAATCTATCTACACGTACCTACGGTCAGGCCAGCCTGGAGGGCGAGATGGGTCGCGCTTGTAGCGTCTGCATCAATGAGTATGCCCAGGGCAACAAGCTGCGCCGCTTGCCCTGTTCTCATGAATTCCACATCCACTGCATCGACCGCTGGCTCTCTGAGAACAACACCTGCCCCATCTGCAGGCAGCCCATACTTTCAGTGCACCATGACTGAAACTATCGCTCTCACGTTCTTGGCTGGCTGAACTGAGCAGACCCATGTCTGGGCTTTGCATGTATATAGCGCTTTCATGGTTTAATTTCTTTGACAATATCCATTGTGTTAAAGTGGAAGAAGATTGAACCAAAAGTGCGGGGGGGAAAAAGAAACTATTAATGCAGAGAATTAACAAAACTTTATTTTTTTAGACTCCTTGTTTTCAGCAACTCCTTGTTTTTTTTTCCCTTCTGTGACCTGATTTGCTGGTCTCTGCCACAAAGCGTCAGAGGCCAATGTCAAAGGATGGCATTAATGCTTAAGGAGCTCCTGTAGCCGCTGCTGACTAGTCTCACTTTAACTCTCTAATGTCTGATACATGTGACGTCTCTTTGTCACGACTTTGGACTACACACATCACCTCTAGACTTGATTTAATCAGTATAAGCTGTAAATAAGTCACCAGTGCTTGTATCTGAGGGTTTTAAAGCCAGACGCTCCTCACATGCCATCTGATCTGTTTTCAATGGAAACAGAAAACCATTGGTTTTTTAACATTCACCATTTTAAAGCTTCAAGATTTGTTTTAAAGTGTCTCTTTAAAGCTAATAAGGACATGTATGATTTAAGCAGATGTGTATGAGCAATGTATTTAATTTTGAAATATATTTTATTCTGTACATCTGGTATTATTTGTTTAAGCCCTCTCCATACATCCGTCCAACAAGTTTATCACCTGAAATAGGCTACTACAAAATCATTAACATTACCCATATTAGCAACACAATTCAAAAGAAATGCAAAAGGCATGTGATAATCAGGACTTCACAGTTGTAGTTTAGTGCGAGTTGTGCAATACAGAGAGCGAGAGATGACAGTATTGTTTGTTTTGCTGTTTATTGTTGTTTACATTGTAAAGCCTGATTATCATTTCCACGCAAAGACCCTGGAATCAATATTTCCTCCTGGTTCCTGTTGCTTGTGTGGATCCATAGCTGACAAACTCTCTGGGACCTGTGTCATGAAGTTGCATGTTGGACGAGTATCTGCTTAGCATAAACCTGCAACAGCGATTTAGTAAAAATAATAATAGATTTTCTAGAGTTTTTACAGTTTTCTAGTGAACTCAGAAATCTTTCTTCATGATATAGGTGCTAGAAATCTACTGCAGCTTTGGCTCCAAGACTACAGCTACCATGAAAGGAGATTGTGGTAATAACACATCTCTTTTTAATTGGGTCTGTTAATAGTGCAATCATCAGTCTGTTTTTGGTTCCAGTACCAGTACCACAACTGAAAAAGGCAGTGTTTGTAATCTGATCTTCCTGTATGATCTTTATGGTTTATTTTCCATGACATCCAGATATTTGAATTTAGTTTTCTGAAGCACCTGGTCAGTGTGTGTTCCCACCAGGGTTACTTTGTACATCAACAACACAGGAGCTATTACACCTCTGCAGTCATTAAGTCACTAACAGAACTGCAGCATTGATGCAGTATAAGTATGTCAGAGTGTGTGAGAGTGGGTTAGGTGTGTATGGGTTAACTGTGTGTGTGTGTGTGTGTGTGTGTGTGTGTGTGTGTGTGTGTGTGTGTTTTGAAGGAGAGGTGTCCCAGTAAACCTGGTCCTCAGAGGGCTTCTGTTCAGTGAATGTCCATCTTGGAGGCTTGGGGATGTGGTTGTGGCCACTCAGTGCAGAAGTGAATATTTATTCTGTTCCTATTTAATAAGATGGAAATCAACTTTTGAAATATATGTATTATGTTACCATGTGTGAGAGTAAATAAAACGGTTATGATGAATATGTTACCATGTAATAAAATGAAAACATGGGTTTTGTTCTCTGCTCCTTAACAATGGAATAAAATGCAGCTTTGTTATGCCCTGAAATCAGTGTATACGGCTGTTTGCGTGTGTGTACCATGCTGTGGAGAAAATGTGCTTTGAATAAAACAAACAGGAATATGAAGCGTGGATGGATAAACTGAACTTCCTGTGATGCTGTCATGGCTGCCAACCAAGTTCTTACTACCTATACTGCTGATATTTTCAAAACAAAGATCAGAGTTTGACAAGTTGAGAAAGACAAGAAAGACAAGTTGAGCTTGTAATAAACTTCTGCAAATAAAATTATATTCAGAAGTTTAGGTCAGAGCTGCAGCTTCACCTGATCTGCCATGACCAGGAATGTCAGTGAACTTTAGCTAATGCTAGCTAGCATAAGCTAATGTGTAACTAACAGAAAACAACGGGCTTTCAATAATAGTATTTTTATTTTATTTTCCACGATGCACTGACTCCTATCGACAGTTCCATTAAACAGGCACACAATGATCCATCAAGACTTAAATCCTGGCACTGTTCCCAGAGTAAAAGATAAACTATAATTTATGGCATTTTACATCCGGGCACCGCGTGCGCGCACACACTTCGCGAACTGCTAATATTTTAATCCCCCGAAGAATAATTTTTGTGTTTTTTTTCTACAAAAGAAAAGTAGAATTTGTAATAAATAAAACTTCCTTGAATAAATTTCTATTCAGAGGTGTAGGTCAGAGCAACACTTTCACTTGATCTGCCGCGACCAGTAACGTTAGCTAACATTAGCGTAGTGTAAATAAGTAAATTTTACAGATGACGTACTGTTGCCTATCAGCAGATTCGTTAGACAGACACACATTATCTACCGTTTAATACTGACATTAATCACAAAACATTTACCTTTTTAAAGAATTATTTATACATATTTCAGATTTTATATCCAAAGACTAAGACCGTACCCACGTTGTTAACTGCTGACATTAGCTAATGTTTGCTATCGTTAGCTAATTCAACCTAGGGAGTGATGTTAATCGTTAACGGCTTCTTTTAACTACAAAGTTAAGATTTTTTTTCTATAAAAGAAAAGTTGAATCTGTAAAAATTACTAAAAACTGTTTTAGTTTTTTTTTTTTTTAAACTACTTTTTTAGATACATTGACAAAAAAAGGTTTAGGTTCTGCTGTGTCCATTAACATTAGCTAATCAAAGCTAATATTGATAACCGTTAGCTAATATTTGCTGTTAGCTAATATTGGCTAATGTGTAAATAAAAGTATATCTTATACAGATATTTCTCACGACATACTGTCACCTATCGGCACGCCCGTTAAACAGACACATATTGATCGACATATCTTTAAATCACGACATTGATCAAAGAGTATTTATTCTTTTAATGTGTGTGGGCAAGACATGTTTTACGTCTTGGGGCTACGTGCGCGCACCTACTCCGTCATCCGATGCTCGTCCCTGTCCGCAATATAATGCAGAAGGGACCGGAAAAGACGGATTCCCTTCAAAATAAAGCTTTAAATATAACAATTTAAATGCGTGTTTCGTACTTGTACCTGCTTATTTAATGATGGGCAGCGACTATAAATATTTAATTATTTTAACCATCAGTCATCATGCTACTTGTTTTATGTTTTTATCTAGTTGTTTAAACGGTGAAATTCCTTATTATTTACCAAAAGCTCAAGGTTGCATCTTGTTTTGAACCATGAATGTACTCATATTCAAAATATATTTAATTATAAGAGAATAAGCTAAGAAAGCGACGGAATTATTAGGCTGGATTTATGAATTATTTTTAGCGGACAAGGATAAAAATCGCATTTTAATTAATCAAAATGAACACAGCGGAATCCCCTCTGGTCAGATGTATATTATTTTGAAAGGATTGACCGGAAGTAGCTCAGTCTTTATTCCGTGTGACTTGACGTTTACCGGAGCGTCCTCTGCACCTTCTCTCCGCGGTCCAGCCGAAGATGATGATCCGCGAGCAGCAGCAGGAGCGTCCGCAGCCCAAAGCAGCGTCCCGCGGCGGTGTCGGTGAGCTATGAGCATGACACCGCCCCGGCCTCACTGCAGCCTCAGACACCGCCACCCACAACCAACAACACCACCACCACCAGCAGCAGCAGCGAGATGTATTTCAACCGGAGAGCCAAGAAGATACACAGCGAGGGAGGTTAGTAAAATAAACAAACAAATAATCAGATCATTCGGTCTTATATCTGAATATCTGTCAGTGTAAAGACGTGTATAGGCGCAGGCCGGGGGTGGTGGTGTGGGTGTGGGGGTGCAGCGGCCTGTGAGGAACCGTATTTCAGTATGTGCCTGGAATAATAACGGACGTCGGTGTTGGACTGCGGCAGCATGTGCAGAGCGGCCGGTGTTTATCCTCCAGCCTCAGTCTGTGGAGACAAGGACACCAGACTGCAGGTGTCTGCCAGGTACACTCCGTCCTCCGAGGGGTTATTACCGGATCAGAGCTGAATCCGTACTGGCCTTTACATTACGGCATCAGTGAATGCGTATTTATTGTGTATGGTTATGGATGACAGTGTCGATGTGGTGTATGACCTTATGGGTTTTATGTATGTGTGTGTGTGTGTGTGTCGGGGAGATGAGCTGGATTTGTCTCATCATGTTGTTGAGACTGAATGAATGAGCCTCCGTGTTGGGTCCCACTTTAAATTATTAGTAACACAAGTTATTCTGAGGCTCTGTAGATCAGCTCAGAACAGCCTATTACCTCTACGACTTAAAAAACCACGTGACTGTCTAAAGCGCGCGCTTACTCTGAGCTAAATCTTACCTGGAGGTCTTGAGGAAGAGGAGGAGGGAGGTGATGTGATGGTGGGGGCAGCCTGGACAGTTAGGCCTGCAGGATGTGGTTTCCTCATTCAGTGGCTTTTAATAGTGACTGGCTCATTGTGGAGCTGCATTGCTGCTGCTGCTGCTACAGCTGCTGTGTGTGTGTGTGTGTGTGTGTGTGTGTGTGCGCGCCCAAGTGCCTCGTGCAGCTTCCAGAAATAGAAAGCAGGACAAACTGAGCAAAGATGAGCCAACTGGGCCACACCGTCTTCAGTTTCCTCATATTTATATTACTGCTAAACAGCTGGAGGCCAAAGGTTAAATTGTTCAGGTTCCAAGTTTCCAGCGCTTTGAACATCTGGACTTAAACTGTCCTCCAACATCAGATCGCGTCAGATCAGTTAGTCGCCGTGTCCTCACATCTGTGTTTACCTCTGTCATACCTAAAGTAAAGACAAGCATGGACACGTTGTATCTTCCACGCTGCTTCACTCTTAATCTCATTGAGCCTGACCTCTTGATTCTTTACCCTAATTAGTGAGCTGCCACATCCCTGGTGATGACATCTGCTGCTGCCAATCTGTCACATTTATTCAAACACACACATACACACTCACTATCGAGGAATCATCTCATAAAATGAAACTAATGTTTTTAACACATGAGTGTAACGGTGTCACGAACACATAAAGCTGAGGAAGCACATTATATTGGATAGAATACGTACAATAGGATTATGTCACAATAGGAGGCTAAACAGAGACAGAGATGTCACATGATCTGTGTTTAACTGTAAAGCAGACATGTTGTCTCAGTGTCGAGTTTGTGCGAGTCAGCGCTGTGTCTGTTTTGTAAAGATAATGACTGGTCGTCATGGTTGCAGAACTGCTCCTGAAGATGCTGTTTGGGAGATAAGAGGCCTATTGAACTGCAGCAGTGATGTATTTACATGAGTTGGACACTGGGGGGCAGTACGGGACAAGAGTCAATCCTCTGGGCCCTGTTACTTTTCTGTCAGACTATAGTGACATAAAACACATTCACAGCTCAGTCACTGACATGTCGGTGTGTTGAAGTGTTTGTGTATATTGATTTTGTTGTCTTGTGTGTGTGTGTGTATGTGTGTGCGTGCGTGTGTGTGTGTGTGTGTGTGTGTTGTTTTCTCCCGCCGCGGCCTCTCTGGCGCCCACAGAGCAGTTAGTGTTGACCACCATTAGGCAGGAGGCGTCTGACCTGCAGGACCAAGGCGCCGGCGCTACCATGCGCACCCGCCTCACAGACAGGTTTGACAAAAGTGAGTTTGCTCGAATTAGACTGGATGACGCCCCCAGTTTGTGTCCCAAGGTGCATGTGGCCAATGTGCAGCGGTGAGGAGCAGCCAGCCGTCTCATTTGACTTGCCCCTCCCACCGCCACCACCGCCGCCGCTGCCTCCACCAGGCCCTCAAGAGCTACAGAGTCTAAGTTTGTAGAACGTCTGTGGTTCTGGTCTGAAAAGACACAACAGTTCTGGTGTGTGAAGAACGTTGTAGCTCCTCGGGGCCTCGAGGGATGGATGCTGAAGGACTCCAACCCTCTCACTGCATGTGCTCGTAGACGGGGAACATTCAATATGGAAGCATATGCATGCTGAGGAAACACGTCACATGCATGTGTGGTCAGACATGTACATGAACGCTGTTGCATGTGTGACAGAAAAAGACTGATTGATTGATTTCAAATCAGATGCAGGGACAGAGCTGCATGCTGCATGTTTCAATCATTAACACACGTGTGTGTGTGTGTGTGAGAGAGTCCATGATGTGTCAGTGTGTGTGTATGTGTCTACATTAGTGTCCAGTGAGTTGCAGTCTCACTTGTGGGATTATCAGGTTGTGGATTAGCAGCAGGTGAAGTTGCAGAGCAGACACACAGAGGATTATCATGCTCACTTGGCCTCTAAGTGGCTTTCCTGCCTTTACTTCCTTCTCTGTTACGGTGGAGCCGTAACAGAGAACACGTACCGGGAACACTTGGGACCAGGTCGACCAGGACCTGCGGGTCACCTCAGAGGGCGGGACGGCAATGGGACGCAGGGGTCGCCGAGACAGGCGAGGCTCTGTTGGTAATGTCTTCCTAACCACACAGTTGGACTGAGGATGTTTCTTTTTTTAATTTAAGTGGAGTTAATGAAATAAGTGACAGCGTTGGCGTTTGGTGATGGGAAGACGCCATGACGGCGTTTGATACCCGAGTTGCTTCTTGAACGCAGGACAAGGGCATAGAGCCGAGGCACGGTGTCCAGTGAAATATGCTCTGCCATGCTGGAAAATGTAGATGAATTATACAGGCTGTCTCGATCCATTATTCAGTAACTCTGGCCTGCTTCTTAACTGTGGCGGTTTGGCCCTTGGCCCAGGTAAACTTAGTGTTAGTCCTGGACGCAGAGGTTACACTCTCTATGAGTAGGGATGCACCGATTTAGAAACTTTGGACAGATACTGGAACTGTATAAACTAATAATAATAATAATATATACCGAAACTGATTTTTAAAAATGTTTTGTCCTTATATATTCCACAGATTCAGTAATTCATCATTACACTGTCTTAGAATGAGCATATATTTTGTTGTACATGTAACTTGACTTGTCTCGAGGCAGTGTAATACTCCCACATGTGAGCATCATCCTCCTACGTCATACTAAAGCTCTGTGCAGCCAGTTATGTCTGTGTATGTTGCTGCTACAGTCTGTGTCAGACTGTAAATAATGACATTGGACAATTCAAAGTTATTTACAGATTGTGGTCAACAAGTGCTGATATCGGCCAATATCAATACTGATATTTGATCGGCGTGTTGATGCATCGTTAATATGAAGAGTGAGGTTTATTTCACATGAAGCCGGTGATGAGAATGTGACGTGTATGATGGATGAATGGATTTGTAAAGTATTTGTTTTAATCAGCTCCTGAAATCTACAGTCGTCCAACTAATGTTTTCTTTGTGGGTATGAGATACTCGGTTTAGTTTTACTTCTCTGTAACCGCAGCATGTTCTCCTGCCTCAAGTGTAACCAAACTGTGCTGCTGACTCATCAGGGGCACATTAGTAATGAGTTACCGAGGCCTGTACTCCACCAGAGATGAGTAACTGAGGCATTGATCTGCTCAGAAAATGATTCAGAGCTTGAAGTGGTCTGCTGAGAAAGACATTATTGATCCTTTCGAGTCTACGGGGGTTAAAAAGTGGAGGCGGTGGGAGCTCTGTAAATAGAAACGAGGAAGGTGGAGGAGGAGGGAGGGAAGTTTCACCACCTTTAACCTCATATCATCCGTAATCACCCTCAGCCATCAGGTCCACAGGTCACAACCCCAATGATAGGACCAGACTTTGACCTCCCTACATGCCTCCTGCAGATAACTTTGTGTTTTTAACATCTGTACCATCTTCATGTCTGGTTAACTGGAATGTAAAACCTGATGTGACGATAAAGTTGTGAATGAAACCCAACCTGCTGCACCGTTTTTGTTACAAACATAAAGTTACTGACAGCAGGTTCATCAAATCTTATAATAATAACATGAATATGAGAGTCTCACCTATACATCAGCGGATCTTGGATGAGTTGCAGGGTCTTTTCATGCATCTTGTGTGTGACAACAACACCTCCACACCTCCGCGCGTTCAGGCTTCTGGCCCTTTAAAAGCGGAGCAGCCCTCCTCCTCCTCCTCCTCCTCCTCCTCCTCCTCCTCCTCCTTCTTCCCCCTGCTTTGACTGAAGCAGCTCCATATGGCTCCCTCTGCGTACATTGGAGGGAGGAGACGGTGCAGACCGAATAAAGACCGGGAAGGACGGTTGCACATGACACGGCGGCGGGCCAGTACCAGCAGGAGCAGCAGTAGAGGCTCTGCAGCTCCGCCTCCGTCCAAGTCTAGGTCCAGGTGAACCGGGATCAGGCTCTGAGCGCGTCCCGCTCCCGCAGCTCCTGCAGCGGGGTGAGCGCATATCGCGACGCGGTGCAGGTTGAAAACAAAGCGCGGGCGTGAGGGAGGGAGGGAGGGTGAGGTGGGGGGCGACGCGGTCCTGTAGGTGTTCGTTGCGGTGCTGTAGTTTAAAGACCTGGTCTGCTCCACGAGAACACTGATGAAACACAAGACCCGGTATTTGTTCGCCATTGTGCATCTCTCAGCACATCCTTTATATCCGGGGGTCCCGCCTGTGGCTGACGGCGCTGCATAATAACAGGACAGAGGGGCGGGGTGAGGGTGGGTAAGGGTGGGGTGAGTTTATAAAGGGGCGCGTCCCCGGACCGAGTCTCAGTCTCCAGCTCGGTTCTGGACTAAGTGGTCGCAATCGGGTTTGAACTGTAAAACACGTCTCCCGTCTATGTCCTCCCCTCCTCCTCCTCCTCCTCCTCCTCCTCCTGCTCCTCTTCTTCCCTCCCTCTTTCTCTTTCTCTCTGTCTCTTTCTCTTTTCTCTCTCTGTGTCTCCCTGTCTCTCACTCACACTCACCCAGCCTCGCCTCTCTCCCATCAATCCAACGGTGCAGGACCTGCTTGCTCGTCCTCCGGTTACCGTAAAGCAGACGATGAGATGTCCGGGACCACTTCCCAGGCGGATCCCGTAGACGCCACGGAGCGGACGGTGCTGCTCAACCGGCCACAGAACACCAAGTTCTGCGACAACCACGTCAGGTAGGTGTCGGTGTTGTTTCTTATCAAAACAATTAAGCACGTGAACATGTGTTTTTTTTTTCTTTTCTTTTCCTTCAACACATCTGACTGTTCACCTGCAGTGAGTCCAGAGGTCAGGGATGCTGTTGCAGCTGCTTGTTATTTACTTTGTGTTGTGAGGGTGAAGGACCTGACTCTGAGTCTCTGAGTCTGTGTTTGTGCTGTAAACTTTGGACTTGTAATGTTTTACTATTTCTTCCCTGTTGTAATTCAACATGTTGTTTTATTTAAAATCTCAGGAGTTTTTTTTTTCAAACCACAAGAAGTGTGTGGATGTAGATTTGTAATGAATCACTTATTAAGTTGATTACTGCTGTAAACTCTGAACTCCAGCAGAAGGATCTGATTGTCTTATCAACTTAAACGTGACTGTGTTGCTCCATCATCACGTCCTCATGTATATTCATGTTCGTGCAACTGACACCGACGTGTTCACGTCAACGCTGCGAGTGATTGATGGTAACTTTCACTGATCTGGTCTCTCAGGACTCAGTGAGAAACATCCGTCCGGTTTTGTTTTCACCAATTTTCCTGGATTGAACCTCTGTATTTCCTCCTCTTAGTTTTCCTGTTTGTCTGCACTAACTATTGGTGGCGCCATATCTAGCGCTGATCTCATGTTGTTAGTCATTTTACATTCAATGGTCACATCAATATTGCCAGGAGATTCAATTTCACCCCTAAAAGAACCAGCTTCAGCTCTGCAAATAAGATTAAGTCTGTATCGTCCGGATCCTCTGATTGGATCACTTGTAGTGTTTATTCCTGACTTCGTGCTCATTGGAGCATCAGGAGCACTCAGGTCCAGAGGTGTGTCCTTGATGTCCCCGTAACTCTGTGTTCCTGTAACTCTTCAGTTTATGTTATAAAGGTTCAGTAGCTTTATTGATTTTTCTGAGATTAAAGCTGTGCAGCTTTTACTCTCCATCCCCTCCCCTCTCCTCTTTTTCCACTTCTTCCACCTTTTGCGGTTGTTTCTGCAGCATTAGTGCTGCTCTCACATACAGGACATGTATTTACTGTCCTGTTGTTGTTTTTCACAGATTTCATCTCGGTCTGATTTTTTTTTTTTTTTTTTTGTATAAAAAGAAAAGAATAGAAACAGCAATATGCAGGGCAACAGCAGGGGGGCTGCACCCTGTCACTAACAGCTGTTAGCTTTACCTATAGTATCTCAAAATACAGCCAGATGTTTGTTGCGTACACACACAGACACACACACACACACACACACACACACACACACTCCATTAGACCACAGTTCCCTCAGACTCAGAGTAAAATTCGACTTAAAGGTTGACATTTTTATTTTTAGCTTCTAAAAGCTCTGACAGTAGCTCCCTGGCTATAACAAGGTTAATCAATACAGTCGTCTGATCGATACAGTTGATTGACAAGACGAGTCGCCAAGGATTCTTGTGCCTATTTTCTGGGTCTGTAGTAAATTTAGATGGATTAAAAGTGGCAGAGTATTTATAGGTGTGATGTTTGTGCAGCACATCATGGCTTTGTTTGCCCTCTGAGCACAACTTGAGTGTTTCCTATAGATTTTCAAGTGCTGCCATTAAAGTAATGCTGTTCCATCAAATCGGGTTAAAAATCATTAGCGGGCAATTTATGCCCAGGTTCTTTGTTTACTAATGCACTTCCTGGCACTGCCTCTGTCCATCTGTCTGAATGTAAACACAGTGTAACGTCTCCATCTTCTTCGTCTTTTTCTGCAGCACCACCAAGTATGGAATCCTCACCTTTCTGCCGCGGTTCCTGTACGAGCAGATCAGGCGGGCCGCCAACGCCTTCTTCCTGTTCATCGCTCTCATGCAGGTAAAAACACAAACACACAACATATTAACAGCAACTGTCTGCTCAAAGGCGGTTTGGTTTCAGTTTGATTCAGGTTTTTAAAAAAAAAAGTAAAAAGGGACATTATGTCACTTATCACTTATTAGTAGTATCTGTACTTGAGTTTCTTACTTCAGTTTTTTTTTTTTTCTATTTCTGTCAACTTTGACTTTAACTTTTCTCCACGCTCTGGTTCACAAGTCGACCTGTGACTGTTTAGATTATCAAAGCCATGTTTGAGGGTTGATGTAGCTCCATCTTAAAGGGTGGATGATGGAGAAACTTAAAAAAAATATTGATATTAAACAGAAATTTTGGGTAAAATAACAACTTTACTTCTTTAGTTCAGACTCAAGACATTGTCTATGAAGAGTGTTGTAGCTCCATGTTTTAAAGTGCTGGATAAACTTCATAATATTCTTCTGTTTTTTTAACATGTACTTGTACTTTTACTTTCATTACTTAACTACATTAATTAAAATTACTTGTCATACTAAAGAACAGTAAATAGTAGATAGACTTTTACTTGAGTATCATTCTAGTTGGTGACTTGAACTTCTACCAAAGTCATTTTTTGTGACTTAGATACTTTATGCAACGCTGCTCTTTTCTCTCTCACCAGCAAATCCCCGATGTGTCGCCGACTGGTCGCTACACCACACTGGTCCCGCTCATCTTCATCCTCACCGTGGCGGGGATCAAGGAGATTATAGAGGACTACGTGAGTTTGCTTTTCGCTCAGTTTGAAATATCGTAAGTAAGAAACGAGGAAGTCAAATGAACTTTCATCTGTCTCCTTTTACAGAAAAGACACAAAGCAGACAACACAGTCAACAAGAAGAAGACAACAGGTAGCGTATGTGTGTGTGTGTGTGTTCTCTGTGAAATTTTCCATGAGTGCACTTGTATCTATTTGTGGGGTTTTTGTTTTCCTGTCATGGCTGAGTGAACGGCTCTTTCCTGTCACTCGCTTTAGCCTCGCAGCCCCAGACAAAGCCTTAGTGGTTATGAATACTGTATGAGAGCTGCTCTATAGACAACTGACGGCTGCTGTCCTTGTCTCTCAGTGCTGCGGAACGGGGCCTGGCAGACGATCATCTGGAAACAGGTATCGTTAACATCACTCTCTTCTTCTTTGTTGCTCTCTCACTCATCAGCCTCGTGCTGTCTCTGTCACTACCTGGTCCAGGATCAGTCAGCTTCACGCACACCTTCATCCTTCATCCTGCCAGACAAGACGCAGGGAAAAATGAGCAAACACGACCGTTCGAATACTAATAATGTGACAAGAAAGAAAAATGACAGTGGCAAAACACCATCAGGGAGATGAGGTCATTAAAGGGCAAACACGCAGCACATGTTTATAAGAAGTCACATGACACATCAGTTATGAGGTGGTTTAGTCTGTCAGCTGTTCACACATCTCACTGTCGCCACATGTTGTAGTGGATCAGGCTTCACTCTCAGTCTGTAGAGGATCAGGCCTTGGTCTCAGTTTATTGTGGAGGAGATGGTGTTCTCAGTCTCTAGTGGTCTCAGTCATAGTGGATCATGTTGTGGTTTCAGTCTGAAGTAGAACGTGGTCTTAGTCATCAGTGGATCACACTGTGTTGTCAGTCTGTTGTGCATCAGGATCTGCACTCTGGATCCTTCTTAGTCCTGAAGCTGAAAGACTTGAGATCCATGTGGTTTGGTTTTTGTGAGCTCTCCTCTTCCTCTTCAGTTGCTGCCACAAATGTTGAAGATGAATCAGTGTGTTCCTCCGTCCCTGAATGTGGTCTGTGTGGGTTCTTTGAGTCCAGCTGTGTACAGCCTCTGTTCAGCGGGGTCACGTGTGAGTCCGGGTTCTGAGGTGAACACGGTTCCTCGGGTTCAGAACAAGTGAAGGAATTTCCTCCAGCTGTGTCGACACAGTTTAGCCGTGAACTCTCCTCGCTGGGATCTCGGAATTTTGTTTCCGTTGTTTTTCACATCATGAAACATATGTGATGATAAAGGACTCTCAGTGTGGGATCAATGCTGCCGCGATGGTGGTCTGTGTTATTCCGGTTTAACAGGGGTAAAACACAGACTGGATCTGGCTTTTCTCAGACTGTCGACTGATTAGACTCTGGTCTCAGTCTGTAGTTTTCTCAGTCAGTAGTGAATCAGATTATAATCTCAGTCTGTAGTGGATCAGACGTTGGTCTCAATCTGTAGTGGTCTCTGTCTATAATGGATCAGATTGTGGTCTCAGTCTGTCGTGGATCAGATCGTGGTCTAGGTCTTTAGTGGATCTGCTCTCAGACCCTGTTGAATTCCTGGTTCTCTTTAATCTTCAGGTCTTTAATCTCAATCTCACCTCTGCTGTGCTCACTGTCACTTTATGTCATGTCTGTAATGGCCGCTGCCTCTGGTCACTAATTAACCTTGCTGTTACCCCCTCTCCTCTCTGTTGCCTCCCCCCTCCTCCCCCCTGTCTAAATGCCCCTCTCTTTATTTCTCCCTCACGCTCTTGCACTCCTGCATCCTGGCCACAAGGTGGCAGTAGGAGACATAGTGAAGGTGACCAATGGCCAGCATCTTCCAGCTGACATGGTTATAGTGTCCTCCAGGTCAGTCCCTGTGTGTGTGTGTGTTTCATTAACATAATCTCATTATTTATTGTGTGTTATGTGACTTTTTAAAGTTTTATTAATCAGTTAATCCGTTGATTATTTTTGTTGTTTAGTACATAAAGTCATGATGAGGTTTTATCAGTTAATCGATTGATTTTGTGCTGATTGATCGGTCCTCTCCACAGTGAACCACAGGCCATGTGTTACACTGAGACGTCAAACCTGGATGGAGAAACCAACCTGAAGATCAGACAGGTACACGACCCGTACCGGCAGTTCTGCAGTAAAACCTGGACCCAGATGTGAGACCTGACTCACCCACTCTGGTTTTACTTTGTGTAGAAACATCTCATCCTTATTACAGCCAGTGGACAAATGAATTAAAGATGTTAGAAACGTCGGTGTTAACTTTCAGGATCAGATTAAGTGGGGCTTCCTCACTGTTCTCGTTAATGTGGGTCACACTAAGACCTGATATGGTTTCATGTTGTCCTCCTTCTGCCTCCTGGTTTGTTACTGTCTGACCTTTAGTAAACTTTTCCATTCTTGTTGTGGTTGATTTCTTCAGGGCCTCCCGCTCACATCTGTTTATCAGACCCTGGAGGATTTAATGGCTCTGTCTGGTCGCCTGGAGTGTGAAGGTCCCAATCGACACCTCTATGACTTCAACGGGAATCTGAGGCTGGACAACCAGCAGTGAGACCTTCACCATTATTTTATTATTAACTTAACAGAGTAAATGCAGGTTTTAAAAAGGGTTATTTCTTTAACATGCACAGTGAATCACTTATAAAAACAGATCAGATATGGATCATTTTTGCTTTTCATGGATTAATTTAAGTTTACAAAGATTTTAACAAAACATAGACGTGGAATCAAGTTACTGCTTAATACTTAATTCTAGTTTTTGTTTGATGCTGATTAAAAAAAAAAAAAAAGAAAGTGATGCTTTTATCCTAATATCTTTGTCATTTATTATCATATTGTCAAATATTTTGATATAGCTTATTTGGATTGAATATATTTGGATTTATGTCTCAGTTTTACTTTCTTATTCATAGTTACTTAGTTATAGTTATTTGCACTATTTAGGAACAGAAAGCATTTAAAATAGCCCCAGTATTTTAAGGATTTAAGCAGTAAATACTTTACTTTCTACCTTTAAAAATGTACTTAAGATCATGATGTTTGTGTTTATTATCACGTGTCTGTCCTCAGGCCGGTTCCTCTGGGTCCAGATCAGGTGTTGCTACGTGGCGCTCAGCTCAGAAACACTCAGTGGGTCGTGGGAATTGTAGTCTACACTGGCCACGACTCCAAACTGATGCAGGTAAATTAACCGGAAACGTGTTTATCTTAAGTTCATTTAGCTGTTTGTGACTCAAAATGAAGAGTCAAAGTAATTGGAGACATTAAGGAAGGAAATAATTGAAGGACTTGAAATAAGAAGATTCTTGAGTCTTAAAAATAGAGGAAGACTCCGCTGCTCTTGTTTTGTGTTTATGACAAACTAAACTATTAAAACAATTAGACCTTCCTAACTTGTGTATTTGTCGATGTATCTTCTTTCCAGAACTCAACCAAAGCGCCACTGAAGCGCTCGAATGTGGAGCGGGTGACCAACATGCAGATCCTGGTCCTGTTTGGGATCCTGCTGGTCATGGCTCTGGTCAGTTCTGTCGGTGCTGCTATCTGGAACAAAGACCACCCTGACAACGCCTGCTGGTACCTGTCCCGGGCAGGTGAGAGCCTCGAACGACCTCTCCTCATGTTAATGAAGAGTTAGGATTATTTCAGGTCAGTAAATGAGGGATTATTATTCATGTGTGTTTGTGTAGGTGACATCTCCACGAACTTTGCCTACAACCTTCTGACGTTCATCATCCTGTACAATAACCTGATCCCCATCAGCCTGCTGGTCACCCTGGAAGTGGTGAAGTTCACTCAGGCGCTCTTCATCAACTGGGTCAGAACAATGAGTGGTTTAATGTCGTCAGATCAGATTAAACAGGTCAGATCGTCCTGATAACTGTGACTCTGTCTGCTTGTCCTCAGGACGTGGAGATGTATTACTCAGAGACGGACACACCGGCAATGGCTCGAACATCGAATCTCAACGAGGAGCTGGGCCAGGTCAGATCAGCCGCCACCGCCGCTGCCAAATTCACTGTCACATGTTTGGTGTCGCTGTCACAGGCCTGTTCACAAACGCTCTGTTTATGTTCTTCAGGTGAAATATCTTTTCTCAGACAAGACGGGAACTCTAACCTGTAACGTGATGCACTTTAAGAAGTGCACCATTGCGGGAATAACATACGGGTCAGTCTCCTCCTCTGTGTTCACAGTTTTCTACCTCTAATGCACTGAACATCCTTTCACCCTCTAACTGTTACTTCCTGTCCCAGACTAATTGGTAGTAAAGACTAAACTGTCAAAGATTCAAATGATTAAACTCTTACATGTTTCACAAATTAACTAATCAACTCATCAGCTCAACTGATTCCTTTTGCAAATCACCCTCATTCATCACTGCAGCCACTTCCCTGATCTTGACTGTGATCGGTCGATGGAGGACTTCAGGTTAGTGACTTCTCCTCTGCCTGTTTCCTCCCTGCTCTGCTTGTTCTCAGTCGAAAAGTCATTGTTTGCAAGCACATTTGAATGCCAGTATATATTATTTTCATCACAGTAACTAAAATCCCTCTTGGCCTGCAGCAACTTGCCACCCAGCACCAACAACTCGACAGAGTTTGACGACCCAGCTCTGATCCAAAACATTGAGAGGAACCATGTATGAGCCTCTGAAGTTTTTCACACATTTGTCTTTTTTTCTGAGTCTGGTGTTAATAATCATGTGTGCTCTGTTTGTGTGTGTGTTCAGCCTACATCGCCTCAGATCTGCGAGTTTTTGACAATGATGGCGGTGTGCCACACGGTGGTGCCAGAGGGAGAAGGCGAACAGATAATCTACCAGGCGTCTTCACCAGACGAAGGAGCGCTGGTCAAAGGAGCCAAAGGACTCGGGTTTGTGTTCACCGCCCGGACGCCACATTCGGTCATCATTGAAGCGGTGAGTGTGTGTGTGTGTGACACAGGAAGTTGTGTTTTGTGTCACTGCAGTGAACTGATGTGTTTTTTGTTGTTTTTTTCTCAGAGAGGGAAAGAGATGAGCTATGAGCTGCTGAATGTGCTGGAGTTCTCCAGGTGATTCTGAGTTCACTCACTGAATCACACCGATTATAAAACCGTAGTTCGTTCTGTGACTAACTGTCTGCCGTCTCCACAGCAACCGCAAACGCATGTCTGTCGTGGTGCGGACCCCCAGCGGGAAACTACGTCTGTATTGCAAAGGAGCCGTACGTTGATCCCATCATCATCGTTGTCATTTACAACAACAACTGTGTCTCTGCGTTTCACTGTTCAATCAGTTGTTTTTTTTTTGCAGGATAATGTCATTTTTGAACGTCTGAATGAGGCATCGCAGTATAAAGACTTAACTGTGGCTCATCTTGAGCAGTTTGCTACCGAGGGTAAGTGTGTGTGTGTGTGTGTGTCATAAATCAGTAAAACTCTAATCTGAGCGATTTTTTTTTTTTAACCATGTGGTGTCTTTAAATTTGAGGCTTTTATAACTTGATCCCATGACCACGCTGAAGTCTTATCTCCTCTGATCCAGGTCTGAGGACTCTGTGTTTTGCCTATGCGGACTTGGAGGAAGACGCCTACCAGGAGTGGTTGAAGGAACACAACGTGGCCAGCCTTAAGATTAAAGACAAAGCTCAGAAACTGGAAGAGTGCTACGAACTTTTGGAAAAGGTGACTCACCTCTCTCTTTTTCTTTGTGCTCAAATCTAAAAATATCTTTGCCTTAAGTCTTTCTCAGACACATGCACTCCTGCCTGTCTACCAGTAGGGGGCAGAGTGACTCCATTATCTCCTATAGCAAAACAGCTGTGGTGTCATTTTATCACATTCTCACTCTGGAGCTCAAACTGGAGCTTGTATGAACTTTTACCACAGAAGAAAGACACGAACTGGTTTTGTGATACACTATAAAAAACACACTGATAGAAATATACACACTGGTATTCAGCTGCTCATTTGTGAGCTTAACTTTTAACAGAGGAATCGAAGGCTTGGAGTCAAGAGTTGAGGTGAGAAAAGTGAGTGAAGAGCAAAAAAAAAAAAAAGAGGAAGCAGGAGGGGGGGCTCAGACTGGGAGACCACAGGGGTAATTACCTGAGCCAGGCTGCCAAAAGCCCCATAAAACTGGAGTCAACAACACGGTAGTGTTAACTTGTGTGTGTCTGTGCGTCCGAGTGTGTCTAATGAGGGTACATGTGCATTTAAATGCTGAACAAATTAAAGTGGGGAGGGGTAATGGGTTACTCGCTGGCACGAAGGCGCAGAGTTGGTCCAGAACGTGCTGATCCGACCTTGCCGGTGTTGTTCTTATGTGCAGATTAGATGTGGTTGATGTTGTGTGAGTCTGTAACCTGATACCGTTATTACTACATTTTGTCTTTTATTCTCACTGACTTTAATATAAAAAAAATTGAAATTCTCCTCCTCTCTCTTCCACCCAACAGAACTTAATGTTACTTGGTGCCACTGCCATCGAGGACCGTCTCCAGGCCGGCGTCCCCGAGACCATCGCCACTCTGATGAGGGCTGACATCAAGATCTGGGTCCTTACCGGAGACAAGCAGGAGACCGCCATCAACATAGGTGAACCAGAGTGATGTTACAGGCCTGAGTGCAAGCTTTTTTTTTTTTTTTTTTTGCGTAGCCGTGTAGTTAACTGTCTGTCGAGATAATTCACTTACAGCAGAACAGCAGCCGTTCTGTGTGTTATGTGCCAGACATGTCTCCAGGCCTCGGGGGGGTGGTGGGGGGTTTCCATGGAGGAAGTTCGGCGGCACAAGTCCAAAACAACTACATCTCGGTACACTTTGTGTAAATGTTGCGTGTTAGTGAACTCACGTGATAAGCTGGCGGCACCATGATGTCACGTCATACCTGGTAATCAGACAGTGACAGTGTCCCCCCCTCTCCTTCTCTCCCCTCCTCTCCCACCTCCTCCACCTTTTGTTTCTGTGTCTCAGGTTACTCCTGTCGCCTGGTGACACACGGCATGTCCCTCATCATCGTCAACGAAGACTCTCTGGATGTGAGTAGACTCTCCTCTTCCTCCTTCAGGACATGTTTTACAGTATTTATGTGTGTTTACAGTAGCAGTGGGAAGGAGGGGGGTCTTAGGTGGGTTACTGTGGGAACCAGGGTGTGGTCCATCAGCAGATGGGTGGGACTCATTGTGTGCTCACAGGTCATTAAAGTCTCTGGTGTCTCTGTGGAGAAAAGGATGAAAAGAGCAAAAAACTGTCAGGTCTGTCCCTTTACCTCCTCCTCCTCTTCTGTCTCATGTCCACTCACAGGACATCAGCGATCACACACACATTTTTTCACACACAAACTGTCCCACACGGATACTGTCTCTCTACACTCACACACACACGCTATCTCAAATGATGTTTAACACACACACAAACACACACTATCACTCTTTCTCCGTCTGATCTTTGTGTTTACATAATGTGAGACAGCTCCAGATTAGATTTAGTTTGTTTCTCTCTTTTGTGTTCAGGTGTCATGTGTCAGTGTGTGTGTGTGTGTGTGTGTGTGTGTGTGACACACACAAACACACACCCTCTCTCTCTCTGACTCACACACGCACACAATCACAGTATGTTCACTTTTACAGAGTTTGTTTATTTGTGAGACGGAGGGAAAGTATGGCTAATAAACTTAAGTTGCATGTGTGTGCGCGCGCCCGTGTGATGGAGACACATCTTTGTTTACAGTGAGTCTACGCAGACGGCGAAGTTGTCTCACTATGAGTCTGTAATTGTGTTTATCACCACCAGAAATCTGTGGTGTCTAAAGACTTTAGGTTAAATTTAGCTTTAGGCTGTGGTCATCTGCCAACGTCTGGTGAAAGTAGTGAACTTTTAGCCTTTTCACTTGGGTCACGGTGGGAGTGTGTAACCGCTGGGTCAAAAGCCAGACAGCGTGCGAAGCCTTTCTGAACACAGAGCCTGAGAACAGACAGAGGAGGTGGGAACGAAAAATAGTAAGGAACAGTAAGTAGATCACTGATAATATGGTTTAGAAGATTTTATTAGCAGCCAGTCTGCCATGTTGGATCACATGACGTACTTGCTTTGTGAGAACAGAGCAGCTCCTTTATTGAATAAACAAGGTACAAAGATATGGTACATATAGATGTGTCACGGAGGTGACATATCTCAAACAGAGACAGTTATTAAATTTGTATTTATTTTATATATATGAACTGCAGCAATGATGCAGATGATCAGATATTTATCAGATCAGACCATTCACATCTGGGCGAACATGTGGATCAGGGTTTCAGAGAGCTGCAGTTGTGACGTTGAAGATAAAAGATGTTCAATATATCAGCCTCTTAAAATACCCCCCGCGGCTCGGTGTGAAGCTTTAACCCGTACGCGAGTGAAAACAGAAGCTGCTTATCAGAACCGCTCGGCCCAGTTTCAAACATATACCACGTATACGACGCTGTCATCCGGCTGCAGTTCATCCTGAAACACCACGTCTACTTCACACCACTGCCTCCACATCTGTCAGCAGCCTTTCTGTGTCTGTGCACAGGAAGCGAGTACAGGGGGAAAAATGTGTGTGTGCAGCAACACAATGTTGTGTTTATCTTTGTGGAAGTGCAGGAGTGTGTTTTGTGAATAAAGCAGAGGACTGTTTATTATACTTCATGTATGAGATAAGCAATCTGGATAAAGACAGAGAAAGGGGGAGGAGGAGGGTTTAGAGCCATGTGGGGGCGATGAGTGAATGGTAACACGATCTCCTTTTGGTCCTTCTCTGCATCAAAACAAACCTTGTGAGCAGTGCCTCCTGGGTAAACGCTTTGCGACCACTGAAGCTGTGACGAGCACCATCTGTCACCTTCATATACCACACACACACACACACACACATACATACACCGTTTACCCTCGGTGCAGTGGCTCATGATCACCTTTATGGTTTTGAATATACATTACATCTAACTCTCCCACAATCCCCCTCTCCCTGTCACGCTGCCCGCAGTACAACTCCTAAACAAACATCATCGCTCTTCTGCTCATTAATCATCTTTATGCACACACACAAACATACACACACGTATTCTGCAGTGCGTCAACTTTCATGGGCTCCCACAGTTAAATACTGTGTGTGTGTGTGGGGGGGACTTTAGCCTGTCTATACATTCACATATGGGGACCTGTCTCCCTTATGGGGATAAAAAGCAGGTCCCCATAATTTAAAAAACAAAAAATTAAGGTGAAGACATGACTTAAGGTCTGGTTAAGGTGATCAGGGGTCAGGTTTAGATACAGGTTAGACAAGTAGCAGCAACAATTGAGATCTCTAGGGTTTCCAGGAAAGTCTCCAGGAAATGAATGGAAGTCAATGAAATGTCCCCACAAGGCATGAAATCAAACATCTGTGTGTGTGTGTGTGTGTGTGTGTGTGTGTGTGTGTGCGTACGTGCGTGTGTGCGTGAGAGACAGCAGAGGATGTGGGTGTTTGCACAGATGCACAGTCTGATAATTAAACGGTTTATTAAATCTCACTGGTGACAGAACCTGCACCTCAGATATGAGCTTGTCTTTCTCCACCTCCTCTTCACTCAGCACCTCTCTCACTCACACACACACACACACACACACACACACACACACACACCCTTCACTCTCTCTCTTATTGTACGTTTATCTTGCTCAGTCCTCTCTGTATATGTTTACACTTCCTACACACATTAGTTATAGCAGCTGTAATGACTCAGGTCTCTTTGAATGAAGCGACGCCTGGAGTGGATCAGCATTTGTCCTTGTGTGTGTGTGTGTGTGTGCACTGTGTTGAAGTATGCGGAGAGAGTTGACCTGTTATATCTCAGACTGCCTCCATGTCCTGTGATCCAAATATAAGCCTGATAAAATTCCACACAAACCGGCCTGTGATCGTGGTTTATAGTGTGTGTTGTACGTGTGTGTGTGTGTGTGTGTGTGTGTGTGTGTGTGCGCCCCTCCAAGCTCAGATGCACATGAAAAATAAACATTTAGTTTGGAAGCTGTAAATTGGTGGTAATGAGACCCGTCGTGATGAAATTGCAACAGTCGAACTAACTAAGGTCCAGAAATAGCAGCTAATGTAGCGTGAGAACGAAGTTAACTACTTTGTGATGTTTTTTTTTTCTTCTTCTTTTGGTCTCACGTTTGTTCTGGAAACTGTGTGCAGATCACAGTGGACCCTTGAGAGCCGTTTTCTTTCATCATAGCTCTTTTGTCAGGGATTCAGGTTAGTCTGGACTTGCTTTTAGTTTTCAGATGGAGCCACTGTTTGTTAGCTGTTTAATCTGTTGCTCACTGAGCCTGGTTATTATCCCGGGTTATCTTAGACAGGACCTGCTGTGACAAGTCACTCCGCTGTATTAGCACCTCACCGCTAAACTGGTGAATGTTTGCGTTCATGTGGCGGGGGCACACGAAGCTCCGTCTGAGCCTTGACAGCCCGATCATCACTCTGATTCATACCATCACTGACACTGAAGCATCAATTTGATTCTCTAGGTCATGACTCGAAGAGTTCACTGATGTGTTTACCTTGTGGAAGTTTTCTGTTCCTGTGTGATGAGCTGAGGATACACACACACACACATACACATTCTCCGACAACCTGTAATCTCCTTTAATCCGTTCGTTATGTTTTTGTTTTTCTTTCCCCTGTTTGGGGGGAAAAAGGTGAAGCAAACAGGAATTCAGACGCACAAAAGAAAACACAGCCTCGGGCTGAGAAAACACGAGGAGGAGGAGGGATTAGGATGTGTAGGACATGTGTGCGTTGTTGAAAACCCGTGTGATCGTGTGACAGACATGAGCATGTGTGTGTCCGTGCGTTGTCTCTAGCTCCACTCAGATCTCTGGGTCGTTGACTCTGATCCTGATAAAAAACCACCGAGACAGATTCTTCATTTTCAAATGTTTGTGCATTTGTGAGTTTATTCTGGTGTAATTTAGGGTTGTGTGTTTAGTTGTGTGTTTGGTTGTTCTGTCCGTGTTTCCACAAACAGTTCCTGTTATGGGACATTTCATTCGGTATCATTCTTTCTGTATGATGTCTAATTCCACATGTTCACTGATGGACGTGATAAACTTGTGCTGTGTCAGTTCACTGACGTTGTGACTTTAACCCTCAGTTCGCTGCTCAGTAACAGCATGAGACGTTGACCTGCCCATGACTCATAATTCATTCCTGTATTTTTATTGGTTAATGAACAGAATGTGACTGACCTTCTGTTTATCATGAAGAAGGATCTGCCCCCTGATTATTACTGCTCAGTAACTGTGTGTATGTGTGTGTGTGTGTGTGTGTGTGTGTGTGTAATCCATATGTTGAGGGGACTTACTCTGTACCTGTAATAAAAACTGTATATGTACATATGTTGGAAAAAAAATACAAGTAATGGTATTTATATGTTTATGAATGATGTGTGAATTTATGTTTGTGTGTGTGTGTGTGTAATAATAGATGTATATGTAATACATACATAAACACATATGTTTATGGGGCATGGGGAAATATATCATATATGAAAATATTCCAATTTTGAATAGTTTCCATATATATAATATACATGTGCATACATGTCTTTATGTCATATGTTCATATATTCCAGTGTACAACATGATTATAATATACAAATACTTGATTATATGTATATATTATATATATATGTTGTATAAATTATATGCACTACTCAAAAGTGTATGTTATAATACACACATAAACATACATGTATACATACTTAACTCCACCTTAATTAGATATTAAGGTGGAGTTAAGGATTGAATGAATGTAGGTCAGTGAAATGTCCTCTTAAGTAATGGAAACATCACCCTGTGTGTGTTTGTAATGCTGCTTTTGTGTGACAGCTTTTGTGCATGTTTGATGGTATCAGCGTCAGCGTGAACGTTACTCTGACGTCGTTATTCGTTAATTGTAACACTGGAGCACATTGTTTCAGACAGAAGCAGCATGTGCAGGCGTGGAAACACATGTCTTCCATTTACCACCGTTGCTTTTAACCTTTCCACAAACTGCAGTGTGTGTTTTGAAGTGCGATTTGTATTTGCAACACTATTGAGGCAACAATATCCCCACATAAAAAAAAAAAACACAGAACCTGAACTGTGGTAAGGTGAAGAGGGTCTTTGAGTTCTGATTGGTCAGGACTCAGATTGAGATTTCAGATGTTTGGCAGAGTTTTAGGTTTGACTTCCACTGGCAGCCAACAGCATTTCACCAAACTTCCTTATAAACAATAATGAGTTTGGTGCTGACTGAACAGTAGAAAGGTTGTTGGAGATTTATCAGTAAAAACATTTTGATAATGTGTGAAACTGTCAAACTGGTGGGGGAAATAGATCTCGCCTTTCTTCTTCTTTTTTTTTTTCTTTTTAAAAAAAGTGTTTTTGTCTTTGTCTCCTTGTAGGGGACTCGTGCCAAGCTGACGTCTCACTGCTCGTCACTGGGCGACTCTCTGAGGAAGGAGAACGAGTTGGCGCTGATCATCGACGGTCAGACGCTGAAATATGCATTGTCCTTCGAGCTCCGCCAGGCCTTCCTTGACTTGGCTTTGTCCTGCAAGGCTGTCATCTGCTGCCGGTAGGGACTACTCATTCATTACACACGCTCATGTGCGCAACACACACACACACACACACACACATATAGATCAAACTCAAGATTTATTATAGGGACCTGCCCTGGTCTGGAACTTGAAAAGTACAGGAAACAGTATTGAATTTTTATTTTTAATTTTTTAGTTTTTAGTTTTTATTGTGTCCATAGTGCAGATCCTGGAAGCATCCAAACAAAAAGGAATGAGAGACTTTGTAAAGAGTTTTTGCAAACCTGGTCCTGGTTCTTTTCCTGCATCTGGACCAGATTCTATCCACACTATCCACCTTTTTCAAAATACCTGAGGAAATAAACCTGCGCATTGCTCATTACTATTACCAGACTGTGGCTGGACCACAGACGCTTCTCAGGTAAAGACTCTAAACATCTGTAAATGTCAAACAGCTGTGAACCAACATGAGTTTCATCAGGTTTTGTGCACACGATTGACGGGGAAATTACTATTGTGTGTGTCCGTGCACGGTTTGCATAGCTGCACGTGCACGTGTCTGTAAAGGTTGTCGGTCGCCCACAGTGATGATGGTAAAGGTCCACGCAGCAGTAATGTAACACGCAGAGTTACATGGAAATGTCAGAGTCATGACTCACAACACACACACACACACACACATACACACACGAACATACACACTTTCATTGACACAGAGCTCAGTCTGTTCATGAATGTTTACTGCATGTTCCCTTCTTTGGTCATGTTCCACTAAGCACCAGCTGTGATGTTTAATAAAAGAGTTTCCACTCGTCTTTTGTCTGTGCACGTGCACTTTCATGTGCACATGCGTGCGTGTGTTTATGTGTGTGTGTGCAGCCAGGAGGGAAGTAATTGACTCCCTTGCATATCCAGCCCATATCCGGACTCAGGTCTCTCAGGCCTTGCAAACAGCCTCCAGCTTCCATCCCTCCCTTCCCGAGCCACAGCGTGGTACCAAACATCTTCTTTTTTTTCCACTAAAGAAGAACCTTTGTAAAGCTGCTGTCAGATCAGTGGTTAGCTCCTGATGGGACTCGTGTTACAGTCTGAACATTTAAAGTTGATTTATGGAGGATTTTTGGATTTTAGTTTTGTGGTAATCATCCCACAACGTCTTTGATTTATCCTGTGACCGCACCTGGAAGGTCCCGACCCCCAACCAGCGGCTCCTGTAATGAGTGTGTTTGTATCCGAGATCCTGTTAATAAGGTGCCGGTACATGAAGAGCTGATAAGTGGTGTCTGTGAGATAACTTCTGCTGTGTGTGTTCTGCTGACTGTGTGTTTGTTTACAGCAGCTCCTTATTTTCTGCTCAGTTCCACCGTGAACGGTCTTTCATCTGCGCTGAGCCACTTTACATAATCTTACACTGCAGCCCTGTGTGAGGAGAGAGAGAGAAACACACACACTCAGAAAGAGAGAGAGAGATTTGTGGTTTGAGGCCTAGAGACCCACACACACACATGCAAACACACACACTCTCACACATCAGACGTGGAAATAGGAAAAACAAAGAATCGAGGTTGATGCGACTTCAGAGGCCACGACTGAGGTTTTCCCCTGGAAATATCCTGTGGTGTGTGTGGTGGGGAGTGTGTGTGCATGTGTGTGTGTTTTTTTGCATACGCTTGTGTATGAATCTTAAACAAGACCACCCAGGTCTGACCGGGACATGATCCTGATTACATATTCATAAAAGATAGAAGATAGACCATCTTTATGGGCTACAGCCGGACGTCTGCGTCTGCGTGTGTGTGTGTGTGTATTTAATTTGGTCATATCGTCATAAAGAATCATATTGTCTGTTTGCATGTGATGGTTCATGCAGCTGCACATGATTACGTTTTGTAACATCATTATCAGCATCAATAGTTTCTGGCCGTACCCACACACACACACACACAGACACACACACAGAGTAGAGTCATTGTTGCAGTGACTCCTCCCTCTGCAAAGTGTTTGAAGTTCACTTGAAGTGAATAGTTTAGTGTTGATAAGCCGCTTCACTGAGCTGCGGTTAATCTCTGTAATCAGTGAAATATCATGTAAACCTGTGGATTTGTCTTAATCTGTGTAAAGACAGAGGCACATTGTTGAATGTTGAAATGTTGAAACTACAAGCAGAAGTTGCAGAGCACATATTTAAAACCTGTCCGGTCTGACACAGCAAACACACACATACACACACACACACACACACACACACACTCTCCAGCGTTGTGGGGAATATAATCTCCTTTGCTGTACCAGTTAAATCCTGTTTCCAGTGAGAACCGACGGGGGGATTGACAGCAGGAACGTCTCCTCACATAAAACGTGAACACAGATGAAGACGTTTAGTCTCAGCGAGCGTCAACAGCTTTTTCGATTCGCACTCAAACACAACACCTGGCTGTCATGTGTGAGTGTGCCTGCGGGGGGGCGTCTGTAATGGAGCCTCGCTTCATTCATCCATTGTCAGCAGAACCGGTTACACACAGAGGATCAGTGATACAGGTCAAGAGGGTGGAGAACCACTGGAGGCCAAACACACACATGCAGTATATTTGATCTGTGCCATCTTCCCTTCATTGTCTCCTCAGAGTGTCGCCGCTGCAGAAGTCAGAGATCGTAGATATGGTGAAGAAACACGTGAAGGCCATCACGCTGGCGATCGGTGACGGTGCCAACGACGTGGGGATGATACAGACGGCTCATGTTGGCGTTGGCATCAGCGGCAACGAGGGCATGCAGGCCACCAACTCCTCTGACTACTCCATAGCACAGGTGTGACTACCACCACCTCCCCCACCTTTAAATATCTTTAGGCAGGACTCACCTGCTCACTGTCATGAGTTTATTCTGATCTTTGACCCCCAGCTGACTCACACAGGTATCAGCTCCAAGAACACAGATTAGTTGTGTCTGAACCTGGATCAGTTTTGCAACCACACTAAATAACTTGCATGACAAACCTACATATCCCCACATACTTTAATATACTATGTTTCACACTGGCTGCGTCCCAATTTGGAGACTGCATCCTTCATCAGCAGGGTTGTGATCACACTGTCCCATTTCAAAGGCTCCTCCAAATGTGGTCGACCAATTTGTCCTACTTTTCCCCGGTTGTGAAAGCTACATCGGTTAGATCCCTAGATCCACAGCCTAAGATTCATTTTGACCAAGTGACTTTTGTGATTGAGTCCACATTGAACTAAAATAAACAAAAATAAACTGACTAAACCTTATTTTCAACATTTTACCTGCAAAACATTAAGTGTACAGTGAATTTTCTCCCAAACTTTTAGGCAATGTTGTTGATAAGGGACAGGAATAGCATGCAGCAACATGAATAAATTGAAAAATAGATGAAATTGAAATTGCTCTGCAGGCTGTACCCGTCTCATTTCATTTGACGGGGTCCTCTGAAAGATGCAGCTTCAAATTAGGACACGGTCATTGATTGGTTTGTAGACTGTTGGCTGCTTGTCAATGCAGTGTGTAGTTTTCTCTGAATGAAGAAATATGAATGAGCTGAGACATTTCATTGTTACTACACTGTAATTAATACAACATTTTTACTAGCAGCACCAACCTCAAATTCAATACCCGAGACTAGTTCGACCTTGACAGACACAGAGATAATATCATCACCAGCAGGCAAGAAGGGACAAAACAGCAAACAGTCGTGCATTTTCCCCAGACTAAATGACTATTAAATATTTGTTCTCTTCACTGCCTCATTGCTGAAATCCTCAGTCAACCTCCTGCAATTGGTCCAAAAAGTGTTTTAAATCAACCCAAACCATAGTTCACTTTGATCCAGATCATCTGAGACCATCTCTCTTTAAGTTGGAAATAATTTTATTGGACTGTGGTCCAAGAAATCTGTCCTGCGTCTAGACCAAACAAGGACGTTGTGAAAGTAGCCTAAGTTAAAGGAAAGTAGCTGATTATCAGTGAAAAGACAAAGTGTTTTATCAATAACTGAGCTAATCATTAGTTATTTATTGTCTCCGTAGCTCAGACTGACCAGAGGTTCTGATAACATCTCTGTGTTTTCACTTTTAGTGTTTAACTTGTTTATCAGAGCCTCTGGCTCTGATCTTCATCGGAGAGCATCCTCCTCCTCGTCCTCGCTCACATTCTTCACGTCCTTTCTCTGTCGTTATCACCTTGAGTCTCTATTTCAGTCTAATCTCCATCTCTTATTGGCAGTTCTCCTACCTAGAGAAGCTGTTATTGGTCCACGGGGCCTGGAGCTACAACCGTGTCACCAAGTGCATCCTCTACTGTTTCTACAAGAACGTGGTGCTGTACATTATAGAGGTACACACACGCGCACGCACACACACACACACATACACAGTTACATTAACAGAGACGTTTTGCAGCTGTTTGTCGACATTGCTGACAGTGATGGACGAGGTGCCCTTGTGGTGTCTGCTTTCTGTCTCTATTGCACACACACACACACACACACACACACTTATACAGAAAAAATGTGTGTTTAGATGGACCTTGGCTCCAAGCGTCGACTGCTGTGTGTGTGTGCACGCGCAGCCCTGACTGTCTGTTATAAGGGGTATTTGTCAGCTGTGCACCCCCCTCACTCCTCCCCCTTAGTGTGACATTAAGGATACCAGCAGGTGCAAAACCTCATGGGAGCTACAGCCTGTGTCCTACTGTCCCATTCACCCACTGCCTTAGTGAGTGTGTGTGTGTGTGTAAGTGTGTGTGTGTGTGTGTGTGTGTGTGTGAGTGAACATTTATGTGTGTGTTTCCAAGATTATCTCACATGATTGGCTCCCTGCAGAGCGTTGTAGGCCAAAGGTGAGAGACTGTCTCTGTCCTCTGAATGGAGGCAGAAAATGGGTGTATGTGTGTGTGTGTGTGTGTGTGTGTGTGTGTGTGTGTGTGTGACCTCACCCCTAGGCTGTGTGCCCTAGGAATGCCACAACTCCACAAGCGGCCCCAAACATTTTCTCTATCTGCTTTCAAATCAACCTTTGAGTGAGTGAGTGAGTGAGTGAGGGTCCGTGTGCGTGCATGTGTGTTTCCATTAAAGCTTCATATAAGCGGTAACACTAATATGCTTTATAGTAAACATCATCACAGACTCAGTGACAGCCACGTCTGTGGACACTATTGAGTTTCTGTCCTTGATGACAGTGAAATAATCATCCGTGAAATCATCCTTTTCTGTATCTGAACTCTGTGGTTAAAGTTTGTAGAGTCGCTTTGTCAAACCTAAAAGTATCAGTCTTCAGGTTCACTGACCACGTGTAATGAATACAGACATAACTGTTGTCTCTGTTGTCCAGCTCTGGTTCGCCTTCGTCAACGGCTTCTCTGGTCAAATCCTGTTTGAGCGCTGGTGCATCGGCCTCTACAACGTGGTGAGTAACACACACACACACACACACACACACACTCCACTTATCTCTCAATCGAACTCGCTCTCCTTTGTCTTCTTATCGCTGCTCTCTCTGCCACAGACGTGTGTGTTGTGACTGTTTCCTTCAGGCTTTCACTTTTAAAACATTCCTTTTAGTCTGATATGAACACTGATTGTGCAGCTGCACTGCGTGTGTATGTGTGTTAACTGATCGTGTCTGTGTGTGTTGCAGATATTCACTGCTCTCCCTCCCTTCACTTTGGGGATATTTGACCGTCCGTGCAGTCAGCAGAACATGCTCAGATTCCCACAGCTCTACAGAATTACCCAGAATGCAGAGGGCTTCAACACCAAGGTGCGCACACGCACGTGTACAACTGACTGCACGCACAAACACGCCACGTCTGAAATCAATCACACTTGAGTCTGTCGTTTCTCACCTCACCGTTCACCTGCGGGATCGACGACTGATGCTGCTGTTTGTTTGGACGCCGCCAAGTAAACAAGTGGCATGGAGACGGGGATGTTTCTATGGCAACCCCTAATGAAATTCATAGGGCCAGAATAAGGAAGTCTTTCATTTAGAGGTTTCACCAGCAACTTTCTGTGTGTGTGTGTGTGTGTGTGTGTGTGTGTGTGTGTGTACAGTCCAGCAGGTAAACTGTGAGCTGCTGCTGTTTTTTTTTGTTTTTTTTTTTTTTTAACCTGTGAGTGAATTCAGGGTCAAAGTCCTGACATTAGTTTACACTTTCTGCCTCTGTCTGTGTCTGTGTCTCTTTCTGTCTCTGTGTCTCAGGTTTTCTGGGGACACTGTATCAACGCCTGATTCATTCAATAATCCTCTTCTGGTTTCCTCTAAAGATGTTGGAGCATGGTGAGTCCCTTTTTTGCAGTTTATATATTGTATCTTGGTTAAATAAAAGATTAATAAAGAAATAAATTAGCGACAGACATTGATGAAGTGTGTGTCTCCACAGACTCTCCTTTCTCAAACGGTCAGGGAAACGACTACCTGTTTGTAGGGAACATGGTCTACACAGTAAGTGTCTGGCTGTGTCTGGTATTTACTGTATGTGTTTGTGTGTTGTGTGTTCCTGTGTGTTTTGGCCCACACATGTCTTTCTGCCTTCGCTCAGTGTTTGTGTACACACCGGAGCTGTGCAGCTTCGTCGTCTCGGTCCAGCCAGTCTGTCTCCGTCCGTCCTCGTCTTCTCTCCTCATTTCTCCATCTCTATCATTCTATTGCAACGGTCTCATGTGAATGTCGGTGTTTATTTGTTGTGTTATGACCCCACGGGGGGTGACAGTGGGCAGTGGGGGGTCTGGAGTATTTTACCAGACATTACTGAGTTTACTATATAATATTAATGTTTATTATCTTCAGTGTTGCCAGAGAACTAATCCTTTTTCTTTGTTTTTATGTGCCCCCCCTTCTGTGTGTGTGTGTGTGTGTGTGTAGTACGTGGTAGTTACAGTATGTCTGAAAGCTGGAATGGAGACCACCGCCTGGACCAGGGTAAGAACATTAACACACTCTCATATACCACACCACATGTGCTGTATTTTACTCAGCCGTTGATAAATAAAGAAGGGGAGGGAGAGGATATCATAAAACTTGGTGTAAAAGTTTCCCAGTTTTTGGGGAAAAGTCTGGGAAGAGACGTGGCTTACCTGGATCCTGTGGCAGAGGTTTGAGGTTTTCTTCTGTTCGATGTTGAAAACTGAAAATAAAACTGATGCTTCACTTCACTTGGAGACTTTTACTGCGAAGACATGTTGAATGTTATGGCTCAGACACTCGATACAGACATGAGTGCGAAGCAGATTTAATTAATCCTCTCTATTCAAGTCACAAGATGAATATTTTTATACTCTGTTGTATGTTTCCTGAACTAGAAATGCTACAGTAAACAAGATGCTGGTTATGTGATCATAATCCATAAGCAGATACCACAGTGTTGAAAGGATGTTGGACCTCTGGTTGACAGAGACATGTAACGATGGACCAGCTCTTTATTCTTATAAAGCTTCTTGAGCTGGGTCCATGTTAGGGCTGGGTTGAAAAAAGATTTTCTCATTCATATCAATCTCAAAAAAATCCTTTGATCGATCTTTTAACGTTGCCATTTCCAGTAACTCTTAATTGGGATCTGTCCCTCTGAGAGACGAGTGAATAAAAACATAAGAGAGAAGCTGCTCCACTAAAAGCCAAGGACAGAAATAAGTCATAAGTAAGATGTGTAAATTAGAGGTGAAACATAGTGGAAATGCAACAAATCTCCCAAACCATTTAACCAAACATTACCCAGAAACTGTCAGCAAATATATCCAAGGCCAACCAAACCAACCCCCACTGGAAAAGGCAGTGGCAGTTAAAAACTTTTTTTTAAAAAACACACAAAAACAAAAATACAAATATACATATATTGTATATACATATATACATATATTGGATACATGGATACATATTTGGATGTGAAAATCTCTTTCACATCCAAACAAAACTGGTATAGAAATTAAAATATCTGTATTGGATCAGGACCTTGTCAGTAACAATACCCAGGCTTGTACACGGCCTAATGTCAGTCATGTTTCTGGTGCGTGTTGGCCTCCATCTGGTTTCTCCCTTGTTTCATGGACAGGATTTCAAGCCAAAAGCAAACAGGGTTCATCTTCAGTTTGACTGGCTCAGAACTGCCTCTGTTCTTGCCTCTGTAACTATGTTTCCAAGAAACAAACATCAGGTAAACGGCATATGAAATGTTTCACTGAGTGTCGTCAGTTGTGAGGAGCAGGACACTGTCAGGACAGACGGCGCTGACACCTTTGTCTCCTCAGCTGTCCACACAACAGTCTGGCAGTAATGAAGCAGGGTCCCACTGGAATTCACACAGTGTCCACTTACAGCAGATCACAGAGAGCGAGACGAGGACCCGGGGAGGGGAGGAGGGGCGTTTGTCTATATTGGGCCGAGCTGTATGTGAACTATGTGACCTGACACTGTCTCTTTTCTATGTCTTAATCTCCGTCTCCTGCTCCCCCTTCCCTCCCTTTTCTTCTTCTTCTTCTTTCCTTCTGTGCTGCAGTTTTCCCACCTGGCCGTATGGGGCAGCATGGCGCTATGGATCGTCTTCTTCGGCGTCTACTCAGCCATCTGGCCCACCTTCCCCATCGCCCCTGACATGCTTGGCCAGGCAAGTCTACTTTCTGTAAACATGTGTCAGTCATTTCAGTAACAGGGGGTGATTTGGGGGGAGGGGAGTTAAAATAGCCCCAACCCTCTGTCCATCTCCGTCCTGCTGCCTCCATCACCTGCCCCCCATCGTCTTCTCGGTAGCCATTACATGGCGCCTATGAGACTCACCTCTTGGGTGTTCCACGTCGCAGCGGTGGGACCCCGGGGGGAGATTTATGCCCCTGCTGCCCCTCTCACCAGGCTTCCTGCACCTGCTGCATGTCACCCGAGCCCCAGACTTTTACTGCCCTCTCTGGAGGTGTTGACTCAAGAGGGTGGGCTGCTGCTGCTGCTGCTGCTGCTGCTGCTGAAGAAGATGATGATGGTGGTGGTGGTGATGGGGTCCAGTGGGGGTGAAGACAGCGTCTCTGATTGAGAGACTCATTTTAGAGTTTGGGGGTAAACACAGGAGGGGGTGAGGTGCCCCACTGAGTGGGTAGAGGAAGGGAATCAAGCCGTCTCAGCTCCCCTCAGCCCATTAATTCAATTTGTGTCAGAAATCAGGAATGCGGTCAAATATCTGTGCAGCTGCTGAGTCCAACAGGGGGAAAGGTCCAAGACACTCCACCACCGCCCTCCCAACTAACTCAATCGCCCCCTAACCGCCATGTTACCCCCCTCTCTTTCCCCTGCTCTGGCTATCTATACCCCCATCTGTCCACGGGGGGCCTGCTAATGGAAAAACGCTGTGTATTTCCTCTCAGAATCACTGCGTGTAAATCTGCGTAGGTCAGCGTTAAATGCTCTATGTGTGTCCAGTGACATGTGATTTGTGCTGATTGTAAAGTGGTGGAGACCAACAGTCTAGTTTCTATGGATACAGCAGCAGAGCAGAGAAAATCATTTAGCATGCCTCCATCCTGCGTGTGTATTAGGAACATGTGATATATGAAGATCAGCCACGACATTAAAACCAGTCAGAGACGCCGTGAGTGTCTGCGAGTCCAGTTGGATCATCTGCAATTTGGTTGTGATTCCAGCTGCTGCGGGGGATATTTCCTAATGGTTTTCTGATTCATTTTCCTTGTTGCTTCTTCCTCTGGGAACCAAATTGTCTCTAAAACACTGGATCCAAGTAAAACACACAGGAAACACATGATATGGGCAATAAAATAAAAGTTAAGGAAGTCACGGTGAATAGAGTGTTTTTTGTGACTATTGACTTAAAAGTTCACGCCTAGAGACAAGAGTTGTGCTTGTGAAACAGAAGAACTCTTCGAATGTGGTATATATTGGGTAATGAAGAGAAAACAGGCAAAGATGGAGTCGCCCACACTGAGAAGAAGTTGTGAAAGAATGAGAGGGAGTGAGACACAGACAGACAGGCAGAGGTTAGATGATTAATCCCTGGAGACGGACTCAGGATGAGGGTCAGAGGTCAGTGAGGCTTGTTGCAGCTGGACTGCAGAGACAGGTAGGGGGGTTTTCTGTGGTTACTTTCTAGCATTTTTATCTTTTAGCATCATAGCAGCATTAGATTCCTGCGCTGTGTCCAATGTGTACTCAGCTAATTCTTCTGCTCTGTGCTCTGTCTCATGTTTCTCTCTGCCTGAGTCACATGTCTCTCTGCACACGGAGAAAAATGACTTAATACTTAATTTGAATTCATATATATATATACATGTGTGTGTATATATGAGAGAGAGAGAGGTAAATGGAGCCTGTGTGTTGTCATTGCAGGCTGGCAGAGTGATGCAGTGCTGGCACTTCTGGCTCGGCCTGGTTCTTGTGCCGACTGCTTGTTTACTCAAAGACTTTGCTTGGACCGCGTAAGTAGAACACATTTAATATAAATACATGGGAAATCCATACAGAGCCTATTTAACTTAAGCAAAGCGTTTACATAACCCGTAGTGAGTCTGTGTCAACACTTCACCCTCTTCATATTATGAATCACACGCGTCTACAAAGTAAAAACACTCAGACTTTCCCCTTTCAGCACACGTCGCACTGTGAGGAAGTCTCTGCTGGAGGAGGTGCAGGAGCTGGAGGCTCGCGCCGTCGACCCGGGGGCAGCTGTGCTGAGGGATGCCAGCGGCCGCAGGTACATTCACACACCCCACAAAGCACCATGGGATCCGCTTTTATCATATTTTACACTTTTATTGTGTCATCAATCACATTATACAGTTGATTATTTTCCAGTTTGAGGATATTCTTTTGTTATTTATCTTCCAGTCCATGTGCATGAGCAGGTTTGGTATAAAACTTTATGATGTTGTGTCTTATGTAAATGGTGTTTCCCCCTTTGGCGGCATCCATAGGGCCGAAGCCAAGGCTGAGGTCTCGTAAAGCCACAAGAAGGTAGTTCCCACTTTGTGAACTGTGACCTCAGGTGACCTGTGTGACCCCTGGTAGCTGCTTTGGAGTGACTCTATTAGTTTCCCACCTCTCTCTCTCTCTCTTTCTCTGTGTTTTAGTCACTCGTTCCCTCTGCACTCATTTTCAAATATCTTCTCTTTTCTTCTTCTCTCTGGATCAGGTGGATCAGTCTGAACTGCTGCACAGACCTGGTGTGTTTCATGTAGTTAGCTTTGTGTGTGTTTGGTATCGCTACAGATGGTAGAAGTGGTAGTTTACGGTCGTTGGATAGAAACTGACAGAAAAGATGGAGTGTTGAGTTTTTATTGATAAAATGACACAGGTTGTTAAAATCAGCTTTTATTTTTGATAATAAAACATCTGACAGAGCCTTTTATCTGTGGCATTTGAACTGGCAACCAGCTGATGTTATGACTGACTGTAAAACAGTGAGTGACAGATCTGAGCTGTGTTTTCAGAGGAAAGACTTGTGGGTAAACCACAGTGCTCCTCCTGAACTTAGGCCTCGTCCCAGCCTGACCCCACGTTTAAACCCCCAGATCCTTTCAGAATAGGAGGAGTAAAGTAAAGGATGGGCAGAGAGGCAATGGAGCAGGATGGAAAAGAGCACATCTGTGTTTGTAGTTCGTGGGGAGGTCCTGGGGTAGGCATGGGAAAGGTAGAGCGCAGGAGCGTCTCAGGAGGGGGAAGAGCTCAGATGAAGCACATCCTTGGATCATTTTGAAACAGAAGGTAGACGGAGTGAAACATCACGTCTTTTCATTTTGTGGTCCGAGCACCGTTCGGTCTTTTATCATTCACTCAGCGCTGTCATCGATCTAACAGACATATTTTTTTCTTTCTGAACAAACTTCAGAGGTTTTTTTTTTTTTTTTTTTTTTTCTCTTCACACTCCAGCAAAGCTTCCCAACAGTCACACACACTGTTAAAACATAACGGCTTTAACCTCGAGAGTGTTTGGCTTCTCTTCACTCTCATGCGTCTCTGCCAGGGAAACCCCTGTTTGAGTGGAACCAATGCTCTGTTGGCAGATAAGGCAGAAAATGTGTTATTTCAAATGAAACTGTGAAAAGATAGAGTCACATTTATGTCTGTCGGTGATGAGACTGGAGAGAGAAACAAGCTGACAGATAAGTACATTTGTGCAAAATCTGGAAGACTTAGTTATTTTTGGTCACGGGAGGAGAGAAGCCGTGACGGCGTGTGGTCTCAGAACAGAGGATCCAGTCTTCTTCTCGGGAAGGGGGGAGTCAAGAGGAGAAGGGAGGGTGAGAAGTAGTTTACTGTGGATGTCCTGTTACCGTGCAGGCAGGTTATGAATTACAGTTGGGTTAAATTGAACGTCAGATGCAGTCAGTATCAAATCCACCTCCACTCACTTTCTGGTCTTAACATTTTGAGTTTCTGTTGACTTCTTGATCTCTTGATCCCTGAGAAGGAAAATGATTTTACCTGGTGTTTCACTGAAGATTAAAGGACAATATAACAACCGCGCTTGTTCAGTATTGAGAGAAAAAGTATGATTTGTTCATACGGCCTCTTGTGACGGCGTTGCATTGTCTGTTAGATTCAAATGTAAATGTGACATCATGCGATGAGGTGCCTGTTGTTTCTCTCTGCAGTCTAAACGAACGAGCCCATCTGCTGACAAGAGTCTTTAGGAAAACGCCTTCGAGTGTGGGACGCTCGAACTCGGTGCAGCAGACTGTGTCACGTGAGTGAAACACGCAAACATCAACACAGGCCTCAGGGCCAATCTCACACCAGTTATAACCTCACTGTTGTCGTGGGAAACTGAAGTCACACTAGAGTAGAACCAAAAATGACTTCAAGTCAAGTTCAAGTCCCCGACTAGAATGATACTCAAGTAAAAGTCTTAAAGTATCTGGTATTTACTGTACTTAAGTATAAGTAATCTCGACTCATGAGTTTTATCCAGCACTTGCACATACAGACAATGTCTTGAACCTGAACTAAAGTACAAAAGTTGTTTTTTTTCCCAACATTTCGGTTTGATATTGATATTTTTAAGTTTCTCCATCCATCCATCCACCCTTTAAGATAGAGCCTACATCTACCCTCAAACATGGTTTTGATAGTTTAAACAGTTACAGGAAGGCTAATTTTTGTAACGACACTGAACATTGAAAATATATCAGAGTTAAAGTATGTAATTAAGTGAGGAAATGTAGTGAAATAAAAGTGAAAGTTGACAGAATTAAAAAAGCTGATGTAAAGTACAGATGCTCCTCAAACACCCTTAAGTACAGTAGTGAAGTATTATTAGTTTGTCACTATACAACACTGCTCAGGTGTGTATGTGTGTGAGTGTGTCGTCATCGTTGTCACTTGTGTCTACAGATGGCTACGCCTTCTCTCAGGAGGAGCACGGTGTGGTGTCCCAGTCCGAGGTAGTGCGCTCGTACGACACCACCCGCCAGCGCCCCAGCCTCTAGCCCCACCGCCCCCACCGCCCGAGGCTTTGGCTCACTGTAGCAACAGTTGTCAAGGTGACAGCAGAGACAGACTTATGTGACACCCTCAGGCCGGGTGACCGACCCCCTGCTGTGGCCTTATGGAACTGTGACCTGATCCCCGCCCCGCCTCCCCCACGCCGGAGTCGGGGGTCACGGTCAGGCGTGGAGGCCGTCGCTGGCGCAAAGAGGACTGACTAAAGAGAAGGGACCGGGCCGAACACATGGAATAAACTTTATTCTAACTCACAAGCTGCACAGGCATGAGCTATCATAACCACGCACAGACATGACGAGTTGAACTTAGACTGCAGCTCATATCTGTGAGCCCTCACACTGTGTTCCCGTGTGTGTGTGTGGGTGTGAGTGTGTGCGTGGGTGTGTGCGCATTCCAGTGTGTGTGTCCGTCTGCCTGTGCATGTGTGTGTCTGCACGCATTGGCGCTCCTGTGTTTGTGCATGTGTGTGTCGGGTCGCGTGTTTGTGTGTTCGCTTCCACGGTTCCTTTCATCTCGCCCTCATGAGGTGGATTTAACTCGTCTGTCATCACATGCTGAAGTGCGAAGGGGGAGGGACATCAAAATAAACATACATACACACACACGTATACAGACACACACACATACGCAGATGAATTCCTTTAAAAAAGAAAAGAAGGGGAGCCTAGACCGAGGACCACCAGAGCCCTGAACCCCCAGCTAAAGCCCCCCCACTACATCCCGTGGCAGCAACAAGCCTCACTGCCAAACACCACAGAGATGCCACTGAGGCAGAACCCCAGACTGGACCACTACTGGTGCAGCCCCTCTCACCCCACCAGGACCACCTCCTCCTCCTCTTCCTTATCTCTCCCTTCATTTCTCCTCTTATCTGTCCATCTCCTCGTCATCCTGCAGCATCTTTCCTCCTAGGCTGAAAAAAAATCAAATCCACCTCATCCTTCCTGTTTTTAACTCTGAGCACTCCTGTGATTCCTGTGGCCGCCCGTCGATCTCTATCATCAGCTGACACACAATCAGCAGCCTGGCTTTAGAGCTTCCTCCTTCACTTCTGTTGGATTCCTACTTTTCTTTACTGGACTCTGTTTTATTGTTTTTTTGTTTTTAAATTAAAGTGGACATTAATGTGTATGTGTTTATATTGTTTTTCTTTTTCATTAATGCCTGTTTTTTGTACTCATGTGACAAAGACATATCTTAGAGGGAATATTTTACTTGAACTAGTGCTAATAAGCAGTGAGACAGAAGACTCTCGTCTGGATCATGTGTTTTTCTGGCTCTGGCATTTGTCTGAATGTAGAGTCTATTGTCTGTTTGCTCTGTGTTGAGGACTGGTTCAGGAATGCAAGACTAAAGAGGTGGGGGGTGGGGTTGTCCATCCGAGTCCTAATCATTAAATCTAATCAACCCATGGCCTGACACACTGTCTCCGTTTGTTGACTGTGAGTTTTCCGCCATGTAGAGGCAGTAGGTTTTTATTTATTTTATGTGAAAATGGATCAGAAAGGTTTGACGCGTGATGATTTTCATAAAGGATCAAATCGTTCCCACGCTCCTTCCTCCATCTCAAGACAGTTAATGGAGATGGACCATTAGCCGATTAATGCACACCAGAGTCCAAATGGAGGTCCCTTTCCCACCCGCCCACCCACCTTCCTGGACTCGCCCCAATCCAACCCCACTACAGCTGCTCCGGTATGGAGAATCCATCGGACCGCAGCCGAGCAGGAGCCGGAGAACCATTTATGCTTTTTCAACTTCTCCCTAGTGACTCCCCGACGGCTCGCTCCTCTTTCCACATTTCTGTAGTTTCTAGAGGAGTCTGCCAAACTACACCTCCACACCGTCGTAGCTAGAAACAATCGGCTGTTGTGGTTTATGTGTGTGTGAGGTATGTGATGTGATGTGTGTAATTAGTGTTTAACAGAGTGTTTGTGAAGAGTTTGATAGCAACTAACAATTTAAAACGACAAAACTCACACATTTCCTGGTTTAAAGATTTATTTTTTAGATTTCATATGAAACATGTTGCTCCTGCATCGAGCAAACACCGGACCAAACATTTTTTACAGACTTTAGTGATTTAGTCTGAAAGTGACCGATAAAAAAGCTGCACCATCCTCCAGTTACATGTTACTGTGAGTTAGTAGTGATGCAGTCGCACACCAGAGTTTCATTCCTATTATTCTTTAACTTTGCCTCTGTGAAGTGGAAAATAATGACTCAAAGTTGCCCCGGAGCTGCCACGGCCAACGCACTGAACTGTGGGAGTGTTACACACACTCGCCTCTCACAGGAGAGAGTGAGGCTGTTTGGCAGAGGTTGCACTGTATAATTAACTCTGTAATCTTCAGAGAGCTGCCTCTCGCTCCTGCTCTGCCAGCCTTACAAGAAACTTTTCTTTTTTTTTTTGTGCATCTGTGTTTCTGCTCGGGGGGGAAAGCCAGGGCAGACATTTTCAGGTTTTTTTTTTTTTTAACTTTTTAACTTTTTGGGTGGCAGGAGGGGGCGGTGGTGTAGTTGGGTGGAGCGTCACAGTCCGTGTCCTGTGTTCACTTCATTAGAGTTTAAATGGTCTACCGGGAGATTGCAACTGCCTTTCACATCACACCACCTGCATTTCCCATTACACACAGTTCACTCACATTACTCATACGACCACGTCCCTACACTCTTCACACTCTCACACACAAGTACAGTACAAACATCTTTTCACATACTTTTGACAAACATACACTGTTGTACAAACCACTTACAACCATTCACAAGTGCAGATGTGCACATAAAAACAGCATGTGGCCATATCCGGTCATCACTCAGACACAAACCTTTTCTTTCTTTCACTCGTACATACACATGCAAACACAAACACGTGCACAGCTTTTATTTGAGCTGCATCATCATTATCATCATGTAACTCTCCAGTGCCGCAGTTTTAAAATTTTGTTTTATGCATCCGACGTCCTCCGTCATAGACTGAGCTTGATCCAGAGATCACATGACACACTGACACACCACACACACAATAGCAGGACTGGCCCTGCTGCCAAAAAAAAAATGGCTTCACAAGTCCTTCATGTGAGTAGGACTCCTGCCTTTCTTTGTCCACTGCGGCAGGTCTCTGGTGCTGCCCTCACAGGTTAAACTTCACAAGTTAGTCTTCACAAAGTGGCAGATTGGTCGTCACACTGTCACCGGAGGGTATTTCTGGTCACTGTTGACGCTTGACCCTCCAGTGGGGGGAGGGCAGGGGGACTGGAGGGGTCTGTACCCTCCCTGGGTGGAGTCCAGGTAGGCCTGGGTTGTGGCCACGGGGTGAGCGTAGCCGATGAACTGCGGATGCAGGAACTGTCCCTGATGAGGCATGATTTGCGTGGCCTGCTGGCAGTTGAGCACAGAGAAATTGGTGGGCATGTTGACAAAGACGCTGGCGTCAGGCGGCAGGCAGCAAGAGGCCTGAGCTCTCATGAGAGGAGGCGGAGCCGGACGTGGGGCTGCAGGTGGGGCGGAGGAGCTGGAGGAGGTGGCTGTGCTGGACTGGCGTGATGATGAACCTCTGGAGGTGCTGGCCATCATAGGAATGGTTTCCAAGAGTCTGCCTCCACCTGCTCCGCCTCCTGACGCGCCTCCTGATGATAGTTCCTGTTTGGGTCGGAGACAGCGGCAGCAACAGACGGCGACCACAGATCCAACCAGGATGAAAGCTACGAACACGGAGCCCACGATCAGGAACGGTACATAGATGGGAACTGCAGAGAAACAGAAAGGAAAACAGCTGTAACTCCAAACGGGAGAAGGGTGAAAGAGTTCAACAAAGGCCTAAAGAATGAAGGGAGACTGGAACCAAGTCCTCAGGGAGCCGGACTCTCATTAACACTTATTAACTTTGTTTTGATCAGTTTTAATCCTGTGCATCCTGCTGAGTCTGTGTGTGTTACTGACTCATTCTCCTTGACCTGTTCTTTCTTTTCCCTTTAAAAACAACCAATCAGAAAACAGAAACTAGTGTAACTCCATCCTCCACCAATCAGCAGAGTTTTATCAAACTGGTTTTTGTCAAGTTGTCAAAAGATGCTCTAACAAGTGTAAAATATGATCAGCAATTTGTTTTCTTTACAGCATCACATCATTTCACTCACAGACAGGATGAGGTCAGCCACTGCAATGGTTATTTCCTCAGCCACTTATTCCCATGCTCGCTCTCACAAACAGCTTACAACACACAATAACCACCATGTTACATTACAGTGATTAGTTGTGTTTTATTGTTCCCACAGGCTGTACTTATTTTCCATTTTCAATGTGCCCATGTGTTAGGAGGTGTAACTGTATGCCAGAGAGAAAGAGAGAGGTGGCAACTGGCTCCAGTTTCCTTTTGTCTCTGGTTCTTTGAAATAAATCCATGCAGAAACTTTTCAAAATGTTTTTGCAAGAGTAGCAGCGGATTAAAAAAAGGCTTCCTGTGTGAAAACCTGGAGCTGCAGGACATCCGCGGCTGAGCTGAGGCGACAAAAGACGTCAACCAGAGGCAGAAGAGGCCAAGGCTCTGTGACACGAAACGAGCGAGGACCTTGACCCATTTCTCTTTGACAAGAAACGGTGTCAACTTCAGACGCTAATGTACCTCATAGCCACACACCTCCCAGTAAACAGGTTTTAACAGGAACTCTGTTATGGCAACACGTATAAGTTACAGCAGCAGAAACAACCCTGAGAGCTTTTCACTGCACATGTGGCCCCTGTGCTTTCACTCTGCCTGTTCATTGCCATGATGACGATTAGTAACTGCAAAACTTTTTCCTGGTGTTATTTCATCCTTTTTTCACTCTGGAGCTCCTTTCCAAAAATGCTCTACAGTAAATCAGTGCAGGGGGGTGGGGACAGCATGCAGAGTGTTGGTTGGAAGACAAACTCTGATCTTGAACTCAAGTCAAAATGCAAAACACAGAGTAGTTAAAGCATAAAAGAAAAGGAAGGAAATATAACCATGTTGCTGGAGATTTCCAGTCCAGTTCAGTCCAGGATTTTGGTTCCAGTCTAGATAATGAACTGAATAACGAGACTATAAACCTAGTGAGGCTAACTAGTATTAGTCATCTTAACTTAGCACATTAGCATGCTAATGTGGCTAATTTGCAGTAAAGTCTGATGGGAATGAAGGTCAATAGTCGTATGTGGGTATGTGGTCATAAACCATTAACTGTAAACCTGATGGTGGCGCTAAAGACCACAAGCATCTGTAGGAAACATCCATCACAGCTGTGCAGATATTTCAGCATGAACCAGAGACACAGACCAATGCTTGGCTGCTGCTAAAAGGTCAGTTGTGTAATTTAATGTGTTTAACTGACCGTTTGTGTTTGTTTTATTGTGAAATGTTACACATTTTCTTTTGTTTTTTAGTTAAACTATGTGAAACAACAGCTGTGAGGTCTGTGTTAAGGGTCAGCAGACAAAAATGACAGCAGCCATTCATCCACTGGACTGAGTCTGATGAGATCATCATATTTTTCACAGTAAAATCTTACAGTAATTAATCTGAGTCTTTGCTTTCATTTCTCTGCGCTGACCTCGGGACTGTCTCAAGTTTTTGTGCACATGGTGACTGAAACGCTCCTATTGTTCCATGTGACTTCTCCACACCTGTTACTGCAGTTGAGCTGTGGCAGCCATAACTACCCCTCCTCCTCCTCCTTACTCCCCTTTCCTCGTTGTCCTCCTCCTCCTCCTCCTCCTAAGCTCTTGTTTTGGGCACAGTCTTTGTGGCTGGACTCTCATCTGCCTCGTCTATCCCACGGACATTCCTCTGTTCCTAAATACCATATGTTCCTTCATGTTGGGCTCATTAATCACGTCCTGTCCGTGATCCATTGACATTACCACTGTGTATCTTTCTTGGATGATTAATAAGCTGCACACATATGAAAAATGAATGAAATGCACAGAGCTTTGAGGAAAAAGCTGCTGTTCTCTCTCTAAGTTCTCTTGGCTGGAGGCCACTGAGTGAAATGTATATACGTCTTCCTGCAGTGATAAGACATGACAGATTACAGCTGCAGGTCCAGAAGAAGGTCCAACATCCTCCAGGGACACATGAGGTGAGTCTGGGTCTTTTCTCTAATATTTATCTGCAGGTTCATCCTTTTGTTCAAGATATGATGCAGCTTCTTGAGGTTTTGTGTTGGATTAACATGTGAGAAGTGATGAATGTGCATAGAAATCTGAAAATATGGCTCATAAAATAGATTTTAAGGATAAATCCCCAGAGAAAGAGGGAGAGAGTAAAGGGGGTGGGGGTGTAGGGTCTAGTAGGAAATGATACATAACGCGATTTGTGTGTGTTTTTTTTACGAACAGAGCTGTCAGCGCCTTTGGCTGAGCCACTGTCCAGGATCCGGTCAAGTCCAAACTTGATCCCCGTGGGGACGGCGTGATCCGAGCCCGGCCCTCTGCACTGTTACAGGCCAGAACAAACACGGCTATTTATAAAGCGCTGCTGCAGCGGCACAGTGTGCCATTTGTGAGCGCAGTTAACTGCTTTTTGAGGACTCCTGACTGTCTCCTGTGCAGCTGTCGTTGCCAACCGGGACGGGCAGCGGGACGGGTGTGTTTGTGTGTGTGTGTATGTGTGTGTGTGTGTGTGTGTGTGTGTGTGTGTGTGTGTGTGTGTGTGTGTGTGTGTGTAGAGGGGGGTTAGAGGGTGGGTTGATGGGAGGAAGAAGTTTCTAATAGGTCTGTAACTTGAAATATCAAATTTAAGACATCCTGGGCATGCGCTTTGGGCACTGTTTCACTGCGCACAAATGTTTGGATTTTTTATGACTTTCAATAAACTATATTTATGTATTTTGGCTGAGGCAACAACTCAGTGTGTTTAGTGTCTTTGTCTTCATCTCACACCACTTTTATGGGGATTTTAAGCTTTTACTTTGACAGTCAAGCTCTGAAACGACTTTTATTTCACTAAATAACGCGTTAAATCTGTTTTTTTTTAATGTTTTATGTTCCTCGCAGTAAAAACAAGACGCACCCCGTTTAGTTTTGGTGATTAATAATGAAGTAGAAGTTGTAGCTGCAGCACTAGAAGTTTTGGTTTAATACCTGCACGGGAGCCTTTGTTGTCTTTGCTCTCTGTCCCGGGCTCCTGAGCTTGTCGGTCGTTATCGCAGCTGCCCTGATCCAACCGTGCGTCGGTGCTGGAGCAGCAGTAGCGCAGCTCGCATTTCCCGCAACAGATAATCGCGTCCTCTGCATCGATTTTCTCCGGGCACTGGAAACCCTCTTTCCACGCACCCTGAGAGTCGTGCCAACCGTGGCAATACTCTCCACTGGCTTTCACGTCGATGATGGCCAGGAGTAATGTCATGATGACGGTGACAGACATCGGGAATCCCCCTCCCCTCATCCTCGGCCAGGTGGCCCGCGGCCGCACGCTGGCGCACTGGAAGAGACGGCGAAGGGTTTTTCACTCCGCGGGTCTGAGCTGGTGAAGTAGTTGATAGTGTTGATGAGTGCGCTGAAAGGAGTTGAGGGGGTGAAGTGGGAGAGAAACAAACCACTGAGAAGTTGTCATTTGTCAGAAAAATCTCGTGCGTAATTCAAATCCAGCGTCTCCAATCCAAGCGTGACTTGAAAGATTATGATCCAAAAATGTCTAAAACACGAAGATATGCGATCGTGTCAATCTGATTTAAAAAAAATCCACACAGATCCCAGCTGTGAATTTTTTCGGCTTTGATAAATCCAACGCTAACGGACTAATGGATCAGCTCCGGTACCGCAGCAAGCCTGTTCATGTCTCCTCCCGACTCAACAAATCACTCTCCACAGGGATGCGGGGAAACCAACACTTGTAGCCTGATCCATTTGTCAGCTCCTGTAACTCTTGAGTCCGCTCACGTCCAGTCCCGTGCGTAAAGACAACTTCAAAAGAGCACCAAAAAATAAAAAACTTTAGAGGCTCAATGCGCATCAGGACTCAGTCCTCCTCTCAGGACGGACCCGTCGCTCCAGATTGAACCTAAAGCGCGCAGAGTCTGTGCCACTTCAGAGTGAGTAAGAAGAGGGGGCGGGTAAAAAACTGAGCAAATATACACCTCTGCAACTTTGTAATTTTGACCAGTGTCAAGTTACAGTGACTCAAACACAACTTCCGGTTCAAGACAAACACAAAGCGCAAAATGCAACTTTGTTGCACTTTAATAAAACAAATGAAAGAACCATCTGTCTCATACATTTTACTCTGAACTGATTTACACTTATATGTGAGCATTGATTTACTGTCACTTTACTGTCACTCGTCAACTGTAACTACAGCGTTCACAGTTTGTGCTTTTATTTTGAAGGTATTCAATGTGTTTCCGGTTGTATGTGGTTGTCACTAGCGCTGCTTCATCATCAATATGATGGATTTTCTTGGGGCAGTATCTTCAGAGTTGAGCTGAGTGAGTTGTTTCGTCCCGGTGAGAAACTGGAGGAGAAACTCCTCTAGTATTCTTCAGATCCTCATCTGGTCCTCGCTGGACCCTGTGGTCCTCTTAAGATTCTCAGATCATCCTCTGGTCCTCCTCACATCCCCCTCTAGTCCTCCTCTGATCCTCTTATTCTTCTCAGATCCGTTTCAGGTCCTCTTTGGTCCTTATAAGCTCCTCTGGTCTTTCTCAGTCATCAGATCCTTCTCTGATCCTCTGGTCCTTTTCTGGTTCTCCTTTAATCTTCCTCTGGTCCTCTGGTCCCCCTCAGGTGCTCATCTCATCCTCAGATCCTCCTGTGATGCGCTGGTCCTCCACAATCCGTATGGTGACACTGCCATCTAGTGGACACATCTGGCATCATGTGATATAAATAAATGGATGATTTTAATAATCTTTTCATCTCTGGGGACATTTTAATCTTTGTCTCCAACGTCTTTCAATCAATTAAAAACAATAATAAGAACAGAGAATTACACAAACAACTAAATAATCTGATGAGGACTGAAGATTTGAACTGGACAAAATATCACATTAATATTTTATCACTAGTAGAAGATTGTTACAATGACCTTATGTTTTAATATTACTACAAACTATTCCATAATAAACGACGGCTCTCTGACCCTCCTTGTATTTCTCACAAAACTTCATTTCCCAGCATGCACCAGCGTGTAGCGGTGTCCATGACAACAGCACAGGAAGTGGCGCGCAACAGTTGAAAGTGTCTCACAACAAACTGTCAGTTCCCAGCTGCTCAGAGGTGAAGCGGCGGACACATAAACGAGCGGAAGCGCCATATTTAAAACCGACCGTGGCCTGTCACCGTGAAACGTAAGTGCTGTTCTCGTTTTTGACGAGCTTTGTACCGATATATATATGTAGTTAACGTCTAAAGTTAACCTGCGCATGTTAGCATAGCAGCTAACAGCTACTGATGCTAACAGATGCTGTGGAGGAGACGAAGTTAACAGCTAATTCCTCACAGTTTGTGGTGTTTAACCAAAGCTAAATGTTATAAAACATCAGTGTCTCTGCTGTGAACCGTGTCTCTTCGTGTTGTCTATAAACAGATGTCTTTTGTGAGACTGGGACGTTCACAACAACACAGCAAAGGAAAAAAACCTGTTCGCCCCAAAAAGGCAGCAGCTCCGAGGAGAGAGTGGGTGGTGAGTGGACACAGAGAAGAGGATTTAAGTATTTTAAATTGAGTTAATGGTGAAATAGTGAGACTCCACTCATGTCTGCTGACGGTGGAGCTTTCCAGAGAAACGTGCAACACATTATTTTCTTTAAAAACGATGATGAACATCATTTAAGAGGAAAATAGTCTTAATTAATTGTCAGTAATTCTCATTCACACCAACTTAACACATTACACACAAACCATGATAACACAGTCAAACACTTAAGAGCTTCTTAATTTGAATTAGGTTTACCTTTTTTTGTCAAATTACCTTTGGTTTTCACTTTAATCCAGTAAACACTTTAATAATAATGTCTGTTTATTTCAGAGCACCGTCAATGACCTGTCTGTGCACAAGCTGACACCTGAAGAGCTGGTGAGGAGTCGGACCGTGGTCGTCTGTCTTTAATGTTTCTTCTGTACTTAATATGAACAGCAGTCAGCTGATTGTACTTTTCTACTTTTCTCATCCATCATAAAACAGCACGGTTATATTTTGTTATCTTATTATCTTGAAGCAGTAATATTTCAACAGTTCTTATATTTTATAGACTACACTTTTTCTTTTTTTTTTTACCAATTGTTTAAAAATATGATAAATTAATATATCATTAAAATGAATGGTTGTTGCAACCCACATAAATCCGTTTGATTGTTTTCTCCTGCTTCAGAGTCATCGACATGAGATCCACAAGTCCCACAACAAGGCTGCGGCACAATGGGAGCTGAGAGAGAAAGCTCTGAAACGCCGTCTCAAACACAGTGAGAGTCCTTTACCTCTGGACAAGACCAGCCTCCGCATCATCAGGGAGGTGTGTGAGATGAAGATCTCAACATCGCTTCTAAAGCGTCTTCTTAGCTGATGTGACGTTGTTTGTACAAGAAACTGACTGGTGTTTTGTAACACTGCAGGTCTTCTCTGACCAGCTGCTGCTGCAGGATGTTCTGGACCGTTCTGACAGAGCTATGGCCGTGGTCAAGGACCTGTTTGGAGATGCTCCACGCAGACAGACTGGTAGCAACACCTTGTGGTGTAATGTAGATACTTAGACACAGATATTAAAGAGAGTGCATGGTCATTCACACACAGCAATGCTTAGTACTCCTCCGTGCGTACTTCATCAGGGCATCCCAGTGTCACTGTGGCTCCAAACTGTGACTCTGATTCAGAGCTGCCTGTTCTCCAGAGACCAGATCCTCCAACTCAGCTGTCACTGCTCAGCCAGTCTATGATGGACCAACAGGTTTGTGTGTGTCCACACAATAATAAATGTGTGATATGTTACCACACACTATGTCACCACCAACTTTCATGGGACACTTTCTTTGTGGTTGTTGAATTGTTCGCTCTAGGCTCTTAATGAAGTACAAGCTTCAGAGGAAGACCACAGTGATGAAGATGCCCCTGTAATCCAAAGGTATTAATACCTGTCAACCATTACGCCACAGCTGTGGATGATAAACTAAAGTGTGTCTTATATTAGGTGGAAAATATTACAATGAAGATTTTAGTAATTGCTACTAAAGTTGACAGTTTCATCCTTCATCGTTACTTTTCTTTTTTAAAGGGCCAATTTGCGAAAAATGAGGACAAAGTCTCGGGGTAAAGTTCAACAGGGAAAGAGAGACACTGTTCCTGTAACCCCCTGCACATCAGGCAGAGCTCCAGACCAGACAGGTGAGATGTGAGCATGTGAGCTCTCCTGAAGGAATGTGTCATTTAAAATAAAGGCTGTATATCAAGTGGAATTGTTGAACAATATACCCAAACCCGTCCTTCCTCAGCTCTCAATGCCACAGTGGCTGTTCAACGTGTTCGGACTGCACAGAACCAGTCAGAGGAATCCAAGGAGGAGCCGTCTGCTTTGATTTCTCAGGTCCTGAACCTTGATGTGCCTCACAACCAGTCAGGTAAAATCTGGAAGGGGTCGTTTCTCTTCCAAAAGAAATACTCAGTATAACAGTGACGTCATATTAGAAATGTTTTGTGTTTCTGCAGGAAGGATCAGTAGTCGAAGCAGCAGGGCCAGGAAGTGTATTTCTCAGAACTCAGAGCTGGATGGCTCCTCTCTCAATGGGGATCAGTCTAGTCTGGGTCTGCTTCAGGCCATGTTGGGTCAAGTGGAGGCAGATTTAGATAATCTGAGTCCTGACACAGCATCAGGGTCAACACAGAGTCCAGCACAGCTCAGAACACAAGGTCTCACTGGATTCTCTGTCGCACTCGTCTCCACGCTCGGACGTTTAGTTCATCTCCTCAAACAGGTGAAACCTTCATTAATTTCTCTTTGACTCAGATGCCATACATTCTGTAGATCCAACATTTAAGTAACAGTCTTAATACAGCTCCATAGCCCTCTGAAGTGTCTGTAACATCTACATACTCACTGAAAGGAAGCTTCCTCTCTCGTCTGTTTACAAATATAGGACAGAAGCAGCTGCTGCAGCGCATTTGAGAGGATGTCCTGAAGTTTGTTGATGATACAGTCATAGTGAAGCAACTCAAAAATGAGGAAACTTCCCATGGGCCCATTGTCGATCAGTTTTAATACTTTTCCAGCATTAAATGTGTGGAAACCTCAGATTTTTCACCCCTTTCCCAACACAATATAGAAGTATTAGATAATACAAAAGCACCAGGACCCACACACAGGAGATTAACATGGTGCACAAGAAAAACCAAAGCAGACGTAGTGTTTTGTTGTCATCATTTTTTTTTTTTGTTTCAGACTGACGAGAAGGTTCTGAAGGAGGCTGAGGAGAGGAGGAGGTTGGAGGCGGAGCTGAAAGAGCAGCGAGCTTTGATCGACGCTGTCACTGCAGAGACCATGACTCTGAGAGAAGAGGCCGCCGCTCTTCAGGTACTACAGACCTAAATTCGTGGTCTGACATTAACGAATCATTCAGATGCCACCTAAAGTGATACATCCTGTTTGTTTGCTGTTTTCGCTCAGGCATCAATGCAGGAGAAAAATACAGAACTGGAGCAGAAGTTGGACTCGGTGGTGGTGGTGATTGGGAATCTGCTGACACAGACGGACCAGTTACGAGGTTCATATAGTGTGTGTGTGTGTGTGTGTGTGTGTGTGTGTGTGTGTGTGCCTGTGTCTCTACTGTTAGAAGAGAATAATTAGTTTCCACTTTGTTGAACTATTGATGCACAGTTTGTGAGCCTGCGTCTGTTCCTGAGGGAGGACAATCATCTGTTTCTCCTGCCATCCTGCTCTCTCCTCCCCAACAAAGAGACAACTGGCAACATATTCCACGTAACACACTCATATTTCTTCATTTATTATTAGGTTTTAGCCCCAATCTTCCCTAATTCATACTCATGTTGTATGAACATAATTCTGCTTTTGCCCTAATTTTACAGAGATTCATCCTGAACGGCTGCACCAGCAGTTTCCTCCTGAAGAAAACTATTCCTATGAAGGAAGTCAGATCCTGAGCTCAGCTTCAAGCCCCGGCAGCTTCCCTCTTGCCAGCCTTCCCTCCACCTCCTCACTATCACTGACGTCTGACCCCCTCAGCACACAGCTCCTTCCAGAGGTCATGCTGGCCGAGATCGCTCAGCTGAGCAGACAGAACGAGCTAATCAAGGCTCAGCTCAGCCAGGCGAGGAGGAGCCTCGGGTCACAGGTCGAGGTTTCACCTACCAGCACCAGCGAGCAAAAAAGACGGAGCTCCAACAGCTCGGGAAGAGTTACACCTCAGAGTGTTGGAGAGAGGACGTCAACAGGGTCCAACAGCTCTGAGAGACAGGGCAAAAACATTCAGGTGTCTGACGGAGATGGAGTCGCTCAGCAGGTGTGATTCTCTACACATGGACATAAAACACACATTCATGGGTCCTAGTTTTTTTTTTTTTTTTTATAACTAAAGCAGGACATAAGTCCCCTTCGACGGTTAAGATCAGCTACTGTACTTTCTGTATTTGTCATGCATTTCTGTCAAGCTTTTCTTTACTTTCTCTTCATCAGAAACATAACAGACACCACAAGTGTCAGTTCCAAACCTGGGTTCTGCAGCCATCTGTAATCAGTGTTATTGATTATCTGTATTCACACAGCTGTTTTGTTTTTACTCAGGCAACATCTGTCAACGTCCTCAGTGTTGAACAACGTCTCCTGGAACTAAACAAACAGAGTTCAGCAGCCAGAGGCCGACTACTGGAACTTATTGAGCAACAGAAACGCAGTGTTTCCCCTTCTGCCTCCCCCCCTTCAGCTTCTGCCCATAGCTCAGTTATAACAGGTACAGTGAGTCATTCTGACACGTCTGTGTTTGTCTCATCAGTCTCAGATGGTTAAAATCATGTGATCGTGTTATTGTCACTTGCAGGAGGAAATCCAGAGGTGTCCAAGCTGCTGCCGGCGCAGACTGCAGGAGGAGGGAGACGGTGAGTGACTCAGAGGATGAGGATATTAGTGACATTAATTAAATTTGTTTGACATTTTCTAAGCAGTTGAGTAATTGCTCTAGTTTGATGAATGTAAACATGTAAACATGGTCACATTTTAAGAAGAGAACAGGGGCCAGGGAGGTAGACTTCACTGACCACAGTGAGACTGTTACAGACCACTACAGAACTGTCTGACAACTTCCAATCTGATTTTTCAGATTTTTTTCATGTTATAATTTATCACTGATTGTTGTTTACCTGTTGTTGTCTGGACACTTCCATAGATCAGAGACACAGCAGTAATACTGTGATATTTATACTGATTACGCTTATTGATACTGCGAGTGACATGTTTGTGGTGCGACGTGTCTTACGTGTGATGTAGTGACCACAGTGACACACTTTTCGAGACAATACGACTGTTGACTCTCTGCCTCAGGTCTGCAGCTTCTGAAGGATCTGATCACAGGTTTGGAAGAGAAACCAGGACTAGAACCACACAGGTGCACACACACACACACACACACACACACACAGTATACTCACATTTCTCAAACCACAACCATCTCAACCACAACATGTTTTCTTCTGTCCAGCAGGGGGAGACAGACGGCTGGTTTCCTGGTCATATGAGATGATGATGATAAGGGCTTCACCCTGAGGACTTTTTTATGAACTTGTTTGCCAAATGTTTTTAGTAAATGCCTTATTTTAATTTAAAAGTCATTTTAAAGTTTCTATTAAAGAGTGTAAACACAGATGTTCACGTTGTTTCTGTCATTTCTGTTTTTTTACTGTTTACACCTCAGTCAGTCATTATATCTGTGTTCCTAATGGTTCTTGAAATCCTGGAAAGTTTGTGAATTTTCAGTTCAATTCAGTTTTAGTTGTATATCACCAGATCAAAAGATATGTTTATGTCAATGTCAAAAAACCTTCATATTATAGAAAAAAATCCAGCTGTTCCCTCAGTGAGCATCATCCAGTGATAGTGGAGGTAAAAAGACTCATAATGTTATAGTATGTTAGGTTGTGTTATGTTATGTTATTGTTATTTTATCCTTAACATGTTTAATTTATATTTTATTATCATTGGTAAACTGGCTCGGTGCTTCTGGTTGTGTCTCCTGTTGATGTTGTGTTAAAGACACAATAACACAACTGTCAACCTCACGTTTAACTGTGCTGCTGTAACAATGATGTTATTATGACTAAGTGTGTCATCAGCTTTCATCTGTGACTCAAACTGTCCTGGGTCCTTGAGTTTGAGGGAATCAGGTCTGGAAAGTCCTTGAAAAGTTATTGATTTGGATGTTTAATAACGTGTCCAAATTGTGAAGTTCCACTAGTGGATTCATGTTGCTTCAGTTTCAGCCTTTAGATTTAATATATTGTTACTTCTGCTTATTTGTGTGTGTGTTTGAGATGCAACATGTTGGTGGTTCAGTCTCCAGACTCAGAGGCCCAGCAGCACCAGCCCTCTAAACATTTGAAACTTCATCAAATCCACATGAAGGTCCAGTCTGAGCGTGTTCAGACCGTCTGTCCGTCTGTCTTCTTGTTCCTGAGGCTGTGGTTTGGTTTAGTTCTGGTCTGTTTCCAGGTCTTGGAAACATGTTTGAAATTGCTCGGTTTTAGCTTCAGTGTGTTTGTGTTTAATCTGTGTTTTTCAAAGGGAGATGGACGTTGCGTGTCTAAAAACCATGAAGAAGAAGAAGAAGAAGGGGAGGAACGAGGAGTCCCTTCACTGTGGCTTCCACTAAAGTACGGCCTCTTGTGGCTATTTGTGGCTCGTAGACGCACTGTGCATGCACTCACACACAAACATTTGTTTTTTCTTCTCTGATTCTTTCATGTCCAGAGTCTGTGTTTATCTTGGTCTTTGTGGTCTCCTTCAGTTCTCTGCTCCACTCTGATTCTTCTCAAAAATTCAAATTTACTACAAACAACTTTTATATATCAAAAACTACAGAAGTCACTATCAGGAGCTTAAATTATCGCCTGTGTTCTTTGTAGCTCAGACTACAACTCTTCATTTACAAACATTTAGTTTAGAAACATTTTTCTAAGCCAGTAATTAGCTTGTGATGTGAATTTGTGCTGTGAACATTGTTTTCGACAGAGTTACAGATGCAGTCTGGACAGAAGACGACCGGTCTGAGCTGATCCAGGGAGACGACAACACTTTATACTCAAACGTGTTGATGTGTGATACCTGGTACCTGAGCCTGCATCGTTCAGAACATGTCTCTCAAGTTGCATCATCAGATTTTCTGGTTTTGAAACAGCTGCACAGAACCCAAATGAATCCAGCTTCGGTATCCACCTTGTGGGGAAAGACCAGCCACACACAGGTAGATAAAAACCAAGAATCAAGGTTGAACTTCATCCACACCCAAACCAACTGCTACATAAAATAAAACAGTCCATTTTCTCACTTCATGCTGTAAAGCTTCAAAACATCAGGATCTTTTTACTTTGTGCATCTGTGCACATATGACTCAAAAAATTATTCTAAATTGGAACAATTTTATGTGTAGCCCCTACACACATGTATGTTTATGTATGTATACTTCATAAATTGACCTATATGTAATGTATATAATTATTTATACATTTAACACCTATGCTTTGTTTAAATGTACAGTCTTAACACTTCTCTTGTCTTGACTGATCAAAGCTTTACACTACAGGTCACACATCACCTCAACACCTTGCCTTCTCCTGTCATTCACACACTGGTGGTTTTCGTTTTTAGTCATTATCATAGAGACCTGGGTTCAGGTCTCATCTGAGATCTTGACTGCATGTTGCTGCCTTTCTCTCAACAGATCTCAGCGACTGTCTGTGTTTAAACTTTTCATGTACTTTCATATATCTAGAGGACAAATATGTGATATTGATACTTTCTCTTATATGTAACATATATGGCAGCATCTGGTTTGGTTATAGGAGGACATATATCATATATTGCATTCCTTAATTTAATCTTTCATATTACCTGTCGCCTGTGTGTTGATGTCATGGTGAATGAAGTTAAATTATATTATATTATATTCTGTAGGTCACTCTAAAAATCATCTTTTCAAACAACCGTATTACTTTTGTTGTTGTGGGATTAAAAAGTCAAGTTAGTCATTTAGTTAAACTGTGAATTAGTAACATGTCTAAGTTGAACACTGTCGTTGTGCTGACTTCATTACTGACCACTACTCTGCTGCTTGTGGCCGGATTTAAAAGTTATAAAGAGGTGGTGGTGGCGACCGACTGACTTCCCACTTCAGGTGGTGTTTGCTGAGGTTTGACCGAGGAGGAGGAGGAAGGAGAGCACTTGAGTTTCCAGTCAGTCAGCAGAGCAGTGTGGGTGATGACAAAAAGCTGCAGGGAAATCAAAAGGAGTAAATATTGTAGATAATCACAGAATGGAGGAATAAAGGACGAGCGGACAGTGGCCGTAAATGTGGGGTCAAAGGTCGTCGTGGAGACGCAGAGGGAGGCGGGCGGGGCTTATTGTGCCCTGCCCGCCTGAGTGAAGGACGGGTTGAATGGGGATTAACCTCAACCCAGTGCCTCTCAATGCCTCCCCTCTTCACTGCAGAGGCTGGAGGCAGTTCCCATGTGACCATCACCATCTTCACCACCTCGATGTGTCTCCACCGCAGCTCTTCACATATTTTATATATTTACATCCTCGTATGCATCAAAAAGAAGGAGCCAGCTGATGAACAGTAACAGTTTTTCAGTTTCGTTTAAGAAGAAAGTGTGTGATGCGACTAGAGGGAGTTGAAGTCTCACACACACACACACACACACACACACACACACAGGCGTGGAGGTGCAGGTGCAGGGAGGGGGGGTTGGTTTCATTTCACTCATTTAAATCTGCCCCCACTTCACCTCAGTGAAGGAGTCTGAAGTCACACACACAAACAATGTGGGCTGTGATCTGACGTCCAGACGTTTGACAACTGATCTGAGCAAGAACTGGAATATTTCAAAGGAAAAATATAAATGTTATTATCATTTCATTGAACATTAGACAGTTATTTATTTATCAATAAAATCTTTTTTGTTTTAAAAATGAATATTATTTTTGTCATTTGAGTGGATAAACTTTTTCTGTCCAGTTAAATTGAACATACCTGAGATGTTTAATCATCTATTTCTTTCTCTCCTGTTGAAGTTGCAGTGTGATGTCTGTGCCTCTGGAGGGCGATGTTTGAGGCCTCATGGATTTATCTTGAACAGCTTTCTGTTTTTTTAAGCTATTAGTTTTATCCAAACAAAAACATGGAAAAATGGCAAAACATGAAAACCAACTAAATAAACTGTTGTTTGAATGCAAATACAAATCATGACTGTCCCGACTTCTAAACTAAATATGACACACACTGAGAAGAATTAAAACAGATTTGATTATATGTTATAATCACAATTATTGTGAAACATCGATGGTATAATTATCAGAGGAGCCACTGGGACGATCAATGCATCTCTTTCTTTACAGCTGTGGAAACTTTTCTGGGTTAATTCTGCTGTTTTTAGTTTCAGCACCAGCACGGTGTGACATGTGCGTGACGAGAAAAGTGTGTATGGCTATGTATGCGTGTGTGTGTGTGTGTGTGAGGGGCTCTCTGCACAGCTGTGCGAGGTTGTGATCTGAAGCAGGCTGTTGCATGCTGTGAAAATATTATTGCAAGTGTTTATTATTGCTTCAGTGTGAAACAGTGGGAGTGTTGTGTGTGCTGCACGGGCCGCTGGAGTGAGGAGTGTTTGTGTGTGTGAAGGAATAATGGTAGTACTGGTGGGTGAGTGCGTTAGTGTGTGTGATGGTGTGTGTGATGGTGTGTGTGTGTGTATGTGGGGAGGGGAGCTCTCCCTTCTCCCTCCTCTTCATTTCCCACCGGCCAGCCCCTATCCCGCAGCCCATTGCACCCTGGGTAATGGGGAGGCCTATTGGAGTTGATTAGTTCCGGCTGGATCCCAGATAGAGTTCTGACAGGCAGGAGAAACGAGCTCTCAGCGTGACCCCCCCACCCCTACACACCCCTGTCTCAGGCACAATGGGTAAGGCAGTGGAAGGGTTTTTAAACAACTGCAGCTTTGCACTAACCCCCCCTCCATCCTCACCCACCCCAGGCCATCACTACTGCAAACATCACATTATCAAGTTTACCAACCTGGTCGTGTTTTATGATGTTGTACAGTAACAAAGTAATAATACTTCACTACTGTGCTGTACAGTCTGTTTTGGGAGTATCTGTCAACTTTCACTTTAACTTCACTACATTTCCTTTATAACTTAATTTCATACTTTAACTCTGATTCATTTCAAATGTTCAGTGTCGTTACAAAAACCAGAGTAAATGAAATGTGGTGTTTTTCTCTAGTGCTCCAGTTCAAAGTTTAGACTATAAAAAGCATGTTTGAGGGTTGATGTAGCTCCATCTTAAAGGGTGGATGGATGGAGAAACTTTGAAAAAAATATCAACATCAAACTGAAATTTAGTGAAAAAAGAACAACTCTAGTTCTTTAGTTCAGACTCAAGACATTGTCTATGAAGATTGTTGTAGCTCCATGTTTTAAAGTGCTGGATAAACTTCATAATATTATTCTGTTTTATTAACACGTACTTGTACTTTCACTTTCATTACTTAAGTGCCTTTCATTATAGATTACTTGTCATACGTAAGAACAGTAAATAGTAGATACTTTAAGACTTTTACTTGAGTATCATTATAGTCGCTGACTTGAACGTCTACCAAAGTCATTTTTTGGACAGAGTGTGCTCAGTGTGTTTTACTTGACGACCCACCATGGCGGACACCTGTGGCATCCACTGACGTCCATTAGACACATTCCTCAGCATCGTTCACTCTCTTTCTCCCTCCGCAGCTTCATCTTTTCTGTCCTCTTTATTTCCCACTCTGCACCCCCCCACCTCCACCACCACCACCACCACCACCACCACCACCACCACCTCCTCCTCCTCCTCCATGGATCCTCTCTTTCCTTCTCCGTCCCTCCTTTTCTCTCTCTCTCTCTCCCTCTTTCTCCACACATAATTGATTAAGGGCCGTTTTCATAAATCAATTTGGGACGCACATCAGTCAGTGGTGAATGGAGGAACCCCCCCTGAGCAGTGGTATTAATCTACCTCAGCATGCCCTGCCACTCTCACTTACACACACTCTCTCTCTCTCTCCAACACACACACACACACACACACACTAACACACACACAGAAATCTGTAGAGTTTGTTTTCTTTAGTTTAGGTTTTGGCCGTTGACGCTCGCCAAACATGAAATATGCAAATGTCTTGAGCAGTTCTGCAGACAGTTTGACCTGACACACACAAACACTCACTCACACACACACACAGTTTCCACTGAGTCTGAGTAACAGTCCCTGTTAAGAAGAAACTGGAGGAGAAAAGTGGGCGACGGTGGTCGATGGATTAGAAAGGACGACAGAAACGAGTGGAATCTTTTTATGGATGTGAAAGTCCAATTCTTTCCATATGTCTTTGCTGTATAGCCCTAAACAAACAAATATGGTATTTGTGCTCTCAGCAGTCTGTCTCCAACACAGATGCTGTTTATAATTACACTGATTTAATTGTCATTATTATTAAGTGACTTCATCTCTTTCTTTTCTCGCTCTGTGTCTCTTTCTCCATTTCAAAGCTGTTGTTTTGGATGTTTTGATATGAATGTAACCATGACACCGCCCATTCTTATTAAAAAAAAAAAAACATGCCAAGTTGCAATGGATTCTGGGAGCAAGAGCCTGCAACAGCTGCAAGTGATATGCCTGACTTTGCTCCCTCTCTCTCTCTGCTCGGTCTGGATTTTCTTACACTCTGCCCTTTTCTCTCTTACTTTTTCCTTCACCTTGATCTTTTGTTCTTTACTTTAAATACCTCCTTTGTGCCCCCGTTGCTCCAGCTCCTATTTGTTTCTTGTTCTTTTACCTTCCCTCGCCCCCTCTGCCTCCGCCTCCCCTCCACCCCCACCCCGCTGTCTCTCCGTGCTCCAGGGTGTTGGCTTTAGTGGTAGTGAAAGCTGCTTTGCCTTTAAAAACAGTTTGTCTTAATGAGAAGGAGAAGGAGGGAGGGAGGGAAGGGGGGACGGCTGGCGGGAGAGAGGAGGCCGGAGGGTCACAGCTGAAGCCAATTGCGTCCCTTTCCTGTCTGAGGCGCTGTGGGCCGGGGTCAAGCTCAGGGTCACGCTGGCCCATCACACTGGCTGGGTCCTGGTGCCGGTTCTGAATTACTGCCAGAGGTTGTGTGTGTTTGTGTGTGTACACGACAGCGTGCGTATGTGTTTTTTGTGCGAGTTAAGAGAAGAGGGGCAGGAGGCACATCTGTTTCTGATCCCCCAGAAAGCCTCGCTCTTCGGACCTGGAGGTGCTGGCGTGCCTGTGGAGGACTGAGACAGAGAGAGGGGGGAGTCGAGGGGAGGGCGAGTGAGCGGTCACACGCACTCAGCGGTGTCGGGTACGATGTGGTCCGATGTGGCCTGTTTTCACTACCACCTCCTCCTCCGACGTCTGCAGGCCTTGGTAAAGTCCTGAAATATGATACGGTGAAATAAACGATGAGCCAAATAAAACATTTCACAGGAGCAGTTCAGCGTTTTAGTAAATATGTTTACCACTATTTCCAGTAGCAGTCAATTAGCTTAGCTTAGCTTTTAGACCAGAAACAGAAGGACACAGTAAGTCCGATTGTCTGACTGATAAGGTGTTTGAAGGACTGGATCTGACCCCCTGGTTTCTTCTGGTTTTTGATTTGTCACAGTCACTCCTCACTTTCTTTGGTTTCTTCTGGTTGTTACCTTTGGACCCAACCATTGCTTCCCTGTTAACGCTCTATTTTTTAGTCCAAAAACTTAAAATATCTTATAACCTCTCTTTTCCTCAGTCCATACTTTCTTCCCCCCTCCTCCTCCTCCTCTCCGTCTGCATGGAGAAGGTAAGCTTTAGATGAAACACCACGTCAGTCTTTGAAGCGAGCCTGTAAAACAGGCGCATATTAACAAGCATGACTAACAAGCTGCAGGACCCGCAGAGCTGGATCACACTCACACCCCTACATCATGTCTCCTGCATGATATAGTTTTCTTTTTCCCTTCATGTATTTTTTTTTCTCTCTTAGTTGCAGCTTTTCTTCATTTTCCATACATTACATGCATCAGGGCTGTTTTCAGTTTTTCACAGTCTCAGCTTTGGTGTTTTGATTTTTTCATCATTGTGACAAAGAATAATTCAGTTCACTGCTTCTTCAACCCTACTTGGTCTGATATAAATGGTGGCTAATGTTAGCTTATGTTAGCTAATGATAGCTCAGTGTACCTGAACCTCACCTGAAGCACAAAACTTTGACATTTTAAGGAATTAGGTTCAATATGTGGCTTGGTGGCTAATGAAGCAGACTTGGGTCTGGGATGTGCCAGGTTTGAGTCCACCAGCTACCAGGTCCCACTGAAGTACCCCTGAGCAAGGTACTGTCCCCACACACACTCCCCAGGTGCTGTCCAGGCTGCCCCCTGCTCACTAAGGTGATGGGTTAAATGCAGAGGTTAATTTTGTTGTGTGCATGGTGTGCTGTGTGCTCAATAATGTATAGTATTCACTTGACAGTTAGCTTAGCATAAACACTGCTATAGCAACAACTGACATTTGTCCATCACCTCACTGTAAATGTGTTAATCCTTCAAATACTGTTTTTGCCTTTACATACCATATCAGAAATGTGACATGTTAATATGTGTGTGATTGACTCCCAAATAGTGAAAATAAAACATATAAAAGATCAATTTATATGCAATTATTTACAATAACCTACAGACCTACTTCTAAGTTTGTTGTATTAAGATGTTAAGAGGGATGTGATGCCTGCAACAGTCTATTTTGAGGTGTTGCATAAAAACATATTCTTATCTAAAATGTGTGTTATTGTGTTATTGTACCTCAGGTTTTCATCTACATCAAACTAAAACTAGGATAAAGTATAAAGCTGCACTTTTTGGAAACGGTTGACAACAAACTGTTTGTTTGTGACTGTTTTTATGCTGTGACATCTTGAACTCATTGTGCATCGGGTATATTGGTTATAGGAGAAAGTTTGACAGTGAAAATGTTAATTGACTTTACAGAGAGTTAGAGGAGAAAACCTGCACCCTCCACTGTCTCTGTGTATATATCAAGCTGTAGCTGACTATATGTAGCTTAGCTTGGCATTTAGAGCAGATGAAGTTAACCTGGCTGCAGGTAAAGAATGAAAAAGACCATCAACACACAACATACAACCTGGTTCTGCACATTTATCTTCTTCTTTTCCCTCTGTTTCTCTGGATAAACAACATTTAACACACACAGTGGACTCAGAGCTATGACACACAAAATATCCCCCGGCCATCATTTCACTTCCAGACTCTCTCTGAGCTCAGCTCCACACACCTGAGCCAATAAAGTGAAACATTTTCACCAGGAAAAGCTATTTCATTCTGTCTCTGCCCTCCCACCCTTTATCATCCCCCTTCCTTCCTCCCCCCCTCTCTCCCCACTTCTCCTCCTCTCTCTCCATTTCAGTCCCTAAGGCCCTAAAAACTGCCCTGTACTTAACTCTCCCAAACCCCTGAACACCACCATGTCCACCACCACCACCAGCCCCCTAACCCTTCTCCTGTTCCCCAGCTCCTCTCTGGCTTCATCCCAAAGGGCCTTAAAGCTGCCGAACATTTAACTCCTCCCTCTCTCCCGCTTTTTTCTCTCCCCCCTTCAGGCTACTCTAGAGAGGTTCTTTACAACCCTGTCATCCCTGCCAGAGCAGTAAAAAACACATCTGGAATCACACTCTACGCTCTCACCCCATGTTTAAGAAGCCCCTCCAACTCACCCACCCTCCCTCCCTCCCTCCCCCCTTGAAGTCCCCCACCTTCCTTTTTCCTCTCTGTCCTCACACACACACAAAAACACACACACATATAGTCACGGCGAGGGCCACGCCGCAGGAAAAACACTCCCATAACGAGCTACAAACGCTGAAATAACACTGTTACCCTAAGTGAGATGTTTCTAATGAGGCTGGAGAGGAGCGTGACAGCGAGGCACACATTTAGTTTGGGGGAGAAGGGGGAAGGACACAGTGAAACAAGATGCAGGCATGTTGGATTTCTCTGTATTCATCCGCCCACACAGGCTGAGGCCATTTTGGATCTTGGTCAAGCGTCAGTTTCCCTCCCTGTCTTGTATTCTTTCACAGTTTGTTGTAAGACCCCGTGTTCGCTCTTTGCAGCTTTTGTGTGAGAAAGTGTCTCCTGGTCTGAAGCGTGACTATATATACATTTAATAAGGGCCTGTGTGGTGCGGTAATGGGCGGTTGGGCTCGGCCTGGTACGAGGAGGAAATGTCAGCAACAGATACAGAGCGAAGAGAGCGGAGAGAAGACAAATTGATTCCCTGAATCTGTGCTATGATTGAGGCTGAACTGGTTCCAGTGAAGGAGAATAAAGAAAGAAATCTGCTGGGCTGCTTTACTCTGCCTAATTTTTTTTCTTCTTTTTTTTTTTTTTTAGTACCACACAACTTAATCAGAATACCAGGAACATTTCACATTTTGTGAAATGAAGTTTTAGAAATGAGAGGAATAACTGAGAGATTGGATTTCATTTGGAGCCCAGAACCTTTTAACCAAGACCATGTGCCACTTCTTGGCTGGTTTGTGTGCGTGTGTGCATATGTCTGTGCATGTGTGTGTGTGTTGCAGGGGTCAGGTTTCGGCTCAGAGGGGAGGTGCTGGCTGCTGTAAGGAGACAGAGCAGTGCTGCGGTAGGTAAATAGGCCCTGACCCAGGCCTGCCAGTGGAACGCTCTCTTCTCTCTCTGCCAGAATCTTTTTTGTTTTGTTTTTGTTTTTTTCTTCTTCTTCTTCTGCAGGACTCAGTAGGTTGGGGAGGGTGAGGAGGGGTGAGGGTGGAGTTAAGATGGAGGGGGAATGTGTATGTGGGGGGGCCGACTATTAACGAGCGCCATCATTTTTCTAATTAGTGCTTTGGGGAATATTTTCTTAAGGACCGTCGACCCTCCCTGCTGAGCTGAGGGGGGGGGGCAATGAAATGCATGTGTGTGTGCATGTGTGGCTGCCAGCGCGCACGTGTCTGTGTGTGTGTGTGTGTGTGTGTACAGTATGAGTGTGTGTTGCACCGCACAGTGTGTTATCATTCTGCAGTTTTGTGTAGAAACGTTGAAGAAACTTTGACATTTTTTCTCCACATTTATACCTGACTCACTCACCTTCGTCCCATCCTGAGAACATGGATGGACACACACACACACACACACATCACACACTCTACACTCCCAGTTCATTAAATCAAGGGGTTTCAGATCCTCCCTCCTTCCTGTATTCTCAGAACTCAAGAGCAAAGGAAATTTTCCTTTCTCTTTTCTTCCCTCTCAAAACTTTCTTTTCTCTTTTCTTCCCTCTTCTGCTGTTTCTTTTCAGCGAGTCTGCTGCTCTTGTCCTTGCTTTGATCCCCTCACCCCCTCCTTCCCCTCCTGCCTCCCCTCCTCTCCGGTCCACCCTCCTACCCCTCCCAGGGCCTCCAGCCAGCTCAGTGGAGCGGTTTCCTGAGTCTACCCAGATTAATGAGTGTAAGTTAGTGTGTGTGTGTGTGTGTGTGTGTGTGTGTGTGAGAGAGAGACAGAGTGAGAGAGAGAGAGAGAGAGAGAATGCCTCATTGTACCACAAATTGTGAGTGTGTGAGTTTGTGTACTGCGTAAGCCCTTATATGTGTGTGTGTCTAAGAGAGAGTGTGTGTTTGCTGTGTGGTTTCCAAACCAAACTTTATTTTGTGGAATTTTTTTTTCAACAATCATCAAAGTAAGTGATTCCACAGAAGGCTGGCGTTCACGTTGCATCTGGGCCGTTGTAAAGAATTCCCCAGTCATGAAGCTGCTAGGATGTGATTTCAGTCAAACGACAGGCGTCTGCAAAAAAAAAAAAAAAAGTAAAAATTACTCAAATGCTGTTGAAGTTGTCATCTTCGTGACACTAAATGGGGTCACGGTGTAGAAGTGGGAAGTTTCCGAATGTGTAAACAATCACAATGCAAATGTACAAATGATCAGAATTCCTCCACGAAAACCTAAAGTGCTAAAAATAATCCTCTGATTGGAGCCATCTGTTGAATATGGGGTGGTGGAGGTAAGGTGTGTGTGTGTTTGTGCGCACTGTGGTGGGTGGTAGAGAAGGAGAGGGGCAGCAGAGAGAGGGAGAGAGGAGGGGGTGGAGGGAGGGGGTATGAATCAAACCAGAGTGAAAAAACAGTTTGTCTTTTCTCTGAGCTCTGATAATAATGCCACGTGAGTCCCCGCTGCACAGCGTTTATTTACTCTCACAACTTGCAGTGTACACACTTTCTCTCTCACACACATTTACACACGCTTTGTCATCTGCATAGCACACACACACACACACAGATTCCCTCAGCAGACTTACAAATATGGACATAAACATGTAATCACAACCATGCACGGTCCACTCCGGCTGCAGTTTCTCACTCTCTCTCTGACATGGATGGGAGGAGGAGGAGGATGAAGGCTCATAATGGCCATGTGGTTTTAGTTAGGACAGATTCCACCTGAGAGCATATGAAAGGAAGAAAAAAAAAAGACAGAGTGAAGTCGTTTTCTTGGCCAGGTAAGTTTCCAAGAAATTCAACTTGGGTGGTTCTCGTCTGTTACAGTAAAGTGACATGAAATTGTAAAAAAAAAAAAAAAAAAAAAAAGTAAAAACGCAGCAGAGAGCAGATCTTTGTTTCGATTCAGTCTTTCTAATCAAGCTTTTTAAAAGCTTGAAGTTGTGGGACATTTTCAAAAGAAATATGACAATGGTGAAACACTTCCCACAATGCAATCTGGTTATACTTTTAATTAGATAATGTAGTTAGTTACCATTTACCTCTGAGCTCCATCCAAGATAACCATGATGACATCACTATGACATAACTGAGGTTACGCTCTCAGACCACCATTAAAGCTACAGACGTTATTTGGTCGTAATTCAGAGGCTGAGCAGTGTCACTGAGTCACTGTTGCTTCCCATTACTAAAGTTTCATGGTTTAGTAGTACAGTAGTATAATAACATTGTGTTGTACAATAGTATAGTGTTACAGTAGTTGAGTATTATTGCATTAGTAAAGTGGTTTAGTAGTAGCAGTAGTACAGTGATACAATAATACAGTAGTATTCTGTAACAGTAGTCGAGTAGTTGTAGTGTTATAGCAGAGTAGTACAATGGTACAATAGTGCAATAGTAGTAGCAGTAGCATGTGATACAGCAGTGTGGTGGTACAGTAGTAATACATTGGTACAGTTGTGTAGTAGTATAAAGGTTTAAAAGTGTAGTGGTACAGTATGACAGTAGTGTAGTGTAGTAGTGTTGTAACATAGTAGTAATATACTGGTACAGTAGTGTAGTGGTGTTGTAGTAAAGTAGTGGACAGTGGTTTAGTAGTATTATGGCATAAAAAGTATAGTGATATAATGATTCAGTGGTACAGTAGCAGCATACCTGTAATATAGTAGTATAGTAGTATTATGGCACAGTAGTGTTATAGAAGTGCAGCAGTGGTACATTAGTATAATAGTGTTGTAGTACAGCAATAGAGTGATACATTATTATAATAGTAATATAGTTGTATTACAGTAATATGTTTGTACTTGTATAGCTGTAGTAATGTAGTACAGAAGTATAACCGTAGTATAGTTGTAGTATAGTAGTTTAATTGTAGTACAGTAGTGTAGTAGTACAGTAACAGTACAGTACAGTAACAGGCTGTTGATCATATGGTTTTCATCCACCAGATGTCATTGGTGTCATCTCATCTCTACGATGATATGATGAAGGAGTTTCCATGGTGACAGAGAGAAAACACTATGTCACAGTGTCTCTGTGAACTTGTTGTTGGTCCAGAATAAAATCTGAGGATGAAGATTTTCAGCTTGAAACATCGGGATCTACTGTCACAGCTGCAGATGTGAGTGGATGACTGCGCTGTCAGTCATTATGGCGAGCTGAAGCCTCGCCGTGTGACAGTCTGGAGGAAAGTGGGCGGGACATCCTGCGGCAGCGCGTGGTTGGACAGCAGGCTCAGAGGCAGCGTCTGCTTATTTGATAAGAAGTCGTCCGTCAGGAAGGAAAATAAACAGTCCAGTGTGCTGCTACTGCAGAGCCAGAGGAAGAGCTGTTACTAGAGCACAACACAATATTTACACTGCTGGGCCGACACACAGCACACACTGATACACACACACAACACACACACACATGCACGCACGCACACACTTGTCAGCACATACACCTGCACACATGTAGAACAAACAAGGTAACATGAACACACATGCACTGAGAGGAAAGTGGTGACAGTTCGTCTGTTTAAACAACACAGACTGTTGTGAATGTTGTTTTGTGTGTTCCAGTTTATTCACACACAAATATACATGTGTCTGAGTCAAGTTGCTGAAGGATAAATCAAAATGAAATGAAAATAAAGTTGATTTAGACTCTTCTTGTAGAGAAACACTGATTCTTTAAACTACCAGTCACGTGTTATTTTAAGGGGACAATGCACCACGCTTAGTCTTAACTAATCTGCACTTAAACTTAAACTGATTTAGTCATATTTCTTCATTTTCTTCATTTTTACAGCTTTGATCACGTCTCATAAAGTATTCTCCAGAAATCTGAGGCAGATTTGAGACTGGATGTTCAAGAAGTCGACTGTGGAAAAGTTTGTCTTAAATCCTAAAAACAATAATTAATACAAGTACAAATGGCTGAACTTTAATTAGACGTGTTGTGAATTTTTGACACTGGCAGTGCTGTTGGTTCTGTTGACTGAACCATTTTAACTGCACTGTACTGAGCTGATTAAAAATTGTCTCTAGTTTCCCTCTGTGTTTGGAAGTAAACAGAGAAATTATCTTTAAATTGCCTTTAACACTTAAACTCTCATTGTGTGTGGGCCTGTCCCATGTTGAAATAGTTGAATTCAGTTGTTTGAACTGTATCTGAGATCACTGGAGTACAGTTTAATTGATCTTAGCGTCCTGCAGGCCAAAGGAGGATAACGATTACTCTTTCCTGGAGGAAGGTGGAAGTGCCCTTAATGAATCTAGGACGGAGTGAGGAAGAAGGGATGTTGTATGTACCAACTTATCTATCTTAAATACAGGCAGAGGAATTAGAACAAATGTGTAAATCTGTACTGGACTGGAAAATCACAGTGGCGCTGTGTTTTTTTTCTCTCTCTTTGTGTGTATAAAGACTATTTTTGTTCTTATTTGATGCTTATTATTGTTGTTTATTCATATGTTAGTGGTTAAACAAACTGCACTTGAACTGACCACAGCATGGTTACTTGTAATTGTGAAAATTACAGCAGGTCACAGGCTGAATCATATTTATACCAAACAAACAGAAATAAAGAAAGAAACAACATCAACAGTGACACGAACGCCGAGTCGCTGTGTGACATCAAGTCATAAAGTCTCGTTTCGCTGTAAGGTGTTCATGTTATTTTGTCCACCCCTGTTTTGTGTGTTTTCCTGCTTGTTTGTGAAAGCGTCATTTGTGTGTTTAGATAAGGAAGGAGCGGGGAGCCGAGGGACCACAAGCGTCCTGACCTCCTGGCTCTGAGCCCCGCCCTCTGGCTGTGACTGACAGATAGCATCAGTACGGCTCCTTATCAGCTCCTGCTCCCTGCCCCCTGATCCGGGATCTGCCTCCCAGCACTGCACTGAGGAGGGGAGTGGGGTGGGGGGGGTTTGATGCGGGTGGGAAGAGGGACATGCCAAGGCCAAGATGGGAGAAGAGGGAGAAGGAGGGAGGGAAGGATACAGAAGACACATAAACACACAGATACTGGGTTTGATCATGTGATGAAAACACAACAAGTTGATAAAGGCATAAACAGAAAATGACAACGAACCAGGAGCATCAGGTCAGAGGTTTGGTTTCTCTCACTTTACACTGGATTCAAAGTGTGTTAGTCATAATGAAAGCCACTGCCAGTGTGTATGTGTGTGTCAATACGTGTGTGTGTGTGTGATATTGCTTTTGGATAGGAGGCTGTTCTGTGTTTGCTGGTCTCTGTAAGTCATTTTGTGCGTGTGTTTTTTGGAGGGGGTGAGATCATGCTTCACCACTGACACTGAGCATAAAGACGCATTGAGTGGAGAGCGTGGCCCATAGGCCAAGTCTGGAGGTACACACATACACACACATACATACACACATACAATCGCTCCCTCTCTTAGGGCTGTGAGTGTAGAGGGCTCCCGAGGGCCAAGGGGACTATCGTGTTCCCCGTTAATTATGACCGTCTGGCGGGCTGGAAAGCAGGAAGTCAGTCAGAGAGGGAGAGATGGAAAGAGGGAGGGATGGTAGATAGATGATAGGAAAGTAGAAGGAGGGGGGAGGTAGGGGGAGGAAGGGGGGGGGTGAGGGGTGAGAAAGCAAGTCAAAGTAAGGGAGGAGAAGTGAAAGCCAAGATGGATGATGGGAGGAAAGAGGGAAAAGTATGAAAGGGGAGGCGAGGGGGGGTGACAGAGAGATCCAAATAAAACCATGTGCAGGGAGGGTCTGGATGATAAAACCAGGTGCTTGATAAAAGGTGGAATGTCAAACTTTCAGCCACGTCAGGATTTAGCTGTTTTCTAGTCGAGCTCATTCCCTGACCTCAGCTTTCGTTCAACCTTTTGACCCTTTCAGCAACAAGCTTGTGTTGTTAACTTTAATTTACTGTCCAACCTTTTGTGGCGTCCACCTCCCGTGACGGGTCATTCTTCACGCAACCCCCCCAGAGAGAAGAAACAAAAGCAGGTAGATGTAACAGCACAGCAGACAGTATATTCACATATATTTACGTTTATTGGTTAAGTGAAGTGCTGTAAGGACAATTCAGGCCAAACAGCTTGGAGCTGAGCTGAGCTGAGCAGAGTGGGTCTGGGATTTAACTGGCTCCAGGTCCAATTAGGACTGTCTGAAGCATCTGGACACAGTTAGCTTTTAGAGTCAAAACTCACACATCACTCCAACAGGGATATAAAGTCACAGCTTCTACACCTCAGGTCAGTTCAGCTTTAATGCCACAAAAAGAGCGAGAGAGTATTTACTGCTCTGCACCAGTCATAACATGGCTGCAGCGATAAAAAAAAACCTGAAAGAGGAGCGGCGCGGTGCGATACAGCGAGGCTGGAGAGCTGCTGCGCCTGTCAGATCGTGTCAATAAGAGGATTTTATTCTATTTTTTTTTTTTTTTTCCTCCATGTTGCAACACATTCATCATGTTTGACGGTTTTGCGGAGGGCAAACAATTACTGGCAAAAAATGCAAGATCAAAATCTCTGAGGAAATATTAAGTGTAGAGATTGAGTCCACACAGATATGTTGTGTTTTAAACACAATGGTTTGGATTCAGTGAAAATGCTGATTTGTTTTTTCGTGGTTTAGTATGTAGTGGAGAAAAGTGCATTTTAAAGAAGTTAATGGTGCTGACATTAGACCGTTACAGACCACTGAGTCTCATTTAAAGATGAAATCCGAACCTTATGAAAGACATTAAAGCAAAAGAGATGTTTGTTTTTATTTGTGCAATTTAATACTTAAACTATTTGAATAGAGTTTGTTTTTGCTTTTATATACCTTATTACAAAATGTAGACCAAGCGTATATAAACATATAAAAGGTCAAACTGAGACAAAAATCAAACTATATACAAACATTTACAATAACCTAAGAACCTGGCTCTGTCTCTTCATATGACAAAAAAAACTATGAACATGTTGTAATAAATGAAACATTCACATCCCTTCATCTTGATTAATTTGATGCACTCAGAAAATATCTATTATTTAAATTATTGAACAATTTATTTGTTATTTTTGCCTTTATCTAACATGTAAAATAAATGTAATTAGTCTGCTTTACAGCATGAAGGGCGATCCCAAATTGAGCAAATATAACATATAAAAGGTAAAATTCAGACGTAAATCAAACTATATAGAAGTATTTACAATTATCTCCGATCCTTAGCCAGGTTATTCATTGTAAAAAATGAGGATAAATGCTTATTTGACACATTTAAAAGAATATTTTTAATCAACATTTATATTATCATCTCAGGTCAAAACTCTATGTGATTCTTTTTTGTGACGTCTTGAGACGTCTCTTTGCGCAGAAGGTGATTTTGTTTTAACCATCACAGATAAATGTTCACTTTTCATTTGTTTCAGCCAATGACAGATGGAGAATAAAACATCCTCAACATCAACTAAAAGGCTCATTCATCAACAACCATCTTGTTCTTTATTCGTTTCTTCATATCTAATGAATGCCAGATGTTTACAAAGTAGATGTGTCTGATAACACCTGGACCAGAAAGCATTTCTCAGTTGAGACTGTGGGATATTTACTTTATCTGAGGTATGTATCAGTGGCTATTTTACCCTCCAGTTCAGTGAAACTTTCTATAGATGTCCTGCTTCAGCCTTGAATAATCTAAACTCAGCTTTTCGTGATATCGACTTGACCTGAAAAACACTGATTTAAAGTCAGATTATTGCTCTGCAGGACTGTTGCTGTATGGGATCCACCAACTTTCTCCTCCTCTTTTTACATAAATCATGTACATGAAGTTGCAGTTCAGAGGTCATGAAACACTATTATTCAGTTCTGTATGAAGACATTTTCCCATGAGCGCCTTCTGTATTTTTTCTTATTTAAGACGGGAAAGAAAGTGGAAAAACCAGATGACTCCAGGCTCTGACGTTTGTTTTGCAGTTCGTCAGTTTTTATTTTTAGACGTAGACGCTAAGAAAACGTCAGGAAGCAGGACTGTTGACTCTACCTCCATCACGCTTCATTTGATCCTTATTCAGATACTGTCATGTTATTATGTGCCTGAAGGAGGTAGGTCTTGTAGGATGACACTAGGCTGGTACAGAGACACCTGCTGTTTGAATGTCTGGGTTTTTGTAATGATGTGAACCATGACTGAGGATGTTTATGCAGCGAGCTGCAGCACATTTCTCCTGTCAGGGTAGAAGGAGCCTGAAATTCCCTCTGAGCTTTAAGTTGTTGTTGTTTTCACTGAAAAATAAAACTGTTTGTTACTTTAAAGCATCTGAATTGATTCACGTTCATCTGGTCGCTGCCATATTGTCTCCTGTGTCTACTGAGACGTTATATAAAATAATAATGTAAAAACACTGATAAGAAACAAAATTCACACACGCTTGCGTGAAACACACGTCTAATTCTAATCGTTCAGTTTGTACAGCGCGGTTACGACCTGTTGAATCTGTGACGTGAGCAGAGACACGTCATCGTCGACGCAGACGTGTCGACTGACGTGTTGTGGATCAGCAACAAAACAAAAACATGTTTCAAATGTGAAGAGAAAAAGAGCAAAATCTTAAAAAATCAGTTTAAATGTAAAATTATAAGTGCATATGGTGGTGTGTACTGCGTATTGTTTATTTTGTATCGTGTACTGTATTGTACTATGTATTGTGTACTCTCTGCTGTTTATTGTACTGTTTATTGTGAATTCTGTATTGTATCATACACTATCTACTGTGTCTTGTGTACCCACTTTGCACTGCTCTATGTACTGTGTACTGTGAACCTGTACTGGTTTTGTGAACTTTATACAGTGTACTGCACTGTGTACTGTACTATGTACTGTGTACTGCACAGTGTACTGTGTGCTATATATTGTGTACAGTGTACCATACCAGTATGTACAGTACTGTGTATTGTGAATGTGCACTGGTTTCATGTACTGTTGCTCCTTGCAGCAGAAACGTGTGTGATTCTTTCTGGTTTAGTGACACTGAGGAAGTGACACAGCTGTTAAGGTCAGCAGGGAGAGAGCAGGTCGTTGTCATGGCGCCCAGTTAAACAATGAAGCAAGGAGGTCAAAGAGGAGACGACACACACACACACACACACTCACCCTCACACAGAGAGAGGATGAAGTCACACCTGACAGTCTGCCCTCATCCTGCCTCTCACTCTGTCTACCTCAGAGTCTTTGTTGGTAAAAGACACAAATCACGCCACATGCTCACACACTCACACACTCCCCCTTCTCACTTCCATTACTTTCATAACAACATTTATAATCATCTACATGACAATCTGTGTGGAGCTCTATAGTGAGGCTCGGGGGTGACAGGGGTTAGTGCTGAAGGGAAGCAATGCATGCTGGGATTGCAGCCTGCTGAGAGAGTGGCATTCTGGGAGGCGGTGTCCTGCGGGCAGGGCCTCTGGGGGATGCAGTATGGTTAATAGGCCTTTCATGGCCGGCCCACAAAGCCTTTTGTCCCGGGCTAATTCATCCTGCCCAGCATGGAGAGAGCTGCAGGGAGGGGGAGGGGCAGCGTGGAGGGTTTTTGGGGTTGGGAGTCCCCATCTTTTTTTTTTCTCCCCCTTGTTCAGTCAGCAGCGTAGTGCAGGGTGGCGCTAGTGTGAGGTGAGGCGGCTCTGCTTGGTAGCAACAACAGCAAAACATTGGCAGAGCATCCAGAGAGCTGCTGGCAAACTGCAGCACAACACTGGAAAACACCAGAGTTAATGAAGCTGGAAAATCCTGCTGAAGCCCCGAGTCTGGGTGTCACGACAAGTATTAGATCCACACATTAGAATAAAAAAAAAGGAAAGACGGAAGAATTTTTTTTTACCTGTCGAGAAAGATAAAATACTGACAATAAAGTCAACAATTATGTCAGGAATGTCGAGATGTCAAAAGTGAAGTCAAAATGTTGAGTTTAAAGAAGAAATGTTAAGAATAAAGTAGAAACTTCAAGAAAAAAGTCAATAATAATGTCAAAAATAAAGCTTCCAAAGATGTCAACAAAATAGTTGACAATATTTTTTTTTTATTTTTGACCTGAAGAGGCAAAGAGGTCTGTCTTAAGATGTTGAGTGACGGTTTAAACAGGAGCCGCAGGTGTGAGTGAAGCCCCAGGTACATGATGGTGGTACATTCATCTACATTCACACGGGTGAGATGTGGATGTGGCGGACCCCACCTCCCACCCTCCACCCCCCAACATCAAACTGTGTGATCTGGGAACAGTCAGTTATTAATGAACTGGACAGGAGCCCCCTCTCTCTCTACATCTTAGAGTGTGCTGATTGAAGTGGAGAAGAGAATTCCTGAGGGGTGTGTGTATGTGTGTGGGGGGGTCAAGCTGTGATCACTGTGCTATGAGAGTGTGTATGTGTATGTGTGTGCGTGCACTGCACAGCTGCAGTGGAGAGCCTGCAGGCCTCAATGGATGGGGGGTCAATACAAACTCAGTGGGGACCGAGGCATACCAATCCAACAGAGCAGGAGCAGGAGCAGGGGGAGGGGGCGCACTTTTCTTCTCCTCCGAGACACCGTAGTTTTGTAGGAAATAAAGTTTGAAGACTTGTCTTGAACTTATTGTATCTGTCTGTGTGAGTTTATCAGAGCTGGTCCGGGGGTCTACTTTCACTCACAACCTCTGGAAAAGTCCTGAGCAAGTTTGTGTGTGAGGATCCGGGACAAACAGCTCCGGGGTTTGGGGTTTTTTTTTTTTTGGGAGCCAGTCTATTGTTCAGATCCCTCCTCCTGCTTGGGAAGTGGGAGGGCCCGAAAAGGCGTCGCAAAAGGGAGAATTGTTTGAGAGCTCAGTCATCCAAAAACGGCCTTTCAATATGAGAAGTTGTGGAGCCGAAGAAAATGTCGGCGGCATCGCAGTAAATTAGTAATAAATTAAAATAAAGCAGCGAAGCTTCAGGGGAACAAAATCAAAAGTTGCTGCTTTTATTTTGGAAAGAGGGAGACTTTAAAGAAACGTTTTTTTTTCTGGAGACGAAGAAGCAGCAGCAGCAGCAGCAGCTCGGTCGGTGGAGAAAACGAGGTGTGAGTAGCAACAGCACCAGGAGATCGGTGAGTTTATCTCATGTTTTCTCACAATCGACATGTTGGAGATTTAACTAACAACTCAGTGATCGTGTTTGTTTGTTTGTGTCGCAACTTCGCGTGAAAGTTTCACGAGAAGAAGAGGAAAGGAGAAAAAAAAAGTTGTGATTGTGCGAACCCGTGAGCTCGTGCTGTGATTGATCGCTACATTTGTTGCGTTTTTTTTATGATGCACAGCAACTTTGTTACAAACGGATCGATTCGCTGATCAACAACACGTTTATTAACAAGTTGTGGTTTATGTTTGATGAGAAATAATAATAATAAAATAGACTTTTAGTGTGAAAAAGTTACGTTTTAGTGTTGGGGTAGTAGCTTGTCGCTGATTGGATCAACTCCGCTCCGTGTTTTCAAACATTTTTTAACTTAATTTTCTTCCTTCGTGTAGAATCTGGTTCGGTTCGGTCCACCGGTCTGATCCGGATCAGACTTTGTGACACGTCGCACAGGTTCTCGGTTGTGTTTCGAGACATTTGATTGTGTTTTTTTTTCTGTGAAAATGTGTCTGCGTGTTGCAGGCCGCAGCCTATAGTCGCTTCCCATAGGGCAACAGAAAACAGACATGGTGAGCTCTGCCAGATTTACCCCTCATCATCATCATCATCATCATCATCATCATCGTGGTGATCAGGGAGTGCAGTTCTGTGATGTATCCCTCTACAAAAACACCAAAACCCAAAAGTTTCCATGGTTTAGATTAAAATGTATTTGTCCCAAAGAGCACTGATCAAAGAAACACACATCACAATAGTAAACAGCGTCAAAGAAGATGATGAAATAAGTGATAGATTAGTCAAATTCAGTATAAATGTCCATAAAATGTTATGTTTGCAGGTGAGAATCAGTTCGTTGATGATGCTCGGTCTAAATTTACAGAAATTATTGGCAGTTTTAGCTGCTTCCCCGGAGGATAAACTCATTAAAGTGCAGCATCAGTCTCTCCACGTATCATCCTCCCATTCAGGTCTGATTTTAATGAGAAAATGTTTGTCTTAATCCATGGGCTGCTAATGAGTGTTGGCTGGGTGTCACTCACCGTGGGGGGCTAGTACATGGACGTGAAGCAGGAGGAGGTGGAGGTCTGAGGGAACAGCCGCGGGGGCTCGAGTTTCCAACCCCAGGTGTCGTTTTGTTGTTTGGATTAGATGAAGGCTCCTCAGAGCTTCAGCGACAGAACCAGACAAGACGTCTGGTTGTTTCCTCTGAATCAATGTCACTTGGATTAAAAGTCGAAAGGGCCCGGCCTCCTCCAATTAGGCGCTCGGTTCATATGAATTGGTCTCAGTTAAAAAGGAGCCTGTTGTTTGGTTTGTTGTTGTTGATCGGTGGATGAAAGTTGAACTAATTGATTCCAGTCTGATTAACTGCCTGTTTCTCACACTGGTCCTTTCGATTAGTGATGTGCTGAACTCATGGGAGCACACAAGCATTGATCGTCCTTAAAAAAAAAACAAAAAACAAAAATGAATCACTGAGCCTGAAAAATTATCTTCAACTCTTCGTGCCAGCTGATTAGTCGTTTCAGTCGGTTCCCAGCCTGTCCAGTGTGGACGAGGATGTTCTGCTTTGTGTCATTTATGACAGAAATCTGAGGCGTCTGGGGTTTTTGGACCACTGCTTAGTCTGTAGCTGACACCATTAGCAACTCTGTTTTTCAACCTTTTTTCAGAAGAAAAATGATCCAACAGACCAATTGATAATTAAAACAGTCATTAGTTGCAGCTCTATTTAGAATAAATTGGACACCATAGACATTTAGTCCCTGTGGTAGTGTTGTAATATCATATTTAAGTTAAAAAAAAATCAACTGTTGTGAGTGAAAACGTGCAACAACACAAACTCACTTCATTACCTCTTGGTAATAGCCCAATGTGTCACATGTACAGTGAAGCATCAACTTTAAATGATGATATTTATCTAATTGGATGTTGATGGAGAAAAACTGCACATTTTCCACTTGTCTGGCCAAAATCTGCCTCGTAAAGAAAAGTTAGCGTGTATTTCTTCAGGCAGCAGTTTTCCTCCTCATATCTTCACACGCACTGATGTGAGTGGAAGGATGAGATTTAACTTGTTTGACTCTCGTCTCTCATAGCCTGGCGTGTTTTTACAACTGGATGTAAATTAAAGTCTTAAGATGGAGATGGAGACTCGAAGTTGCGGAGTTTTTTCTTTTCTTTTTCTTTTTTTTTTTTTTTTTTTCGAACGGATCTCGTGTTCTTCAGCCAAAAGTTGTCAAGTTTTGAATGTGGTGCTGGAAAGCAGCATTGTTTTTGTAGAGGGTGTAGCATTGGTGTAAACTGACAAAGGAGAAAAAATCCTTCCTGAGGGCACACTTTCATCTCTATGACAGCGGGTACACTCATCCAGTCATAACAGCCTGCAGGCAGGACTGTGGGCCTTTAGTGTGTGTGTTTGTGTGTGTGTGTGTGTGTGTGTGTGTGTGTGTGTGTGTGTGTGTGTGTGTCAAGATTATCTCTGTGCACTGGGATAACTTGGATGTCATTTGGTCCACCGACCTCACCTGCATGGTCGTTTGGAGTTGACTAAAAGGAGAAGAGTGAGTATCTGAATAGAGAGGGAGGTTTACTTTACACTTCATGCGTTTTTCTGGATTATTATACTTTTCATAAACCAGCAAAGAACACACTCATTGCCAAATAAGGCTGCTTTGTTTCCCCCAGAGCCGGACATTATTGGCCTGTTGACATACGGTGCATTAGTCCTCTCGTGCCGACAGATTGGAGGCTCGGGCTCAGGCCTCGTGCCCCCGAGAGGGTTTCTGTGTCCAGTCAGACATTGGATAACCAGCGAGGGACACCTGGACCGGCAGGTGGCCGGGGTCCATGCCCCTCCCCTGGGGCTGCATACCTCTCTCCTCCTGATCCTCCCTGTCAGCCAGGACCGCAGAGACACAGAGGAATGTGAAGTTAAAAAAAAAGAGAGGAGAAATAGTGAAGGAGAAATTTCTGACAGAGCTGAAGAGGATAATTATTTCTTCAGCTTCATATTTTTCCTCTGTGTGTGTCGTTGTCCTAACAGTGTAATAGTGATAATCTAAAGTCTTTAACTTGAGTCAATTCGTTCCACTACTTAAAGTAAAAGTTAAGAAGCTCATGATTGGATAATGAAGTTACTCTAACCGAGCTCTGACACACACTCAAACACAAACACACACATTGTGAGTGTGGTGTAAGTGCTGTTAGATCAGTGATCAACTCCAGACTCAAGTAAAAAAGCTGTGTGTGTGTAGACAAATAGCCCAGTGTGTGCAAAGCAGATATTTGGACAAAGATTAGGAGTGTTGTTACGAGCCAAAAGCAACGCAGACACTTGAGTAGATCATTCACACTCAGGCTTGAAGTCTCATTCTGACTGCTGCTGCTCACTTCAAGCCTCTGTCAGTCACTTTCTCCTTTTTTTTTTTGCCTCCATCACTCACACACACACACACACACATACACACACACTTGGTTTATTAAAGAGTCTACAGGTCAGGTTATTGTGCAAACCTGAATCTTTATATGCATTTTCATCCTTTCATTTACTGTAATTTTCAACTGCGCCCCGTATTCCCGTCTGGAGCGTGTGTGAACGAAACAATAAAAGCACCAGATAGACAAAAACGTGAAGGAATCTGGGTTGTGTTCCAGGGCTTTAACCAATAATCAGATTTAAAGTGTTGCCCCAGAGAGAAAAAAAACTCATCATTGAAGAATGTCAAACTGGCAGGAGAAGACATGATTCAACAGAATAAATCACTGGGCACCAGATTAGTTTGTTATTGGGCCCCTGAGGTTATCACAACTGGAATTTTCCATTGACAGAGCTCCTCTGTTTGCTGTCCAAAATCGTATGTGTGTGAAGTTCGGTCTGGTGACGTTTCTCCTGTAGGATAATGCACATCCGTGGCTTTTGAGTGACAGGACAAATGGTAGCCATGCTTTACCACATCTCTCGCTCTCTCTCTCTTTCTCTTACTCACACACACAAATCCAGCTTCTGAAACTGAGAGCTCTTTGAAACGAGCCTCCTCCAGCTGTTTCTCCTCTTAAGAAACTCTTTCAGACCCAGCGGCTCTCGCTTTATAACCATGGAGCCGACAGTCAGAAGTCAAAAGTCGGTTGCACCATCTTGAACGCAGTTGACGCCCCACACCCTTCGCTGTTCAATTTCCTGCCCGTTCTCCATTTTCTAATTCCTTCTCATATCTGTTTTTCCTATTACTTTTCTCCTCCAGAGAAAATTTCTCTCTTCATCCAACCCCCCTTTTTTCAGGCCTTATCTCAATTTCCCAATGTCTCCTCATATCTGTTTTTCATATAATATTTCACTCGCTCTGCTTTTCTCTTCCTTCCTTCGTCTCCCACTGAGAGTTGTAGAGCCAGGCAGTTTCTCTCTCTCTCTCTCTCTGGTTCCTGCTGAATAATGGGGAGAAATTGCTCTTGATTTATAATTGGTTCCATTCACTCTGATGCATGAGCTGCCAAAGGAGTTGGGGGGCCCTTTTCACCCCCTCACATCCCTCCTCCATCCCTCCTCCTCCCTCCCTCCCTTCCTTCCTCCTCCCTCTTACGATCCAGGAACACACAAGGAGAAAGCTGCAGATATGTACAGCTATGAAAGTATATGAACATGCATGAACGACGTAGCGTGTATGTAGTTTATCTTTTGAGTCGGGGATAAGTGGTAGTCTGTTTTTTTGCATGTTGACATTTGGTGTTGGAAAAACTTCCTGAGGTCTGCATATTTATGTGCCTCTGTGAGTATACTTTTACCATGTAATAGGAGTTTGTGTGATTGCTTGCTTATGTGTCATCAAGTGTGTGTGTGTGCGCAGGGAAAGAATGGTTGTGGGTAAATGAAATATGTAACTGATGCGCGTGTGTGTGTGTTTGTGTGATGAGTACTGTGAAATCCTGGGTATTAGTTAGTTTTCCCAGTAGAGTGTGGGAATGATTACGAGTTTGTGTGAGATCCAGACTCCATGTGCTCCATTAAAGAAACCGTTCACCTTCTAATGAAGACTCGTCGTTCATATATTTAGTTTCTGACGTTGACGTCTTTAAATATCTTTTCTTTAACAACCGACAGCTGGATTTTCAGCTACAGCTGGAAACGAAACGATCGGTTCCTCTGAGCGATTGATTTATCGGTATCACAGATCTTGCCGACTGCAGATTTTATTTTACTCTTATTTATTCAGCCAGATACATAAATCGAACTGTTGTCTACTGAGTTTCTTCCTCTTCATTTTATTTTCTTCTATTCACTCTACATTTCTTCATCTTCCATTTATCCATATTTTCTTTTTTCATTTCTTTTTTTGTTGTTGCTCCCTACTATCCATCCCTCTGTGCATACATACCTCTTACCTTTTATCCATCCATGTGGATGTGATGTGCCTGGTATCCATATCACCCCACTACCACCACCACCACCACCCCTCCACCCCCTCCAGCAGCCATGTTGATCCGGTTCTGTTCCCATGGCCCTTGTGGGCATGTTGGCATCTCATCCCCGGCCGAGGAATGTGGGTGTGTGTGTTCACCATGCCACTGTAATTAGCTCTCCATGGTTAATTCAGCTTCGTTATCTAAATTATGCAAATGCCGTGGTTGCCTAATTGATTAGAACGCCCCCCTCCTTTCCATCACGGAGCCCGTCCAGATCCCTCTCCTTAATCCTCGAGACGCTCTGTAGCTTTTTAGTGTTGGTTCGGGGGTGGTGTGGGTGGTGGAGGTGGAGGGGGGCGCATCAGGGTTTGGAACGACATATAGCTTGTTAATACTTTGTGAAGCGTGTGTCTTGGTGTTATGGGGGATGGAGTAAATTCGCAGCCTCGTTAACGATAGTTAGATGCTTTTGATGTATAGTTTTGTGGCATGAGAACAAGCAAGCGCCTCGAGTGGAGGATTTTTTTTTTTGTGGACCAGTTGCTTCTCCACCTGTTGGGCAGAGTTTCTGTGCCAAGATAAGACGATGGTGTTGTTCTCTCCCATCGGGGGGGGACTGGTCTGGTCCATGGGATCTGACCTCCACCAAATTGATGCTTGTGTAAAATACAACAGAATAAAAATATGGAGATTCTCCACTTCAGTTACCGTTATCTGTTGCACTCTGAAGAGTCAATGCATCGTAAAAATATAATCTCTTTATGTATTTCAGTGACATAATCCCAGATAAGAAATGACCAGAAAGTTAGTTTGATGCCTTTTACTCAGTTGTACACAAGTCGTACATACATTATTAATGATCGATGAGTTGATTTAAAAATGTCTCTCATCAACGATTCAGTTCTGAAACAATTAGTTCAAACTACTTAAAATTTTTGAAGTTAAAAACACTAAACCTTTCCTGCTTATTTTGTTTATTTTTTGTCTAATTTCTATTATAATGTTTTGATAATTCTGAATATCTTCTGTTTTTTTTTTCTTTACTTGGGCATTTTGACATTTAAATATCAACCAGTTCTGTGGAACAAGTTCAGCTATTTATGGACCAAATGAGTAATAAATTAATCATGAAAATAACAGGCAGGTTATTCAGTAATGGAAAGAGTCATTAGTTTCAGTTCTTGATTGAACATCTTGTTGCTGTGTTGTTGCTCTTTTCTTTTGCGTGATGGTCTGATGGAAACTCGGCTGTTCTTGGTTTGTTAAGTGATCTCTGGACCCTCCTCATCCTCCACCACTTACCCCAAAACCCCCGAGCCAGAGCGAGAGGCCGGCGAACAGATTGACCGAGCAGGGGGAAAATATGTTGGGACATTCAGCGATGCTCTCAAACACACCCTCTCATTGACGAGGCCCTGCTCTCTCCTCCTGCTCGCCTGCCAGTTGACATCCTCTCTATTAATTTGAGTCGCTGCTCTGCTTTCTCAGTCAACCTCTCCACCCCCCGGCTGCCTCCATAACCCCCTCCTTCACCCATCTCACATCAATCCATAAAGGCAGTGACCCCCCCCATCCACTCCTCCCTGCCTCCCCAAACTCTCCACGCACTTCTCTCAAACCTCTCAGTGATTGAGCCCCCCCCTTCAGTCATTGAGCAGGGCCCATCAGCTCTTCCCTTGGCCCTTCAGAGTAGCGTCTCCCCTTTCTCCTGGGGTCCAAGGGGTCTTTGTCCATGCACCGGCTCACTGCTTTACAATGACTCTCCACTCTATTAAGGTGCGTTCTGCCTGTTAGCGTCGCCAGGGGCAACCGGCCTCCCGCATGGCAGCTATGCAGCATGGCATTGTGGGCCGCGGGCCCGAACGGGGCAGTTGAACCCCCGGCACTCCTCACACTTGACACCGCATGTGTTTATCTAAAGGGGGGGCTTTGTGGTGTTTGGAGAACCTCGATGGAGGAAGGAGGAGGAGGAGGAGGGGGCACACGGGTTGTAAAAAGACATAAAATTGGGGGAGGAGGACAAGAGGGGAGTTTGGGGAGGTGATAAATATTCAACAGCTCAACTCCTCAGAAGGAGTTACTACCCTGCCACGGCTCCACCACCTCCTCCCCACTGTGTGTCCTCTCCATGCCAGAAAGCAGATGGAATGTGAGCGCTCAGGGAGGAGGCTCCAGTCGGGTTTTATCCAATTAGCAGGGTTGTCAAAATGAATTTATCCACGGAGGCAGAGGGACAATGGGACCGGCAGTGGTCCTGGAGAACAGGGGCCCCGGTGTCTTTACTTAGCACGCTCACAATGAACTCCTGTCAAGTAACTATCTAACGCAGCAACATAGAAGGCAGTGGCATACCTATACCCATGATGCATGCCTTCACACCACTATTGTCACCACAAACACTATTCTCTGGATTGATACACACATTAATGCTCCTCCACACACACGCACATCTAGGTTTATGTACAATTTTAAGTCGTTTGAATTGAGTTCAAGTCAGTTTTAAAACCTCGAGGGGAAATTCAAGTCAAGTTTTCACAAGTAAAGTCACATTCTTGTGTCTCTTAAAGTTGACCTTTAAAATGACACAAATGCTTCCGTTTTTTTTTTTTTTCAATAATGTCTTTTTTTTTTATCTTCTATCTTATTTATTTTAGAACAATTTAACCTGCAACAAGTAACTGCACATACATAAGCGTATGTAAACTACAGAACAAAACAAACACTCACCTCCAACTCTGCAAAACAAAGTTAAATAGACTACAAATGCAACACAAACAGGAAAAACAAACAAAAAAACAAAGTAAAGAAAGAGGATTTTTATGTTAAGATAAATACAAATTTATATTGATACAAATTTGTTGGTTGAGGGTCATATGAGGGTTTCTGAATAATAATTTAATACTCAGTTTGCTCAGTTTTTGCACTCAGGAAGATCATTATTGGTGTAGACATTTCCAGTGACCTATGTTTTCTTAAGTTCTCTAGTTTGTGCAGACACATAATGATAAATGTATTAAGACACAAGGGCATGAAAAGTTCACTTATTAAATGGAGGCATTGCCTCAGTTTTGGTAACAAAGCCAAAATTAGACTTTCTATGACCTAACATTTGGAAGAGAACCACGTTATCTTTTCCAAAACCCAATTTTTCAATGTTCTCAAAAGTTAAATGTTACTTAAGTCAAACAGGAGACTAGAACGGCCTGATAACAGAAAATGACTTGGATCAGACGTCTCATACTAACCATCAACAGACATATTTTAATACACAGCCCAGCCTGTTGTTGTCTCGGGTGTTGTTTTTAATCCAGTTTTTTAATAGTTTTCCAGTTACAATGTAAAACAGTTTCCTTCTTGTCAACTTGTTTTTAAATCAAATCCTCTGGATCCTCTCACATGTCACTTTAGTCTCAGTTCCCCAACATGATTGCCGAAATGGTTCGACTCTCCGGTTTCATATTTTTGTGCAGGATCTGGCAGATTTGAAAAGTTCACACAGTTCGCCTCCTTTTTTGCTGTCACTGAAGTATGTTTAATAGTGCATAGCTGCTCGCAGCGTTTGCCATGAAGTGCTTTTCATTACTGTTAAGGAACACAACACTAACACACACAGTCTTTCAGTTCTTAATTTGATCGAGCTGTCTGAGTGTGTGCTCTGGTTTTTATCAGTCTCGCTGAAGCGTAGGAGGCTCTTCTCTCTGCCTGTGACTTCTCTGGGAAGGATGGATGGAAAAAGTTGTACATAGATGTCAGACCAACTTTTCATCTGGTGGCAGGGTATCTGCAAAGCAAACACAGAACCCAGCTGACTAATGAATCAGACAGACAGGCTCGGAGGAGCGGGGCTGTTTTCTAGGGAGTGATGATGTACGAGGGGCCGTTTTGTACGAGCTCTGTTTCTGTTCCTGCTTTTATTTTGAAGAGAGAGACAGAAATGATGCAGGTAAAAAGGCTGAAAACTGAGCTAACACGTCCCGCTGTGCGTCCAGTTGGCAGACTCGACCGGTGTGGTTTATGGTTAGTGACTCTCACAGTTGGGACAGGTGCTTAATACAGATGTATGTGTCTTTTATGGGCAGCTGTCCCGGGTTGTGTCCATACAGCGACCGGCCACAGAAGCCACAGGCCTTCAGCTTGTACTCGCTCCTGGTCCCACAGTAGCTGGCTGTTTGTTTACCGAGTCAACCCACTACTGATGAGCCACTCTGAGGGAACCAGTGAGCAAATGAAAGTGAACATGTATAAAAGGTGACAACTAAGGATCATTACTGCAAAATGTCTCCTGCATGGGTTTTCTGGACCGTAGTAAAATGAATTACACTTTTTCAAAGGTTTGATTCATTCTGCTGTTCGTGTTGTGGAAATTAGTCTAAAGTTATTTATGCAGTTAATATTTAGCAGCCTGTGATTTGCAGCCTCGGTTGTCAACTGGTGCAGATAACAGCTGCTTTTCCATCAGCATACCGCTCTCCTCATTTTAAGTAAATGTGCCAGGCAGCTTAACGGCTGCCATTAGATGATGAAGGAGGGCGGTAAGAGTTTCCATTCTCTTACTGTCCTGCTTTGGCCTTCTAGTGTGTGTGTGTGTGTCTGCGCGTGTGCTATTACAAGTGTGTGTATGTGTCATCTCTAGTCTCTGGGCTTCATTAATCACTGCCTTGCCATAATAACAGCAGGACAAATATGTATGAGAAAGTCGTCTCCTGCTCTGCTTCGTCTTTCTTTTCTTTTCTTTTTTTTTTTACTACAGCAATGCAAAACAGTCAATGCCCTGGAGCGTGTGCGTGTTCTGCGACATGTATGTGTTTGAGTGAGAGCGAGAAAAGAGAGGTTCAGTTTTGCAGGACCACCCTCCTCATTCTGACGGGAAGTTGTTAGTTTAACCTGACAGGAAAGAATTTGGGAAACTTGGCAACGAGCGACAAGGGAGAGAAAATCTCCCCTTTCAACATTAATAGACTGACCATTACCATCGTCTTCTCCCTTTTCCTCCCAATACGTTCTACACTGTGGTATAAACGAGCCCACCTCTTCATCTCACACATGCACACTGCTGTGATATACATTTTACCCTCTGTTCTGCCTCTCATTAGTTGTTCTTTGTCCTGAAGCTTGAATGCAGCCTGTGTGTTTTCCCTTCTTTCCTTCCCCCACGTCCCTCCCTCCTTCCTCCTCCTGGACCGTCTACCTGTATCGGTTACACCTGAACGGGAAGGTGGAGGGGGTCAGGTTACGGCGTGCAGAATGAGGGCGCCCCTTTGATGAATGTAGGCTGGATGGATGCGGGTGCAGGCGGAGGGAGATGGGGTCAGCGGTGAGATGGGGGCTGACAGAGAAGAAAGGCTTTATTTGTGTCTGGAGTTTGGTTGCGCAGAGCTTCATGTTTTTCATTAATGGCTGCCTGTTTGTGTGTGTGTGTGTGTGTGTGTGTGTGTATACACAAGTAAGATGGAAGATTCTGTCTGAATTCAAGATTTCGTGGTTACAAGGACGATGCAGTCGCAAGAATCTTTGGGTTTTTCTTAGTTCGGTTTTTGACAGTTTTGTCTGAAAAAGTGGCTCATGCTGTTTGATGAACCAGGTCTGTAAATGACTCTAACCTTTCTCTCTTTCTCTGTGTGCGTGTTTGTGTTTTTCAGGGGTAGTGTATGGAAGATGTCTGGAAAGCGAGACTGGACTCCGTGGATGAAAAAGAAAAGGGCTCCAGTGTTGTGTGCTCTCGGTGCAGTGCTGCTGTGCTGCCTACAGAGCGGTGCCTCTATCTCTGGTGAGTAGACACAATTAGATGATGAAAACATAATCTTTATAAAAACAATCTGCATTAAAAAAACAGATTTTACATCATCTTACACTCTGTGATGATCTGACATAAGATCAAATGTTGCTATTAAAAGATGCTAATATCTTAAATCTGCCTTAATTCTTCAGATGACGTCCCAGTGTTTACTGAGGAGCCCATGTCCGTGGTGCAGAAGTTGGGCGGCAGCGTGACCCTCCACTGCAGCGCCCAACCCTCCTCTGTCCACATCAGCTGGCGCCTCAACGGTCAGGAGTTGTTAGATGGAGATCTGGGTGTAGTGCTGGGACCAAGCAACCTTTTCATTCCCACACTCTCCAACGTGACGCTGGGTAGATACCAATGTGTGGCCAGCAGCAGTGCCGGAGCCCTGGCGAGCGTACCCGCTAACGTCACTGCTGCCAGTGAGTAGCCACCCACACAAAGCTACGACAAATAAACACAAACACACAGGCTCATGTTGGCCCCTTTCTGGTTTGTCAAAGCATTCAAGGAACGCCTTTGACTTAATTTTCTTCTTGTAGAACAAACAGGGAAGAGGAGTATTTGTTTGCTTGAAATCTTCACCAATACAAAACTGTACACTTTGTACTTTTCCACAGCAGCAGGTTTGAGTCTTAAGCTTCAAAAGGTCCAGCCACAGTTTTGGTGGGAAACTGTTGTTGCACATTGATTAGAGATATAAAGAAGAGTCAGACTGTATTTATTCACTGGGTGGTTAGACGACAGCTGTTGTTAACCAGTATCATATTGATCAAATGGACTTAAAGTGAATTATTCTCCAGTCTGACATTTTTAGTGCTTTGCTGCTCTGAGTGTGTGTTGTTATATTTGATATGCATCATGGGACGGAGTGAGAGTCTGAAACTGTGTAATCTGAGCCTGGTGGAGAGCTGGAGTAAGAGGGGACCAGAGCTCAGCCCGGGGGCCCCCTACCTCCACTGGCCCCTCTTCTCCCCACAACACCACATTCCTCTCCACGGGGTCCGACAGCAGGACTCACGAGAAATTATGGGCCCGTAATTGGGTGGAAGGGTTAGGAGGAAGATAAGAGCGTCTGTGTGTGTATAGAGGATATGGGTGTACGGCTGACTCTAAAACACACCATTAGCTTGAAAAAAAGGAGCCCTGTTAAGTGTATTGTTTTACATGTTCTGCTGTGATGTATGAGGTTGCCATAGCTGGAGAACCTGGAGGTGTTTTAGACCAGTCGAAACAAGATCCTCACACAAGATGAGACGTGATGTCACATTCTCTGTCTCCATAACCTTACTCACACTTACTCTCACATTTCTCTTCCTTTGCACATTTTTCACTCTTCACCCTGTCACTTTCGCTCCCCTTCCCTCCTTTCATTATCTTTCTCTCACCCTCCCTCCTCTTTTGTTCCTTTCACCTCATGTTCTTACTTTTCCTCTCATTTCTGCAGAGTGGGTACTTTAGTCATTATGAGAGAGTGTGTGTAGCACATGTACAAAGGCATTAAAAGTCATTGATAGCTTCACTAGTGGATGAATCGTGTTGAGATAACCACATGTGGAGCCAGACCGGTCGCCTTACCTCCCCTAAAAACTTCTCTAATTTAATAACGGTCTCTGCTCGGCCACCCTCAAACCGCCTGAGGAATTGCTCCATGGGGAGTGTGTACGTGCCTGCCTTTCCATGTGAGCCCTCTTTAGTTGTGCGCACATGTTTTTCGTGATCAGAAGAGGTTGATTCCAGACCCTCTCCTCTCTGACGCCGAAGAATCTGTGCTTTTTTGGCATAAGTTAAAAGCTCCTTGCTTGAATTCTTGTGCAGACAGTCACCCTCCTCCCTTTTTAGCAGCACAGAACATAGACATGTATCTGCACAACGTGAACACTACAACACGTTGCACAAACACGTTATAATTCAGATACACTCATACACACACACACACACACACACACAGGCCTCCTACTGCTACACATAAAGATGATGAATGCACTGTCTCTAGAAATATTTAAGTCAGCCTTGCCAAACAGCCCTGGTGCGGGAGGTCTGCTTCTCTTTATGAATACCATCAATCCTCCATCCCTGCAGGATGCACACACACACAGAAATACATGTGCACATCCACACGCACACACGAACACCTGAGAGGCGCACATGCGGGGCTGTTCCTGTAAAGAATGCGGGGCAGTTGTGTGTGTGTGAGTGTGTGTTAGGGGGGTAAGTAGGCAGCAGACGGAGAACTGAGGGATGGTTAGATATGGGGGGGGGGCTGTAAAAACACACCTGATTGATTTAGCAAATGGACAGACACACATACCTCACAACATCTCTGACTCTGTTTCAGCTCTTATTTTAAAAAAAATGAGAATCCCAGCCACTACATGTCAAGCTCACATAATGTGTGTGTGAGTGTTTGTTTGCTTGTCTGCTGTGTGTGTATCTGTGTAGACAGCCCCCCCACCCCCCCCTCCACCTCTTCCTTCCCGGTGGATAAATCAGCTGCCCACAGTGAAGGTGTTTGTTCAGTGCTTTGAGTAAATCATTGTGATGTCCCTATCAGCAGATTCTATGGCTTTAACTAAACTTTGCTTATTGAATTAGAGCTGTATACAAAGGCTCATCAGCTGACTGTATATACCAGCAGCTCGGCCAGTCCAAGACAAACACACCAGTTATAGCACCTCAGGAAAGAATGGAGAGATGCTGTGTTTGTTAAGAATAAATCAACAAAGGCTGGTAGATGTTTAATTACGTTCCTGGAGAAGTTTTATTTATCTTTCATTTCACTGCTGGACTCCTTCATGACAAATTTCTCCAGTTGTTACTTTTTTTTCCTCCTCCTCCTCCACTGCTGCTTTGTTCCTTTCTTTTTTTCTCTCTTCTCAGTTTCCTTCTGCTTCAGATCTATAAACCGGCAGCGACTCTTGTCGTGTTGTCCAGTAAAGTTCTTGCCGTTTCCTTCCCAAACTGGATATCCTTCCTCCTGAAATGTTATAGGACGGACACCTCTCACCTCTGACCTCGTGGCCAAGCCTCAGGGCCGCTCAGGCGGGGGAGTTTAGGAGGTCAGAGGTCAGATGAGTGTCTGTGCTGTGCAGACTGTGTGTCTGTGGGACACAGTTGCAGCACTTGGCCTCAGTAATCCCCTCTCCTCCATTTCCCACAGAATCTGAACCGACACCCTGTCACAGTATGATGTCGGGCAGGATTAATGACACCTACTCGAATGTTGCTGACGCTGCTTTTAGCCTCTGACTTCAAATGAGAAAACAGAAGAATTAGAGGGAAAGAAATGAATAAATGAGGGTATAAGAGGTTGTGGGACAGGCATTTAATATGAAAAGAGTTTATTGTAACTCTAAAATAATGTGTTTTTTGTGCAGCAGCAGAGGACAGACTGTATACATGTACAGTTAGATGTGATTTACACTGAGTATTAGGACGATGAAAGAACTGCACTGACGTTTATCTGTCTTTTTGTTTCAGAGTTGCGTGATTTCGAGCCTGATGATCAGCAGGAGATCGAGGTCGACGAAGGCAACACCGCCGTTATCGAATGTCACCTCCCTGAGAGTCAGCCCAAGGCTCAGGTCCGATACAGCGTCAAACAGGAGTGGCTGGAGACATCTAAAGGTACAGAGCTGCTTCATGTCATCACGATCTCGCATAATGTTTAACCGTCTCTCCCACTACTTCCCTGCTCATTCCCATACTATCTTTATAATTTACCGGAATGCTATAATCCTGCTATCGGAGCCATTATAAAGCCCCGTGATAAGGGTATTATCTCAAATGTTGAAACATGGGAATGCAGTTGTTTATTTTTCAAACTATTTACTTCTAAGTTGCCTGGAAGAGAAGAAAAGCCGCGGTGGTTTGTGTCTGGTATGCTGATGATGCCTGGGAGCTGTAGGTACTGATATCTGCAGCTTATCTCTGAGGAAATGAATGCCACATTGACGAGCATTCATCAACTGTTCTGTCAGACTCCAGGGCGCCACCTTGTGGCTCCTGCTGACACTACACAGATGCACTGGAATGGCACATGCGACTCATGTTACACATAGTTTCACAACTTTGTTTTTCTGCAGCTGCTCTTTGTTTTAACCTCGTCCTTGTATTTTCTTACATACATTTTTTGATATTTTTGAATTCAAAAATAACTTACATAAACTAACTTTTTGTTATTATTGTTGTTGTTGTTGTTATTTACTGCACTTCAACCTTTTTAAACTTATTGTCGTCTGTTTTCCTGCAGGGAACTACCTCATCATGCCGTCAGGGAACCTGCAGATCGCCAACGCCACGCAGGACGACGAGGGTCCGTATAAGTGCGCCGCCTACAACCCTGTTACTCAGGAGGTCAAAACATCTACGTCCGCAGATCGTCTGCGAATACGCCGTGAGTAACAATCTTTTCTTCTTCTTCTTTTTTTTTTTAAATTATTAATAGCATAACTGGTTTGAACTAAATTCAGTATGAAAGATGTGTAACAAAAGGTCCGAGGTCACACTGAAATATTCACTGCTCATTCAAAACTTCAGAATAAATGAAAGACATAGACATATGGAGTGTGTTACTGTAGGAACATGTGGTTCACATATGTCTCGCACTTGTGACTTTTATCTTTCAAATCTTGGGTTGCATTTAGTCACAGGTGATGATTTGTCATGCTTTCATATCTTGAAAGTTATTTAATAACTTTTTTTTTTTCTTCTTCTTGTTTTCCAGGCTCCACATCAGAAGCAGCTCGTATCATTTATCCGCCGGCGTCTCGCTCCATCATGGTGACAAAAGGCCAGCGGCTGGTGTTGGAGTGTGTGGCCAGTGGCATCCCGATGCCGCAGGTCACGTGGGCAAAAGATGGACAGGATCTGCGTTCCCATAACAACACGCGATTTCTGCTCAGTAACTTGCTGATCGACGCAGTCGGCGAGGGCGACTCAGGAACTTACGTTTGTCAGGCGGACAACGGCATCGGCTCGGCCAGCTCCGCCACGGTGCTGTACGACGTACAAGTGTTTGGTAAGTGAATCCACTAACTTGTTATGAAAATATATTTATATATTTTAAACTAATTTACGATGCACTTCCCGTAGTGAACAGTTTGTTTGATTCCACACAGATCATTTTTGCGGTTTTGTGAGTTTTGACTGTTGGAGATTTAATAATCAGACTGACTCCTGTTTGTCGGATGGAGAACAGAGAACACAGAGGTCTGTGTGTGTTAGAAAAGAGACTGAGCTCTGTTCTGCAGCAGAACTTGATTGAGTGTGTCTACGTTATGGACGACTGTTTTTACAGTGATTTTTGTGTGTGTGTGTGTGTGTGTGTGTGTGTGTGTGTGTGTGTGTGTGTGTGTGTGTGTGTGTGTGTGTGTGTGTGTGTGTGTGTGTGTGTGTGTGTGTGTGTGTGTGTGTGTGTGTGTGTGTGTGTGTGTGTGTGTGTGTGTGTGTGTGTGTGTGTGTGTGTGTGTGTGTGTGTGTGTGTGTGTGTGTGTGTGTGTGTGCGTGCGTGCATTGTGGGCTTGTTTCTCTGCAGCTGGGTCTAATTAAAGCTACAGAGCTGCTGTAGCTGTAATGAGCTCTGTCTTTTGCCTGATTCACAAGCAGCCAACCATCAACTCGCTGTGGCACACACGCACACACACGCACACACACGCACAAGCTCCCATATAGCCTGTACACATGTGCACGAGAGCACACTCATGCTTTAACGTATGTGACGTGAGAGCTGAAATAATAATTTGACAAAAAGTTACTTGGCTTTTCTGATTATTTAGTGATAGAGGTTGTTTTTGTGTCAATGTATAAACGTTATGCAACAAAGCAGCGTTTTGCAAACTGTCACCCTCCGCAGCTTTAATTATAAAATAAATCTGGAAATGAAGACGTGGAAATAAAGTAATAAAAGACGTAAGAGCTCAGCGTTTTTAAAAGCTGCTCTTCTGACAGCTGGCGAAGAGTCAGTGACCAGGATGTGAAGGGTCCCTCTTGATGTTGTTTCTCATTCGAACTGATGGTTTAAATGGACGTTTTCCAGGCTTGGGGAAGGGCCACATTTAATCCGCTGAGCTGCTATTGCTTCAGTTATATAACAAGTATAAAAGAATGACAAGCCATAAAAGTTAGAAACTGGAAATCAAATCATCGTCCTCGTTCTGTTTTCTGTTCCTGTTCCTGACTCGGTTTGTCCGCTGTTTCCTGCAGAGCCTCCTCAGGTGACGGTGGAGCTGCAGCAGCAGGAGATTGTTTACGGTGACACCGTTCGCTTCACCTGTCAGGCCCGTGGTAAACCCACTCCCTCAGTGATGTGGCTCCACAACGCTCGGCCCCTCGCTCCGTCCCCTCGTCATCGCCTCACCTCTCGGGGGCTGCGTGTCTTCAACGTGGGGCCTCAGGATGACGGACTGTACCAGTGCATGGCTGAGAATGGGGTGGGAAGCTCACAGGCATCTGCTCGCCTCATCACCATATCAACTGGTGCGTCATGTGAACTGCAGATCCATCAGAAATTTTATGAAATTTTACTTGGCTGTTTTTTTTAAATAAGTAATTCTGTCTTTCTAGGGATCACATCTAAAGGGAAGTTGCCCTCCATCTTTAGGCCACTCAGCCCACACAAGGTGCTGAGAGAGCAGCCGCCCGTGAGGCCCGGAGCCACAGGCGCCATGTTGCCTATGGTTTGTGCCGAGCTCCCAGGACAGATCCTTCCTGCAGAGGCTCCCATCATCCTCAGTCAACCACGCACGGGCAAGGCCGACTACTACGAACTCACCTGGAGGCCGCGGCACGAGCGAGGAACTCCTGTGCTGGAGTACATGATCAAATACAGAAAGGTACCGCAGCCGGTTTATTCTCTGTCTGAAATAAAAGTTGCTTTAGCTTCTTCACGCTTGATCCTGCACATTTCTTTTCTGTCAATAACTAAGTCTATGGTCTCTTCGGTCAGGTGGGAGACCCTCTAGCAGAGTGGACCTCCACCAGCATCTCAGGCTCGCTTCATAAGCTGACGTTGGCTAAACTACAGCCGGACAGTCTGTACGAGGTGGAGATGACTGCTAAGAACTGTGCAGGTTTGGGACAACCAGCCATGATGACGTTCAGGACGGGGAAAGGTACGACAGAGTCAAATAATTCTGATTATATGATCTTCAGTTTCATCATGTATCGTATGACAAATAAAATAATAAATAATCATATAAAATAATACAAATAAATACATAAAAAAACAAGAAAAAAACATATGAAATGATATAGTGATTTTTTTTTTTTGTAATGTGTTAGAATGTCTAATAAACATCTCAGATTCATTATTTGATATGTATGATGTAAGTATATAAGTCTTGTGTTTTGGCTTGGTTTATTAAAATGAAAAACATGTGTGTTTCTTAAAACTCTTATTTGACTGTTGATGTTCTGTCTTCAGGTCGTAAAGGTCCAGGAGGACAAATCGATCCCCCGAAAACTCCAGCTGTCCCTTCACCGAGCCTCTCTCGTAAGAAACCGTACCAACTTCTGCTCCTGTTACGATTCTATGATTCTAATTAACAAAACTAACATTAACGTTCACGTCTGCTGTGGTAACTAGATACTGACTGTCGCCTGCTAAATATTCTCCTTCTGACTAACATGGACTTTTCTCACTTGCCTCCTTTCTGTCACTGAAGGATGAGCTATCAGTAAGTCGAATATGGTGTGTTTTTGTCTCCACTGTTATAATTACACAGTGTCGTCTCAGACTTCATGTTGTTGTCTTGTTGTCTTCCATCTGACACCACTTCTCCTCCTCCTGCAGCTCCCGAGGCCCCCGACAAGCCCACGGTCTCCACAGCGACGGAGACGTCGGCTTACGTGACTTGGATTCCTCGCGGTAACCGTGGCTTCCCCATCCAGTCATTTCGGGTGGAGTACAAGAAGGTGAAGAAGGCCGGAGAGGACTGGATGACGGCGGTGGAAAACATCCCCCCATCGCGGCTGTCTGTGGAGATCACGGGCCTGGAGAAAGGTCAGACATTTTTACATTTTAGACTGGAGGAGGAGGAGGAGAAGTAGGATGTCGTACCATATAATTACAATGATAATGTCTTGCATAATTACATTCCCACGGCCAGTAAATTCATCACCATAATGAGTGTTGTTATAGTCATTTCGGTAATTGCAGCCATCAGTCAAAGTCATAACTGAATTGCAATCAACATCACATTTGCTCTGAAAAAGAAAACATAAAGTAATGTGAAAACAAACATCATTAGTCAGCTTCTTTAGCCTCAAACACAGAGCAGTAATAGTTGTCCCTCTCTCTATAGGTACCTCTTATAAGTTTCGTGTGGTGGCGGTGAACGTGATTGGTTCCAGTCCTCCCAGTACGGCATCAAAGGCGTACACTGTGGTGGGTGGAAGAACTCATGAACGACCCGTTGACGGACCCTACATCACCTACAATGAAGCCATCAATGAGACGACCATCATTCTCAAATGGACGGTGAGTCACCAGAAGGAAAACGAAAAATATGTTTTCTAATAATCCAAGTTCAACTTTTGAAGCTTATTCGATGTTTGTGGCGGATGTTACATGATCTATTTTCCTCTCTACAGTACTCTTCCGTAAACAACACGCCCATCTACGGTTTCTACATCTACTACCGGCCGACAGACAGCGATAATGACAGCGACTACAAGAAGGATGTGGTGGATGGGGACAGATACTGGCACTCAATCACTGATCTGCAGCCTGAAACCTCCTACGACATCAAGATGCAGAGTTTCAATGAGAAGGGAGAAAGCGAATTTGGCAATGTAGTGATCCTTGAAACAAAAGGTGAAGTAAAACATGGGTCTGATTATCAGATGATTTAGTCTGAGCTGTCTTATTAACACCGTCTTTCTCTTTTTATCTCTTCAGCTCGTCCTAATCACCATCGACCTGTTCCGTCACTGCCTCCAGAAACCGAGGGGGGGCTTCCCCACGGGTTGGTGCCTCGGCCCAGCGACCTCCACTACTTCATCGTTTGTGTCGTCGTGGGAGCTCTTGTCTTCATCATTGTGGCTTTCATCCCCTTCTGGCTCTGGAGAGCTTGGGCCAAACAGAGTGAGTGCTCCTTGCAGTTTTTTTTTTTTTAAGTCTTTTATATGTCTTTGCTTTTATTTTTCTGTAATTCTCTTTTTGTGCTTATTTCAGAGCAAACGTCCGACTTGTGTTTCCCCGCTGTGGCCACCCCTGTGTCGTCATGCCAGTACACAATGGTTCCACTTCAGGGACTTGCCCTGGTTGGCCACTGCCCGCTAGACGCCCACATGACTGCTCCACATGGCGTCTATCCCACTAATGGAGAATACACTCAGAATGGCAAACTTCACCACACAAACCACTGCCTGCCAGGGTTGCATCAGGTAAAAAAAAAAACTGTCCAGACTGTCAACAAACTGTCACTGTTTTTTTTTTTTTTTTTTTTATATTAGCATTAACAATATGATCTAAATGCTTTTGTGTTCTGCAGGATGACATTGATTGTGAGATGGAGTGTGACACTTTGTTACCACAGACAGTTTCAAATGGACACGGGCCCGTCTACCACTACTCTAACGGGTATGACCACATACGAAACTGGTACTAGAACAATCGGTTCTAGTACTAGGATACACTTTTGTTGTAAAAGTCAAGTTGTAACAAAGCTGTTTGAAAATGTCTGTTTGAAAAGTTGCAGTCCTGATATGAGCTGTGTTTTACTTGTTTTCTGTAGTGGACCAGATCATCATGAACAGACTTGTTGTTCTCCTGACGAGTCCACGATTCAGCTCCTCGACTCGTCCCATCAACACCTCAGCTCACAGGAGCTTGGAGGTGACAGCGACTTCTGTGATAAAACGGAGGAGGACGTGACTTGTAGTACGTGTGGATTCTTTCATTACGTTTAATTCCTGAATTAAGACTTTCTTTCCGTTAGAATCAGCTTTTCTGATCCTTGCTCTTTACCACTTTCTCTGTGCAGAGCCTTCGTCCTTCCCACTTTTATCTCTAGAGGACGAAGGGATTTTTACCACATCCTCATCAACAGCCACGACACCGCAATCCCAAGATACAACAATACAGGAAGTGAACATCCTCCCAAACGAAGCAGCGTCCCTCGAGGACGGAGGGACAGATGACACAACAGATGCATAAGAGACTGTTAAACAAACAGAGAAACAAAACAAGAGAAAATATTTATTTTTGTATCAGATATTTATATATTTATGCTTTTGTACATAAAGTCTGATTGTACTGTATATAAGGTTATTGTCGTATTGAAAAAGACTCTATTCATTCAACCACCAGTCACTACATCGCAGACAAAGGGAGCACCACGTTGCGATGTTGAACTCTTGAGACATTATTCCACATGTGAAGATGATCAGGGGCTTCCTTTCAGTTCAGCACTTCCATGTCTACACCTCCTCACTCTTCAGTCATTTCCTTTTTAGACCTACATCCTTAATGTTGGACCTTAGGTTTGTAGCTTTACGTACAACAGAAACAAAGGGACCATTTCAACCAGTCTGATGCTGTAATTATGAGGTGCCTCTGCACTGTTGCTTTATCATGTTTTCCAGATACAACTGTCTGTTGTTTTGTATAGCAATAACACAAGTGTATTATGCATTGTTCATTATTAACAAACTATTAACAAGTGTATGCAACATAAGTCATTCAGTTTCAGTAGTGTACAAGAGATTATATATTGTATAGTTATTTATTTTCTTTTTGATTTCATGTTATTGTTTTTTTTTTTTTTTTTTTATCACTGAATGGGAGAGATTCTGGAAAATATCTTTTAACTCAGTCATTGATAAGCTGAACTTTATACTGCAACCACTTCTGTGTTTACTCATTTGCTGGTTACCAAATTACAGCCAGGTGAGGGCGCTGTGACATGTGTGTCAGTATTATTCCTCCCTTACAGCTGGGTGCATTTCAAGTATTATTAGTCTTTGACATCTAGAATAATAAAACAAAAAAAAAAAAAAAAAATGAAGGAGATCCTGAATCTACACTCCCCTTTAAGTACAGCTGTTCTGTGGTTGCACATGCTGGAGCACTATTGCATGTAAATAAAAGCTTATGAAACTGATCCGTGTGTTTGCTGCATCTTTTCTCTCGGGTACGGTATGTATTTAAATTTCATACTATCATGTTTGCTTTAATGTGATGCATATATCCCACTGTAAATACTTCTGCTGTAACATCACTGGACCCTTTGATTTAACAAATGTTGCATCCATGTGGAGCAATCAACAAGAGACTTGACTGATACTGAGTGACACTCAACTGTCCAGACAAGACTTCTCTTGGGTTTTAAGCAGGTTGGTAATTGGGGCTAAAGTTGTAGAAAAGTTATGGCAAAAATTCAAGATAATAACCAACTGTGTCAAGAAAATGCATTGGTTTCTTCTTGGTGTTTAGAAAATACTGGATAATTTCAACTATAGTCTGGACTACTCTGAACCACAACCAACCACTTAACTTGGATAAGTAACGGTTGCTTTGTTAACGTTGTCTTCCATTCTGTCGTCAACAACTTTAAACTTTCCCTTTCTCTCCTCAATGCCGCAGCACTCCTGGATTAAAGAAACGAGATTTGATTGGTGCTATGCCATGGTGAGCCACAGAGGGGAACCAGAACCTAAAATCAGGTTTGAAATGTTTTTTTGTCTAAAGAAATTTGTAAAGAATGAAGAGAGTTTAGTGTTTAATAGATTACTGACATTTGAAGAAATGTATAAATTTGTGTCTTTGCTTTAATAGATTTAATTTCATATGTTAATGGTATTAGTCTTGTTTGTCACGGTCGGTTTTTCACTCATTATCATGTATTTGTGCTTGTAGGCCATTTGCAAATATCTGCGCTTTGCATAATGATTCATGAAAATTGTTATGAGGAGTGACAGGCAACAACAGTCTTATGTGAACATGGTCTTATTGTGAAATACATCCCAATGAGAAGAAACAGTGTGACCCTCAATATTTGATTCTGTTTGGTGCTGCTGAGATGAGATGCATCATCAGTTGTCAATCTGTTGTTTCTGAACCACTGCAGATATTTTTAAAGACATGTTTTTTTTTTACTGATTCACCCTCGGCTCTGTTTCTACCAACTTACATGTTTTCAACAGAAAAAGAAATATTTTCATGTATCATGTTGATAAATCAACACCTTTAAATCTGAATAGACCAGTGATGTCACGGTGTTATTAAAACCTGTTACTGATCGTATGTTTGATCTTTTTGTAAATCAAAATGTAACACTACAGAGGGGACACTACAGTGCAAATTAACAGTAATTTTATTTGTATGATACATTTGATACAAAGATTACAGCTCACATGCTTTTACATGCCAGTCAGATCACCACACAGTCAAATAAAAACAGAGGAACCAAAATAGTGAAACGCCAGGTTGGACAAAGGTGATTTTAGATAACATGTTAACATTTTTAATCAACCTTTAAGTTCAATAACTTGTTGAACTGTCTGAATCGTTAACAGCTTTGAAACATTTATTGATCACTGATATGCAGTTACTAAGAGAGCTCAGACACTGAATCAGCTGATATGTATTTATCTGATTTTTCAAATTTTGTTTTTCAAACGTAGAAGAACCAATGTTCCTGTCTGATAAATCAGCGACAAATAATGTCTTTAAGTTGCTGCTTCACTATATTAAATGACAGAGTTTGTAATCATTAAGCATTTCACTGATGCTTGCTGGGGTGCGTTTAGCTTAGTTTTATACTGTTTGGATGGACAGAAACAAGTTATAGATGAGAATGACGCACGTGTACACAACTTTACAGAAAATACAGAGATTATTTCCCTTTTCCATCAGCTACATAAATCACCGGGGAAATGAGACAGGGAGGATGTTCACGGTGATTTTCTTAAGCAAATCTTTAAATATTAAAATAGTTGACCAGTGGTTAATTTCACATGCGTTAGTGTCTGTATCACGGCAGAGTTCAGACTTCAATCTGGTCACATCAGCTGGATCCAAAACTAGTGAGTATGTCTTTTATACTTCCAGGGAATAAGCGACAAAGTTAGAAAACTGCTGCACTTTTAAGCCAAGAGTATGTAGAAATTTAGACAATAACTTGTCTGACTGACTTTGGTTTAACATACTAACTAACAACTAACTATTAACTAACAACTAATTTAAAACTTTCTTCTTTCATTTGACTTTTTAATGACTGAGACACACACACACACACACACACACACACACATATATATATATATATATATATATATATATATATATATATATATAATCATAAGTTAAATAAAAATGTTTCAGACTGTTGGGAAAACTGCTACCAGCTACCTGGGAAAACTGACAATATTTTATGCAATAAACAACAACAGTTAAATTATGAAAATAACAGATCAATAATGAAAATCTTTTTTTAATCATTGTAGCTCTGATATAACATTATAAAATGACCGCCTGGCAGACCCCGGTCATTCTAGCTGCCAAATTTTCAAGGAAATCTGAAGAGATTTCGCCTGATGCTCCCTGGAGCATCTCCCACAAGATAGATTGGCTTGATGGAGTCTTCCTTCATACCATACGGTCAAGCTGCTCCCACAACAGCTCAATAGGATTCAGACCCAGAGACCGTGCTAGCCACTCCATTACAGTCATAATTCTGGCTGACTGTTTATTCTTTAAATATTGCTGACACAATTTCTAGGTGTGTTTTGGGTCATTATCCTGTTGTAGAATGAAATTGGCCCCAATCAAGCACTGTCCACAGGGTATGGCACGGCGTAGTGATAGCTTGTAATAGCTTTTCTTTCCTCAAGGTCCCTTCCACTTCCACAAATCTTCTATTTTACCACCCCAATAACACCCAGACCATTAAGCTGCCTCCACCATGCTTGACTGGTGGTATTAAGCACTGTTTTTGCATCATTTCATTTTTCTGCATCTCACAAACGTTATTCTGTTTGATCCGAAGACATCAAACTTGGACTCATCTGTCCACAACACCTTTCAGGTCCAATGTCTGTGCTGTGTGCTCCCATCTCAGTTTTTTCTTTTCATTGGCCAGTCTGAGATAAGATTTTTTCTTGGAAATTCTGTTGCGATGTCCAGCATTGTTCACTGTCGATGCTGACACTGGTGTTTGACAGGTAGATGAGCTGTGAGGTGTCTTTGTCTTAAACTACACATTCTCAAATATTTGTCTTCTTGCACAGTTGTGTATTGGGGCCTACTTAGCAGCATGGTAAGAGATTTTAAGTTTCATCGCAATTTCTTGTATTTAGTAGCGTTCCTTTCTAAGCACAACAATAGACTGACTGGTCTCTAAGGAAAGTTTTTTCTCTCTGGTGCTTCAGATACTAGATTAACCTAAAGAATGCCATGCTCCTTTATTAGTACAGTTTTCAGCTGTGCAACACAATTGCAAAAGGGTTTTCCAATAATCAATCAGCCTTCGATTAGCAGCCTAACCAGGAGACTGATGCAGAGGACTGACAGTTGCTGATAATACACCTCAATGCAAATATGTTGATCAGTCTTTAAAAATCATCTGATTGATTTTAATTATTTGTGAAATGGATAAGATTAGTTGTGAATTGCATGAAAATTTGTTTTTGTTGTTTGGAAAACAAAGGAATTTGCAAATGATCTCAAACTTTTGAGCGGTAGTGTTTATGTTTATCATCATAAATGGAATACAAATGTTTCAGACTGTTGGTTAGAAATGCTAGCTTAAGAAAACTTTATTCTATAAAATAAGTGTACAGTCCGGGCAGTGCGGCAGAACATGGGTTAGCGCTGTTGCCTCACAGCAAGAAGGTCCTGGGTTCAACTCCCAGGTTGGGCGCAGGGTCTTTCTCTGTGGAGTTTGCATGTTGTCCATGGGTGTCCTCTGGTTTCCTCCCACCACTTTGGGGATAGGTGAACTGAATGTACTAAATTGCCTGTAGGTGTGGATGTGAGTGCGAATGGTTGTTCATCTATAAGTGTTGTTTGTCTATTGTTCCTGCGACGAGCTGGCGACGGTCCAGGGTGTAACAATATACATGTACTTTTACTTATTTTCTATGTTTCTTATTTTCTCCACTTATTTTTCTTCTATTGTGTTAATTGATGATGTTTGATTTTGTTTCCAGCCAAGTTGTGGTTGTTACATAAATGTACCTATTTTTTCTTATTTGCAGTAAAATCAGACATGGGCTGGACTGTGACAGTGATTCTACTCTTTTCTGGTAAGAGTCATTTACAAAATGAATTGTGCATTTGATTTTCAATGAGCCATAAGAAGAGTGGATGATGCATGGCCACAGTGTGATCACAGAGTTGTTTTATTTGTTTGAAACTGTCTGAATTTTATACTACTACTTTTTATAGATTAAACTACAGTCCAGTCTTTATCTCCATGTTATCACACATCATCACCCTTATCTTAAACAACAGAATGGGAAACAATAATTTCCCTCTGGGATCAATAAAGTATTCATTCATTCAAGAAGAACAAGGTTGTTGTTGAGTTTCTGATACAACTCAGCTTCTCAGCAAAGTTTCATCTTCCTTTGTTTATCCAGTGGGTCTGGGTCGCAGGGGCAGCAGCCTCATGGAGGCGGCCCAGACACCCTGTTTTTGTGGTGTTGATTTGTGCAAATAATTTATTACCATCTATCCTCATCCCTCAGGATTTGGCCTAAACTCCTGCTTTCATCAGTTTGAGTACATCTACATTAACCAGCCAATGGCTTGGACCGATGCTCAGCAGTACTGCAGAGAGAAGTACAATGACTTGGCGACCTTTGAAAGCATGGATAGTATCAGCTGGTTAAAGCCTCCCACGTTTCAGTATCGATGGGTATGGATCGGACTGCATGATGACCCACAATCATGGAGGGAAAGCCCGGGCAACGAGTCCAACTCCTGGAGATGGTCAGGGTCCAATGAAACCATCAAAAATGGTTATCATCCTTGGAGAGGAGGTGACCCAAATAAGTATTTAGCAAAAGAAAACTGTACAATAATGGAAGATGATGGAACATGGGCAGATGTTCCATGTGATGATGAGTTCACTTTTGTTTGTTACACAAGTAAGAAAATATTTAACTTCATGATTTAATGAAATTACATAAAATTGTTTGTGATCCGTTCTCTGTTTAACACTGGACATCAAACAGCAGCAGTCTCCAGGTTGAAGAAGTTGTCTCACTATTCATTACTGTGGAAGAAGACAAAAATATTAGATTTGTTCACTGATTGGCTTTTGTTTGTTTTTCACAGACACAAACCAAAATAAGAAAGTCTTTGACTTAATCAACATTAAAACCACGTGGAGTTCTGCTCAACAATACTGCAGGGAGCATTACACAGACCTGGCTATGATTGAGAGCAGTAAAGAAAATGTCCAGGTATATAATAAAAAGCCAGAGCTGGCTAAAACTTGGATCGGTCTGTACCGAAAGCCTTGGGCATGGTCTGATGGGTCCCAGAGCTCCTTCAGGAACTGGTTCAATGGAGAACCAAATAACAATAATTTTAATGAATTCTGTGTGAATGAGGATCCTCAACATTATTGGAATGACGCTCCCTGTGGCATCATGTTGCCTTTCATCTGTCAAGGTGACAGTTCGGTTGTTTTGGGTTTTGATCAGTCACATTTCACATTGTGTGTATTTGTTGTACAAGTTCATGTTTGTTGTACTCGTCAGAACCAAAGCATTTGAAGACTGTGGTGAGGATGAAGATGAAGACTGATGCTGACCTAACTGATGCAGCTGTTAATGCCCAGCTCCTCCAGCAGGTTAGATTCTTACTGTTTTTGTTATTTTAAAAAGATGTAAAATGATAAAGGATGAAAGAAACGGCAAGAAACTACAGAGCCTACATCTAAAGATACTGGGACATAATAATAAACACCTTGTGTATTTCTTTTTTTCTGCTCAGTTGGCTGCAGTGTTGAGAAGTCGGGGATTGATTGATGTCAAACTGCAGTGGAAGACTCCACCCAGGAAACAGAAAGACAAACCTTAGGGAGATGAATCTCAGTGCCCTAAATATGCTTAATTTGTTGTTGTCTGCTAAACAAACCTGGATCTGATCAATAATACTGGACTTACATTAAATATGAGGGTGTGGATCTTTGTGTGCTGTGCTGCTCACTGACCTGTTGATGAAATGGTTCATTTTAAACTTGATGAGTTGAAGTTGAGAAGAAACTGTTTAATCTTATGTTTGACTTTGTATGTGTTTATTACCATAGTTCAATCAGTCTTCTGATTTTATTCTCCTCTGACTTTTTATTGTTCTCATGTAAACAACACCATGAGGCGAACTGTTACATTACGACAGCAGGCGGTGGTAGAAACCAACTTTTGAAGGTTGTTTTGGAAAATAGTTTGCATATGTGTAGTCCTAAGATTGTCATATTTGTAGTCTTTGTGACGTTGTGTTGTTAAGTTACAAGCGTGTATAGGTTAGGGGACTGCTGTGTGTGACATTAGAAAAAGACATGCATGTGCTGTGGTTAAATTAGATTTTTCATTTGAGTTGTGCAGATAGTTCTTATGTGTGATGTTTAATTTAGAAAATATAAAACGTAGTAACAAAGAGCAGTAGAGAAAAGAAATATTTCAAAGGATTGTTGAAACTGCATAATCAAGGAAATGAAATATAATAATAATAATAAGGAAACTGTTTGAATAAGGTATAGAATTTAATTAATACACATGTAGTAGGTGTTTATGACATTGTTCTTTAGATTAGGTTTCCATCTATGTGCAGTCATTTACTGCCCTCTAGTGTCTCATGTTTAGAAAGTCACTACTGTGACTTGGGGGCACTAACAATAGAGGTGAGAGTGAGTTTGTTTATACACGTAAAAACTCCTATTGACATTTATTGATGTGTTGCATCTCAAATATCTCAAGGTAACGAATAAAACTATTAACAATAAAAAGTAGAATGGTCCTTTGTATGCCTTATTCAGGACTTCAAAAAATTTGCAAAATTTGGCATCATATGTTGGTGTAAAGTATATTTTCATAATCAAATCATAAATGTCACTGGGTAATGGAGGAAATTTAGGTTCAACCATTTTCACCACTAACATACAAAAATATTAAAGCTTTGGTTAAAAAAAAAAAAAAAAACTCACAGAAACTGTAACATTAATCTTAAGAATTCGTTAAGAGTCTAGAATTCGTAGATGTCCCTTAAATACCTAGAAAGTATTGTAACTTTTCATGCCCGGGGCAACAGGAAGTGGTAGAAACCAACACTTAGTCCTACGATTATGATATTTGTAGTCTTTGTGACATTTTGTTTTTAAGTTACATCACTGTACGTAGGGCGCTGAGTGCAGGAGGGATCACCAAAAAAAAAAAAAATCAGGATAATGAAAAGTCATCATAATCATAATAATCCAAAAAGCTGCTGTGGTTAGGGCAACCAAATGACTAGCACCGGCCCTGCTTATATGCTTCATATCTGCCAGTGTCAGCAGGTATCACACTGTAAATTTCTACACTGAATAAATAATTGGAGCAGAATGATTTTAGTTGTTTATTTTAGAGTCGGCTACTGAAACCTAATTTGGAGGTTTTGTTAAAAATGAAGAAATGTAGAAGAACCAATGTTCCTGTTGGATAAATCAGCAACAAATAATGTCTTTAAGTTGCTGCTTCACTATATTAAATGACAGAGTTTGTAATCATTGAGCATCTCACTGACACTTGTGGGGGGTGCATTGAGCTTAGTTTTATACTGTTTGGATGGACAGAATCAAGTTATAGATGAGAATGATGCACATGTACACAAATTTACAGAAAATACGAAGATAATTTCCCTTTTCCATCAGCTACATAAATCACCAGGGAAATGAGACAGGGAGGACGTTCACGGTGATTTCCTTACACAAATCTTTGAATATTAAAATAGTTGACCAGTGGTTAATTTCACATGCGTTAGTGTCTGTGTCACTGCAGAGTTCAGACTTCAATCTGGTCACATCAGCTGGATCAATAATAAGCGACAGTTTGAAAACTGCTGCATTTTTTAAGCCAAGAGTGTGTAGAAATTTAGACAGGAACTTTGTTTTAAATTCCATGATGGGAAAACTGCAATATTTTATAAAATAAATGAACAATCAGTGAAGTTATGAAAATAATGATTTTTTTTTAAATCATTGTAGCTCTGATATCAAAGTTATCATAGACACAGTCACCTCTTTAGACACAATTGAGATCATATTTAACTGTATTGTTTTGAATATGATCTCAAGTAGTTGTTAGATAATTTACCTATTTTTCCTTCTTATTTGCATGAAAATCAGAGATGGACTGGACCATGACTGTGTTTCTCCTCTTTTCTGGTAAGAGTCATTTACATAACGTCATGGATGAAATGTGTTTGAATTTCAGTGAGCTATCAACATTTTTTTATGACAGTAATTTGTTAAACTGTAATTGTTTTTTTTATAGATTAAACTACAGTAAAGTCTTTGTCTCCATGTGATCATACATCATTGCCCTTATCTTAAACAACAGAATGGGAAAAATGAACAAGATTGTTGTTGAGCGTCTGACACAACTCAGCTTCTTAGAAAACTCAATAATTTACTTTTACATTTCCTCTTCCTCCCTTTATCTGGTGGGTCACACATTTGGGTCACAGGGGCAACAGCCTCTGTTTACTCCGGGGTCTCCTCCCGGATGGGCATGTCCATAATACCTCCCTCGAGAGGCGTCTAGGGGGCATCCTAACTAGATACCCTGGCCACCTCAGATGGCCCCTCTCGATGTGGAGAAGTAAGAATAGAAGAGATGTGGAAATATATATATATATATATATATATATATATATATATATATATATATATATATATATATATATATATATATATATATATATATATATATATATTAATTGCTATGTTACTTATGTTACTTATATTGTCCTGTTATCCCACTTTGCACTTTTATTGTAAAGCACTTCTGTAATCTGTAAAACAATCTGTAAAAGGTGCTATAGAATCAAAGTTTACTTATTTACTTTACTTACTTATTGCTTGTATTATTATTTACCATTTTGTAACGTGTGAATGCATACTGATCATACTTTAAGCTTTGTAATGTTTCAGTTTACAAAAAAATACGCAAAAGAAGAACTTCTATAAAACATACATTATTAGAGGACTTTTTGCATGTTCACTGGCTGTCTAGCTTTGCAGCAGAAGACACACTGCAAGGGCAGTATATCTCAAATAAAATAACAAAAAATGATAGTAAAAAGCAGGTCCCACAAGCATGCATGAGTTAAATAAAATAATAAATGCAAGTGTCAAGGATTATGTATGACTGATTCAGGATTCTCACGGCTTCAACTGACAGTTGCAAAACTTGGCCTCATATTTTGGTGTAAAGAAGAAGAAACGTAGGTCAAACCATTTTCAAACTTTAACTGACAACAAGAATAAATCTGACCAATTGTGAGGTCTGTGGGCTGCCTCTGATCAAAATATTTCCCGGAAAGACAAAAACTGTAAGATAGATGTAAGTCCAGAATTTGTAGACTTCCCTAAAATACCTAGAAAGTATTGTAACATTTCCTATTCAGGAAATTGAGCATGGTGAGAAAGTATAGAAGTAAAAGTCCTGCTTAGGGTTAGGTTTAGGTTTAACTCTAACCCTAACTGTTATGATACCAATGAATCTAACCCTAACTACCAGATGAGGGAAATATAATCTTGACCAGCTGCAGAATAAAAGAACATGAACACTGAAAAATGAGTGAGGTATTTCAGACCATCTAACTGAACTACAATGGTACATCTACATATGTTATATGTTATAATCTAATACTTCTCCAATCGCTTTGGAAACAGTATTCACTTAAAGCTTTTAATGTTAAATTTCTTATGAAGCAAAAGTGAAACTATTCATTGTCTGTTTGGTGCCACACATTGATCACTTAGATTCACCAGTCGTGAAACAAGAACATAAATTGCATTTTGCAATAAGCTGCAACACATATGCTGTTTCTTCTTTTCACCGAAGCGTGAAAAACACTTCTCCCTGGTGTACTCTAGATAAAAAGAGTTGTTGTCTTGTGTAATCCCAGAAGATAGGTTCAAACCAAACTTTGCATATAAACTGAAAAACACAAACTTGTGCAGATTATTAAAATTAAGATCTGTGCCAGCAGTGATATTGGCAATAAAATGAATGGTATAAAGGCAAATTCATGACATCTGCCAAAAGTTTTTGGGAACATCCATAGTGAGGCCTCAGCTCTGCAGATAAGTGCAAACATTTTGTTATTGTCTTGACTTTAGTTTGGTTTCCTGTCGTGACAGAGAGGTGGAAAATATATACCTAAGTGTCTGTGGTCTCACCTGAACTCAGCAGGTATGTGGACCACAATAACACCACACATCTTGTTTGTTACAGTCGAAGCATGAGACTGAAGCTAACAAGTACATTATGTTGTTTCTCCCTTTCTCTTATCATCCTCCATCTATTTACTCTCTCTGGCAACAAACACGCAATACATTGGACAGAGATGGTATCCAACTCGTAACCAACTTCTTTTTTTTTTTCAAAACCAAACATCTAAATCTAACAAGCGCATGGCCAAACTTACTGATAAATGTGTGACCTTGCTCTTGTAATGTATAAAAATGGCACAACATGCTTGAAAAATAAAACAAGAACAATGTTGACACCAGATATGAGTTTTGTATCTTTGAATCTGTAGACGCTGATTTCAGGTTTAGCAAAGCAATCTCTGGTTGGAGGGGGTGTCTTGAAACTGTGCAACACAAAGTTCTCTGCCAATCAGATCATCAGAGATCAGACCACCACAATCGTAGCATAGCTTTGATGTTGCAGAGTTCAGGTCAACATGTTTGGCTAGTGTAAACAACTTTGCATCTGTTGCATGAATTTCATGCAGATTGAGTGACTATTACTATGCATCCAAGCATTTGCTGAATATTGGTACGTTGGTGAACTGAAATTTTGTGGTTTGATGTAAACAGCGTGGCTTACACATCTGGATTCTGTCTGTCTGCTACCTGTCTGAGCAACAGCCGTTGTGAGACCAATGTGGGAAACATCTTTCGTGCCAGTTTGAACGGCCACCAGTTAACATCAATTATGAAACTGCCAAGTCATAAGCAAACAAAGGTTCAGCAGTTAAGAGAGTCTGAACAGATGTTGGCACAGTCTGTCAACAAGAGGATGTCTAGTCAGATCGAAAACATTTGTGGATCTGACTCGCCACATTTGCAAGTGTGTTTCCCACCACAGTGGGTACAATACACCAGTGAAAGCTCTCAAATACTTTCCCATGTATGGTACACATAGATGTAAAATGCTGGTGATTGATAACTAGATTGCTCTATAATATGAACCTGAAACTACTGTTGAATCTTCTTCCTGCTTGTATCTGTGATGTGTGATAGACAGAATAATAATCAAAACTTGTGTATATAATCATTTTTAATGCAGCACATGAAATTAAAAACACAAAATGGAAACCTCACACAACACTCACAAACACAATAATATTTATACTGATATAAAGTTGATACCATTATTTTTTGAAAAATTATTCTGGTCAAAAGACTCAAAAGATCTTTTTTGCTATGCTAGCAACTAATGCATAATGACCTAAATGTAGGCTCAGGTGTCAGGTTTCAGGTAGTAATGTGTATTCAAATGGAAAAGACAGGGGTAATATCAGTGTCTGACATGACAGAGGGACGTTTGGAACCTGCTTTAATGAAGCCTCCAGTGCCTGAACCACCAACACACTTCAGAATCTTCATGAGTTCTTGTCTGAACCGGACTCCAATGAAGACGTACAGGAACGGGTTCAGGCATGCGTGGGTGTAAGCGAGGCTCTTGGCGATCTGTCCGGCAATGTCGAAGTACATTTGCACGTTGCAGTCTATGATAGTAGCATTAGCTGCCTGCATGGCCTCCACTATAAGAAAACTGTTGTAAGGCAACTGAGAGAGGACAAACACAAACACCACAGCAAAGATCACACGTAAGGCCTTGTGCTTTTCAAAGTTCTTGGCCTGCAGAAGTGTGCGAATGATGACAGAGTAACACAAGGACATAACCACTAGAGGAATCCAGAAACCCATGCAGATCTGCAGAGACAGCACCAGAATCTTAGTCCGGTTGTTGTTGTTGTTTGGGTAGACCAAAGTACAAAAGCCCTGCCCACTTTGGTCTTTCACCTGAGCAAAGATGAACTCAGGCAGTGCTAGGAGAGTGGAAACAAACCAGACACACAGGCAGACATATTTGCTGTAGAAGAGTCTCTTTCTCTTCAGGTTATGCGCCTTGGTGACTTGTACGATTGCAATGTAGCGGTCCACGCTGATGCAGGTGAGCAGGAACATGCTGCTGAAGAAGTTGACCTTGTAGACAGCAGACACTATTTTGCAGAGACCGTCACCAAAGTCCCAACCCTTCATGGCATCAGAAGCCCAGAAAGGCAGCGTGCACAGGAAGAGTAGGTCAGCCACAGCCAGGTTTAGGAGGTAAACATCGGTCATTGTCTTCAGACGGTTGTGCACAGAGGTGTAGATTCCAACCACCAGCAGGTTACCCACAGCACCGAGGATGAAGATGATGCAAAACAGGGGAGTTTCATACAGGCCACGAAAATCCCTGACCCACCCTCTCTCACACAGGCCTAGGCTTTCAGTTGGACCGGATCCATAGTCGTAATCACGCTCCTGTATTGAAATACAGGGTGAAAAAAGATTATTTAATGCAGGATTGTATGTAACAGATTATACTTTTTTCTGTCTCAGTTTTCACTTCCTCTGTGTTTTATGTCCTTGTTACCCAGCGTGCTAACAGCATTCATGGTTTCAAAACATAACATGCTTCATGTGGGGACATAGTCAAATGACATCAAACACTGTCTATGACATACAAGTTAACCAGAGTGCACAAAAAAACTGCTGTTAGCTGCAGGTGTTGTGTCTACGCAGGAGAAACCACATTGAACATGACTTCCTGCAGCTATCCAAGTTTGAGGGGGTAAACGATCCTGAGGGGCTCCAGGAAGGGGCCCACAGCAGAATTCAGTACCCCAGATGCATCGAGTTTAGATGTAGGGCGAAGATAAAGCATTGTGTTGTCACAAACAGTGGAAAATTTGATGTTAATGCGGCTTCGACACTGACTGTGGCATTTGAACATACTATAGATGTCTTCTACAGATAAAACTACCCCAATCCGGGTCACAAAGTGTATTGTTTCACACTGTTATTAGAAGCATTTAGCAAAACTACAACTACAACAACAAAAGATAAGAGACATAAAACATATTTAGTAGGATGAATTATGTGCATCACACTGAAGAGGAAAACTGAAACCAGTTTGCGGCATCTTTAAAAACTCGTGATGTGTGATGAACAACAATAGCATCACTACATTTGCACTACTCAGTGATACAGCACATTGGCAAGAATACAAATACCAAAATGCAATATATAATGACACATATAAGTGTGATGTTGCCATATAAATTCTACATGATACATACATCATCTGATATGGGGACTTACGTTTATAATGTATGTTAAGTATGAAATAAATTTTAAATCTGTGCACATACTTTGAAATATATAATATAATATGCAGTATTATTTGTCAAAAATATATAAAAGCAGTATATATTAAAATGAGTGGAAATTTACCACATGGGCATATATTACACTTGCATATGAAGAAATACATCAGCATTGTGTAAGATGTTGTATAAGTTTGTTTTTTTTTCTCGATTTCAGATCATAGTCATACTTAATCATACAATCATCATACTTACATTTTCATCATAGTCAGATGTTGTGATTGAAAGCGTTGTCGGTGAAAAATCCATGTTATCCAACTATAAAAGAACCAGAGGATATTATTATACAAAATGCTTAAAAAGTAACAAAGGTAAACTATTAATAAATATAAAGTAAAGAAGAGACAAGTTCAGTGGCTAAATAGGAAACGCCTTATAAGAAGTTCTATGCTTTTTGTGTGCCATTCACTTACTGAGTTGCTTGCAGAAGCAATCTCTGAGTCACAGTGCTGTTTCTATGTCAAGGCAGACTGACTGATTTAAATAACCTACCTCATCTTTTGCAGTTGTTTCAACCACAGAGTCACGTGTGTTGGGTGTGCAAAGCAAGAACACAAGTCTCTCCACAGCTCATTTGCAGATATCCAACACTAAAACCAAAGAGAGCATCAGATTTTTAGGACAGATAGTTTCAAAGTCTGGTCGTTGAACAGAGGCAAAAGCCTGATAGTTTCATAGGGAAGCAGGGACTTTTAGGCTACACCCAATGAACCATAGCCTCAAGCTTTGAGCCAAAACACCCATATTCCCACCACGGACGATTGAGTTTCAAGTCAAAGCTCTCATTTTTGACACATTTGTGTATACAGGTGGAACACTTCATACCACCGAGTGATGCATGAAACTGAAAACCCTGAGTCGTGATTCAAGTGTAGTTGTAGGTTTTGTAAGAGTTGCTATTTCTATGTATTTAATCACTGCCAAACACTTTGTCATGATCAACATTCCCGTTTAGCATAAAATAAATAAGTGCTCTCTCTTAGAAATTATATTCATTAGTAATTTTTTCAGGAAATATAGTTGTTAACAACATGTCTTCATGTTACAATAAACACTAAGAATTGCATTATTGTTCTTGGTTTATGTTGGCAGAGATTTCTTGTAATTATCTCATCAGCCAATTATGTGACGACAGTGCAATTCATAGAATCACACAGATACAGATCAGGAGCTTTGGTTAATGTCTACGTCAAAAGTCAGGACAGAGAAAAAGTGTGATCTCGATGACTGTGATTGTGGCATGACTGTTGGTGGCAGATGCTCGTTGGTGAAACTGCTGATCCCCTTGGGATTTACACAAACACTCTCAATAGTTTAAAATGTATGAAAAATAACCTAACTATCCAATGAATAGCAGATCTATGAGGGAAAATGGCTTCTTGATGAAGAGAGGTCAGGGCTCAGATGATATAAATCTGAGGCTGCAGTGGGAACAGGCTCACCAGAGCTGGATGGCTGAAGACTGGAAAATGCTATCCGATCCAGTCACTTAGGTTTTTGTTGCTCATGGTCACTTTAGCCTCCTAATCACCATGTCATAAACCAAAGGTCAAGGGTTCAGTGAATGTCTGTGGCCTTCACTGACAAAAGATCTGAATCCAACTTTTGGGATGTGGTCAGTGGAATTTTGCTGAGTTTTATTTATGTGCACCTGATACATCTTTAAAGTTAACAATGCAACATGACGCAAAAAATATGGTCAATAGGTCGACAGCCTTTTGGACTTTACCTCTTTCACCTGTGACTGGATTAAGGATTTTCTATCAAATCCCCTGTAGACCATCAAGATTAGTGCAAACAACTCCTCCACCCTCAATCTCAGCACAGACTCTCCACAGGGCTGTGTGCTGAGTCATATATACCCATGACTGCACTCCCACCTATCTCACGAACACAATCATTAAATACACAGATGACACCTCCCCAGGGGTCCTCAAACTATTTCACAAAGAGCCATGTGGCTGCAGGTTTTTGTTCCAATCAAGCAGCAGCAACACACTAGACGTGACTCGTCTTCAGACAAACTATGTGATCTTGACTGGTTGGAACAAAAACCTGCAGCCACACGGCCCTTTGTGGAAGAGTTTGAGGACCCCTGTACCACCCTCTTTGGTCTCATAACAGGTGAGGATGATCCCTCAACACCAAAAAGACTAAGGAGATGGCCATAGACTTCAGGAAGCACAAAGCTCTTCCTACTCCTCTCTATATCAACAGAAATTGCATGGAGAGGGTCCCTTCCTTTAAATTCTTGGGAACCCACATAGGACCTCTCCTGGACAGCGGACACATTAGCAGCTGTGAGAAAAGCACAGCAGCACGTACACTTCCTGAGAATTCTCCAGAAGAACAATCTAGAGGAGAAGCTGCTTGTGTTTTTCTACCGCTCATATACTTCATCACCATGTGAGACAGAAAGAAGCTGCAGAGAGGAAGGAGAACAACTGGCTGTTTCTTGCTGCCTCTTCAGATGCCATCGCCAGCTCCCAATGTCTCTGCAGAACAAAAGAGATTATAAAAGACCACATCCGTCCTGCACACTACCTGTTTAGCCTGTTGCCCCCTGATGAGAGGTACAGAAGCATACACCCAGAACCAACTGACCAACTGAAAAACAGCTTCTTTCTATGGACTGTCAGGACACTAAACACCCATATGAAAAAATGAACTGTCAAACAACTCAACATAATGAACACCTCAGTACAAGTGCAATAATATGTCTTTTTTTTTTGTATTAAACTGCAGTAATATTTCAGTGCAATGATTGTTTCTGTGTATTAACTTGTTTGTCTTCTCTTATCTATTTTTCCCCCTTTTAAACATGTTCCTTCAGATCTATACCATTGTATAGATGCCAATGCAATGACACTAAAGACTCATTTCATCTTATCTTGTTGGATCCATGTCATGAAGAACTGATGCTGTTTTCAGTAGAAAGGGAAGTCTGACCCTGTATCATGTGTTTTTCTCTTTAAAAGGGATTGTAGCTTGTGACTGTATATTCTTCCACCTAAAACTTTTTTTCCCGAAAAAAACAAAACAAAAATCGTCAGCAACAAGACAGGGAAGTGCAGGGTTTTACCGAAAGGAACTTGATAAACTCTCAAAAACAAGTAGAAACCCCCTGTCATTCCAACTCCTTTGCTTACAAACAAAACAAAACAAAGCTGAAAAACAAGCTTTCCAATCTTTACACTGGAAAAATGCCTGCGAACTCCATTACTGCACTATGATACTGATGAAGTGATACATTCTGATCAACAAGTTTGAGATTATAAGGTGGAAAAACATCATTATAATGTTTAAATCAGTTTTCTGGTTATTTCTCTTTGTGAGTGGGTGTCTTTTTTGAAGTCTGTCACTGAACCAGTGGATATCTTCTCATAGGTTTCACTTCCCTGCCAGATATGAACGTCTCGGTCTGAGCTCATTGCGGACGATGCAAGAATATGAGCGTGTGGGCCATTGTGTCAGTTGCGTTTCTCAGTTTTGATCACACTATGGCACAGGAAAACGGCTGTGTCACGACAAAAACAACGTCGTCCTCAAGGCTGTTGAAGAAAGTGGCCAAGATAGGTTTCACTCAGTAACTGCCGTAAGACTCAAATGTTGTGGGAATATGAAAAGCTGCATGTGCGTAAAACAATGTGGCACACTGTAGTAAGTCAAAATGAAACCATCCATTCATTTATTGACAAAAATAAATGAAAATAGAGGCCGAGGACAGTGATACATTTGATCGTGGCCAGATCAAAGTGGTTTTATGGGGTAGTACTGGGTTTCACCTGAAGACCTTTATGGATAGTTATCATGGCTTTTCATATGTCATGTCATGTCCACAGATTGGTACTCCACAGTGATTCATGCAGTGACAAAAGCAGACTGTGTGGTTGTATTATATCAGTATATTGCAAACAAAACACCTAACAGAACTTTGGCAAGCTTTAAACACAAAAAAGAAAAAAAGTCCCCAATAAAGGGCATGATCCTTCTCACACGAACAGAGAAAATGCAGGAGTCCCTTTGCTAATCCCCCCCTAATATACATATTCTGGATTTGACTATGCATTCATGTCACAAAACATGAAAAACAGCACTGTGCAGTACTTCATATAACCACAAACTGATTTCCATAATCTTAACAAGGGGTCTATCTGGGCCAGACCTTCTGACCAAGACTTGACTTTATATTTGAGGTCGTCTGAAGCGCCTAAAACTTTTGTAGAGAACTATATATGAAAAAATGCCCCAAACCTTCTCCAAGCCAATGAATTTATAATTCATATAATTATTGCAGGAAGTGTGGCCTCCCGTGGCCTTTAAATACTCATTCAGATAATTACCAGACAGTTTTCTATCTGCTTGAGGCCGTGAGAACTTTACTGAAAAGATGGTGATGTTAATTTGAGACGCCATGAATTAGTCACCAGTGTCAGATGATGCAGGCTGCAAAGTTTTAGCTGTTGCAGTGAAAATAGCCTAACGTATATGATGACACAAGGGAAAACCTCACAATGTGTGCAATTATATCAGCATATTGTAAATTAGATTTTCAACCGGAGGTGCATAAAGGAAGGCAGAAAACAGCATGAGCACAAGTGAGATAAAAAACACATAAAGCAAATTATTGTCTCAACTAACAAAAAAAGAAACACGATGCTGCTATCTGTTCATCTTGATGTGGTAGCTTTCTTGTAATCAACAGACGTAGATGATATAGTGATACTGTGTTCCTGGTAGCTGAAATGTACTAACACACACAACCTGAATAATCTCAGTTAAAGGTCAATTTGTTCTAGAGCTTTTTAACTGAGAGTTTTAACTGTGACTGACACACACACACACACGTGCACGTGTGCACACACACACACACAGAAAAGAAACAATCAAAACAAACTCTTGTTGTGGTGTGTGTAGAGAGATGACCCCAATACTGCTAAGAGGACTGAATTGAGCAAGGGTGAGTTTTATTGCTGATGAGTTCAGTTTGTAAGAGGAAGAATGTGACATTTCTCCCTCTCCACAGTTGCAGCACTTACAGTCTCATTTCTAGTAAACACGTACTTTACATGTGTCAGTAGTGAAACATTCAAACCCAAAAGGAGAAATCACACTGTAATGTTTTTAAACATCACGCTGTTTTCCTGAATATCAACACAACATTCAGAAATGCACGTGAGTTCCTCGCACGCTAACGTTCGTTCGACGATTCTGAAGAAAAGCCAAACAACTTTTACTGTATTTTTTCTCACTATTGAAACTAAGAAAACCCCTTTGATTTCTCCGTCAAAGAGAACAGGAAGTCGCTGGGTATAATAACATTGTATTAAGATCAGCTCCATATTGTGGGAAAGTACTGTCACAGTAGCGAGCGACCAAGCCTGTAACTGAGAAACTACTCACCACTTCCTGTGTGCCTGCTTGCTGTGATTTATTTTATGCACTGATAGGCACCTAACTAGCATTTGCATTTGAAAATATTGTCAGTTTTTGCGGCATTGGAGGAAACAGATGCATGACACGAAAGTGTAAATTTATGTTTTGATATTCATATTAGGAGCAAAATAAACAAGTGGATAGTTTACTGTAATTTGTGGGGTTTGTAAGCAGAACAGAAAGAGTTTAAAGAGAATTGTTTTAGGATTTTTGTCTGCTCCACCCCCTATAAAAAAATAAAAATAAAAAAAAAATAAAAGTGCATACAACTTTCTGCACAAAACCTGCACACCAGGTTGAACTCAGGACACCTTGTGGCTTCAATGGTTTCACTGAAAACAACTTCATGAGGGGAGAGGGGGGGCAGTTAACTGACATCTATTTTCTTTCTCAATCAGCTACCATCTCGCCTGGTGTTGGTTACCACAGACCATACGCAACCAGGAAAAAAAATACGTTTTTGTTTTTACAGACGTTGTTAAATTCAAAACAAAAACAAGTTTTGACAGATTCATGCTGCGTGAGCGAGATTAAAAAAAAAAAAAAAACAGGGATGCATTTTAAGTCCACATTTTTAATTAGTTTAGGAAATTTGTCTTAAATCTTAACTAGATTTTAAGTTGCACATACTGCAGCTTTAATCCGACAGCAGCCGTTTATAATCTTCTTATCTCACTCACACATATGTTCTTGTCTTGTGTTTGTCATGTCACTAGTAAACAGACACTCACATACATTCTCAGTTTTTAGAGTTTATGCAGAAACATATAGATGATTAATTTGTGTTGGCTAAATTATGCTTATTCTGCATTTTACTCCACATCATTCGGTTCCACTTTCACTTTCTTCTTGGAATTCATCAACTTAAATAGTGATTGCATAACTTTTTGTTGTTGTTTTTTTTTTTTTTTTTTTTTTTTGTTGTTGTAAACGTCAGAGCAGCCTGGAGTCTGTTCCCAGGCCAGGAGAGGTTGTTGTTTTAATATTGGGATGTTCTTCATGAGGCCAGAAAAGTGCAATTTATAAGCATTTTTTCAAGTCTGTCAAAATATAACATAAACGTGATGATGATAATCACCTAAAATGACCACACTTTGGTATGACCATATTTGGTAACAGCTTTTATTACCCCATACTTTGCACAATACAAACAAATGCACATCTAGAGTAATATAGGTCAGGTGTATCATACTCTACAAGAGCATTACTGCATGAACATCATGTATAGATTGATTTTTTTCTCTCTCTCTTACACTCCATCACCCACAGGAATATGAAAAATACACAGTTAAAGTTTCCAGACATAAACATTCTTGTGCCTTTTGTTTTAGTGAAGTAGGGAAATAATCAGTTTAAGTCGTTATCCATTTAATTCAATATGCAAAAACAGAGAATTAAAAAAAAATGCAACAAACTGTAGTGTATTTTCAATGATTGGACTTTCACAGAATGTCAAATCATTGGAAATATTTTGTAAATGCAAAAACAACAAATATTAAGTGAAAAAGAATAAAGCGTGAATAATTTCAAACAGTCATGAAATATTATTTTGAAGCTGTTCACTAATAATAGAATGGATTTGACTACAAAAAGGGCTATATTAATAAATTTAAGATTGCTCAGGTTGTAATAAACTAAATATTATTCAAACTCATCAAATAAAACTGCAAAGCTTTCGAGTATCTGGGTGCGTATCTGTCCAGTTTAGAAAAACGGACAAGGCCTCTTCAAACAGGGATATGATTGCATAGAGCACCGAGGGAAGTCTGCTAGCTACTGTAGGTGAGCTCCAAATTGACGTAAAAAAAAAAAAAAAAGCACAGCTGGAGAAGGTTATCGTTTGTTACTATTTCATTTGTATATTGTCAACTTCCCCGCTCCCGCGCTTTAGTGAAGCCAATAACTACTGAAGACGGCAGATAAAGCATAAATAAACAAAGTGCTTTGTTTCTGTCTCTCCCTCTTGTCTTGCAGCAGTGGAACCGATTTTTTGTTTAAACCACAGTCATTAATGTTGGTCCTGTTACCCTCTGGACATCTGTTCAACCAGCTGTCTGGGACTGAACTCATTCACTGGGCTCATATCTGAAACAAACAAACAGCACAAATCTGACATTAGACAAGAATCTTAATTAACCAGTCGTGTTTAACTAGAATCACAGTTGTATGCCTGTGTAAACCAGTCCAGTTGTTGTTTGATTAGAATATTATTTGTTGAGTGGCAACATTTAATAGATATTTGAAGACGTTCTCTCGTTGATAGTTCCTGCATCGTGTTATCCTCATTTATAAATGCTCACCTCTGCAATCTTTTTCTAATTTCTTTGATCTGCTCATTTTTCTTGGTCAGGATTTCCTTCATGTTGCGGTACGCTGCAGTTTGCTGGAACTTCTTCTCCAACTCCTGCACATCATACACATACAGTAAATAAACACAGACACGGAAGAAATAATGAAACAGAAGTTGAATGTCCTAATATATGACGGCCAGTGGAACATCCATATTTATTGAGAGTTAAAACTGTGTGGGGTGACTGTGTGGGTGTTTAAACCAGATTTGACTGACAAATGAGCGAAGAGCCCTTCAGCTGTTGAATCAAATTTAGCTAATTTCTGACGTATGAATGCACACATCACTGATCAGCTTCAAACCAAAGAGAACAGCAAAACAGTTTTACCTCCACGGTGAGAAACTAACTAAAGGAAATAGGTTTTCAGGGCATTTAACTATCAGCTGTACGTAAACTCTACAGTGATGTACCTTCTCCGCCAAGGCCAGCTGCTCCTGCACTCGAAGCAGCTCATGTTTGGATGATATCAGGTTCTCCTGCAGATCCTTCTGGGACGCAGCGTTGGCGCTGAGAGACCTTTCATAGTCCTCTTTCAGAGCTGCAACCGTACCCTCCAGATTGTTGATCTCCTGGGATTGAGCAGCAATCTTAAAAAGGAAAAAAAGAAACAACACATAAAACCAGAGTGAATTAAATGAATATCACAATCACTGCGGTTACACATTTATAACACAGAACCAACACCACCTTCTATTCCTATTTACAGAGACAAACAAAACCAGCTACATCACATACCATTTCAGATCCAAGTTAGCGCACAAAATCAAAATGATAGCAAGTGTTCAGATATGAAACAATAACAACTAAAGAATCCCAATTGAAGGTGATGATGTTCAGATGATGATCAAGTCAAACATGAAACATTACCTGCTGTTCACCTTGCACTTTCTGAAGGTCCTTCAGAGCTCTCTCAGCCTTGGTTTTCTCATCTAGTGCGCTCATGGCCTAAAAATAAATCAGAGAATAATGTTAATAAACAGGCTGAAATGCTTTAAAAATGTCACTTATTTAATTTGTTTATTTATTTATTTTTATACCTGGGTTTCTAAAGTCCGCAGCCTGGTTTTCAGTTTATTGTTTTCCTCCTGTAGTCTTGCTATTTCCTGAGGAAATATTCGATATAGATCAGTATGATTGTGTGACCTTGATGACCCAGCTTTCAATAACTGAAGTTTCTTTACCTTGTTGAGAAGCTCGGACACGCCGCCCTCGTTCAGAGGTGCTAACTTGGGTTTGCTCATTTCTTGATTTATCTGGTAATTAAACACAACCAACGGAATGGTTCTTATTATTGTTCTTGTATATAAATTATGTTAGAGATGCTTTGCAATTGCTCCGCTCAAGATGTAATGGTGAAAAAAACAGAATGTTTCTCCTGCTCCTCCTTCTTTCCTCTTGTTGTTATGTAAAGATGTCTGGGGTGTTTATCTTTTGAGAATGGTGTGAAAAATCAGCATGTTATAAGATTGAAGTATTGCATTACAAAGTAGACGTGTCATCTAAAATGTGTTGTAAAGCCACACCTCAACCTCAGTGATGTGCAACTCCTAAATGGGCTGGCTAGGTGTGAAGGGCATGGTGGCTTGATATATAAAACCACTTACAATGTGCTGCTCTGCTCTCAAGTTACCGAACTTAATGTGGGTGTAAATAGACTGTGAACACATGATAAATGGTAACTGCATTAAAGGTGTTGTTTTAGGGCCTCCATGAGAGAGCTCCACATTACACTCACCTTATCGGTGGTTTTAAAGTCGGTCTTCTCAAATTCAGCCACTTGTTCCAACAGCTCCCTATACAGGTAGAGAGGAGCAAAGAATTAGACGGTTGAATAACGGAGGACAAAACAGGTTGAAATCATACAGGATACCATCTGGATTTTTATCTGCAATATGCAAAGCAGGTCATGTTCATGTTAAATATCGAACAACACCAAACAGAGCTGACTGATCTGATAATGTAACGATCGCGACACGACCACACAGTTTTTGTTTATGTTGTTTTTTTTAAATTACCATAATCTACAATGTGGCCGTTGGAAAAAAAATAAACACCCTTCTTCTTGAAGGAAGAAGTTTAACACGTTTGCTGTAAGATATATGCCTGTGGTGAACAGATCAGTTCTTTGAAAAGCGCGTGTGTGGTTTTCAAAAAGCAGCTGAACACGTAGGCTGTAATATGGGGCGTATTCCCTGCTTTAGACGACATGTATGTCACGTAGGGCTCAGCCCTGCAAAGGAAAAAAAAAAAAAGCTTTATGCCTTTTTTTATCCACCCACCATGTGCATATTACAAACAAAATTTCAAAACACACACTCTGTGTTGTAAAGTGCTGAAAGGTTCCAGAGGTCAAATGTTACATAAAGTTCACCTGAAAATCACAAAAAAACGGAGCGTATATTTAAACACACGCAAATGCACTGTGATGTCTTTACAGTTATGAAACCATCCAACCTCGACAGCCACTCATTTTAAGAAACATTCAGCTACAGAAGTTTATTGTCTCTTTGACCTTTTGCTCCGAGACTGAAGATTATCAGGCACTGGTGAGCATAGGAAAACTTTGCTTCCTCAGTTTCACTGGTAAAAAGAGGAACAAGGTGACGTGTTGGTTTGACTTTCAAATTTGTATTACAAAACTGGTATTTTGACACATAATCTTAACTTTAATCTCAGAGCGGATCTCCTCTAAATTGTGCAGCTGTTAAAACAAACCATATTATCTTCTATCTATATTTATACCAAATTGCGTTAATACTTCCTTTGTCAAAATGTCAAAAGTACATGGAAAATTATTACTGATACTTGCCCACGCTGCTCTCAGCTCAGGCTTGTAATATCAAAATCAACTCTTGCGCTATTGGCACATCAAGAAAATACCTTTTAAGTATTAATTATAGTTATTATATAGAATTCATTTACAAAAAAAAAAAAACAAACAAACAAAAAAAACACACACAAACTATAGCAATACACAATTAAGGTGCAGTCGAGCCAAATTACAAAAGACATTTGTTTGAGAGTGAAACTCGGTCATGCAACAAGTTTTACTTCTAGTTTTTAATATTTGGTTGAAATTTAGTTTCTGGGACTCAAAATCTGAATAAATATCTTGGCTGCTCCAAAAACCACACAAAAAACCACACAGATTTCAAAATCAAAAGTTGTTACTAAAAATAATTTCTTTACAAAAAACAAACAAAAAAAAAACTCAAAATAGTTAAGGTGTGTACATTAACTATGAAAAAGAGAGATGATAATCCTGCCATTACATTTTTTAATTCACCTTTTTTAGATCCTTTTTTTTAGATCCTTTAAAATCTTTTTTGTTTTTAGATCCAATATTCATATATCATAATATAATACATAATATTCAGCGGTCCACTTAATTATATTGTATTAGATATTTTTAAAATGTCACATTAGTTTATTCTCAAAACCTTGTCAATTTCATTAGAAAAAAAATTATATTTCATAATGTAGTAATGTAACATAGTGACAAGAGTCTGCTAACGCTGAACAAATATTACAGCAGAAAGGAAACCACAGAAACAGAGTGAAGGGGTTAAGCTGAGAGTGTATATATGAATGTGGCTTGGCAGTGACCTTTTAGCCTGGCACCTGTAATGCGAAGATCTTTATCTTAACAGAGGAGGAAGTTGCCTTCAAGGAGAGAAAGTTCTCTCATGAGAGTGAAGATGTGTTAAATGTTCAGTGTTAACTTAATGTGGCTTTTACAGTAGTGTGACACTTATTTGACCTTTATTTTTCATATGAATTATTATTATTATTATTATTATTATTTTGAAAACGTAATAGTTATTATTTACTTAGTGTCAGAGCCTTAAACGTTATTTATCATGACTACAGAGGTGCTGTCACGCTTGGCCAAATTCTTGCTGGATGTATCCAAGTTACCAATTTAATGATTACCAAGAAACCTCGGGCCCGTTTCAGAAACCGGGTTTAGTGAAAACTCAAGGTTAGTTGCATTAGAGTCTAAGGCAACTAACCCTGAGTTTTCACTAAACCTGCTTTGTGAAACGGGTCCCAGAGCTTGTTTCCTTTCTCATTGCTCACCTGTTTTCTAGCTCTGAGATATCACTCTGTAGTCGAAGGTAAAACTTCTCAGCCTGGGAGAAGAGCTGCCTGAGCAGCAGCACGTTGGTGTGGGCTGTGTTGATGAGCTCCATCTCCACTTCCCCACGCACCACCACCTGCAGCCCGTCCAGCATCTCCCTCACCTCGTCCACTGTGAAGGTCTGCTCCACTAGCCTTCAGACAGAAGCACACACACATTACAAACACACCTATAGGGCACTGAAAAGTGTTTTTTATTTTATTTTATTATAGCTGTGTTATACTTTCTTATGCTGACTATGAGTCTGGAGTTAAGTGAGTTAAAGTTGAATTTACATGCAAACAATTACACCCAACACTACAAGTGTAAGCAATCACCTGCTGTCTTTGAGTTCCTCAAAGCAGGAGTCAATAGTCTTGAGCCTCAGGACCCTCTTTGAACGTGCAAATCGCATATAATTGATGACTTCATTCTGATGGTGTTCATTAAACCCAAATTCAGCCTATATGAAGACACAAGGGAAGAAATAAGTGACAAAGATTGGCACAGAAAGGAAAAATGTGTATACAGACGAGGAAAGACTGCTATAGCAACCATTATTAGCTAAAGCAGCTAACTTGAAGAGGATTTTCCTCTGCTATTATGTGACAGGGCCTCTGCACATGAGCTTACACACATAACCTGAGATGCTTGCTGTCTCTCTGTATCTAATCTTACTTAAGTCAGTTAACGCTAAATATGTAGCATGCTAAATTCTAATAGCAAACAGGTGGACTGGCTATAAACAGCGAACGGTAGCAAACAGCTACTCACCATGGTGGCTGTGCCGCTAACGTCAACGTAACTAAGTTAGCTAGCTAACTGTGGACAGTGCTGATCCAAAAGGAAAATGGGTGTTTCAGCGTCTGGTTCAGGCCACGCAGCGAACAAACTACTAGCTAAAGGTTGTGCGCTGGAGTCGATGGTCCAGGTAAACTGAGGTAAACTTAAAGTTTAACTCGGATAAGATGCTGGCGTTGAACGGAGTTTATATCATGGCTGTAAGATTATCTGACAGATTGGCTAGCTTAGCTGCACGGCTAGTGTTTGCCTTTAGAATGCCTTGGTAACGGAGAAGAGCGTCATTACCTTGGTTACGAGAGGTGCGTTCAATGGCGCTACGTACAACACGGAAACAACAAGTCGTAGAGGAATTATCTACAAAATATAAAGCAATAATATTTAAACAGAACAACATTTTTACACATGAATACAAACAGAAATTTCTAATCGATACTATAATTTTTGAATGAATTATATTCAATGGAAATTTTGTAAATTAAAAAGAATTTATTCACAATGTCCCACAATTTACATTTCTTACCAAATATTGCCGTTGTTTTGCACTGCAATGCAACTGATTAAAAAAAAAAAAAAAAAAAAGTAAAATGAAGAATAAAATAAAATAAACACTTTAATAATAATGATTCTCTTCATCATCAGTCTGACACTTGGGTGGGTGATTGTGTGTACTGTAATCTAATTGTTAATTTCCTGTTTTGTATTGTTAGATATATGTCTATTATATTGTATTGCATGATATTTTCTTTATCAATGTTATTTTCTTATTATGTCTCATTATAAGCATTTTCAAAGCATGGGGCTTGTTGATTAAAGGTGCTAAACAGATAAACTTGTCTTGTATGTACTTTTACTTAACGAATCTAATCTGTTTCTTTCTTGCTTTCTTTGTTCTTTGTAACATCTTGTGAAAGATGTTACAAATATTACAGATGTTGTCAAGATATTTTCTTATACAGACACAATCTCTGAACAATTTCAGTTGTTTATTGTCAGTGGGTGGCAGCACTGAGCCGGACTATGAATATAGGTCCTGACTCTTCATGAGCATCCTGCACTGAAAGAATCTACACTCTCACCACTACCCAAAACTAACAAATACAACACAAGCAGTTATATCTATTTTATTTTATTTTTTTAAATGATGAAACCTTGTGGTGTACGCGTACTTAATTTCATGCAATGTGTTGTGTAACTTTATGTTATGCATTAGTGGTTGTAAAATAAGCATTTTTGGAAAACAACAATAATAAATCAATTTTGAATTTAGGCCACATATTAAACCATATTACCATATTATTTAATCATTAATTCAAGCAGAGTAATAATAAATGTTTCAATTTACTGTGTGTTTTACCTCCATAAATACACTGTTGTTATAACTAATGACATATTAACTGTTTCATAGTGCTTTGTAGTGTTTCTGCAATACTTTCTTCACTCCTAATTGAATTAATTACCTCTAATGTGATCGGTAAACTAGTCTGAGCACATTGAAGTGCTTTTATTTGCCTACTTACGAAACAATTGCTCAACCAATACTCTACCTTCAATACATGTTTCCTTTGATTAACAGGCAGGACTCAACATGGCTGCTTCAGTTAAACTCATTTGACTCCATGTGAGCCAAATAAAAACTTCAGAGATAATATTACCCCATCTCCTTATCCTCTGTCACTGGAGTCTACAGACACCACTATCCAGTTTGTTAAGGAGGATTCTAAGAGAAAATAAGGAAACTTTTTTTCTCCCTCTCTCTTGCTGTAATTAAATTAGACTAACGGGCAGCGCATGGTTGGTCACCTAATCAGATGCTTCACAACGTGACTACTCTGTGCTGTCCTGCTCAAGTTCACTGTGCAACATCAGTCACTCACAGAGGCCAAGATGTTTCCCTTATACCTTCAGTCGCGGTGAGTCACTTGCAGTTTGAAGCAGGGATTAGAAATCACTTGTTTAAAATTGTAGTTATTTGGGTATATGTTGTAAGAGTCCTTGTGTACTTGTGTCACTGCTCTAGGGAAATCAGTTAGACCACAGTGATTGCTTTTCAATGATACTCAGCAGCTTGTTTATGAAGTACTTTAGCAAACTGTGAAAAAATATAAATATATTACAATGTGGCTCATTGTTTAGTAAAGTGAGGCAAAAAAGGCATATGGCACAAAAATGTGGCATACAAAAACAACTGATCAGTAGAAACAATAAACCTAATGTTGTGGGTCATACAAACAAATTCAACCGACAGATTTGTTTAATGTAAACTGTTGTAGTTTGAAAGACTAGAAAGAATTCAAATTATTCATATGTGCTGTCACTGTTTGCTGTTGTTTAACTACAGACTGACTATATATTTGGCACAGACCCCTGCACTACCACTGTCAGTTATTTGCTTCAGGCGCTCAGCGATGATGTTCAATGAATGACTTAGATTATTTTTTGTCATTTGAGATTTACAAAATCTAATTTTGACAGACATTTTCAGACATGCGTGTGCACATGCGCGTGTGTGTGCACATACGCGGGTGTGTGTGCACGTGTGTGGGATCAGGTTTTGATTTCAGTCTTCATGTAGACTTCATGGTGCTTAACTTTATATACTATAGCCTGTCAGTGTGACATACCGCTGCAATGATGAGACACTGTCTCTAGAGGGCATACTAGTCTCATTTAACCTTACTGAGATGCAAGCATGAATAGACTGAATTGAGAATTCATTGTAACTCCCAAAATATTAAATACCAAGACTAAAGAACCAGAAGTGTTCTTCTTCTTACGAAGTCAGTTTTAGAAAGGTAAACTCCTATTATTACTCATATTATTGCTGTGTATGTCTGACTCTTGAATGAAAGAAAATTGTATTCTGTTATTAAGTATTCAGATAATTGATCTGGAAGTAAAGTAAAAGCATCGATACTACACTACTACTAAGTAAAAATACTTGTCAAATGTCCTGTATAAAAATGTTTCCACAGTAAAAGTACTCAGTGCAGGAGAATGCCCCTCGTGACTGATAGTGTAAATGCATGATTGTACTCAGCATACACATTTGCATTGTAAGTAAATAATCAAAACTAATAATCAAAGCTTCAAAATTATTACAAATAGATTAGAATAACTAAAACAACAAAATGAATAATAGCAAATCCTCATCTTTTTGAGGAACTGAAGTAGAAAAACCTGTATTTTTGCATGATCAATTATTTTTGAAGGTTATGATTATCAAATAGTTGATAAAATTGATTTAATTTTCTTTCGATAAAGTAGTAAGTTGTCAACTTCTTTCAGCCACAGTTATATTTACCTTTGGGTAATTGGATTTATATAATTAGGTATATTGTATGACCTCGGCCTATCTATCTAAAAGAAATGATAAAAATGTACGGTATTATACAGTCTAGACTTCGTATTATCGATTTTTGAATGCTTACTTTGAAATGTAAAGGAATGATTCCGCTATTGAAGCCGCCCCGCAGTCTACAGCCTACACTGTTCTGAGATCGGTTTAGGCTACATCTATCGATTCAAACACAGAGAACAAACTGGTGTAAAACTGATCTCGAGTCAGGTATCGTGACAATTCCACATCCGGACAAACCAATCAGCTGACAGCCGCATGACAGGCAGGCCTCGCGCCTGCGCAGTAGCTCACTTTTGGTATCAGGAATATGGCAGCGTCCTGAGCCCTGTTGGGGGGGAACACGGCGTAACTGAGCATCTTCAGCATCAGAGTGGGAAAACTGAGAAGCACCAGCCGCACTCAGACGGAGGGTGGGGGGCTGAGGGACGGCTACGAATAACAACCGTTAGCGTTTTTACAGGTAAATACACCCGTTAGCACCTGCCACTCTCTTCAAGCCATCCTCTCTATGTTTGCTTGATTGAACCCCGCTGCTAATGCGACTAGCTTAGCTGCCTCTACAAAACCTGAGTGGTTTGCTAGTTAGCCGCTAGCTTGTGGACAACCCAACATTAGCCTGTCACAGCCCGTTTTTGTCTGCATTTAGCCAACGAACGTTGACAACAAAAGTATCCTCGGCTAGCTATTGGTCTGATAAGGTGGAGCAGCAGTGTCGACATCGTTAAAACGTAGCTGTCGTGCTTGTTTTTAGCCACATAGTTAACCGCGTAGGCCCGTTGCAATGAAGCAGAGTTTTGCTAGTTGCTTGAGGAACAGGTAACGTTAATAATGTCGCTTGTCATGGATTTAGTTGACGGATCGAGAGGCAGCGACCATCCTCGAATGGATTAACAAAAAAAATTACCGTTAGACGTTTTAACGTTTATCGTGTAACTGCTGTTTCTGTATCTGTATATTTCTATATCTTTGAATGTAAATGTAAAAATGTACATATATGTGTTGTGGGCTGGTCGTTTGTGCATGTCAAATACAAACACAAGAGATTAACTGTTTAAGTTTCAGGGTTGAAAGTTCCTGTCTTTGTGGGGAGATTGCTTCATATAATTGGCAAACGAAGAGGGAGCATTGCAACATGTCTTCAATGCAGGAAAAGGGCCTTTTAAAAAGAAAACTACAGATATAAGCAATGCTATTCTCGTTATGTTTCAAGCTTGGTAATATTTATATTTTAATCTGCCACCTTCCAATAGTGATTCTTTCATTTTTATATATTTTTTTTTACTGCTACAGTTCAAGTAAGATAATAACCCAGCATAGATTTAACTACAGATGTAAAACATAGTTACGGCTATATAATTATGTAATGACACGTGACAGTTTGACCCTTGCACTTACAGTTATTCCTATTCTTTATATTTCTTCCTAAACTAATCATGTGACGAGTTTGAGAAATTAGGTGTAACTTGAGCAAAAGCAGATGTTCATGCAGTGTTAACAGTCAATTGTCATGACCCATGACACCCACGGCAGATTGATTAATTAGTGTCTAGCGTGTAATATGCATGTTTCTTATGAGTTTTTTATTTTTCCGATAAGTCTCCAGAGCCACAGTGATCCATGTGAAAGCAACGAGTTATGTCATCATTCATCCAAACCTCTTATTCTATAAGTTTAAGAAAGGAAAAAAAAAAAAAGTTGTGAGACCTGTGTAGTAAGTAAGTTAGCATGTAAATCTTGTGTGTTTTGCTTTCAGCTACGCTCCCATTCATATCCACGTCATCATCCCCCTGTTTACTTTTTTTTTTTTTTTTACTTCAATTTTTTTTTTTCAAATTTTCCCAGGCATATCCCATGAATAATTTGCTATTGATCAGGCAGGAAGCACGGGGAGGGCTAATCACATGACCCAGTCCTGGAAGCCTGCTTGATCTTTTTACACTCATCACAGTAATATAATAAAAACTGCACTGCCCTTTTTTGCAGCAGCAGAGAGCATGCTGTGCACTGCTTGCTGCAAACATCTCCTATTGTGCCTTCCATCAGCCCCCTGCTTTGGATTAGCTTCATTATGCAGCTCCATGAATGCATGTTTGTAAAATAAAATGTTGATACAAAACTTGGTTCTGGACTGTTCCCGACACCTTTGTTTTCTCCAGCACAGGCATCAATTGTTTAGATGCCGAAACTGTCTCATTTTTTTTAAGGTTCTCATCCACTTTAAACTAGCTTGTCTTTTGCTTCCTCCTCTCTTTGACCACCAGACACTTGTCCTTTTGGTGAAATGTCATTTCCATCACATGAACCTATTTTTCTGCTCCCTGTTTCATATGCACGCTGAAACGGAGAGGAAGAGGAAAACTGGAGTCAGATTTTTTTTTTCCAGGATCCTGGCAGAGTGCTGACACAGGTTCCCCTTGTCACAGTGCAGCCGCCAGCAAATTACTGCACTAGGGATAGGAGAGGCAGTTATTCCCTCTCTTTTCTCTGTAAGGGTCTGTTGTCTGCCTCATCTTTGTAGCCTTCATCTCATATATTTTTTTTAAACGATCTGTCTTCTCTTAGTGGGGAAGAGAGTCCTTAGATTTAGCAACAAGAAAATTAATTCTACTCAATATTGTTCAGGGCTGAGAGCATCTGTCTGCCTTTAAGTAAAATTACAATGATTCTTCATCAGTATTAGTCACTAGGGCAAGATATTAAGACATAGCTGAGCCCCTGTTTATCTAAAGGGGATCAATAGGCCACACAGGCTTTGCACTGGACTTTATTGACACATGCTCAGCTGACTCTTGTGTTATTTGTGTGTCTATGATACCAGCGTGGAATGGAGGAGCTTTACTTCCTCTCAAAAACATCCTGTATTACAGTTGTCTCCTAAGTGAGCTCCATGAAGGAGATAGAGTGGAGATATCAAGGAAAAGTGTATTGTAATAAATTGGAAGTCATGTGCTACCAGCTGCACTAACGATAAGGCTGACAACTTAAGTAATGGCAGCGAAGGTTTAAGTCTATTCACCGAGGGCGTGTCTGCTTGGAGTCTCTCCCTCTGAGCTGTAAAATGTTGAATGATCATGTGAAGTGTGTGGCAGTATGTTGGAATGTTTGTTGTATAAACTTGACGTAGTAATGACTTTAAATAGGTCTGGGTGCAAGTTACACCTGAACTCAATCTTCCCTTCTGTTTTGTAACATAACATATAAGATACTTCTCTCAAGTATTGCTCTAATACAGATCTTCCAGTGCTTATCTGTGATAAATATGTAACACTGATTTTCTCGATCTTTGATCCTATGTGTTGCAGGTCCTGTGAAAAGATGAATGTCGTCAAAGACAACAAAGACCTGGCCTGTTTTTACACCACCAAACACTCCTGGAGGGGAAAGTAAGACCCAGAACTTTTTTTGTTTTGTTTTGTTTTGTCTTATATTTCCCTCACCGATAGGATTTCAAGGGCCGGTGGCGTCACCCATTACTCATTGTCTTGGTATCAGTTTACACTAACTAGTAAACACCAACCTTAACTCTTGTCTTCACCACCTTTTAAATGAGGTGTGGAGCAAATCTTGAAATCCTGACTCAGTGCTTCCATTGTGTCAACTTCCTTATCGCAATAAAGGATGGGAGGTTTGCTGATTGGCAGTTATGTGACCAGTTTGTTTTGTAGAGCTGCACTGTCACGTGAAATGCAACACAAATAAACAGATATTGACATTAAGTACAACACAGAACTAGTCTTAACCAAGATGACATCCATGCACTGATTTTCTTTCTCTCTTTTTTTGACACAAAAACATGAAAAGCTGCCTCGTCAAAAGGGGACAGATATTATATCCTCCTTCTTCTGCATCTAATGTTTCAATAAAAGGTACCGATGGCAGGCTACTTTTTTCACGAGTGGTAGTCAGTCATTTAAAATCTTTAACACACTGTTTCACTGCATCACAACCACATCCTTCCACCTTTATGTACAACCGATACGTTGGTGGTTAAAGCAAATAGTTGTAACAGTTTTCAGACATTCGACAGTCCTTCCTAGCGGGTAAATATCCTTTTTTGTTTGTCACATGTACTTTGTGTGACTTCCTCAAAAAGATCACTGATCTGTTTTCTGAATGTGCCCAGAACAATGATGAAATGTGTTACTGTTATTGCACAAATATACAGTGCCTGTGTCTGATGGAGCTGTTAATGCAATTCAGGATATTGACATAAAAATAGAAGTGGACTGGTACAGTATATTATGATAGAGACCAAGGTGATGTGAGAATATGTCTGAACTGTGTATCCATCTACTTATTTGTCTCTATTGTATTGATAGTAGTTTATTGATTATTACAGACTTGAGTCAATATAGAATATGAACTAGATGAGGCCTTTATGTTTGTAATTATTGTCCCACAAAGCTAATAAAGTGGACAAGCTCCAGTTCGAGCAGTGAGCCAGTGGGATCAGATTACCAATACCTGCTCTCTAAATGTCTTTGTCCCATTAAAGCCGCCATTGACTTAAGCGTAACATAAGCAGGCCTGCAGAGCATTAGCCATCATCAGAGCTTCATCCTGCTAATGCTTCCTGAAGTGTCCGGCAGAGACGCGTGTTGATGTACACGGAGACACAGTAAACCCACATCAGTGTTTTATCTGAATTAGTCGACATGCGTCAGCTGACCTGGGTACATGATCCTCCTCCTGACAAGCGTCTTTATCAGATATTGAAACTTGATTTATCGATATTTTACAGAGAGAAGTGGTCAGCTGTGGGAGAAGCACGTCTGCATAGAGAAATGAAAACAGAAAATAAGGTTCTTGTGTAATGTAATTCTGCGGTTTATAAGCAAACCGTAACTGCAGTAACAAACAAATGTGTGCAAGTGCTGGCAACTTGAGATTATTATTTTCATTTTTGTGCAAACAGTTTCAGATGAGTGGGTTAAACATCCATCAGCGGTTTTGTGTCACATGCACGTGAAAAGACATCAAGGCTTTTACAGCTTTAATAAGTCAACAGAAAGAGAAGGTGTGGGGATATCCTCTTTCATGCTTTCTTCATAATCACAAATATTGCGGTCAGCTGTTGTCTTCAGTGGTTAATAGATCAGAAATAGTCAATCTAGTTTGATAGTTACAGACTCTTTAAAAAAAAAACATTTAAAGCCTATTTTTCTGTCACTGCTACAGTGAGTTTTGTGAAAGCTGCTCAGTGTTCATACAGAACATGTTTGTTAATGCAAAGTTTAATTAGGTTTGTTTGTAATTACCGAGCAGCCTTTTAGCATATGTAAGGTTGACTTAGCTCAGGTGAATTATGAGCGTACAGCATAATGAGACCATAGGAAGAGTATTGGTCATCTGTTCTGTTTTGAGTTGGAGGTTTTTTGTTGTTGTTGTTAAAGACTAGATGATGTGGTTTTGCTTGTTTTTCCTGTTTTCTGTCAGATTTCCTTGTTACTTGTCTAAAATAAGTGTTTCATTTCTGCAGCAGTCAGATCTAAAGTGTTGTCGTGTGTCTCCAGCTTTAGTGTTACAGCAACATTTTCCTCCTCTGTCTCTCTCTCTTTCTTTCTCTCTCTCTGTGCTCATGATCATGTTTAATTCAAGTCTTGTGACTCTAGTTTGTAGACTATATTAGATTTGTCTGTGTGTGGCCTACCATTGACAGAAATTTCCACAATTTTTAAACAAATGATTTTTCTTTTTTAAGAACTTTGCTTTTGTTTTGTTTCTCCAAGTATCACAGCGTCTCAATGCAAATCACAGTCTCCTTTGAATCTTCTTTGAATGCCTTTATATGTCTGTATGTTGCTCCTTGAACAATAAGGAAGTCTGGCTCATACAAATACTCAAAGTATATGTTTTTTTTTTTAATTTGATGTACTTTAAAATATCTGTGCAGGAGTCTATCTTTTGTATCTCATGTTTAGTTGTTCCCATCTGTGAATCCAGTGTTCGTTGAGTCTTGTTTAAAGGATTATGCAATGTTTTCGTAAAATTTGTCATACAAATAGTCTTATTGGAGAGGAGCTGAGCATATTTCATTTTAATAGAAGAGGCAGTTGTGTTGGGGTTTGGTGAGACATAGGAAGTTGCTTAATGTGATACATTATGAAACCCTGGATGTGGAATGAAAAGTCATACTGGACGAAGACTGACCTGTGAATTATCTTGTAACTCTTACTTTTAAGAGTGATTTTGATTCTTGTTAATGTTCATCTTGGTTTCTTTTCCTTCCATTTCCCTACGAAAAATCTGCACGATTATCACGTCTGCTCTTGTCAAACAAACTAGCAGAAGCAGAACTGACATTTACTATGATGGATTAACCCTAAGACAAGCTCGGCTCTCGACATGTTGATTTTTCATATCTTCTTTATGGATGGAAATCCGAACCGCAGAGGAATGAGTTGTGAAACGATCAGCAGCAATGTCAAGTACAAGTGATTTGTCGTAGATAGGTCACAGCATGCAAAAGCACTGGTAGGGTTATTTAAATTCCTGGCAACACTGCGTATTGTAATAAAAATACTAATTTACTGTCTCACTTTAATCTCAACCACGTCTCCTTCCCACAGGAGGGTACTGCTTTATTTTAGACTGTGTCTTCAGACAAAGGTTCAGTCTCTCCTCTGTGCTTTGTGTTGCTTCAGTTTTTAGTATAATCTTTCTATTCATCTTTCAGAGGAACATCCCTCGTAATTGTTTTTATATTGTACAAGTTGTTTTGTTTCTGTTAAACAGCAATTACAGTGTTTTTTGAGCAACAGTGACGAACAGGCTTCATCTTGTCTTCCTCATACACATTATTAAAAATGATCACAAAGGCAAAGATGGGCAGTAAATGCATTGTTAACTTTACAAACACATCACAGAGGCCTGTAAATTGTCTGTGTGCTAATATAGAATTAGGAAGGAAGAAAAAAAAAAAGCAGCCCACAGAGAATGATTGATGAATAATTAACCAGGTTTGTGCTGACACTCAAGTTAAGGCAGCCACTTTGCACCAAGGTCAGAGCGTGTACAGACAGCACCCTGAGATCAGGACAGAGATGTGGTCTCATAGTTTGTGACCCACGATGACATAACAGCTGGGAAGAAACGTCAGTGTGAGGAGGGGATGATGAGAAGAGAGAGTGTATATACAGGCTCTCTAATGGGGAAGGAGGTTAAATATGACATGATGGTTGTATAATTATGGAAAAGGAAGGAGACTGACTGTGGGATGTGTCTCGTTTTAATATTTCACTTCAGCTTTGCCTCAGGCCTCTGTCTGTCCTGTCTGTTTGTGTTAATCATGTACTTAAGTATAAGTGCGTTGTGTGGCAGTAATTTCTCTATTCGACTGAGGCTTACTCGGCTTTTTTTTTGATAGGAATAGCTGCCTAAATAGTAACATCACCGGGCCTCTTAATGCTATCCAGGCCTAATGAGGATGTACAGGAAAGAAAAGGAGCCACGTCAGCATGTTAAGTTTGCAGCGTGGGTCCTAAACGAACATGCTGTGCTAAGACGAACACACGTACATACTACACTCCCTTAAATGTAACACGTTAAAACACACTTCCCATAGAAACTTAAACCTAAAACCAAATTTTGCCAAATCACACAGTCGACAATCATATAGATGTGCTTGATTGCTGATACTCATATTGTCTTGGTAACATGCCAAAAAAAAATTGGAAAAACTGAATTTCACACTTCCTTGCTACATTGTAAGAAAGCCCCAGTCATAACTCTTCCTGTGAATTGGTGCTAATTGTTTCTGTGTCAAACACTGAGTCATCAAACAGCCACTAACCCACATTGTGACCTGATGTGGTGTACACATAGAAAGAGTAGCAAACTCTAGTAGTAACTGTGTCTGGTCTAATGTGGAAATACCCAACAGGAATTACAGATATATGTCAGTCACACTTTCCCCACCTCACCGCAAAGCTATCAAAGCTTTAACAGTAGCGGTTGATCATTTTTTCTTTAACACCTTTATTCTATGCGTCATCTCAACCACTGGCCCATAAACTGTCTGGAAACTGACATAAACCTGGACAGATGACATTATCAGGTGCAACCGAGCGCCAGTGATGTCACCTGTCCTTGACTCCTCATCACTCTAGGGAGGGTGAGAGCAGGGATGCAAATGGACCTTACTCCCCAGCTTTAATCATGTGACTAGATGTGGTTAGCACATCAGAAACCATGTGATCACAACAGAGTTATCAGACCTAACGTGATCTGTGTTTGATGATCTGTGATCCCCGCGAGACTTGCTAAGGTGTTGTATTGATGCAGGCGATGATTCTGTTTCTGACTCATGCTATTTCTTTATTCTAGGTACAAGCGAGTCTTCTCAGTGGGGACGCATGGCATCACCACTTACAACCCTACCACTCTAGAAGTAACAAATCAGGTCAGTGGCTCAAAACTGTCTGCGGTGAATATACAGCTGCATATGTCTGTTCTTGTTTGTAGTCAAGTAAGAACTAGCACCATGATTATTATGTTTAGTGACAAGACTAAACAGTGTTAAAATAACATTGGTTATACTTTTCTTTAAGCCCTCAGTATTTATCAGGAGTATATAAACATTGAATTACTTGTAAAGCACCATGTTGTAGTTTTATAGAGCATCGTCTATTAACTGATTATGGGGGTCGATAGTTACAGTTAAACAAAGACATCAACAACATAGTTGTTTCTGCTCATCAAAGCTGTAAGATTATGATTTTTTTTTTTTATTTTGAGAATGTATTTTTCATTGCAGTTTCACATTTGAATAAACAGAGCTCTGCTTTTACTTCCACGTTGTGCTACATTTATGCTGATATACATATATTTGCATAAACGTAAGACTTGAATAAAGTTCTTCTTCATCTGAATTCAGCCGATCTCCCAGAGGAGAAATATAAAGAAAACTGATGTTACTGGATGAGAAAACATCAGCAGCAGAGCTCCCTTGTAGCTGGCTGTTTGTTTAGAAAGATTAGTTTTGGGGAGCTCAGGCATTACTCCTTACAGCACAACTGAATTATAATGTGTTACAGAAATATGTATGAAATGTGTATTTACTGCTTATTGATGCTAAATAAAGTGATTTAAAGTGTAATGTTGCTGTTTGTTTTTCATGTTTGAACTTCATTTGTGTGACTTTGTCTCTGTGTTGTTGTTGTTTTATTTGTTTCTCAGTGGCCTTATGGAGACATCTGTGGCATCGGTCCGGTAGGAAAAGGTCAGGGAACAGAGTTCAACCTCACATTCCGCAAAGGCAGCGGCAAGAAGTCCGAAACGCTCAAGTTCTCAACAGAGCACCGGACAGAGCTGCTCACAGAAGCACTGGTGAGAGAAAAACACGCACAGCTGCACCACTTCAGAATCACAGAAGTAGTTTTTGATGTGGTACATTCATGCTTTTATTATAGTGTCAGTGCTGCACATTATGCTGTGTTGTTTAAAAAACGCCACTTATTGTACAGCATAGTGTGGAAATGCAGTGCTGGTAAATCACAGGCCCTCTGAGTCATTGTCTGTGTTCATCACAGATGGGAATCAGCAGAGAGTTCGTTGTTGGGAACAAATATGCTCATTATGCTGAGATGTTTGAAAACGACAGATTTCCCCACAGAACCAATTAATTGCAAGTGTAATTATAAAATGAAGACGGAGTGTTTAAAGCTACACACAACCATTTTAATCATGGCAACACGTTGGACGGATCATTCTTTCTTCATTAGACATCTAAAACTACAAGAACATAAAGACAAAAGTTTTCAAAGTATAGTGGTAGTATAGTAATGTTTAATCATACACAAGTTCAAATAAACAGAAATGTGCTTAAATTAAATAAAAATCATGCGATATAAACCAAATTAAAGAAAATTACAGTGTGCAGTTCTTACACCACATGTAGTGGAGGAGTGATATTTTTGGGGCTGCACTTCTTTCCTCTGTATCCTATAATGTTACAGTTCACCAGTCTTAAGCTCAATTAAAGTCACATTCTCATCCAAAATAAAATACCAAACAAAGATCACAAAACCTACACAAGTTTAAGGTGATACTTAGGTGGTATCTTTATACTCTTTTTAAATTAAATGTTACCCTTTTAACATTTTATTGCATTTTAATGATCCTTTTTAAACTGTATGAACTTAAAAAATTGAATGAATGTCTCTGAGACAGTTACACTGTTTATACCAAGTGTAACACTGTAATGATCTGTTTTCCTTCCTGTTTAACAGAGATTTAGAACTGAGTTTTCAGAGGGAAAGATAACTGGCAGGGTAAGTACTAATACTGATGATAATAATAATTATGATGATAATAATAATCTGATGCATCACTGAATGATGTCTCTCAACGTCATCTTTCTCCAACAGCGCTACAACTGCTACAAGCATCACTGGAGCGACACACGAAAGTCAGTGAGTTTAGAGGTGACGCCGGGGGGCATCGACCAGATTGACCCTCACACAAACCGTGTGGTGTGTTCCTACGACTATCGAAATGTAGAGGGTTTTGTCGAGGTCTCTGATTACCAGGGAGGATTCTGCATCCTTTACGGAGGCTTCAGCAGGCTGGTGTGTATTTACACGTGGTCCTGGTTCAAATGCATCTGTCATGCGTTGTTTAAAAAGATGTAAGATTTTCTTTGCTTCCTTTATCCACTGATCCGCTCTCTTCTGTCTCTCAGCATCTGTTTGCCTCGGAGCACCGAGAGGAAATCATCCGCAGCGCCATAGAGCATGCTGGGAACTTCATCGGCATCACACTACGGTTGAGGAAGGAGTCACTGACCTTTGAGGGTTTTGTGACGGACAGGTTGGGGAAGTACAGCTCAGACGAGAGCATCACTTCGCTGGCGGAGTTTGTGGTGCAGAAGATCACACCTCGCCACCCGGTCAGAACACTTTGCTTCTTATCTCTGTCAGAGCAGTACTGTAATACTGTAAAACCCTTCCTGAGCTGTATAGAAACACTTTTATATTTTATATCATTAGTACTGTCACTTATCTATGTACTTCCTGTTTACTTCATCCAGGAGCCTGTTAAACGCATTCTGGCGCTTACAGAGACATGTCTAGTGGAAAGAGACCCAGCTTCATACAACATAGTCACCATCAAACCCTTCGGAGAGGTGAGCGTTCAGAAACTAAAGCAGCATCACATCATAAAAGTTTTAGCCTCAAACATTCATACTCTGAACCTTTGTGTTGTGTCTGGTTGTCCTCCTATGAAGATAAATGTTAACTTAACTCTTTGTTTCATTATGCATGAACTGCATCATTGAACACTAACAGCTCAGATGAAAGCTCTTGAGTGTGTGATACGAGTAAACTCTCCCTCCCTCTCATCTCCTCATGTCCTCTGTGTTGACCCCACCTCAGGTATTTGCTCTCATCTGTGACGTAGACAACCCTCAGGTGTTTACAGTTGAATTCATCAGGGGACAGATCAGGAAGTACTCCTCCACAGAAAGGTAAAATACACACATATACATCTTTTCTTTATGTTTGTGGTGACACCGCAGGGTTTGTTATTCATGTCCTTCTGCCGTTACAAGATGACATACTTGTGTGTGTGTATGTTTGCTGCGTATCTTTAACCCTTTCCCGTTGCTATTACACCCACCATCAATGCTCCACATTGTTGATCAATACAATGCATTTAGCTAAACTACTTATGTGTTTGTGTGTCTGCAGGGATTCCCTGTTAGCCAGCTTACTCGATGGAGTCCGTGCATCGGGCAACAGGGACGTGTGTGTCAAGATGGCCCCCACTCAGCGAGGCCAAAGATGGGGTCTCCTGAGCATGCCCGTGGATGAGGAGGTGGAGAGTTTGCATCTCAAATTCCTGGCAGCACCTCCCAGTGAGTGAAAGCTCTTAATGTTCATGAAGCTAAATAGACTTGATCACATTTCCAAATGAATTTCACTTTTAATCTTAAATGGTTTCGATTGCGGCATTCGCTTCAATTGTGTTTTTGTTAGTGGTGCTACTTGAATGAATCTTAATATCCTAATCTTAATAACTTTTCAAAATTCGTTTACGTTCACAACAGCCTCACCATTGTACTTTTAGCATGCTGATGTGCTAAGACAGCCTAACTTTGACCACATTAACAGGCCTACATTAGCATTAACATAAAAGTTTCGCTGCCCCATTTTATGTTTCTCATGACAATGGAGTCACCGAGCAAAAGATTTTTTGGCTCAAATAAAACAATAATATGTGATGAGGCACAAAATGAGGTTGTGCATAAGTGACTGTAGGCTCTAAGTCTTAAAAATTACAGATGATACATTCCTTTATTAAACTGTGCCATCCCTCCCTCCTTTGCCCAGATGGAAACTTTGCAGATGCAGTGTTCAGATTCAACGCCAACATATCCTACAGCGGAGTGCTGCATGCAGTAACCCAAGATGTGAGTGTGCTCAGTTCCTGTGTGATTTATGTCCACCCAACTGCCCAGGCTGGATTCCCACTAATATTCCCACCATCCTCTTCTCTCTCTGTCCTCCTCAGGGTCTTTTCTCTGAAAACAAAGAGAAGCTCATCAACAACGCCATCCTGGCTCTTTTATCCCAGGAGGCCGAGCTGCCTGCTCTCAACACTGAGCTCGAGAGCCATTTCCAGGCCATCCGACGCTTGGTGGCCTCCAAGGCCGGCTTCCAGGCTTTCACCCAACTGCCTAAGTAAGGATGCAGAATATCTTCTGCTTTGCCTTCTTTCTTTATTTCCTTCAGAGTATTATTTTGTTGAGCTGCTGTTAACAAGCATGCTCTGTCATTCCAAGGTCTGGTCAAGGGTCTGGACTCACAGACGCAACGTAAATATGAATCCATACATCTCAGTCTGCCCTTTGTCCGTCTGTATTTCTTATCCTTCTTTTCTTTTCCTTCGTCCTTCTCAGCTGACCGCCGATCAGCTTCCTCCTCTTTTATCTTCCTTCTGCTTTCATCTCAGACCTTTTAGACAATGACTTCAGAGAGGAGGTTATGTCACTCAGCTCTGTTCAGTCGAGCTGTCTCTTTCGATTTGTCTCGACCTTCCACTGTCGCCATCACACATCCTCTTATTTTTGTGCCTCCATCTCTCCCCCAGTATCTGCTTTGGTCATCTGTTTTTTACATTTCAGGAAATCAGATATGTTTAAAAGACTCACAATCTTTCTGGGTCACTGAGATGTATGAGAGGAGCTCTATTTACTGTTTATTCAATGTTTCTGTGAAACAAATTGGCCTTAATTGGCTTCCCTTAAAGATTCATTGCTGCAGTAGTTTGTCTCCCACACGTAGCCACATGACACATCACTATAAATATGTAAATGGTTTATTTTTGCTTTAAGAAAACTTTTTTAATGATGTCACTAGTCACCTTAGTAGTTCGGTAAGAGATGTGATGGTCAATAAACAAAAGAAACAACAAGCCACTTTGTAAGCAATGAATTCTTTGTGTATCCAACCCCAGACCTCTTAAATAAAGATTTGTATTTTTTTTATATTTTTTTACATTTTTCTGTGCTTGTTTCATATTGTGTTATTAAATATGTGATTTATGTTTCTGTCTTTTAGGTTTAGGGAAAAGTTGGGAGTAAAGACGGTAAAAGCTTTAAAAAGGAACAACAACAGTGTGACACATGCTGCTATAGACATGCTCTGTGCCCTTATGTGTGTAAGTATGACTATGATATGTGCCCATTAACCAAGTTCATACAGCTGGAGAAATAGTATTTATTTATTTATTTATTAACATCTTCTTTCTTTCACATCTTCTACCTCCTGCAGCCGATGCATGATGACTATGACCTGAGGCAGGAGCAGCTGAACAAGGCCTCTCTGCTGTCATCTAAGAAATTCCTTGAAAACCTTCTTGAAAAATTTATCACTAATGTCGTGAGTCTCTTTTGTATTATCAGCAAACCCAAATTTATACTTATTGTGTTTGTGTGTCATTAGTTGCCCCCCAGTCTAACTCATCCTTGTGTTTTTTGTTTTTCCAGGACCATGGAACGGGAGCTTTGGTCATTAGCTCTTTACTGGACTTCTTAACATTTGCCCTCTGCGCTCCGTACAGTGAAACCACTGAGGGGCAGCAGTTTGACATGCTGCTTGAGATGGTTGCTTCCAATGGACGCACATTGTTCAAACTCTTTCAGGTAGGTCATTTAACACGAATAGAGATCTGTGTGTAAATGTGAAATTAATGATGACTTGTAGACTTAATTGTGTTGTTCTTATCTTTAGCATCCCTCTATGGCGATAGTGAAGGGAGCTGGGCTGGTGATGAAGGCCATTATTGAGGTAGGTGATCATGCTTTGTAAGCTTTATTAAATGGATTATCTTTAGTATTCATAACATATCATTAAATAAACCTGTGATTGTTTTAGGAGGGAGACAAGGAAATAGCTACTAAGATGCAGGAACTGGCCTTGAGTGAAGGGGCTCTCCCGAGGCATCTGCACACGTCTTTGTTCACCATCAGCAGTGATCAGAGGATGCTCACCAACAGGTGCAAACTCTATTTAATGCACAATCTTAATTATTTTGCCTCCAGGTCACTAATACTCTGCTATTTATCATCAGTAGAAAAAGCTTGATGTTCCAGAGAATAAGACGATGTATAAGTGAATAAGACTCAGTGGTTCGGCTGCTCACATCTGATGCTTCTCTAACAGGCAACTGAGTCGTCACCTGGTGGGACTGTGGACAGCAGAGAACCCTGTTGCCATGAACCTCCTGAAGAGGATACTGGTAAGCCTCCAGATTTGCCCAGTTGGCTCTTTTAAACAAATATTTGATGCCTGTCCAATACATATGGCAGAATCTATTAGTATAATGATGGTGATGCGGACAAAGTACTCCAGGATATAAGCCAATACTTTCTTTTCTGGCAGCTGAGACATCCTGTTTAAGTCCATTCCTATTTCAATTTGTCTTCCTCTCTCGCTGCTCTCTCAGCCCACAGGCCTGCTGGCTTACCTCGACAGTCCCGATCCAGTCCCGGAGAGAGACGTGGACAGGATGCACATTCGTGACAATTTAAAAATTGCTACGGTATCCAGACAAACCCCCCACGTATCTCTACAGACAGAACAAACAACCCTATAAGCGGTTTGTCTACTTTTATACATAATTGTTGCTTTTAATTTTGTTTCCCTCAGGACCAGCTGAACCGAAACAAAGTGCCTGAGTGGCAGCGGATAGCAGGAAAAGCAGCCAAAGAGGTGGAAAAGTTTGCCAAGGAAAAGGCTGATCTGGTGCTGATGCACTGGAGAGACAAGATGGGCATAGCACAGAAGGAGGTGAGGATTTATATTTATTTATAAATAGGTTTAAAGGGTTAATTTACCTGTCAGATGAGCCGCTGCTGCTGCTGTCGCCGGTGCTGCCATTGTTGCTGCTTTTGCTGCTCTGGTGGCTCTAACTGTTGCTCCTCCTGCTGATGCCGAGCAGTACTGCAGAATCCTGACAAACTCAATTACTCTCTTTTCAGCTGCTGTTGTTGTTATTTTGCATGGGAAGCGTTGCCAGCTCTACTGCTGCCTGACCTTGTGGTGATGTCAGGATTGTCTGTGGCTTGCATATTTGTTTCAAACTGCATGTGCAACTGTTTATATACAACATGTTTAACAAATCTTTTACATTTCTGTAGGTATTTCAAGTTTTCTTTCACAGATGTATTTTGTATCTGCACTGGAGTCTAGTGACCAAAGTGTTATTTAAACTCAAAGGTCACCTCTCTTTTTTTAAAGATTACTTCTGTTTGAAGACTGAATCTGTTTGGGCGGGTGGTGGTTGACGGTGTCGGCTAAACTGTTAAATAAAACCTTGGGGCACTCTCTGAAATCTGAAAGCATTAACTCAAACTCCTGTTTTCTTACCTGAATGTCATCAGGCTCCTTCTCCTTTTCCTACACTTTATTTGTTTAATTTGTCAAAAATGGCCCAAACTGATCACTGTGTATTTTTGATTGGCATGCTTTCACTCAATCACAGTCGTTATTTTATTTTACATTTGCTTCACAAGCTCCTGCCTGCTCGTTTTTTTTAGTTTTAGCATTTCATTATATAGTCTTGAAAATGTATTGAAACATAGTGGATTAGCAGCTAATAAATCTCCAGCATGTAGCGACAGATGTCTTGTTATTTCTATGTATCAGTAGCCTAGTGACCTGTGACCCTGTTGCGATTCATCTCTGTTTGATCTGAGGAACAATAATCTCTCTGTGTTGTCTCTGCCCTACCCTCCCCTTGTCTTGTGTGGTTTCTCTGCTGTCAAACAATGCAGCAGGACAGAAATAACCTGGTAAGTAGGACTGACCAATGGGATCCATGTTGTTTTTCTCTCCATATCATTCTCGCTCTCATTTGACCAAACCACTTTTTCCATCTTCATGTGGCCTGTTGAGTGTGTGTTTTTTTAATTCATCCAGGTAAAGACCGGTTAATTTACACATACTGTATGTCTTCAAAAAACACATAAAGCCAGTGACATGTGGCTCAAAGAATAGATTTGAACATGTCTCAATTGAGGACATGCTCTGTAAATAGCAACCAGATTTAGTTTGAAACCAGATTACAGGCTGTACTACGGCTGCATTTTATAATGCTCACACCATTTGTGATTACACAGCAAATTACTTTTATTACCTCCAGTTGTAGAGCTTAATCAGCAACATATTTATGGGAGTTATAATTTTAGTTGTGGTCTGAAATATGAAAAGCAGAAAATGCTCAAAGCTATTTTAGATGCAGCACTTGATAAAAACCCCGTCTCACCAAAGAAGAATTATAAAAACACACACAATCATGGGATCCCATCTTGGTTTTTGTGTTTAATAAACGTGTTTTCCATGTATTGGCTTTGATGTTGATGTTGTTTTTCGAGGTTTGGTTCTTTTTTTATTGTCTAATTGTTTTCATATCTAACGTTTCTTTTCACATTTTTCTTCACACTGGTGACATTTATTTCTGATGTTCTCGTTTCATCTGTTGTTAAAAAAAAAAAAAAATGTTTCCATTTTATGTCCTCAACTCTTTTTGTCTTAAGCTGCAAAAGGACAAAAACTGAACGCTGTGAATAGTGATCACCTCATAGGTTTTTGTGTTTTGTTTGTTTTTAGAACCCAAACCAAAAACCCGTCATCCTGAGGAAAAGACGACAGAGAATAAAGATCGAATCCAACTGGGAGCTTTTCTACTACAGGTATAATCTGAAGACCTGATGTCCTGATGTGAAGCGCTCATCCTGATTTTATTAGACATTTTATTTAATTTGTTACCGTCCTAATTTTCTTTTTTTTTTTTTTTTTTTTTGGCTTCCTAAGATTCCAGCTGGACCATGCGCGGTCCAACCTCATTTGGAACCTGAAGACAAGGGAGGAGCTGCGAGACGCTCTGGAGGGGGAGATGCGCGCCTTCGGCGTGGACCGCGAGCTCGGCAGCGCCACCGTCATTTCCTGGAACCATCAGGAGTTTGAGGTTTGTTTGAATGAATGTTACACTCACTGATGTCTGGATGTCATTAGACATGTGTGACCATAATTATGTGTGATACACTGGGGTGTTGTTTTGAATCCCACAAAAGAAATTTGTTTCTAGAGAGTCGTTTCTAAAGATAATATATAGGTTTTGAGGAAAGTTTGTAATTGTTGCAGGTGAAATACGAGTGCCTTTCAGATGAGATAAAGATCGGGGATTATTACCTGCGTCTGCTGCTCGAGGAGGATGAAAATGAAGAATCTAGTGCCATCAAGAGATCGTAAGTCAATAACAACAAACAAACCAACTGTGCTAGTATTGCTAGGATCTGAATCACAACAGATGATTTTAAGTTATGTCTTCTTCTCTTTTCTTTTAGATACGAGTTCTTCAACGAGCTCTACCATCGCTTTCTGCTTACACCCAAAGTCATGATGAAGTGCCTGTGCCTGCAGGCGCTGGCTATAGTCTACGGCAAGTGCTTCGAGGAGATCGGCCCCTTCACAGACACTAAATACATAGTGGGCATGCTGGACCGAGTAAGTACATGTAAACTGTCACTGTGTTTGTTTACACGGTTACAGCAGTTAATTAATCCAAAAATCTAATAAGTGTTTCTTTGGTTACAGTGTACAGACAAACTGGAAAGAGATCGGCTCATCCTCTTCCTCAACAAACTCATTCTGAACCGGGTAAAATAACAGAAGAGACAGTGTTTTATGGTTCTACAGGTTCAGTTAATCCACTCATCTTGGCTCATGTCTCATTTGTTTTATTCTGCAGAAAAATGTGAAGGAGGTGATGGATTCGAACGGAGTGCGTATCTTGGTGGACTTGCTGACCTTGGCCCATCTGCACACCAGCAGAGCTACGGTGCCTCTACAGGTAAAAAAAACACTGCTACTGTAGTTTTTGAGGTAGTTTAGTTTATATGAACAGAATAGCTCCTTTGATTTGATCTGACTCAACCTTGACCCAAACGTCAGAGTCTTTCAATGCTTTTTTTTCTGTTCTTTTCTGCAGAGCAACGTGTTGGAGGCAGCTCCAGACATGAAGAGGGAGAGTGAGAAAGAGTGGTACTTTGGTAACGCGGACAAAGAAAGAAGAGGACCCTTCAGTTTTGAGGAGGTACGGCATCATCTGTATAGTTCCACATTAGATAACATTAGATTAGTTTTTACTGTATAAACAATCAGAAAGTTATGTAATATGAGCTTGATATGGATGAAAAACTTCTCTGTGTGGTTTCTTATTTTTTATCATGTGAGTATGAAATCTGTGTAATGGAGAACAAATGGTCAGTTGATGTAATTTGATGTTATCAAGAGGAAATTGTGTTATCTGGGTCATTGTGGTGTCATTTTTGTTATTCTCTTGCAGTTGGGACACTTTATCTTTAACTTTCTTCTGCTTCCTTATGTTTTTATTGTACTTTTGCTTTTACTTTTCCAGATGCAGGAGTTTTGGAACACGGGCGTCCTGACGGCGAAGACGCGCTGCTGGGCTCAGGGGATGGACGGCTGGCGTCCTCTTCAAGCCATTCCTCAGCTGAAGTGGTGCCTCTTGGCCACAGGACAGGCGGTGATGAACGAGTCCGACCTGGCGACACTAATCCTGAACATGCTCATCACCATGTGCTCCTACTACCCCAGCAGGTTGGGACCACACAAAATGTCTGTGGTTGTGATTCTGAAAGGTTCGTTTGGAGCCTTAAATTATGTGATTGTTTACTTTTTACTCAGGGACCAAGACAATGCCATCATCCGTCCTTTACCCAAAATCAAGAGGATGATCAGTGACAATGCCTGTCTCCCACACATTGTCCAGGTAATCACACAACTTCAATCTGATATTTTGCCCTTATAATTGTAATATCAACTTAAATTAAACAAAATCTTGATATTTATTATGTTGTTTTTCTTTATTTTTTCCAGCTGTTGTTAACTTTTGACCCCATCTTGGTGGAAAAAGTTGCAAATGTTCTGTACCTGGTGATGCAAGACAACCCCAACCTGCAGCGTCTCTATCTAACAGGCGTCTTCTTCTTCATCATGATGTACACAGGCTCCAACGTGCTTCCTGTAGCAAGGTGAAGCCACAGCAACATCTTAATATGTCAAAATGACTCCAAGACTAATGATAAAGAATGATATTTATTGCCTAACCTTTTTTTGGTGTTGACACAGATTTTTACTAAATAAACTGTATAAATCTTTATATTACACAACAATAACTGACCACTGAGACTTGTGGTTTCAGGTTCCTGAAGTACACTCACCTGAAACAAGCCTTCAAATCAGAGGAGGTAAAGTTGGTTTATTTTCTTATGGTATAAATTTAAACATTGTACCTCATTTTAAAAATGACACCTATCTGGTTCTTCCTCCACAGTCAAAGGGTCAGGACATCGTTCAGCGCAGTGTTCTTGGACCAGTGCTGCCTGAGGCGATGGTGTGTTACCTGGAGAACTATGAGGCTGAACGCTTCTCTGAAATATTCCTCGGAGAGTTTGACACACCTGAGGCTATTTGGAGCAGCGAGATGAGGTAGAAATGACTGAAATTACTCTACTCGCAATAAGGAAATATGTAGGAGGGCACCATTATAAACCACTGTCTAGTTTATTGGTGTTATAATATTTTCTGTTTGAATTCTCTGTTTTTCAGGCGCATGATGATTGAGAAAATCGCAGCCCACATCGCTGACTTCAGCCCCAGGCTGCAGAGCAACACACGGGCCCTCTACCAGTACTGCCCCATCCCTGTGATCAGCTTCCCTCAACTTGACAACGAGCTTTTCTGCAACATCTACTACCTCAGACATCTGTGTGACACCGTCCGCTTCCCGAACTGGCCTATTCGAGATGCTGTATGTTACATATTTATCCAGGCTTGTAGCGCCGTGTCAGTGTCCCGCTTTTATTAGGAAGGACATGTAATTTTAACTATGTGATCCACCATCTTTATCCTGACAGGTGAAGCTGCTAAAAGATACTCTTGAAGCTTGGAAGAGGGAAGTGGAGAAGAAGCCTCCATCCATGTCTGTAGATGATGCCTATGAAGTGCTCAACCTCCCCAAAGGACAGGGACAGTAAGTGTCCTTTGATTTTTGTTTGTTTATTTTTCATAAATTTTGTAGCTCTTCTGTGGCTTATCTTTGTCATTTTTATCTTCAGACACGAGGAGAGTAAAATCAGGAAAGCTTACTTCAGACTGGCTCAGAAGTACCATCCTGACAAGAACCCAGAGGGCAGGGTGAGTATCGTGGTCATTATTGATATAATGTGTATTGAAGTTCTTAAAATATCCTCATATCTGTTGTTTTTATTTTATTCAGGAGATGTTTGAGAAAGTCAACAAAGCCTATGAGTTTCTCTGCACAAAGTCTGCCCGAATCCTGGATGGTCCGGATCCAGAAAACATCATCCTCATCCTCAAAGCTCAGAGCATCCTGTTCAACCGACACAAACAAGGTTCACAGATATTTTCCATTTCTTCTCTTGTTCTTTCTGCTTCTACATATATGTATTTTTCTAACAGAGACCTCTGACTGCTTCTTTTGTCCGTAAAACAGAACTGGAACCGTACAAATACGCCGGTTACCCCATGCTCATCAAAACAATCACAATGGAGACGGCGGATGAGCAGCTCTTCTCCAAAACCTCCCCTCTCCTCCCAGCTGCTGCCGAGCTCGCCTTCCACACTGTCAACTGCTCTGCACTAAACGCTGAGGAGCTTCGCCGTGAGAACGGAATCGAGAAGTTGTTGGAGGCTCTTTCTCGCTGTGTTGCTGTATTAACTGCATCCAGCAAACCCGATGACATGGCCGTGCAGGTAAAACGATCGTAAAACACCTCAGTCTTCATTCACCTGTTGTCGATCTCCCTACAGATCAACAACTTTATTATTATTGCTGTTCTGGTTTCTTTTAACACATGTTGTTTGAATTTACCACAGGTGTGCGGGCACATCTGTAAGTGCTACAGTGTTGCAGCACAATTTGAGGAATGCAGAGAAAAGATCATTGAACTGCCCAGTATCATCAGGGACCTCTGTCACATCCTGTATTATGGAAAGGTGAGGAAGTTGCATCTATATTTACTCTACTTTGACAGCCAGGTACAAAAAACAAAACAAAAAAAACAGGTCAAGTTCATTCATGTTCTCTCCTGTCACCTTTTCTCAGGGTCTTCCAAAGACTGCAGCCCTGGCAGTGCAGTGCGTCAGCTCCTTCGCCGTGGATTTCTTCCTCCAGACTCACCTGTATCATGCTGGTGTGCTCTGGCACCTGCTGGTCCATCTCTTCAACTACGACTACACTCTGGAGGAGAGCGGCGTGCAGACGAGCCAGGAGACAAACCAACAGGAGGTGGCGAACAGCTTGGCCAAACTCAGCCTGGTTGCTCTCAGCCGCCTGGGAGGCTACGTCCAAACGCCGCACACCCCAGAGGGTAATAATCCCGTTTCAGAGACCAACGGCACCGAGGCAATGCCCCCCGAGAACCCCACCATCCGTAAGAGCCTGGCAGCCATGTTAACACCGTACATCTCACGCAAGCTGGGGACAGGATCTCCTGCTGAGGTCAGTTAAACAGGTCTAAAGGGAAAGTTGCAGAACATTTTTGTCACAGAAGCTGAGATTTACATTTGTTGTTTTGCATTTAGGTGTTGAAGCTGCTGAATAGTAACTCTGAGAATCCGTATCTGATCTGGAACAACGGCACCAGAGCTGAGCTGCTGGAGTTCCTGGAGGGTCAACAGGAAGGAAACATCAAGAGGGTAAGAAATCAAGTAATACATTGCAAGGAGAGCAGTGTAAGTCTAGATTTTGAGTAAATACCTGAAAAATGGACAAAATGATAAAAGCAAAGGAAATGACAGAATGTTCATCAGACAGCTGCAGTGAAACAGGTTAAACAAGTGTTTGTGGTTAATCTGAATAAGTCAGAATAAGCACAGGAGCTATTTATGTCAGAATCAATATAAAATATTAGTGATAAGTTAAATTGAAGTTCCGCTCCATGATTTATTCACAGGGAGAAAATGATAAGAGCTTCGGTGCAGAGTTTGTGTTCAGCGATCACAGCAAAGAGCTGATTGTTGGGGAGATCTTTGTGCGGGTTTACAACGAGCAGCCGTCTTTTCCTCTGGAGGTGAGTAAAACAACATAGTGTTACAGCCACATTTAAACTTCTTTTTTATTTATCCTGTCTCTGTGTTTTCTGTTTGCCAAAGAAACTCCTTAAACAAAGTTTGTTTTCACCATTAAAAAGACACAAAAGTGTTTTATAATATTGTGTTTTATTATCTGTTTTTTTAGTATCCTAAAGCATTTGCTGCCAGTCTGCTGGACTATGTCGGATCCCAGGCTCAGTACCTTCACACTCTGCTGGCCATGAGTCAGAGTAACAAGGTTGAGTCGCAGCAACACGCCGAGAGGCTGCGCTTCGCTGAGATGGCGTTGGAGGCGCTTCGCAATGTCATTAAGAACAACCCTGGTGAGACACAGCACCTCCCCTCATCCTGTTTTTATCTAAAGAACACAACCTGCTGCTGCAACGTGTTACTTTTCTAAACACTCGTCTCGGTCTAATTACAGGTTCAGAGTCGGAGTGTATCGGTCATTTCAAGCTGCTCTTCTCTCTGTTGCGGGTTCATGGAGCTGGCAGAGTGCAGCAGCTGGTTTTGGAGGTACAGCTTATACCTGCTGGTCACTATTATGTCTTATATAAATATCTTTGTCTCTAGATTTTAATTTTACTGGTTTTCTCTGCAGGTTGTGAACACAGTGACATCAAACCAAGAATGTGTGAGCAACATCGCAGAGTCTCTGGTTTTATCCAACCTTCTGTTGCTGCTACACTCGCTTCCCTCCAGTAAGAAGACACTTAAAACCAATGTCTTATGATTTGTGTTTTGTTGCATCTTTTGAGACTAAAACACTTCTCTTTTTTTTTTTAGGCAGGCAAATGGTGCTGGAAACTCTGTATGCACTGACGTCAAACACAAAGATTGTCAAAGAGGCTATGGCCAAAGGTCAGAGTTGTTCTCATCATCGTGCTTCATATTTATGTTAATTTTTTGATACTCGGATGTTCATTTTTATCAATCTGCCCCCCTCAGGTGCCCTGATATACTTGCTGGACCTCTTCTGTAACTGCACACACCCCCAGGTTCGCACACAAACGGCAGAGCTCTTCTCCAAAATGACCTCAGACAAGCTGGTTGGACCAAAGGTCAGTGTCTAAACAGGAAAACAAGAAATATTCTTTTTTTTAAAATACATAAAATAATGATTTTTAACTCTCATCATTTACTTCCTACCAGGTGCGTCTGACTCTGATGCGCTTTCTTCCCGGTGTGTTCATGGACGCCATGCGAGACAACGCCGAGGCAGCAGTGCACATATTTGAGGGAACACACGAAAACCCTGAACTCATCTGGAATGACAACTCGAGGGAGAAAGTGTCCACCACTGTCCGGGAGATGATGATTGAGTACGACATAAATAGCGATAAATTGCTGTGTAACATGGTATCAAACTTCATGACTTTAATGGTTTTAAATCTTTTTCAGGCACTTTAAACAACAGAAGGATAATCCCGATGTGAACTGGAGAGTAAGTATAAAATCATTCATTATAATACTGTTTTAGCGCAACAGAACATCACTAAAGTGACATTAACGTCTTGGTCTTTGTGCTCAGTTGCCAGAGGACTTCACGGTGGCTTATGGAGCAGGGCAGGGTGAGCTCGAAGTCGGTGGAGTCTTTTTGCGCATCTTCATCGCTCAGCCTGGCTGGGTGCTACGTAAACCTCGCGAGTTCCTGGTGTCTCTCCTGGAGACTCTGACTGAGCTGTTGGAGAAGAACAACCCCAACGTGAGCAGCTTCACTGCAAAACAGAAAGAAATACCTAATGTTTTACTTTGTTTTCTCACACTTTCTCCTGACGTCTCTTCTTTCCTGCAGGGTGAGGCCCTGGAGACCGTCACCACTGCGGCAGTCTGTCTGTTCAGCACACAGACCCAGCTGGCCGACCAGGTTCCTCCTCTGGGTCACCTGCCTCGCATCCTGGCAGCGCTCAACCACAAGAACAACGCCGTGCCCAAGAGCTCCATCCGACTCATCCACGTGCTGTCAGACAATGAGGTGAGGACAGATCACAGATGTTTTATTTTACAACTAATTTCTTAGAAACTTCCTACAAACCAACAAATGTTTATCTGTCAGTTATGAGAAAGGGACACAGGCAATTTGCTACTAATTATAGAGCTACTGCTCATACTGATTATAATAGAGAACGTGTTAGCTGCCATGCTATTATTAAGTACTTGCTTATTACGTTCAAGAAAAATTAGGAAAGGATGAAATTAATTTGGAAACAAAAGAAAAAGTCTTTAATTATTAATTAGATAAAAAATGTGCCACACTGACTCTGGTGTGTGGAGATAATGCAGCAATCTATTTGCGTCAGTGATTTTTTTATAGCATGGAGTTTGTTTTATTAGCTAATCATCATGTCAACTTGAAATTCAAAACTGAGGAATTAATAGTGCAGCTGTACTTTCAGGACACATCAGTTCAACCAATATGCAGCATAAATGTCAGTTCAAATTATCTTTATTCTTTACTACTCTCTCCATTCTCCTTATGATTTATATAAAATTAAAAAAAACTTTTTTGGATTCATCCTTGTTACACACTAGTTCTTATTTAGGAAACTAAGAGAACCTCAATGACTCGTACACAGTAACACTAACACTTCTTAGCTCTGAGATAAATTCATAAAAATGTCAGGATTCATTTGTTTTACTCTTCACAGCACGGCTTGATTTTACTGTTTAACTGATTTAAGAACAGGCAGTTGTTCAGCGTTGACTCTTTACAACATGATCCATTAACTAAAGCTGTGTGTGTTTGCTGTGTAGCTGTGTGTTCGCTCCATGGCCTCTCTGGAGACCATCGGTCCTCTAATGACTGGGATGAAGGCTCGAGCAGACATGGCCGGTTTGGCTTGTGAAGCTCTTAACCGCATGTTCCAGAAGGAGCAGACTGAACTGGTCGCCCAGGTAAAATTAATATATTGTTGTTGTTGTTGTTTTTTTTTTTTTTCCTTGTATTTTTCACACCAGACTTTAACGGCCTGCAGCCAAACTAATACTGCATGTTGTTAACAAACTGAACAGGCTCTAAGAGTGGAGCTGGTTCCGTACCTGCTGAAGTTGCTGGAAGGAATCGGTCTGGAGACACTAGACAACCCTTCAGCTACAAAGGCTCAGATAGTGAAGGCTCTGAAGTCGATGACTCGCAGTCTGCAGTACGGGGAACAGGTCTGTAGATCAGTGCTGCTGTTTATTTCTATTTTCATTATGTTTTATTGAATTTATCCAATTGAGGTTGTTTGCTGATCACTGTTTTACAGGTGAATGAAATCCTTGCACGGTCCTCTGTGTGGAGTGCCTTCAAAGACCAGAAACATGATCTTTTCATCTCAGACTCTCAGGCTGCAGGCTACTTGACAGGTACAATTTGTCTCTGAACTTCACAAACTTCTATTTAACGCTTTCTTAAAATGTAAAGACATAGAGAAATGTTTTCTGAGCAGGTACAAGGTGAGTTTTAAGCATCTTTTCTCTGACTTGTTATTGAATCTCAATGCTTTGCTTTATCCTCAAAAAAACACCTTGTGGCTGACTCCTCACTTATGCTTAAACCCAGCGACCCTTTTTCTCTCCACGTCCTTTAACTTCCTGGCTCTGCCCTTCCCTTCCTCGTTGTCCTTCATATTTCCTCTTCAGGGGTATCAACTCCTTCTCTGCTGGCTGCCAGCAGCCCACTGCGAGGTGGGCTCTAGACTCCTGAGCTGGGCCCTCACAGCCCTCCTCTCTCTTGCTCTGATGCAGGTAGACTTGAACCTCACTCCTAACGCCATTCCTCGCGTCTTCACCACCAATCTTTGACCGACCCACACTTCCATTTTCCCCATTTCCACCTCTCCATCTTTTCTGGGCTGAAAATGTTGTCATACCATCTTCATCCATCCCCCAAGTGTTTTAACGCACTGTTTAAAGTCTGCTGGGGGCAAGAAATAGTCTTGCTTCCAACTGAAAAAACTACAAGAAATTAAAATAAATGTGGCTTTATGAAGCCACTAATTTAAAAAAAAATCTTCCAAGCATAAATTCCACCTGGAAAAATTATACGTTACCTTGTTGTACTACTTTTATTTTATTCGTCATTCATTCCTGAAAAAACAGGCTGAGATCATCATTATTGTTACATCACATCGTAGTCATCGCAGAGATCATCCCTCCACTCATCCAGCAGTTGTTATCATGTAGTTTAGTTTATCATTGTAGCTTCATATATTCTCATGAATCATACCTCCACTGTAACTTATGTGCCTCTGTCTCCTACAGGTCCAGGAGTAGCAGGTTACCTTACAGCAGGAACTAGCACCACGGTAATGCCTAGCGTCCCTCCCCCTGTGGACAACGACATCGGAGACCAAGGCTGACGACCACACATATACACACAGTCACGCTCAGGCTCCTAGACTGCCCTGCGGCTTCACCGCCGCAGCTTTAGAGAGGGACTGTTCAGCCCCCCCCCCTCTGACGAGGGGACGGGGAGAGAGGAGGAGGACGGAGGACGGAGGAGAGCGGACCGTCACTGACCGTCACCAAAATCTCTGCGACACCTCCTCCGGCGTCACCCTCCTCTCCCCTTTACAAATGGCACTCGAGTCTTCATAAACACTTTGAAATTGTTTTAACGGATGACCACGTTTGTTTTTTTTTTTTTTGTTTTGTTTTGTTTTTTTTGTTCCTGTGCTACTTTTCTTGTTTCTTCCAATGACACAGAAGAGTTTACTTTTTGTATGAATATATTTTTTACTCTAGATTTTTTTTTTTGTTTGTTTTTCATGAGAAAAACATTGGAAGACTGAGGCTTATTATAGATAAATTGTCTGTTCTCCATTATCTTATTCCTCTTTGTCATTTACCGATTGGCCACATTTGCCCCTAAATCCTGGTTGGCTTCATTTGTGACACATTTGTTCAGAGGACCTAACCACCTCTCACATAAATATGTCATTTACTAGTCTACATAATGGAAAAATGTTTAAAAAAAAAAAAAAAATTTCCGAGCCCTGTTTCCTCATAAGGAAAAAAGGCACTTGAACCTTCAGACTGATGTTGACCTCTTGTCTGGCTCCACTGATTGTTACGAGATTGATACGGATCTACTCTGAAAATGTCCGGCCTCTTTTTCCTCTGATCTCAATTCATACTTCATTCTGCTCTCTCTGTGAAGCCTCACATTTTTAAAAGGAAACAAAAAAAATTAAAATGAATTCATCTTCTCCCCCAGAATGCAAAAAGCACTAGAATATTTATAAATGAATAAATAACCACCAGAATTGAGCTTTTGCTGATGTGACGAATGACGTTGACTCTGATTATGAATCTATGTGAAAGACTAGTGCAATTTGTGAAATGTTCAATGTAATATTACGTATATAAACTTTCTATATTGAATGTACATTAAAAAATAATAAATCAGCCGCACTTGTACATAAAATTTTAAGAATAAAAGGGAACCCACAGTGTTGTTTTTTGTATCTACATTTGTGTTAACGCAACAGACTTCAACAGTGTGAGTTGTTTATTCACACACTTCACACATTTTTGTAAAAATTTGTTTTCTCACCACACGGTGGCGCTATTGTTGCCATTGTTTTTTTGAAGTTCTGAAGTGTGGGGTTGATGTTCCTCCAGTTTATTATTAATTTATATTTTATATTTCATTTTATATATATATATATATATATATATATATATATATATATATATATATATATATATATACACATATATATTCTTTTTCTTTTTTTACTTAAACCTTTTCAAACATCTCTGGCGGAACTATTTAAAACTACAGTCTGACTTCCTACGGTCGGTTTAACGGGTAACACCGGCGTTCAGGCGGCGTTACATGCTGTCGATATTGCATCCGCAGATTCGTCTCTCAACAGGCCGGTTCTTCCCCGAAGGGAGAACAATGTACCGGTACATGTTTCTTGGGAATTGATTAGAAAAACAACTATAGTTCACACCTTTTCCCTTTTACAATTAATAAAATAAAATGACAAGTCCATTGTTATGTTAGAGGAATGTTAGAAAGGCCACCAAATTTCCTCTAAATATTTCTGGTGTGTTTATTTAAACAACTGCCAACTAACCAAAAGTTGTCAATTTACTTTAAGAAAGAAGAAAAGTATAGGGGAAATTATTTTACCCATCAATTTCCATCCGTATCCTCTTGGACATTGTTATTGGTGCTGTATAGGCATATTATCAGTTGCACGTAATTAGATATAATGCTAATACTCTTAATACAACACCTCTATAAAATTATCATGTACAGTTTTTCAGAAAATGTTTCAGAGATGTGTTAATTCAAGGTCCAGCTGGTCGGTAATTTGACTTGATTGCAATATAATACTTATATTTAATACTTTATTTTGATAGCTGAAGCTTCTGAAGACGCCAGTTTGAATTAAACTTCTCCCGAAGAAAACATCTGCAAGTTCCCGCAAATGTCTGATTGATAATTTTTACTAAATATTTATTTATAAATATTTTTTGGTCAAGTATTCGTTCTCACTAGCGTATACGACAAACTTTTGTTCATAGAAACGACGAATCTGCGGATACAACATCCTATGTCACCAGCTGACCCGGAACACCGGAAATTACGCAAAAGGCGCGAATTAATATCAACAAAGGGACGTTTTCAACTCAGTTAGACTATCATCTTTAATTTAATGTAATATGTTCGTTGATTTCATCTGTGCTTATTAGAGGAGTATCCGGTCGTTTACGACAATGTTAATGTCGATTATTTTAAACGTTTTTTAACTTTAACTAGCTTGTTTGAATGTTAGGTAACTGGTTCCTTTCGAGGAAGTTAGCGCAGACTCTGTTTAAAACTGACAGCAACGTTACATAAACTGTTAAAATACGATGAGTTTGTTGTTGTCACAAGTCACAGTAACGTTATTTCAGTTCCCTATGATCAGTCAGAGTTCAGACTGATCACTGTCCGAGTCCAGACTTTATATTTTTTGACGGTCTGAGTCCAGAAACAGAAGGTAAGTCCGCATCAGATAAGCTATTATTAGCTAAAACAGCTACTTTTACGTTGGTTGATAATGTATAACGTTGTCAGAAATGTAAAATGCAGCTTTACGGGAGACTTTCACGTATAACATACTCCGTGTGTAAAAGATAATCGTTGTACGTAAACGCCCATTGTCATTATTACAAATGCTAAATCTTTCTTGGCGTTTACACAGGTTGACAATGTCTAAAGGAGACAAGGAGGGGTTCATTGTCAAGTTTGTGGAAAGTAAAGGTGAAAAAACAGAGTGTGCTGTCAAAGCTTATGAGGTAAATTCAGTTATCTGGCTTAGACACACTGATATCATTACTGTTTTTGTGTCTGCAGTTGATAATATCTGTCCTGTGTGTGTGTACAGGCCATTTTGGAGCTGCAGTCTGAGAAGTATCTGAAAACCATAGAGGAGGATGCTGTTTTACAGATGGACCAGAGGGACAAGTCTCTGTTTGTGTTCAGTAGCTTCTCCTCTCCAGCTTTTCTTCACTGCAAGAAGGTCTGACTCACACGTCCAGACCTACGATCAGAATTTCACTTCACATTATCTGGTGTACAATTGCAACAGATTGATTAATTCTCCTCTTTTTTTTGTTTGTCGTGTAGCTTGGCTGTCGAGTCGTCAGTCCACTGGTGGTGTTGTACTGTCTGCAGCAACAGCGATGTGTCCCCAAAGCAGAGAAGCCGGTTTATAACATGGCCATGGCTGACGTCACTATTTCCTGCACCAGTCTGGATAAAACAGTTCGGGTTAGTTCATAACTCAGCCCAGTGAATTCACACTGAACACATTCAATCATGAAGATAGTAGCTAATTAGCATAAACAAATACAAATCCTTAAATCACACTGTCATATACAGAACTCAAAGATCAGATAGATCTCATCATTGTGAAACTTGCTAATTAAAATTATAGAGAAGGTGATGATGTGACAGTTGTTTAATGTGGCTGTGACTAAAACTGTCTATACTAGTCTGAGAAAACACAAAAATGACATCAAAATTCTATATTCTATCTATAGTGGAATATAAGTTAAAAGGCAGATCTCCTATATTTTTAAATCTGTCTATTTCTGCAGGCAGAGGTGATGGATCTGGTGCAGCTCATGGGTGGACGGGTCTATCTTGACCTAAATGTGTCTGTCACACACCTGATAGCAGGAGAGGTGGGCAGCAAGAAGTACTTGGTAGCTGCTAGTCTGGGTAAACCCATCCTGCTGCCCATATGGGTCAAGACCTGCTGGGAGAAATCTCAGGACAGGTACACTGTTATTTAAACATAAATGTCCTTTATTATTTCTCTCCCTTTTAATCTTGTTGTTTTATACATAGAAGTACTTCACATTAACATAGTTGTGAAACTGATGATTTGAGCATTCAAATGAGTCCCTTTCTCCCTCCTTCAGTCTTTTCAGATACACAGATCTACCCATTGAGGACTACCTGTGTCCTGTTCTGCGTGGCTGCACTGTGTGTGTGACAGGTCTCTCCAGCACCGAGAGGAAAGAGGTGCAGCGACTCTGTGAGCAGCATGGTGCCAGCTATACCGGTCAGCTTAAAATGAACGAGTGTACACACCTCATTGTTAGAGAACCATCAGGTAAATCTTGACATTTCGTTCTGCGTGATTAATATTTGAACACGGTACCTTCATTGTAATCAGTTTGATTGTGAGTGTTTGTGTTTGGTTGCAGGTCAGAAGTACGAATGTGCTCGCAAATGGAACGTGTATTGTGTGTCTCTGCACTGGCTGTTTGACAGCATAGAGAAAGGTTTCTGTCAAGACGAGAGCAGATACACTGTGGAGGGAAACGCAAAGGCCACTCGACCTCACACCTCCACACCGACTGGCAACAGCAAGAAGGAGGGTGAGTCACAGATGGATGGGACTTAAACTATACTTCATAATATTCTGTTAATGTTTGTGATTTGCAGTATTAGACCTAACATATTGTCATGATTTGTCATGATATTTTTTGTTTCTCTAGAGGGTTCATCTCTGTTGGGCTTGAGCCACATCTCAGTCAACGCTAGTATGACGATACATGACACAGCACTCACAAATACCACCATGAGCCACCTGGAGGCTCCAGATCCCATAGACAGTCTGGACCTCACCATCTGCCCAGCTGACGATCTACTGGACGGCTGTAAAGTTAGTAAATAATCCTTTTCAAAAGACTGATTATTTCAGAGGTAAATCTGAGGCTTTATTTCACACATTGAATCTTGTGCAGTTGTATCTGTGTGGACTGCCGGCAAAGAAGCTGGAGAAGCTGCGGCGTCTTGTGAACGCTGCTGGAGGTCTGCGCTTCAACCAGCCCAGTGAGGAAATCACACATGTGGTGATGGGAGATCTGGATCAGGACCTCAAGAATTTCATCTCCAAAGTCTCTCACAGGTCTGAACTACAGAGATCACCACCCATGTTACTGCCTTTTTTTTTTATCTTTATAACATTAATTTGCTGTAAAACTACAACCAGAAAATGTCTTGATTGTTTTAAAAACATAATACAGGTAGAATTTAGGCTGTTTCATTCAACATATTTAATCAATAATGTAGTGTAATCAAGTTTTAAGAGATTCAAGTTCAAAGGGATAAAAATAACCTGCACTTGTTCTATGCCAAAATCCTTAATACATTTTGTGCATGGCGAGAGTGGGAACTGTAATATTTTAGAGAAGTTCTGGCAAAAGGTTGTGAATATTTTAAAGACTTTACAGTAAATTAGATAATTAAAACATTACTGATCTTCTCTGTGTTCTCTCTGTGTTACTTCCCAGGCCCCATGTAATAACGGTGCAGTGGCTCCTGGACAGTTTCACTAAAGGCAGTTTATTCCCAGAATCAGACTACCTCCACCCCGACTGTCTGCCTCCTGCTGTGGCCTCTGTGTCTGTGTCGGCTCGTCAGACTCCCACATCCCGACCTTCAGTTGGTTCTCCTGCAGCCAGTCCTGGCGCTCCCATGCAAGCAGAGGAAGATCTGCTGTCACAGTACATGGATGATGACAGAACAGTTGGTATGTGTCTGTTGTTAGGGTTTTACTATGTGTCAAATGTAGTCACACATCATTATGCCAATGTCCAAGACATTTGAAACCTGCTGGTTATTTATTGTCTAACTCTTATCCATCAGTTGATGTGCCTCCGCCAGCAACAGAAAGCGACAGTAGAAAGTCGATAAGTACGTTTGTGGAGCCTCAGCCTGAACCCTGGCCACCAAACCAGACCACAGGACCAGAGACAGACTCAACTCTGCAGGAGGGCAGCGAGGCCGGACTGTTTGTTGGGAAATGTTTCCTTCTTGTTGGCTTTGGAGCTGAATCTGAAGCCCAGCTCTCTCAGCTGGTGGTAGAACATGGAGGCAGGGTGCTGACGGGGCGTACGAGGGTCGTAGCCGACTACGCCGTGGTGCCGCTGTTAGGCTGCTCAGTGGAGGCCACTGTAGACGAGGTGGTCACTGATACATGGCTGGTAAGTTCATACTAATGTTCTAGCTGTCTGATCCATTTGTAATGAAAATAATCAGTCTTGTGTGCTTTTTTTTTGGTATGGTCACCAACAGTCATGAGCTTTTGTTTTTCATTTTCAGGCCATGTGTGTGGAGAAGGAGTGTGTCCTGCAGCTTTTCTCTAACCCTTTGTTCACTCCAGTTCCTGTGATGGACGGACGTTTACCTCTCAAAGATTGTGTTCTCTCTGTCAGTCAGTTCACTGGAGCAGAGCGAGAGTCTTTGGTGGATCTCGCAAAGCACCTCGGTGCCAAGTATGACTGTATTACCTCACAAAAGTAGTTTTACTTTTGATCTAGGGGATAGTTTTTACCTCTGTGTGCTTTTCCTACTCAAATGTAAACCTCCTGTGTATCTATATCTTTTCTTCTCTCCTAACTGCAGTGTTCAGGATTACTTTGTGCGCCTGGCCAACCAAAAGAAAGGCATGTTGGCCAGCACTCATCTAGTGCTGCAAGGCCCTGAGGGCACAAAGTATCAGGCAGCGAAGAAATGGGGGCTTCCTGCCGTCACCATGAAGTGGATACTAGAGTCTGCCCGCACTGGCCAGAGGGCAGATGAGGAGCGTTTTCTAGTCGACCTGCCACCATCGCCAGGTAGGAGACAGGGTTTGTAATCTGTTTTATTTGCGTGGGCTAAATGTAGAACATGATGGATTTAAAAAAAAAAGTGTGTTTTCCTCCTCCACAGAGAGAGATGAGGAGAGTTTTGTTGGTGGTTCTCAGAAACCAATGATGCCGCCTCCAGCTCGTTTGTCTCCAGAGTTGCCTCTGCTCGGTGTCCAGAGCAGCAAAGCTGTTACCCCTCTGGATTTAGGTCGTTTTCAGAGCAAAGTGTTTCGCTCTGTTTTGGACAAAATGAATCCTAAAGAAGATGTCAGCACCCCCAAACAAAACCAGGAGGGCAGCAGGAGAAATCCACTTCAAAAGGAGCCCTCCCTGCAGCTGGACACCCCCTCTCGTTTCCTGAGCAGAGACCAGCTATTTAGGCCATCATTTAATGTTAAGGTTGGGACTGACTCAATACAGATGAGAGATTGAATACTGGTTCTTTGTAATTGGTAATTCATGGACATTTTCTTATATGTAGGATGCATTAGGAGCTTTGGACACGCCGGGTGGGAGATCCAAACCAGGAGAGAAGGCAGAGACACCACTGACGGATGTCATCAATAGAAACCTTAAGGTGGCTCTGGCTAATAGCACCCGCACTCAGACTTCAGATATGCAAGCAGTTTCTGCCAGCCCACAGTTTACCAAGACAACTGAGAAGGAGGTAAACTAGACAGACAGAAAATAGAGTAGGCTACAGGAAGGAGTTTCTTTATGCAGCACATGATAATTTTGGTACCAATTTTGTTTTTAAGGCTCCAGAAAAAGAATCTGGTCCACTGACTGGTGTTGTGATCTGTGTGGGAAAGAAGCTGAGCAAAATGCAGAGTGAATTAAATGCTATTGCTGCCTCACTTGGAGCTGACTTCAGGTATATAACACATTTTAGTGCATCTCTTACTTCACATCTTAGCAAAATGTGGAAGAAAATTACACATACATTTCTTTATCAACTTGTCTGTAGGTGGGCCTGTGATGATACAGTGACACACTACATCTACCAGGGTCGTGTGGGCGACAACACACGGGAATACAGAGGAGTGAAGGAGAGAGGACTCCATGTGGTCTCCCAGTACTGGCTTGAGGCTGTATGTTTTTGTGTATATATATATATATATATATATTGCTTAAACAAGCTTGTAAAGAAATGATGTCTCTACAAAGATGCATAAATTGATGCTAAGATACAACTGATGTAATTTGGCTCTTATTTCATGCTGGTTAGTTCCTGCTGTCAGTTTTATTTTAACACTTGTTGAAATAAAACTGAAAATTATCATCATCATCAACAGCTTTGATATGGTAATTTTGGAGACACGAGTTTCAGCTGCGTTTCCCCTCATAGTTGTTTTTATTCCATTAATTTTTATGACAGCTTTGATAAACTCCTGTGCAGATATGTACTAAAAAAAAATAAAAAATTAACCCATGCCGTTTGTGCTGCAGTGCGCAGAGGAGCAGAGACACGTCCCGGAGTCTCTGTATCCTTTCACCTACAACCCCAAGATGAGCCTAAACCTGAGCCAGGTGCCCAACAGCTCCCAGAGGTCTCCTCCTTTAACACGAACACAACTCAGAGACATGAGCAAGGTGAAGGAGGACACAGTGGGTGTAATAAGTGATGCTTTTTTCAAATGATACAGTATTTTATGTGTGTGCTGTCTGTAATGTTTTGATAATCCATCCCCAGTCTGAGGACAAAGCCACAGAAGAAGCTACAACTCCTCGTCGTGTAAGTGATGGAAGCACAGATCAAGATGAGATGAATGACACTGCAGAAAGAAGCGGTGGGTGTTTACCTCACAACCACAATGTCATCACAACTGCATGACAGAAACAATAGTTTTGTTTTGTAATGATTTATTTGGTTGTTTTCATCATTTTCAAGATATTTCAGAGACGCTGGAAATGAGACAGAACCTGCAAAGGCAGCTCCAGGAGATAATGTCAGCCACTAAGATGACGACAGGGCGGCGGACATCAGTCCGACTCTCCAGGATGGGGTCAGGAGGCATCAATACGGGGCCCCACACCCCCGATGGGAGTCGAGTCGGACGTAGCGGGAGCAGACGTACTCTAGAAGCTCTGAGGTAAAGAGTCAAAAGCAGTAAAATAACTTTTCATCCACCTTCCATACACGTTAACACGCCGCCTCGTCTCTAGGGTTTCCAGAGAAGCGGCCTTAGATGTAAACACGGAGCCATCACAGAGTGAACAGATAGTTTGGGATGATCCTACAGCCAGGGAGGAGAGGGCCAAGCTAGCTGATAATTTTCAGTGGCCTGGGAGTCCGTCACAACATTCGGAGTCTCTGGCACCTCCACCTCCTCCACCTGTAGAGAACGGACAACAGTACAGAGACTCCATGACGGACTCTGAGCTGGTGGAGATGGGTAAGAGATCAGTCTAATCATACCTTAATATTCCATGACTGAAATCACTTTATAAATCACTGTTAATCATTCTGTCCTCCTACAGTTGCTTGTGATGTCATCGATCAGCACATGGGTCAGAAAGTCACGACTCCTCCGTCTAAAGGTCGAGACAGTGATGTCCTCACTCCTAAAGCTCCGAGCATCGCCTTCCCTCTGGCCAAACCCCCAGTAGCACCAGAGCCACAGGTAAGGATTCACCTCGTCTCAGTTGAATTGTCTTTTTGCAACTCAAATAACAATGAACTGAATTTGAGCGGTGCCTCTTTTGTAATGTGCTGCTTAAAAGTTTGAAAAGTTTGTTTCTTTCTCTCAGATGGAGAAAGAGGAAAAAAAGCAGCCGCCCAGATTCCAGCTCTCCTCCCTCAGCCCTCAGGAGCGCATTGATTACAGTCACCTCATAGAGGAGCTCGGTGAGTCTCCAACCTAATTAGGCCTCTAACAGCGTTTCATCACGCTGCGGTAAAAACGGCAACAGATCGCCAACGGGGCCTGAAGTCAGACGAGCTAATCCCCGGTGACTATAAAGGAGGATCTGCCTCTGGGCTCTGGGAATATTTCATCCAGCAGAAGTTCAGCATCATTAAATGAGTCAAGTTTTCTCTTGCTCACGACAAGTTGAATCATTATTGAGTCATATGCATCATTTATAAACATTGGAAACATCAAGGGGAAAAAAGGGAAGGATCAGTTGAATCTGTGAAGGTGACTCAGCAGGTGGGAAATCCAACATAAAACCCCACAATTATGCAGCAGTTTCTCCTCATTAAAGATTAGTTTTGCAGCTATAACTCCAGTTTATCTTATGCACAGTCATGTCTTTAATATCTTTCTCCATTTCTGTTTGTCATATTTAGGCGGTGTTGTTCTGGACAAACAGTCTTTTGACCCGAGCTGCTCCCACATCATCGTAGGGACTCCTCTACGTAACGAGAAGTACCTGGCAGCGATGGCAGCCGGTAAATGGATCCTTCACCGCTCTTATCTGGAGGCTTGTCGATCCGTGGAGCGTTTCATCCAGGTGAAAATTGGAAGATTGCTCCTGAACCTGTTTCAACAACCAGGTTTTTCAGGTTTTATTGTGTTACTTTTATGCTAAATAAGGTTTGTCCATTATACATATGCATTTCTGTTCCAGGAGGATGACTATGAGTGGGGAAATAGCTCCATCTTGGATGCGTTGCCCTCCATCAACTCCCAGCAAAGGAGACTGGCGTTGGCTGCCATGCGCTGGAGGAAAACCCTGCAGGGACGCGCTGATCAAGGGGTACCTATAACTGCACAGACATGTGCATCTCATCACTGAGCATTTAAATAGTGCGAGGATTTATTTTACTCTCTATATTTCAGGGTGCCTTCAGCGGATGGACAGTCATGCTGAACATCGACCAGAACAGAGAATCAGGCTTCAGGCGGTTACTGCAGTCTGGTGGAGCGAAGGTCAGAGCTACTTTTTTTTTTTTGTCCTAAACCTGAAATCATGTTCTTTTACTTGCAGATGGAGTAAGCAACTAGAATAGTACACAACAAAATGAGCTGCTTCTTTACTACAAATTCAAGCAAATGTTGACTTTTCTGTTTTATTTTTTTTGTTTGATAGCTCTTTTTGTTTCTTCTATGTTGAAATGTTGAATTCCTCTGCAGGTCCTTCCCAGTCCGTCTCCGTCTCTGTACAAAGAAGCAACTCACCTGTTTGCAGACTTTGGTCGACTGAAACCTGGAGACTTCAGAGTCGACGTGTCTGAGGCTTCTTCTCAAGGAGTCACGTGTCTGAAGCCGGAGTACATCGCAGACTACCTCATGCAGGTTAACAGACATCTTTAAACACACTGATGTTGTTTTGAAACAAAATCTTATTTGTTTGTGTGTGTAAAGTATCAGTTATATTAAAACAGTTTATATCTCAAGAACTTTAAATGTTTTTCACTTTAGATCCCTTCATATGATTTGATTAAATGCTTAAAATCATATTTTCTTGTGATGATATTTCCATTTTTCTACTTTTCTCCAGGAACCAACACCTCCTACTGAGCTGTATCACCTGTCTGGGGCTCCCCCTGAAGAAACTCCGGGTACTCCATCACGTAAACGCAAAGCAGCAGCCGACACCTCCAGACTGAAAAAAAGCCGCATGAACTGAAATATAACTCTAAAAAAAAAATACTCATCTCTGTGAAAATGATTGTAAATTAGTTTTTTTTTTTTTTTTTTACTTTAGGTATGAAAATAAAATAAATATAGCACTGTTTTATTTATTTCATTTTATTAATCTGTCATTTTTAGAAATATAGGAGTGCTGCTGCTGCTGCTGCTGCTGCTGCCTGCGCTGTCAGACTGTAGCTGTGATGGATGAGTCGATGAAGGTCTGCGGAAAATACTGAGTCACGTTTTGTAATTGGCTGCAGTGGTGTTATCCGACCTGTAGATGGCAGTAGATCATCACTATATGATCTATACTCATGATCTGTGCTGCAAAATCAAAAAAGTGATAATCTGATTCTCTCATTTATTTTTGAACAGATAGGATTAGTAAATATTACTTGCTTACGTTGGATGTAGTGGCGCCTTCTCATCAAGTCGTTTATTATCTTAACTGACTGATGAAATGTATTTAAAGTCATTTAAACATGCTCTTCTCCACCCAGTGATTATGATCCTCCTGCATCTGCCCACACTGTAAACACCAGATTTTGTTTACCCAGCATTGCTTCAGGATTTTTTTTGCTACAACTAGTGTGATGTGATGTTTCATACCACGTCGCCGCCGTCCCCTCCCATATGGACGGATAAGTGGTTTAACCTCAGAGCAGCTGACAGACTCAGGGTTGAGCTGTTGTTTGAGAGGTGTGGGATTAGAGGGAGGAAGAGATGAACTGACAGGGTGGGAGGTGGTGGAGGTGGTGGGGGAGCAGAGAGCATGACTCAGGCTCCGGGGCTGGGTGGAGGGATTGGGGAGACCTTTAACAAAAGAAGGGAGTAGCTCAATGTTTGCACAAAAAGAACACGTCAGTTTCCGTTCCCAACAACTGAAATGACGCAATTTACCTTTAATTCTCAGACTGTTACATTTAAACAATTAAAAAAGAAAACAAAGTTTCCTAAAATGAATAAAAATCTAACGTTTATCTATTCTGGGATCCTTCAAAAGAAAAGTATTACGATCTAATCATCATATTTTATGATGCAAGGACATTTACTATATCACATGTAATGATAATAATAGTAATTCTCATCAGACATTTCTTCCTACCAATTAAATATGAAATAAATATGCATTGATTCAATTAAATGAATACATGAAATGTTGAATAAATAAAACATATTAATTACATTTTAATTCATTATTAATTAAATCAATTAAAATGTATTAATTAATCAAATAAATATATCAATATATATTAAATAATTGTTTGATCATATCTAATGAAGATGCAAAGTTGAGAGGTTGTAGGAAATAGAAGTATTTGTTGGTGATAAGTTAATGATGTGATGTGAGGTGAAACATTCACCTGAACACTGAATTGTTTCCATTCAACAGGTGTGTCAGTGACTTGGGCTACAATTCCCTCGTTTCTCAGTCTGGCAGGTGTCCAGGAGTTTGCGTTTCAGTGACGCGCTCCTGTCCTGCGAGGTAACTAAGGTTTTTCCTGTCAGGACAGAGTGTGTGTGTGTGAGTGAGAGAGAGAGCAGGGAGGAAACTCTGCAGCAGTCCTCATTAAAATTCCCTGTCCGTACACTCACCACAGAAAACCTCCTTTTAGTGGGTGGCACCGGCGTCCTGCGCGCCTCTTTAATTGCGCACCACGCATTAACGACTCATCATCATCATCCTCAGCATCGCGGTTTTCACGCTGCCTCTCAGCCAAGAGAGTTTCCTTATTTATGGGCGTCGAGGCTGAGAGAGGAAAAGGTGAGACCCAGCAAAGGTTCAGCAAAGGGTGGCGCCCTGCGCATCTGATCCAGAGCTGTGTCGCTTCCCAGGAGCCGCTGGTTGTAGTTGTGGTGGTGGAGGTGGATGGTGTTTGGAGGAGGAGGAGGAGGAGGTGAGAGGGTTGGATCTCACAGTAACAGTCCGCTCCTGCAGTCCACCGCCGGGGCTTCACTTGTTTCTTGTTGCGGATCACGACTGTGACATTTCTCGGCGGGGACTGGGCAACATGTGCGTCTGGATGGTGTGAAGTGTGACACAGCGGCTTCTGGCTCGCGTTTCTCTCGGATACGTCAAGTACCCGACGCTACGGCGCACCTTGTTTAATAGGTGAGTACACCACTTTATGTCTCCTACATTTGACAGCTCTGCTTTGTGTTTCTCTATATTTTGGATACGATTTGGCTGAAATTCTTTCTGGTTTAAGGGTTTTTTTTTTTTTATGGGCAAGTCATGACAAAAACCATCAAATCACTGTCATTGCTGCATTCATCCAACACTGCAACACATTTGAATGCATATCAGCTCAGAGCTTCATTAATTAATGTATGTAATGATATAGATATTAATCAAAGCAGGAACATGACCATCAGAAGTTGAGCTGCCTCTTGTCAGTCCTGATTAAATTCATAGTTTTCTTGACTCTTCTGATCACGTTTTGTCTCTTTTACAAACCTCAAAAAGAAAAGAAATGTGGTTAAATAAGAAAAATGTTGTCTGAGCTGTTCATTAGACGTTAGGTGACACTTCATTCTTTGGGGAGATTAATGGTAAAGATTCCTTGCAGTTACTGGCTGTCGTCCCAGTTTATTTACAGCAGTGCTAGGTTCTTTTAACTTCCCTAACAAAAAACTTTTAAAAGTTTTTAAAAGAGTGTAAAGAGAGAGGAAGCCATCATTCCCTCAACTAGAAGATCTCATCCTTGAGCTTCAAGTGGTTTATTTCTGAGGCAACATGGCAGCAACAAAGGAAATAATGGAAGAAACTCTCTTAAAACTTAAGACCGCCGCAAACAACAGCATCAACAAATACCCACGTATGAATGAATGTGAAGCTCCAGCTTTGTTTTCAGTGTGATGCTATAGGAGCATGGGTTTAAAGTGTGCACTAATTGAACCTGCCGACCGCTCTCCCCATTGTGACAGGAATGTTTGGCTGCATGTTCTCCACAGAAACCCCCCACTCCCTATTGTTCAGGGTGGGAGGAGCGGGTGAGGGTTGGGTAGGTGAGGTTGGGAGGGATGGGGGTGGGGGTGGGTCAATCCTCCAGTGCCATGTGTGTGTGCAGTAGTTGGGGGGGAGGGAGCGGGGTCAGAGAGGGTATTGACATCTGTAGCTGACAGCTTCCTCGGGGTGAGCTGACATGCTGTGATACCCTGAATGGGTATTAGGGAACATATGAGCAAAGCACTTAACACTAATGAGGACATTTATGCTTCGTACACGCTGATGCACTGGGACCAGACGAAAATCCACAGAGATATCACACAACGCTGACAAGTCTGTTACTATTTATTGAATGCAAATTGATGCATGCAGATAATTTGTGCTTTAGTTTCTTCTTTAGGTTGTTAACTGGAGACGTTTGCATCTTGACATCAATAATCTCGGATGCTGTTGTTTTTTATAAACATTTCACGGGCTTGAATTTCTTTTATTTACATAGTTTGAGGTTTATTTCATCAGTATAGGACCAAATTGAGCCAAGGCTGGTGGGAACACCAACAGTTTTACAGGTGTTTGGTCTTAAATCAATGTATTAGACAAATTAATATGTGATATGATGAATCACATAGGTTATACATAATTGTAGAGTTCATCCTCGGGGGAACATGAATAATAGACTCAAAATTTCATGACAATCCATCCAATAGTTGCTGAGGCATGTGTTGTTATAGAGAGAAAGAAATGGTATCACCAAAGTTTGTATATTCATCCTCTGGGAACCATCAATGCCCAAATGTTGCTAAAAACCACTAATCTCAGCCTTATGGTGGTGCTAGAAAAAAGCCAAGAAATCAGCAAAATCAGTAGGATTCATCCTCTGGGGACCATGACATGGTTGTTGGAACATTTTGTTAAATATTACCTGAGTGTTTATTTGTTCTTGACAGGTTCACAGTTTGTAGAGTGTAGAGTTTATCCTCAGGGGAACATGGACGATGGGCTCAAAATTTCATGACGATTCATCCAATGGTTGCTGAGGCATGTTTTCTATAAAAAGACACAATTGTGAACCTGAAGTTTGCACCATTGGAAGAGTAATGGTGTCACCAAAGTTTGTAGAATTTATCCTCTGGGAACCATGAATGTCTGAACCAAATTTCATCAAGATTGACCCAAATGTTGCTAAAAACCACTAATCTCAGCCTCATGTTGGTGCTAGAAAGGAAAGAAATTAACAAAATCAGTAGGATTCATCCTCTGGGGGCTAGTAATGTCTGTATGAGCTTTCCTGGCAATCCATGGCAGAAAAAAACATGAAATATATGAATTGGTTTCAGCGTTTTGCTATAACATTTAAGACTTTTGTCCCCAAGCAGTTCACAGTTTGTACAGGACGTGACAACAGACAATTGAATAACTAAAACCTCCCAAAAACCTCATGGCAGCTCATCAAGTCAAGACCAGACAAATGATATAAAGGGAACAGGATTTTGTTGGACACAGTTATTCATCAACAAATCCTGCCAATTCAGTACGAAGGAGGGCAGAGTGTCTGTCAGTCGCTTCAACACCTTCCTATTTGGTGTGATATCTACAGCAAACATTAGAGAGAAGTTTCAGAGGACAGCAGGGGAACAATGTCAGCAGCTGCGCTCTTATCACCAGTGTCAGGAAAAGTCTACAGTCACAATGAAAAAACACTGGGAAAATATCAGCTTTCCCATCCAGGGTGACAGACCTCCCTTAAACAAACTTATCAGGGAAGTTCCAGGAAAAGGGAAAATCTGGTCTCTGACTCTTGCAGCCGAAAGTCTGAGCTGATGGGAAAGTTTTTCTGGGAAAGTGGTTACGACAGTGAGAATAAGTTACATATTTGTACATAAGTATTTGTCATGACTGGCAGAGAGTGGTTCATGAAGAAGAATGTGGCCCCTCATGCAACACGGTGTGTGCTCAGGATGGACTTCACACTTTCCTCCGGTCTGACAGAAAATAGCAAGTGGCCAAAACAGGATTTCACCTCAGCGAAAGCCAGCTTGTGCCTGTGATTCTCTTTTTTTTTTCCCGTGTTTTCTAAATGCCACGTAGCATTAACGAAGGCCCCTCAGCTGCTTTCGAAATGACTTTCATTTAAGCCGTGAGGGGGTCTCGTACACAGGAACCACAGGGGGAGGTGCCACGCTGAAAAGCAAGCGAAAAGCTGTTCTATTCAACTGAGAAGAAAAAAATAAAAATTTTCCAACCTCAGCCACATTTGATCCTATCAGCTAAAGAGCGTTCCCATAGGACCTGAAGGAGCCTGGGCTAGTCAGGCAGAACTGTAAAAAAAGGAAAAAAAAGCCTTTCTTTCAAGGCGTTGACATTTGAAGGCTATTAGACTGTTAGACTGTATACAGTAATATCATAGCAGGCTCTGTTTGCCCATTGGGGGGTATCAGAGTAAATAACAAACAAAGCACTTGAGGTCTTGGAAGTAGCAGCAACCTCACCTGCCCTGACTGAGGGACCACAGGAAAGGCAGATAGAAGAAGGAGGAGTTGGTAATGAATAACTAACCATTATGGTGATTAAAGGGGGCGATAGGCACGAGGAGATAAGAGTGTCGTGATCGTCCGAGCATGAGGTGTTTACAAGGGGAATTCCTCACATTCCTCCGTTGCAGCCATGCCACTCCAATCTGCACCTCCACCCACTGATGGTCACTCTCTGTGCCAAGAGGGACCCAAGAGGCAAAAAAAAAAAAAAGAAAGGGCCCGATCGTTTTCTTTTGCTGAGAAAAAGCTGCAGTAATTGTGTTATGTAAGGTGATTTTTGAGCATCGCGTTTGAGTTAGTTCAGTTTGCTGAGGGATACTTAGAGAAGATACCTGGAGAGTTCAGGTCAATGCAAAGGTTTGTTCTTAGCTTTGACTGAGAAAGGGGAAAATGAGCAATGCAACAAATTTAATGAATGTTTGGTCATGAAACATGGTGTTGGACCGAAAAAATTATAATTATCTTTGCCGTCACTAGACCTGTGCTGGGTCTAGGGTTTGGTATTTCATGTGGTGGTTTGACAAAATGACGGCTTTTATACAACGAGAGTGTCAGGTTTATTGATTGGAAACCTAATGATGGTTTGGTCGATCCACCACTTATCTTGACAGCTGTTACGTAGATAGCAATGAAATGCTGTACAAATATCCATATATAGTGGATGAATTCACATTTGTAATGGGTTGGATGAATGTCCATGAAGTTTGGCTCATCAGAATCAAGTGTAGTAAAAAAATTAAATATGTCCAAAACCCAGCCATTATTTTTGCCTCATTACATATTAACAAATGTTAGTGCATTTCAATGCTAAGCTCTTAAAAGATGGTGAACAAGGGAGAGTTTTAGTGTTACAGCCTCACAGAGATGCTATTATATCTCTAGGCTCTGCTTTACCCTGCATTCTTGTATAATAAAGATTTATTCAGAAGAAAAAAAGGTACATATTTCAGTTTAAAATTCAACAAAGCTCCTTTGTGGTCAAATATTTAACCTGCTTAAGTAAACTACAGGATGATCCTTCACCGCTGCACAATAATTCTCATCAGATTGCTCAGTGTTTTAAGGTTTACGTAGCTCGCACACAAGGTTATAAATCTATGAGGCAAGACAGAGAATGTAATTACATAATAGTTTCTTTCAGTAACATTCATCAGGTGATGATTAAACTTAAAATGCAAATTCCTACAAAATAGTTTAAAGTGCATAGACTTGAAAAAAAAATTCTCTGGTGTGGAGGGAAGTCACAAGTTTGAGCTTAAGTCTTTATCTTTATCCTCTGAGTCTGTGAAACTCTTTTTTTATTCTTTGTCAGAAAGACCTTTAAGTTTGTCAGATACGAGTTGTTGTTGTTGTTCTTTACCTCTTCTCTGTTGGGGAGTATTTATTTTGTGTTGTTACCAACTGAGAGTGTGTTTTCATACATGAAATGTTTGAAGATGGTCCCAGAGACGGATGTGATTGTTTTTATTTATTTATTTATTTTTTATTTTGGTGTGGTGTGAGAGTTGTGTCGAATCCATGTGTGAAAAGTGAAACACAGGAGAGATGAGGTCTCCTTTTAGCAACCGGCCCTGTGGGACACAGAGGGTTTCTGTTTTAGGATCAATCAGCACATTTTTTAATGCAGCGCAGATGACTGGGTCTAATAGGATTATGAGAAGGTCTGGCGGGAGGGGAAGTCACCCCCCCACCCCCAGGAGCTGCATGTTACCCCTGCAAAACCAAACCCTGGCTCTTGTTGGAGGGAGGGTAAAGGGTGGAGGTAGGTCATGTGATGAGAGGAGGGGGTTGGTGGGGGAGGGGGGGCAATACCAGCAGGTGTCGGCCGATGATTACAAAGTCTGAAGCTGGGCTCACCTATGAGGATTACTGAGAGCCTCTAATGGACGGTAGGCTGTGACCTCGGCTAACAAGGAAGCAAATCGGCTTCCTCTCACCCAGAAAAGTGCTTGTCTGTCCAATCAAAAAAAAAAAAAAAAAAAAAAAAAGAAAAAGAAAAAAAAAAAAAAAAAGGGATTTGAGCTTCTACTCTCTGGTTTCCCTGGCAACTTCTTCAATCTGGATATTTATTATATCAGCACTGAAGATCTCTCAATAATAAAGGTATAAAGATAATTTCATTTATCAGACGTGTATATTTTGGACACAGATTGAATATTAGGTTTTCTATTTGTGCGACATCTTGAAGCTTTCAATCAGTTAAAAATCAACCTTTTCTAGCGGCCACACTCATTTGATAGAAGCTGCAGATTAAAATGGCACCATATGTCGGGCACTGAAGAGCCCTGTCCCCCGTGGTAGATCTTATTATTGGGTTGCTGTGTCACTGTCAGCATCTAATTGTTGTGGAGGATTGAGGTGATGGGGAGGAACAACTCCCCTATCTTGTCTTAAACGCTTGGTCATCTTTACTTTACTCTGTTCACTAAATCAAAGCGTTTTTTGTTTTGTTTTGTTGCGTTTTTTTTTTTTCCCCTGTAACACACAAACACATGCCTTGTGCATATCTAATCATCTAAAAAGCTAAAGCCAGAATTTGATCCTTGTTTAAGCTGTTTGAGTCCCAGTCGAGAGAAGGGGTAAAAAAAAAATCAGTAGCTCTTAAGTACAGTATATAAAAATCATTGTTTTCTCTCTGGGCCCTGCCCATGCCGCATATGGCTCATTTCATGGCTGTTGGAGACTCTGATTGATGTGTTGAAGAGCAGCGAGGGCCGTCGTTCCTCATGTACGACGCTTCGGCGAGACGAGAGCCAAGTCCTCAGCGAGGTCACATGAGGTAAAAGGAAATATATAGGAGATGGAAGGAGGAGGAGACTGCGACAGAGCCGTGCCTCGTGCCAAAAACACTCTTCATGACAAGAGCACGGGAGAGAGAGAGAGGTGGTTTTCCAAAGGAGCACTTAGGGCAACATGGCTCATATTGTTAAACTCAGAAGCGAGGTAACACCGTGTTTCACTTTGCCGAAGGTGTGACGAGCTCTGACATTTCATCACAGACATTGCATTAACCACCACTGAGAGATTCCTCAAATATGAAACTATTGGCGCTTGTCGCTTCCAATTAGAGACCAGTTTATATGGTTTTACTCCCATTCTCCTCCTCTGTCTCGCTCTCTAGTCGATGAGATTCGTGGCCCCAGGGGGGCTGGAGAGCTGTCTAGTAATCTGAGACGACATTAATACTGAATAAGATGGAGCGAGGTGTCGGCCCCGCAAATTAATTTCCATACACAGAGCAGCAGCGTGTATGAAGGAGGGTTAAAAAAAAAAAAAAAAAAAAAAAGAAAAGCTGCACAGTGATTTCACAGTGTGATTTCACCTGGTATGTGTTTGTGGTTGCTGTGGCAGTGATGGTGGTTTGTGGCGAACTACATCACCATGGAGACAGTGGCGTTATTGTGTAGGGAGGACGTTTGATGCTGGAGTGAGTTCAGGATTGGCAGCAGAAAGGAGCAACATGGCAACAACAAGAATGTGACCGGACAGACGTCTGGCTTGGTGACAAAACAAGAAACTTGGAAACGTTTCCCCCTTTTTTTTTTTTTTTTTTTTTTTTTTTTTTAGTGTCTTTCACATTTATGTCTCTGCTTGGTTCTGGCCCTGACCCCACTTATACTACAAGATTCATGCTCACGCCCAGATTATCTCATATGTACCGAGGATGGCAGCGTTGCAAATGACAGGAAGCACGAGCCAAATGAGTCAAACTGCTGCTGAACCTCCTCCTCCTCTTCGCTGAAGGGGAGACTGTCCATTGGGGAGAAGAGATGACTTGACGTTTTGGGTTTGTCAGAAGCTGCAAATAAATTGGACACAGTAGTGGCTGCGCAGGCTGTTTGTGCTGTAAAAACACTGCAGCCTGCTGTGGTATACGATATGTCAAACATGCTGTAGTAACCGCAATGATTTTCTACTCTCTCTCAACGCTGTAATGAGAGTTTATGCCTCTGGTGCGGCTGCTGCTGTTATTCCATCTCTTTCTTGTTTCCTTGCATAAGTCTACAAGGATAATATCAGTGTTTTATTTCTGTCCCGGTTGGTTACTGGCACTAACGTTAAGAGAGTTAATAATAATACACAATTAAAAATGCATGTCCCTGAGTTCTCTGCACACATTATCTAAACGAACTGTAGGCTGACCAGATACATCGCTTAATGCTTTTTTAATGAAGACGACTTAAAACAAAAGTCAACGATGTAATGAAACACAGCGTTGCTATCCTCCGCATCATGTCCAATACTTAATTATCCATGGATCCTTTCTGTGTGGGTGTGTTATTTGAATCAGGAAAGATGGACGTAGCTAGTGACCATGAAAAAATACTATATAGAGAGGTAATGCTGAATGTGAATACTATAGTTCAGGGCTTCGTGTCTATTGTTTGAAAAAGCTGAGCAGAAATAAGAAGCTGAAATGATCCTTAATGTGGTTTAATCTCATCCTGACAGTTGTAGAGAGGATTACAAAACCTAAACTAATGTTAAGAATGTGTTTTTCATGTTCTGTAAACTCGTCGGCTGTGATTTGTTAGAAATGAACCACGACTTGTGAAACCACTGGAATTGCGACTCACACAGCTTTTGTCGTCTGCGGTACAGAAGTAATCTCCTGCAGGAATTGTCGCCACAGCAACTCTTAAAATAATGTTAGTGAGGTTTGGCCCGGCTCCTTTGCTTTCCCCTTGGCGCTCACTTCATTCTTCACTCTTTCACTAATAATAGACCTGACTGCTCATCCCGCCGTATTGTCCCATGCCCTTACCACACACACACACACACACACACACAGACAATGAGCATCACACAGACGAGAGAAGTGGCAGCGTGATGGAGGAAGAGACACCTGCACATTCTCTCCCAACCGTCTCTGTCTGCCCCCGGGGCCAACCATTTGACATTTAACTACGATAGCCGTAAACAGGACGCTGGAATGCCATTGACATTCATTTCGTCTGGTGCAGTTTTTTTTTTTTTTCACTGGGTGGGTTTTGTCTCTGTGCAGCTTTGCTTAGAGGAGGTTTAAACCTCAAACATGATACTCTCTGAGTGTAACAACACTGTGAGGGACGTAGAGATCATCTTGATGTTTGGGAAATTGTTGAGTATATTCATCACTCAAAATAAACTGTTGTGAAATCGTGAATAAACAGTAGCACAATTATGCTGATTTAACTGCTGAGTTACATCAAAAGTGTTAAAACTTTCAAAAAGCTTCGTAAGAAGATCATTTAAATCATTATCAACTATAAAACTTCAGTTTTTGTGTTTATTTTTTTCAAATAATGTACAGAAACCTGAATAAGGTATTTTACTGTAAAAAAAAAAAAAAAAACCTGAAAAATCTAAAGTTAAGATAAAAGTATCTGCAACATGTAACAGTAGCAACAAGAGCAACAGCTAGTGGCTTAATTTGCAGTAAGCTAATTTCAGATTCACTAAACAGCTGTGATAAAATAATTTTGCTACGAGGACATTTAGGATGTCGACTGAAAGATTTTCCTTTAAGAAATCTGACAAAATGAAGGATTTAACGCCGTCACTTAAACTGCTATGAAAACATGTCAGTGGTTGCAAAATAGGCTACATGTCGATACTTAGTGAGTCAATACTTCTGTTTTCCCTCTAAAATCAACTTCATCAGTCACTTTTATGTTGAAAGAGATGAAATAATATTTCTTTAATGTTTCTTTACACCTTTAAATTGGACCCATCTATTTTCAGAGATGATTTCTAAAAAATGTTGATTGATTTTGCAAGAAACAACCTTGAGATACTTTGACAACTTACTTTCAATGGATCTCAACCTATTTTTTTGTGATGTTAAATATTTCCTTGAAAACACTAAACATGCTATGTTTTTATATATATATATATATATATATATATATAGCTTATTAATTTCTGCAGCAGAGTAAGAAAGAAAGAAAAGAAAAAACCTTACTAAGACTCTTTTTTTTTTGGATTATCATTATATTTATCTCCCCAAGGAGTTCAGATCAAGATTAATGATGATTCTCTCATGTTGCTCATTGTTTCACCTGTTGCAAGTCAGAACAAGAGGCTGTGTATCATCTGGATATTACCACTTAATCATAGACTCTGTGAAGCAAACCAAACAAATCATCCACCAGCTCTGCTCTTCACTCTTTATCTTCAGTGCTTCATCTCCAACGTACCATGTCGCCAAACCACCGCTTCATCCATAATATTAAACCCTGCTGACTCCTTCTCACTGTGTGTGTGTGTGTGTGTGTGTGTGTGTGTGTGTGTGTGTGTGTGTGTGTGTGTGTGTGTGCGCTCGGTGTCACAGATCTCATCCACTTCATGCTGAGTCTGGCTTGTTCCTCTGCTGTTTACCTATTCATTAATTCAGCTGTGAGTGATGGCACAGGCAAACCCGTGCTCTCCATCCTCTGGTAATTAAACGTCTGTTGGTGAGACATTTTTCTCCTGGAAAGCATTTTAAAAATGGATACACGTGAGCACATGTGCACACACACAGACACACACACACATATGTTCTGTGAGACGGTGCCGGTGGGTGTCCCGGGCTGGTGTTGGTAATTAGCATGCTGAATGGTTGCACTGATTGCTTCATTATTTCTGCGATAGGCATCTGTGTGAGATATTTGATGGATGTTGCATGTTTAACAATAATCCATGCTCAAACTATTTATATGTGCATCACCGTCTTTAAACTTTTGTATGTGAACGTATCTAATTTACTAAAGTTGAAGCGTTTTACGCCCTGATCCTCTTGCGCCACATTTTCTCAATGCAACACCGTAAGTTTGACGACATCAACCACCGTCACTCACCATCAACGTGTTGTGTTTGTTTAAGAGAGGTTTCTAAATGTGCATCAGGACTCAGGTCCTCTTCAGTTTTGCAGGAAGGATTTTAGAAAAATGAATCCAACTAATTGGTTTGTTTTTCTCACAGCGACTCGGCTCGATGCTGCGGGCGGGAGGGCAGTTATCGGCCTCGTGGCCCAGTTTCACAGACAGATTATTTTTGAGAAATTAGTTTCTCAACATGGGGTTTAAATTGTTGACAGCAATGTTTACAAGGGTTTTAAAGTTAAGGATGTGTTTGAAGGTCTTTTATTGATGAAGATAAGATGAAAGTAAACAAGATAATTGTGCATCTAAAAGCAAATACATATTGTTACTTTTTATACAACCAGAGTTACTTGTGCCTATCGGCTAACACGCTGCTAGCACAACATGCTAGTTGCATGAACACAATGATGTTTTCATTTAGCTGCAGGATTGATGTAGCTGTTAGCATAGTTGTTTTAGTTGCATAGCAGCTTTTTTTCTGGTTCGAATCATTGTACAATTGATTTGTTTGCTTTGTGAACTGTTTCACTTTCTGCTCTTGGAAATTAATGTTCAATTTTTGCAGTAAATAACTCAGATTAATCTTCGCAAATGTCTCTTTTCTTGTAGTGACTTTGAACCTGTTGAAATTGTGCCTCTTCTAACACATCTTCATTTCTTAATTTGCTGCTTCTTTCACAACAATATTTGCACCACATGGTGCCGTTTGCTCCGTGATATTAATCCAAATTATGTGTCACAACTCTCCCCCTCTCCAAACACCCCCCTCCTCTCCTTATAACCAGGACTCCTACCGGACTTTCCTCAGTATGATCTCACTTTAAAATGTCAACCCTGTCACGCCACCACTCCCACTCCGTCACATCTTCTGTCATCTCCAGGTAAACATCAGTCCAGGGGCCGCAGGGAGCTTCGGGCTCAAGTCATTACAGCTTCTTCTTTTTTAAATGGAGTTTAAGCTTCAACCTCATATTCAAATATTACCTCTGTAATCATGTGTCCCTCACCCATGTCCGGATAAAGACCGAATCACCTCCGGAGTGTGCAAATCACAAACATGCAAACATCTTGGAGTGGTGTGTTTTGCACCACATTCAAATTATATCTGGTGTAATTGTGTTATTAGACCTTTAGTGGGTTTGGAGGATTGAGTATCTGGTGCTGCTCATCTATGAGTAACTTCTCCAACGCAAGGCCACTTGTTCTTGTCGAGATTTGTCGCCTGTCAGACTGAATCACATGGAAAAGGTCTAATTGCCGCGATGTGTGTGAGTGTGTTTGTATGTCGGAGTAAGTCAGACATACTCTTAGGAGCTCACGGCTCTTTGAGTTAATCCGTCTCAGTAATAGTGGGGGTTGGAGCAGAGAGAGGAGGAGGAGGAGGAGGAGAACAATACAACATCTTTCCTTTCATATCTGTGGCTCCGGACACGTGGTCAGAGCCCGGCGGGAAATCTCTGGACCTTGGACGTTCTCTGCGGATGTTGCTCCTCTCGTTCGCTTGTCCCAGCTGGCTCTCAGCAGTTTCTGCTGCAACGCTCAAGGAAACAAGGTACAATACGCTCTCCTCTCCACAAAAAACATCCTCCCCCACTGATTTTCGTTCCTGCCATTGTCACTAGACAAGAGGCTGCGTCAAGAGGTAATATTAGGGATGTGTGTGTAGAGTAAGGAACTTCCTGGACTTGTAGTTTTTTCGCCTCACATAGTCGTGCGCCTTAACTGTTGTTTTGTAGAAAGCACGTTTGCTGTCCAACACAGACAGGAAGTGCAAACACTCTCGAAACAATATGTATTTCCTGCTTCGTATGTAAATGTAAATTCTTGTGGACTGTGTTTCTACCTCATGCACATTCCTGAAGATGCCAAAGGTCTCTGTTTCCTGCCCTGCTCGTGTTTGGGTCATAGACACTCTTAGTCAGATTAACAGATAATATGTTGACAGGAAGGAGTGAATTCCAGCACCTATTGTCACATTTTTTTGGACCCTTAGATCTTGAAATTCCTATTACACCATTGGGATTTTTTTCCCCGAAATGAGTCATTTCCTATCACGGTTACCTCAGCTTCCTTACTGGCCGTGGTTGTGGTTAATTCTCAGGTGTAAAAGATGCAAAGCATTTTTTCTTTTTTTTATTTCCCAACTTTTTTAGGTTGTTTTCTTTAAAAACAAATGCAAATCAAAGAAAGAAGTTCTCTCTATCCTTCTTTATCTTCAAGTCGTGTTTGGGAAAAAGAGACCACTGACTGTGGGTTGGGAACCACTGGATCTATTGCATTACTTTATGAAATTTCATCATTAACGCTAATGATCACTCAAACCGCTGTGACCCAATTCAGCCCAGAGTTTGTTTTTCGCCTTCACTGCCTCAGCGTGTTGAAATAAGGACACTGTCCCGCCCTGTTACATCTGTTATGTTGATTTTTAAAGGGATTAAGCTTCTTTATGGTATTACGCTCGTCTATGTTGTTAGCAACTCCAGGCATCTTATTTTGCATTAAATAAAAAACTCAGAAGAAGAAGAGGAGACTTGCCTCACACCTGGAGGGCGGTACAAGTCTTGATTTGTCATTTTGTGCCACTGTATTTTTAATCTCTCGCCCTCAAGTCCAATAAAATAGCTACTTATACTTCTGTCATATCTGAACTGTTTTAATATCCGTCCATTCATCAGAGCTTTTCTACATATAAGGGCAGTTCAGCTGAGGTCCATCGATGTATGAGACACTGTGGAGGCCAACTCTCCTCAGAAACAGCCTCACGTTGGGGGACTTCTGCAGGGAAGCACTTTGACAAATGGTCAACTCTCAGTTTTATGTTGCAGCCAGTTCTCCTACAATGCACTAATAGTGCATCTAGTCTCACCGGGCCCAAAAGTTTTCACTCCATGTATCAAAGCTCGGGCTTCTGTTCATGCTTTTTCTGCGATAAAGCATCTCTGGCTTGCTTTTCAACAGTTTTACCTGCTCAGTTTGAGAGGGCAAGGTGCGTTTGGGGAAGGACTTGTGTTAACTGTGATGCCCGCTGGGAAGTAGGAGGATGGATGGTGGCTGACAGCACCCTCGGTGTTACTGTGCTGCTGCTGGGTCATGCTATTTTACTGTGGTGTCGGCTTGTCTGTTTGTCTCAGTTTTAAAAAAATCTCCAGAGGAGCATCATCTTTATATCTTTAATAACTTTAGCTAAAAATATCTACCTAAACTGAGCACTATATATCTACCTTAACTGATCAAAGCAGAGATTGAACAGTGACATGTGATTTGATTGGATGAGACTTTATTAATCAATATGAAGCAGTAATGTAAAACGGAAAAGCAAAACATGTACATTAGCTTGATCATATAGATTTCTTTTTATGGCTGGCTAAAAAGAGCTGGCAGCAGTAGTCAGGTTGTCTGTCTGTACGTCCTCTTCTTGTGAAACAATATCTCACTAAAGCCACGAAGAAATCTTTTTAAACTCAGCACAACCATTAAGTCAGACTCAAGGATGAACAGATTAGATTTTAGTGTCTAAAGATCAAAGGTTAAAGTCACTGTTACCTCATAAATCATGTTATTTGGTAACTATGACCGCACACATCATTTTGGTTATAACTTGTGAATTTAAGCCATTCATTTTAGTCAGCATATTATTTTTGCAGTGTTGTATAAAGTAGTTGAAAGTCTCACTAGAGTAGAAGTACAGATACTCGATCAATAAATGACTTTGGTAGAAGTTGGAGTCATCGACTAGTATGATACTCAAGTAAAAGTCTTCAGGTATCTAGTATTTACTGTACTTAAGTATGACAAATAACCTATAATTAAATGTACCTAAGTAATGAAAGTAAAAAGTTTATCCAACACTGTAAAACATGGAGCCTATAACAATCTTCATAGACAATGTCTTGCGTGTGAACAGAAATATAAAGGTTGTTCTTTTTTTTCTCCAACATTTCTGCTTGATATTGGTTTTTTTTCTTCTTTTTTTTTAAGTTTCTCCATCATCCACCTTTAAGATGGAGTCTACATCAACCCTCAAACATGGTGTAGATGGTCTAAACAGTCACAGGTCGACTCAGAGTGAACTGGAGCGGTAGAGAAAACACCACATTTCATTTACTCTGGTTTTTGCAACGACACTGAACATTGAAAATGTGTCAGAGTAAAAGTATGAAATTAAGTTATAAAAGAAATGTAGTGAAGTAAAAATGAAAGTTGACAGAATAAAGAAAACTTCGGTAAAGTACAGATACTCCTAAAACATACTTAAGTTAAGTTTTTTCCCTCATTACTATACAACATATACTGTATTTTTTCTACTAACCTGATTTTAGGATTTCTTGAAAATCAGTGAAGTTAAAATTAGGGCAGATGTTTAAGGTCAAACTCACACTGGTGGCATTTCTTTGTCTTAAAGCAATTGAATATTCATGCAGAAATTTTCCTTGGTGCAGTTTGAATAAATTCATATTAATGTCCCACTTGGATGTTAAGATCATAATCCAACAAATTAGTCACTCAACCAAGAACTGTAGCTCGACAAAGTGCCTCATAACCTTCGGTGGCAGACAGCGAGGTGTGACAGGTGTTGGAGCTGCAGTGGACAGGCTGTCAGATGGAGGACGACCACGTCATCTGTGTTACAGGAAATCTGATGTGCAGGGTTAACATCCACCGCTCAATCACAAGTTCTTAGACATAATATATTTCTGTTCTTCCACCATCAAAGCAATCTGCTTATTATACTAAGTGATATTCATGGCTTTGTAAGTGAATTAAGAAGCTTTTTGACCTTGACAACAGTAAATGTACCTCTTTCTCCTCTGCAGCACCTACATTGTTGGTACTAATCTCTCACTGTTTCTACCCTTTTTTCACTTAAAACACAAAATGCTTTATAAAACTGTGAATATTTCTTGCTGGATTGAGTGTAGGAGGGAGGTAAAGCAGGTCAGGTGTAGCCTCAGATATATTTTCTGTCCATCTGATGCCGGAGCAGCTTTTCCAGGGATCAGTAACAGACATGAGGGGATAGAGGACATCGTCTTATATCGACTGTTGTTCTGTGAAGCTTTGTGTCGTGGAAGAAGCAGAAAATCCAGATTTTTTTGTGGTCAGTCTTCCACACTATCCATATCAGTCTACCACTGAAACATTTTCTGTGAAGAAATATAAATGTATTCATACTGTAGGTGAAGGAAACCTCCGCCAGGCGGAGGCTGATTAAAAATAGATAGGGTTCTGTATTTCGTCACATATCAACCCAAGTTTGATTTTCATCGTCTTTTGAGCTTTTGAGGTAAATTATCATGTTGTTTTGTGATGCTGGGAAAGCAGTGTACATTATGTTTATCAAATACAGTGCAGGCTGCTTTTTAAACTTTCAATGTTTTGGGGGTTGTTTGTGTATTTGTCTCATTCTTTTGAATATCTTCTGATATTTTTTATGATCTTGGAAACACTTGGAGGAAATCGTTTAAAACAAACAAACTTCCACTTGTACTCGAGGTTGAACTGATTAGATTTTACGTAGCCATAGGTTGAAGAGCTACATGTTGAAAAACATGTTTTTAGCTCTTTGAACATCATATCTGCGAATACACAGACTGATTACATTTTGGTCAGAGGTTAAAGGTCAAGGCCACAGTGACCTCACATTGTTTTGATCATATATTCAGCTGCAGTTTGGTGACTCTAGTTGGCTAAAAGTTTGTAATGAGAGATAATTTTCTCCATGATCACTTATCTTAAATTAAATTGATTGCTAATGTAAACTATTGATTAGTGCAGCTTTAAATAGTAGAGTGCAACAGCTCCATTTACTGTCACTGGCTACATATCTTAAATTTGAAGTTACTGACGCTGATCTGGCATCACAGATTCATTAATGTCGATCAGCTCTAGATTGGTATAATTTCCTGTTACAGTAAAACTGAGCAGAGTTTTCCGACCATCAAAGAGTCAAGCGTTGAAACTGAAACTGAAACATAAACACATATATTTAACATTTCCTGTGCTTCACTGGAAGTCGATGAATTATTTATTATAATTTTATTTTTTTTAAAAGCCTGTTCTCTAGTTTCTGTGCAGCTTTTAAACGCCCTCTTTGAGTTCAAGGGAAGTCAGAGCATGAAGACCAAGACTGGAGTTGAGAGATGAGAGAACAAAACGAGGAAGATACTTATTGGGATGAAAGCGTGGCGTGACATTAAAGGAATGGGGAGCAAAGAGAGAGAGAGAGACGAGAGATGAAGGAGTGAAAAGAGGCCTTGCAGCTCGGAGCATCTCTGCAACATCAAGCCCCGTGTTAGAGACGCTGCTGGAGATCCCTTCACCGAGGAGTAACAGCCTCTCATTCTGACATCTTCCTGCTTCAGGGACTTAGACAGTCACGCTCTTATGCAAAGTTAGTCCATCATTCCCAGCCACGATCCATGAAGAAGTTATCACTAAACAGACTCAACTAGAACTGAGTGAGCTTCTTGGATGCTAAAACTAAAAGCTGTTGGGAGTTTTTTGAAAGAGTCGCTGCTTTCGAGTGGTGATAAAATCTTTGATTGATGAGGTTAAGTGTCTCATCAGAGGTCTTCTATCCTGATGTAAATTTGGATCTTTGACAGCCATTATGTGGAGGATTATGTGCTTGTTATCCGTTACTGTGGCCTCACTGGTCCGATAATCAATGTAGCCGAGCAGCGGAGGCAGACCCTACATATCAATCTGTCTGTCAGCCTGACAGCGTCCGGCCGCGCTGTGAGATGTAACAGACAGAAGCCAAACATGAAGCTTTGATCAAATGTTTTTCCCCCAGGGTGTTGGGTTTTTCTTATATATGAAAGAGAAAAAGGGCTTGATTTGATTTTAGTAAACTTTTTTATTTTATTTATTTTTTCAAGGCTGCTGATCAGAAACCGGCGTGTATAAAAGATCTTTTGACCTGCTCCTTCTCTCGTCTCGCTCTGTTTTTGTTGAACAAACCAATAAGCGTCGCTTTGTGGACACAGCAGCTCATTTCACTTCATTAGAGCACAATAACAAGGAAAAGAAGAAAAGCTTGTAAGATAAATCAAATAATTCTTGTGAAAACAGACGCTCTGAAAAGAAAGAAAGCTTTTCTGCAGTTGTAGTGTGATCATGAACACACACACACACACACACACACACTGCTGTGTTAGGATTGTGTCTGCAGTGTGGTGCATTACTCATTCAGTGTGTGTTGTAAATTTAACTGTCACCCTCAAATCCCTTTAACCTCCTTTTTTTGTTTGTTTTGTTTGTTTTTTGCGGCCGTGTTTTTGATTGTGTTACAGGTTGTGACAACTGCAGCGCGACTTGACGCACAGTAGTTTCACGTTACTCTTCATCATCGGCGAGTCAGTCATTCAGTCGCGGGGGGTGGAGGGGGTCATGTAAGGACGTAGACAGAGAGAGAGAGAGTGACGGAGATAGAGGGGGGGATATTTACAACTCAGACAGTAGCGATGGTGAGCTGCATCCCAATGTCTGCTCCTTTTACTGCCTGGCTCAATAACTCTCCAGAGAGGAGGAATAAGCCTGAGTATTTGCAGGTATTATAAGACTGTAGGTGTGTGAGTGTGTGTGTGTGTGTGTGTGTGTGTGCGCATGTCTCCTGCTAGGATCGTCTTATAGGAAAGGACAACATCTAAAATGTTTTCTTCTTCTGGTGCAGTTTGTTTTTGTACTTGTCCCACATTCGTCAACTCTGGCAAATGTGTATTTTTCCGTAATAGATTTCCCTGTAAGTTGTTATTGAAATCAAAGCTGTGACTCTTTGATCCTGGAGATGACTCTTCACTTGTCTGCCAGCATCATAACGGCTGTTATACCACAGGGGGGGAACACGGCCAATGAATTTTTCCCGTGTGCTGTCGGCCCGTCAGGTTCAACACTAATCAAATCAATCCGCCTTCTCCCTCTCAGTCTGTCCAAGTGCTGGATATTCACTTTGGTGGTGTCCTCTTTCCAGTGATATAACAAGTCTGTCACAGGTTCCTCCCTCGGGGCTCTGTTACCCGCCTCGCTCTTTGTTCTCCAACCCGACCTTAGGTGTGTGTTACACGCCGTCGACGAAGCCCCCACCACTGATTCAATCCCCTGCTGAATCTGTCAGACAGTCTGGCCGCGGCCTCGGTTTTTTTAATGACTGCATGGTGTGAGGCGGTGAAGCCGTCTGAGTCTGACACCTTCTGTTACAGAGTCAAAAAAAAAAAAGACAGAAAATGTTCGAATTTGGCTTGAACTGAGACTTGACGTGGTGGAAACTTTGTTCCATGAAGACTCGACACTTGACTGCTTAGAGACGTGACTTACTAGAGACCAGACTCCCTGAATCTTTGATTTAACCACAGTTAGGTCTGACAGTCGTCACTGTTGTTGGACTTGAAGATTTGACTTAAATGGTTCTGGGACTAGGTCAGAAAATTGAAGATTAAACTGTGTAAAGCAAAAATCCCTCTGTTTCTAACTGGTCCTTACTCAGACCAGGCCCACAGGACTTGACTTTATTCTCTCCTCTGTAGGAAGTAAAACAACTCTGAACAGGAAGCTCACACTGTAAAACTTTCTGCTCCGGTAGCAGCTACAATTCTGCAGATATTGTAGTTGGCTCCCATTTATCTCTACGCTACACATGTGTTCACGCACCCACAGATACTTCTTTGGCCGTGATTTCTCTGAAAAATTGCTTTAGTCACCGGTCCTGGCTGCGTATATGTATGTGTGCTGAGTAATGAAGAGGTCGATGATGCTGATCTACTCCTCCTCCTCCTCACTTGCCCCTGAGCACAGGTGACCTGCTCTTCCTGAGTGGGAGTTCTCCACTAAACGAGTTAGAAATTCATTCATCCTGTGTGTGAGAGCTGCTGTGGCAGGTTTCTTCATTGTTAAAGTGATGAGAGAGTGAAGCTGAATTTTTTTTTTTGGCATGTGCGAAAGAAGCTGAAAACACAAGAAAAAAACAAAACATCTCAAATAACAGCAACTAACTCGCCTAAAGAAAAAATCCTGTCCTGGTATTTTTGCTGCGTTCCTTCCACACTATCCACTATTGACACTATCCACTAAGTGAATCATCTTCAGTGCTGCACTGTCCTGCTTTCTCAGTACTGACATATACAGTATGTTAATCTGGGGACTAGGACCAAGACGTGGATGTGACCTGACAGCTTGTTCATTGAGCACATAAAATCTAAGAGACTGGCATCACAGAAATATGAGCAAAATCCAAGAGGTAACTGGTTACTGCTCATCCATCTTATGTCATGTTCGGTCAGTACCATAACAGTGAAAATAGTAAAACTTAATAAAATAAAAACTTAATAAAAACTGAGGCAGGTGGATGGAAACATGATTGAAGCTGCTTCATTGAAAGCCCTTGTCAGACCTAAAGGCAGATGATGTCTGGCAGCTTTTTTTAATATTAATGAATCATAATTGAATCAATTCAGAAAATCAGTAGCAATACTCCCTTAAACATATGCAAATAAAGAGTCTCATTACACCACCAGGCTATTTAAGTTGGTGTGAGACGGTGTTGGGAAGGACGTTTCATAAAACAGCAAAATCAAATCTGGACCAAGGGATATTTAAGGATAAGATAAAGGGTGAAATAGCAGTAAACTACTTAGATGTAATGACTCAAGCAAAGTTACTTTTCTGCATCAAAAGTTAAAAGTCTTTAGTATCAGAAACCTTTTGCTTGGAGGTTTAAACAATGATCTGCATCAACTGTGTGTGCAAATATTCCTATTTTGACCAAATATAGCCTATAATATATAAACATAAATGCAGAAAAAAAGTAGAAATGAGAAATGATTGGGTTCTGAAGACCCTTGAGGGGATGTGAAGTGGGTTCAGTCTTTATGTCACTATCAGCCACTTGTTCCATGTGTAATTATTCCAGAGCTCAGGAATCAGAGTAAGACTCTCTACTTGTTTCAGTGTTTGTTTTAAGAAACTATGTTTTTAAGCTACTGTCACTGTGTAACTATCCTCTCGCTGGCGTGTAACCATGTGAGATATTGTGGCGACCGGTTCAGACGTGGGAGATTGAGGTGTGCCGTCCGGTTTTATGGTCAGAGTGAAGTGCATGCTGGGAGTCTAATGTTCTTTTAATGGCTGGTGTGTTGCTGTGCCGCCGGGGAGGTGCCCGGAGGGTGGGAGAAAGAAGGAGGGAGAAGGGGGAGGTGATTGATAACCCGCGCTCCCTCCGCCAGCCTTCATGACACAGCATCAGCAATTCATCCTGCCAGGTTTACCACCGAGGGCCACGACTGACGGCGACACAGTGACTCAGCGATACCGACGTATCTTCACGGATGGAGGGGTTAGACGTCTACCAGGAAACCTTTTCTTGCTGCTCGCATTTAATTTGAGTCTGTTGTTGCATTGAATAGATTCTCGTAATCAGTCATTGTTGTGTTGTATGTCCTGGCTTGACAATTAAGTTATGAGAGCCCTGGAGTCTCTCTTAGTCTTGAGTCACTTGCAGTGGATTTTAACCCTTGTTTCATAACTGAATTGTTTGTAATCGTCATCACTAATCAGCCTCAGTCTTACGTGGTTGGTGCCAAGCAGCTGGATGTTTTGCACGGCGTCACCGAAATGTGCATCAACACCAGAAGCAGAGGTTTGATAAAGTATAAAGTCTTGAGTCCTGAGTCACAGCTACAGTCTCAAGCCACAAGTGCAGGAAACACATGGACACAGTGAGTCCACAGCCACTGTGTTATCAGGGGCTTGTTTGCTGATTTCCATCAAAGGGTAAAACAGCATCAAAGGAAAAATGGACGCCCTCTGTGTGTGTGCACGTCCCCTGGGTTGCTGTTGAAGGGCAGGGCCGAGGAAAGCTGTTCTTACAAGTCTTCGCTTTGATGAAATTACTGGTACAGCGCAGCTATAGATCTGCTGCGATCATACTCTAAAGTCTTAAAAATGCTGAATTCTCCCTAAAGCAGCGGCAGCGTTGCAGTTTCATTCATTCTGAATAAGTTTTCTCCTCTGAATACAGCTTTGTATTTTGCTGTCCAGTTACTTCAAAGCCTCAGCTTTTACACTTCACCTCTCTTTATTCTGCACCTTCCTCCTCACAGCCGAGCTGGCAGAAATAATTCTCCAGGTCATGAAAAGGGATAAGCCGAAGTATGAGAGCGTGGCATCAAAACCGGAGAATGAAAAGCATCAGTTTTGATTGGAGGTTCGGTTTATCAGTTTGACCGTGAGAGCCAGAACGTTGTAGTTCACACCGTTGTCGTTGACTCCCACACTTCCCTTCTCTTCCCTCCTCCTCTCCTCTTGTTGTGGAAAAGCTCTCAGGCAGCAGCCGCTGTGGGCGAGGAGCCAGCCTGCTGTCACGGCCTCTATACATAACCGCAGAATGGAGGGAAGTCCAAAATTAAAAGCATTGTTATCCCTGTGGCTGGTGTCCACTGTGAGATGGAGTGACAGGCGTAATTCATTGCACCGTCTCGGGTGACCTTGGCTTTGGCCTCTCGTCTGACCCTCTCCTCTATAACCACACACTATTTAGAGCTGCAGCCTGGGACCTTCAAGAACCAGAACCAGGACCTGTGCGGAGTCCCGACGGTTGTCACAGTTTTTATAAATTCCCCATTTTTTTTCCATTTTTTTCCCCCTACAATTGTTTGATCCCCAAAGTGTCCTTGTGAATGAATTTGAATGTAATGTACTATTAGGGTTGCTATGGTGACGGCTGCCGTCTGCGTGCATGTCAGTTGCCATGCAACTTTTTTCCCTCCTCCCCGCTAGAAAGCTCAACTGCTGTGTGCAAAGTGCCGATCTGACAAGGTTTGTCTATTTTTTTTTACCTATGAATCTTTCCAGTATTGCTGAGTGATGGAGTTGGTGGAGGGCAGGTGTTATATACTGATACCGGCCTCTATAAATAAAATCATCCTTGAATTCACTGCTATTGGCTTAGAAAGGATGTAAACATATATTTATATTCTTGAACTTGCATAGTTACTCAAAGTCATGTTCTTCAGGGTCTAGCAGGTGTTACGGCATCACTACACTGGAAAAGAAACACGTTTGTTGTTTTTGGGACATAAACTCACCACATCAGCCACCTCTTGCCTGTAGATGGATAATTTTCTCCCTGTTGCATTTCTAATTTTCCCAGCTCAAACCTTCAGGTCCCAGTAGTTTGGCTCATGTGATAATGTGAAAACCGTCTTACTCTGCCGTCATTCACCCAAACAGTGAAGGACAGCAGGTGTTAGACATGAGGAACATGTGTTCAAGCAATTATAATTGTACATGTACATGTCTACACCCTCTCCAAACTGTACAGAGGCCAATATCAGTATCTAAGTTGTATGAGGCGTTTACAACCAGGACATCACTTTAAAAACAAAAGAAACATATTGTTGTTGTACTTATTTGTTGTTGTGCAGTTTGGATAATTTTTTCCCTGTTGCATTTTTACATTTTGGCCCTTCAAGGTCCCAACAGTTCAATCAATGTCCACCTTATAATCTAAAAATGTTGAAGTTTGGTGAAGGTGTAGACATGGATTTATATACTTGGATGAACATAGTTAGAAATTTGTTGTTGTTTTTATGTTGTCTTTATGATATAAAATCATCAGTTCGCCTAGTTCATTATTTTCTACCTGTTGAATTCATGCCCAGGTATTAGAAGACATTGTGACATGCTGCTGCATTGGAAAAGAAACAAGCAGTTGTTGTTTTTATGTCTTTTTCATGGCCACCCCTAGGCAATAAATGGATTGTTTTCTGCCCAAACGTTTGGCCAAACCTTCTGGTCTCATCAGTTCAGATTGGATCTGATGTCCTCATTATAATCTGAAAACTGTCTTACTCTGCCTCCGTTTAATGGTTGTTGGAGCACAAATAGTGAAGGAAAACATGTGATTTGATTTTGATTTGGAGGAGGTGTAGACATGCATTTATATTCTTTGACACACAGTTAAAAACTAACTGCTCAAAGTCATGTTCTTTATGTCCTGATCGTTAAAAAACACACAGTTTTGTTTTTATGTTGTTTTCATGATACAAAACTCTTTAGTTGTAAGCTATAGATGGGTTGTTTTCTGGCTGTTGCATTTCAGCCTTTCAGGTCCCAACGGTTCAGATCTGATATCCATCCTATAATCTGAAAACAGTCTTACTCCGCCTCCATCAACCCAACTGGAGTCTGTAGTACAAGTAACAAAGACATAATCTCTCACCGGCTTCCCCGGCACTGGATCTGAACTCAGGTTTCTACAGCAACAATCGAGTGTTTAGCCTTGCAGAAACAAAACTGTCAGCAGTTGCCGGTGAACCTCTCATCCTGTCCCAAGGTTTTGGCAGCAGCGCGACCCCGACTGTCATCCTGTATTATCTTTTACCTGCATGTGTGTGCAGAGCTGAGCTATGATTCAGCTCCTCAGCAGGAGGCCAGAGCAGCCCGTCTTTTGTCCATAAAGCTCGTCCTCCCCTCTCCGCTCTTGCTCGGTGATAACAAGTAAAAATGAAACACTCCCTGCCAATACCTTCTCACCAACCACCCCCTCAGCCCTACAGCCTAACCCCTTCGTGCCCTGCCAATTAAAGAGCGTGTCTGGGAGCCGGCGCTGGGCATCGCAGCGCTGATGAGGTGTAATCAGCGTGAAGGGGCTCAGCTGCTCTCTTCACACCCTGCCACTGTGCTCATTAGGCCGAGAACATGATGCTTAAAAATAAAAACTAAAAAAATTAAAGCACGTAGAGACTCCAGAGTTGCTATAACTGCAGCATTATGATGTTGCTCTGAGCAGATGCTCTTGTGGGTTCAGGGCAGTTGCAGCTAATGTAATTTCTTCAGATGTGAAACTGGAGAAAAACTCATTTTCTGCGGCTGCTACTACTGTATTCTTGCATTCTCATCTCTTTTGCAACGGCTCGCACTATATTACAAGTGAGCCCACGCCGTTACAGAGTTGTAGCTGTGAGTTTAAACGACTCACGGCTTGGGTTTCCAGAACTAAATTGTGTGTGTATGTCATCTAAAAGCCTGGCCCGATCACCGGTTTAGTTGCTTACTTTACATTATTGTTTTCATTTGTTTTATTTATTGGAGCCATTAGAAGAAATAGAGGTGTTTTGTTTCCTATTTGTCGTTTGATTGCACGCTGTCCTTGTGAACGCGCCAAAAGTCAATTAAAATCTCTTAGATAGACAGACATGGATATAAACATTTAGTCGTTTTCTCAGCATGTTCAGCTGTTACTTCCACCTTTTGGTTGTCAGTAGGCTGAGGTTGCATAGCTGAGATTTGTAGCTCCACATAGTTTGAGGGGATTAAAAGGTTGTCACAATGGCAGCGAGAAAAACATGATGATTCAGGTTCAGTCTCTCTTTATGAGAAATAAAACCTCATGAAAGGATCAGTGCCCTGTGCTTTCTGTTGTTGTCCATCCCCTTCATCTCACACATGTCACAGAAACACACAGGTCGCCTTGAAACCGGACCCTTCGTCCTGGGGGGTCACAAATCCAATTTCACACGTCACACTCTCGACAGATTATTCATGCAGGTAGGGTGAAGGGGCGCTTAGGTGTGTGTCCTCAGGGTGTGTGTGTGTGTGTGTGTGTGTGTGTGTGTGTTGAATACACTTCTTTAGAAGTGGTGTGGGCATGTGTGTCGCCTGAGGGCTTTTCCACCAGAGGAAGCAAACACACACATTGCACACACACACCTCCAGGGGTGAAAAAAGATGTGTATGTGTGTGTGCGTGTGTGTGTGTGGTCTTTCATTTAGCAGAAGGCCATCAGTGAGTCACTCTCCTAAAGAGCACCCTTGGGTACTTGTCTCACTGACACACACATGCAGTGCCTATCTCAGGAACAAGGCTTACTGGTCAATGTTTAATGCTCTGTAATTGGTTTTACCGACCGACCGGTGCTGCCTGTGAGGGTACCGCTGCTCAGCTCAGCTGAGGCTGACCACCACTGCAGTCCTGTTTGGGCTTTTATTGTGAAATATAACTTATGTTTAATTCATCGTATCTGCTGTGAGAGGTGTAGCTGTTGTCTTGCAGTCATTACAAGGATTAAACTGACAAAGATCGGCTGCAGGATCTTGTCTACAATCTCTTCTTCCTTTTCCGTGTCCACTGGCGTAATCACAGTATATCACACTGATACTTGACCATGACTTGAGTGTGATTTTGATACCTGAGCTCTGAGTTTCATCTTACCAATCTCTCTCTTTCTTTTTTTGCTTCCTCTCTTTCTCTCTACCTACCTAGAGAACCATGAGCACTGTGGAGGAGGAGCCGGATCACATGATACCATGAAGACGAGCCTGCAGGTCCTGCGCTGCCAGCTGCTGAGTGAGTGGACCGAAGGGAGAAGGGCATGGGGGGGGGTTGGCATCAATGAGGTTGATCTAAGGTTTGGGAGAGGTCCTGGTATAGCAGTGGGCATCACACAAGTAGAAAGAGAGAATCGGAAATATCTGAGAAAGTTGTGCTGTTGTCACGAAGACTGTGATTTTTATTCGTACAAAAACTGAAAAACATTGCTATGAGACAAATAAAAAGCTGTATTTCTTAATGATTATTTATTTATGAACAGCAGATACAGTATGATATAGACAGAATATATTTTACAGTGTGTCAGCACATATATGACGGTTTTATAGTTGTTGCAAATGGGAAAAAGACTCAGAAAGGTGGGAGTGTTATATCGATGTCAGATGGAGTGGAGAGTAGAGACGGAGAGTGTTGATGCCATAAGACGACTAAAATTAGTTATATAATTGCAGATATATAGATTCATATCATTTAAATCCGGGATTAATTAACAGACTCCGACAGACCGATGTGGGATATCAGTTGCTTCTGTACGAATCTGGACGTGGTCAAATTAGAGTTTGATAAAATGATGAAAGCTCAGATTAGCTGTTTCTAAAAAGATAAGAGTGTTTCAGTTCAGACATTTCGACATATTTGATGCTTAATGATGCATTTTGTAACTACAAGTCTGCCTTTTTTCCGCACATGAATGAAACATTATACATTTATAACTGGAGAACGTGTTAAATGCCTTCAGGCAGCTTCAGTTAGTTGACATCAGATACTGTACACACACACAGTGCTGAATCACCTTATACTTCTTGTTATTCTTTTTTGAGTCTGCGCTGTTTTAGATTCAGAGGATGAGATCAAGGCTCTCGGAGTGGATGTACAAAGCTCTGGCAGCCTCTCTGCGCAGAATTTCACATGAATATGGAACAAGTGGGTTGGGTGCGGATGGGGGGTCGACCTGGGACCCACCAGGCTCCTCGATGGTTTAGCTAAACGGACTGATGATATCTGGTATGCACCCCCAAGCTCCACCTCGGGGCAGCGGAGCCAAAAGGCTGTCTCCGACAAATCTGCTTCAATCCCTCTGTAGTGATAAACTCAGACTGAACTGCTGCGAATGAAGTGCTGTAAGCTGCTGAGGACGTGGAGCAAGGTTACTTTGCGGCGGTTTAATCTAAAGTGAGAAAGTCTGGGTCGCAGCTCAAGTAAAATTCATATCTCAGTACCTCTTTTTTGTTTTTGTCCTGGTCTTCGAAAGCACAGCGCTGACTTCTGCTGTCATGCATTCAGTTTGAGATCCAGCTGAGGTCTGAGTTTCCTCAGGCACATTTACATTTCCATCACTGTTACCTTTTTTTTTTTTTTTTTTTTTTTTTTTTACAGTGTGCAGAGCTCAGAGGCCCCACCTGAGATCTCTGTCTCTGTGCAGTACATTTCTCATTTCTCTCCCCGGACCAGCCATCTGCAAGAGACAGATGCACTTTAACATCCTCAGGCTGCAGGAAAGAGAAGAGATGCTGCAGATAGAGAAGAACTAAGACGGATGATCCCACATCATGACAGGAATCGTTTTCCTCCGGTCGTCCTCTGTGCTGTTTTTCTTTTTCCTGTCTTCTGCGTGTTCCGATTTCCAGTTTGTGTCAGCGCTCTTCATACTTACATCAGCGTGTTCTTTTGACATAACACAACCTAAATCAATGGCAAGAACTCATCATTTTATTTCTACCAAATTAAAAATTTGCCAGGCAGCTCAGCGTTCAAAAGAAAAACACCAGCAAATCGAGGTAGTTGCTCCCAAATGTCTCTCTGAAGCTCCTGAAAAATAAAAAAATAATATGTTAATGGGTTTATAAAGCTTCCAGTCTTTCCAATTTGAATTTGTCATGTGTTGTGTGATTAAAGTGTTATTGCAACACCAGAAAAAAAAAAGTTGAATCTATCTTGAAAACACAGTCAGTGTCTGGGAATTTAACAGAGCTGTTTTACTGCAAGCAATCTCATCTTCTCCCCAGATTCCAGACAACTTCCTGTTTAATGCTTCTCCTTCCTGTCAGAGCTCTTTGCTGCTGTCAGAGTCTCTGTAGCTAAATCATTATCCCAGAAAACACCGCGAGGACTCTTTGTTGTTCTTGTTTTTGCATTTTCCTTTTGCCTGATTCTCAAGATAAACGTGTCTCCGTTCGAAGCTGCTGCAACCTGACAAACAATTTGCGGTAGCATTCAAACAGGAAGCCATTATCCTGTTACGAAAGCTTTCCCTCTTATCTCGGAGCTCACATCTGTAGAGCCCACCCCGCTCCCCGCCTCCCCTGCCGCTCCGCCCATCCAGTCCTCCTCCAGGACGGTCCCACTGGTCCACAGGATGTGCTCTATCTATCTGTTAACCCCCCGTGGGATGGACACTCTGCCCAGAATGGCACAGTAACACACCCAAGAACAAAACCAAAAGAATGTGTGTGTTTATGCTACTGTAACGATGAGGCTATTTATACACTCGTACGCACTTGAGCAATGGCGCCGAACAGGAAGAAAAAGCAAAAATTAATATATAATTACAAAACTGACACAAAGATGCAGTGAAATAACACAATTTCCGGAAGCGCAGGTGAGTCATAATGAGAGGAGGAGGAAGAGGAGAATAATTGGTAGCTGCAACTGTTAGTTAGAATAGGAAAATGGCCTCTTGCCCCCAAATTAAACATCACATCAGCTTGTCTAACCTTGTACCAGCGCTACTTCCAACTCACCTGCTTATCAACGTTGAATGAGAGTTGATTATAAAATGACTGATGTGGGTTTAAGCTCATGATTCATCTCATAGCGGGTGTATTTTTAGCGTCAGTGTGGAAAAAGACGCGTGTAGGAAATGTCACAGTGTCCCTCGAATACGACAGTGATTCACAGGAAGCAAAACAATTTTGGAGGGCTGAAAAAAATTAAACATTTCTCCAATGTAATTCTGAGTTTTAAAACCATGTTGAAGAGGTACTGTTGCGCTGGTTTTTATTTCCGCATCAGTAGGTAACAACATTAAGTAAAATGGTCTCACATTAGGGTAAAATGTAAGATCTAATTTCTGCTGAGGTTGAGCTTCCAAACAAGTTTCTATATTAAATAACCTCTCAGTCTTCTGTGGCCCCTCGCGGTCTGAGGCTCCAGGGCACTTTCCTGCTTTGATTTGTTGTTAATGTGGGTTTGATGACTGCTGAGCAGAGTTGTCCATTATCTGGAAGGTCAGCAGTTCTTCATCTTTTCAGCTCCTCTGGTCCACATGTTGAAGTGCCCTCAGGCAAGACACTGAACCTCAAATTGGCTCAAATTGTGTTGGTGGAGGCCATATACACCAATCAGCCATGATATTATAACCACCTGCAATATATTGTGTTGATTCTGCTTGTTCTGACCTGTTGACCTGTCAGGGAACGGACACAGGGCTTCTGGGTGTCTCATAGTTTTGACACTGGGACATTGGCAGCAGATTCTTTGGGTCCTATCGGTTTTGGAGCAAGATCCTCTGGTATCTGGCTTGATCTAGCACATCCCACTGATGCTCTACCTAGATTGGGGTTTGAGAAGTTTGGAGATTGGGTCACCACCTTAGGCTCTTTGTCTCTTTTCCACTAAACTGTTCTAGCACATTGAGGCATTGAGACGATGCTGTACTTGCTGCTTGGTTAGTTTACGACACATGGTAGGCTACAGTGACTGTGATCACTCTTGCCAGTGTTGGTGGTGGTTGCCAGTGTTGGTGGTGGTTGATTATTTTGTTGACATTTTCTCAAGTCGCTCACACGTGGTCGTGCTTGTGAAGGCATTCCCTCTGACCAGTCAGTGGCCGGCAGTCTGTTCACGTCATGTTTTAGTATCGACTAAACTCATTTGGAGCCCTGGCCAAGTATGTACTAAAAAGAGCATCGTGTACCAGGTAAAATCCCTGATGGAAAACCAAGAAAAGGAAGTTGAGTCAAGTGGTGCTAGAAGGGTATAGAGGAAAAGCCCTATTTGTCACAACGCTACAGGGGCCTGACTGGTCTGAAATAATGTTTAGGTAGATTTTACATGTCACAAGTAACTTCTAGATGAAGTTGAAGGCCAAGACACACAGCTTCCCTGTAGAACTTGTAATTACTAACAATAATACTGACATTAATTGTTCTAGGAGTTATACCAGTAGTGGTAGCAGAAGTATGAGAATCTAGTTATTAAAGTTCGTTACATATTTTATTCAGTTGTACTGTAATAGTCCTGTTGGTATAGTGTTAAGTGTTGCAGATGTGCAGTGGGTCCTCAGATGTCAGTTTTGGCTGATAAGGCTCTGTCCAGCCGAGATAATCCAATCTTACCAACAGTTAGTCAGACAGCTCTCTAGTCAGAGCACTGATAAAAGGGTTTTGTCTGCTCGAAGTTGATGGGTCTGATCAGTTTCTGTCACAGCTTTAAATTAAAGCTTTGGACTACCATCAACAGAAACCTCTCCATTTAATGCTAATGATTACTTTCATTTTTTTTTGGAGGTCTGTCAGGCTTTATTCTTCACCAAAAAAAAGTGAGATATGGTTTAATTTTGTATTAAAAGACCAGAGCCATGGTGTGCATGCAGCTCTATGATGTGATATAGGCTCATTGGTATTCTGATGAGCACTTTAGATAAAACCTTCTCCATTTGCCTTTAGGGATTTTGGGGAAATCCCACAGAGGTTTATCTGCTGCTGTGAAGTGGTTCTGATTAGCATAAATGAGGCTAAAATGTGATCGTCAGAGGGCCGGCCGGGTGGTGAGGAGGACATACATAATTACTGGTTATGGTTTAGTGTGCCTGGGGCCATCCAAAACAGCAGTTTTACATGTTTATCCCATTAGATAATGAGGTGGATATACAGTTATCTCCCTGTACTTGTTTTACATTTACATCTCAGACGATGTCAGGTATTGATGGTGTCACCCAGAGCAACTTTGTGTCACGCTCAAGGGTATTTTGACTTTGTTATTGATATATTTATTATTCAGATGACTTCAGTATAAAGCCTGAAACAGTAAAAAAAAAAAAAGAAAAACGTTAAAAACAGTTGAGTTAATACATTTCACAAGGAGATGACTGCATTCATTTTCATCAGGCTTTGTCATTTCTTTCCAAAAATGTGTAGGTTGTAGCAGCCTGGGGGCCAAGGTGAAATTCTGCAGTTTAAAAACTTACTCGGGGTAATATAAAATGTTAGTATTCATTATTTCTCTAAAGAAAATTGAAAGAATAAGTGTTTTTACTTGTGTTTTTAGTTTAGTGAAATCTTCACATCATTCTCCATTTGTTAACTTATTCTACTAAAGTTCAGGCAATCCAGGTTGTTACCCCTTAAAACAAATACAATCAAGTATTAAATCTTGATTATTTCTTTTATTTAATGTTTTATATTCTCGTCCATGTATGTCTTTTGTTCCCAGTGCATGTGGCTCTTTTGTTGCTCCCCTTCATGCAGCCTGAGCAGGGAGACAGAGCTGCAACAGTTCAGAAGAACAGCTTGACGAACCGTCACAAGCCTTATTGATGGATGATTTCGCAGCTTCTATTTTTGGGCTTCCTGTAGAGTTCTCCAATTCAAGTAGTGCCCCCCACCCCACCGCCCCACCCCCCCCACCACTCACCAGCTGCCCCTACTGATGATGCGGCACAACCAGCCCTGGCTTCGGCACTTGCTTCATCTGCAGATTGTTGTTAATAAACGTTGGAGTCGCTATTTTCTCCGCCGCACGTAGCATGAGGTGACCCCTGGAATAGAAAAAAAAAAGAATATCCCACCCTCCCTGAAGATTGCTCATGCAGCCAGGCTGGTGTATAAGCAGTGATAGTCGACATACTGCACACTAAGTGCTCTGGTATGATTGATTATGTTGGAAGAGTCATGATGCAGTACGCCTCAACCAAACTGTTCCTCTGGAGTGACGTCTGAGCTTAAGAGTGAGTCTGTGGGAAAAAAAAAAAAAAAAACGTAATGCAGAATTTCATCAGAGTAAATGTTATGAGGTTTTCCATCTCATCTATGTAACTTTAGATTCAGTGACGGCCGCTCTGCCCCCCTGTCCCCTGACATTGAGAGTAATAGTGAATGATTGGTGGGACAAAGCCCGCACTGGATCAGTGCGCAGGATCCTGCTTTACAACATGATTTATTGATGTCCCCGATGGCATCAATGGAGGACTTCAACGAATGTCACCAGCTTCCTTTGCATTCAAAACAGCCCTAATTCAGCAGGTTTTTTTTTTTACCCCTGCATAAATTGTCCCTCTTCACCATCCAACCCACGAGCTTAGTTAATGGAAAAAAACAGGTTGACGCCATTCATCAAACAAATGGAGCCATAATCTCACAGTAATTCTCCCTTGGCGTTGTTTGTCTCCATGATATTCGCATGTGTTATTCTGAGAGGATCGGTCGGGTGATATAGATAGCGAGGGCAACAGGTTGGTGTGAGCGATAACAGTGTCACATTCCCTGCTGATAAAAGTAGGTAGTAGAAGGACAAAGAGAGAGAGCTGCTGTTCAATGTCACCGCTGAAATCTACTCACACCACTCCTAGCTTTTTTTATATTTTAAAAATAAAGATTCTTGTCCTTCCTAGCGTAGTTATTACTGAAAAAGTTTTTTTTTTTGTGGGTGTTTTTCACCAACAGGCTTCACAGTGGTAAAAACACTTAAAAAATACTGAGAGGACGAGGGTTTCTAAGCAAGACAAATGTTTCATATTTTAAAAAAAGTGCCTCATATATTCTCATACCTTTCACACCTTATTATCCTTTGAATGTCCTTTTTGCTCTTTGCTCTAATGCATCTAATATAGCCTTGTTTTTTTTTTTCTTTTGTCCATATCTTATGAAAACGCCCACCCCTCCACCTCCGACCTCCTCTTTGCACATCCTGTCCAACCTCACTGTCCGTCCCCTGTTTCCATCTAGTTTTTTCATGTTCTTCTCGGTGCTTTGACTCAATAATGGATGTTCATAAAGCTCGATTCACTTCTTGGGCCTTTTCAATCATTCCTCGTGTTAATTCACTCCCTGGCTCACGCTGCATGTCTTTTTGGAGGCAGGGCTCCGGCTCTCTGTCTGCGCTCACACTGCTTACTCTCTCACTCTATCAGCCAGACGCACAGATGACGCTGTGACAAATTACACCCATTTGCCTCAGTGTGCAACACAGTGCTTGTTTAACAAAACCCAGATTTGCGTGTGATCCCCTGCACACACTCAGCACCAAGCGAAATACTGTCAAAAATACTGACAAAATTGAAGAGTTTCTTCACAAAGTGGAGGTGGAAAGATTATGCCACTATGTCATGCACAAAAACAGATTTTAAGAAAAATGAATAAACTGCTGCACCACATCTCTGCTAGTTATTAAGCCATGTCATTGTATTTTCTTTTAGCTTTATACATAAAGACTGACAACACACCTCTGCTTTCTTCCACTGTGGCAAAATATTCGCCAGCGCTGCCATTTTTTGTTGGTGACTTTATTTTGTCTGCATGGCCAGGCCACCAGGGGGCAATAATCAGGAATTGCAGCTGTGATATCGAAGTCTGCCAACACACTGGTACGACCAATTGTACTAAATCCAAACCTGTCAGAGAAGATGACTGTCATTTGTCATGAGCTATGATGCTTTTCTAGAGTATGTCTCATTAGCTCATATGGAGGGAGACAGGATTTGTGACTAATATTACATCCAGCCTCCAGGGGGCAGTGAAAATGTTTCTTTTTTTGAGGTGAGCGATGATCCATGGATCGTCCATCTCTACAATACAATCTACGCTCTGCATAGCTATTTGGCAAGAATAAGTTAAATGTAAGTCTTTAGAATAAGAATAAGAATAGCTAACATGGCACATTGTAGATGCAAAACAAAGTTACTTTTGCAGGGAGTAAGAAATAAAACCAAAAGTAACGTTAGCATGTGAACAGAACCTCTTTATTTCATGATGTCACATCTATAATTAGATGCAAAGCAACATATTTATATTAGGTTTTTGATATTTACCATGCACATGTTATAACAAGCTTTATCAATCAGATTACTACTAAATTTAAAAAAATCTAATGGCAGGTTTTATCTTTACTATATATTTAGCGTTAATTAATTAATTAATATATGGGCACCCAGATGTCTGAATGCAAACAAAGTTAAAAAGGATATATAAAATGTGCAACATCCTAAATGTGTATTTATCTTCATGACAGTTAAAGATCAGACAGAGTTTCTGATCCTCTTGACAAACCAGAAAAATGGGTTTGTGTGTGTGTGTGTGTGTGTGTGTGTCAGAGCATTCAGTTAGCACATTTCTGATATAACTTTGTTTTGTAAGGGGAGTCTTGGTGTTATGTTTTATTCAGTAGCAGGAGATAGTGTCGGGTTGCCAGGTTGTGACAGTCAGCTCTGTGTACTGATTGAAGGTCTGACTCGAGCCAATTCCCAGCACGGTAAACATCTTTGCCCTTAAAAGAGACAATAGGGATCAATTATCTGCTTTTTTATAGCAATGAAAAACATAATTATTACTCCATCTTGCCTGCAGCTGTGAGACAGTGACACCTTAGTAAGGCACCTTTTCCTGTATTTAACTTATTGTAACATTGATTTAGTGTCATAATAACGTTTTTATCCATTATTCATATTGTTGTTTATGAATCTTCCTCACAAGCTGCTCAAATCCAACCACTATCCATAGCATCAGTGATCAGTAATAGCCTGCACACTTAAGCTTTGATTGTTTGGGTTAGTCTAGATGCTATGTCTCTGCCTGAAGGATCATCTCAACAAAGACAAGCAATCATAAATCAAGGATGACCATGTGTGTGTTATCTCCTCAGATATGGGTCTGGAGTGGGCTCCGTGGATTATAGACGTGACAGGCCTGGTTAATTGAAGACAGGGGCTTGGGTCCTCTGTCCTGCTAGTCTACGTGATGGAGGGTGGAGGAATATGATTAATGATTCAGAGGCAGAGAGTTTAAATAGTCAGAGCTTTGGGTGGAGGAGGGAGGTCTGTCTGCGGTGTCGTTTAAATCCACTAATGAACAGAGAGAAAAGCGACGGTGAGATCACTGATCCTGATTGTTGAATTTTAAAGTTAAATGTTGTTGGGTTTTAATATACTTTGTACTTTTGAATCTCTATTTTCTCTTCCTAAATGTTCAACAGATTTCTATCCTCCCATCTCCTCCTCCTCCTCCTTCTCTGTCCTTCTTGGAAATGGAAACTTGGTTTCCATAGTTACAGAGGGAGCACCATTTTTAAACGATCGCCACAACATCTAGGTCACATGGGTTGCTTTTAGCCTGTGTCTGTGTGTGTGTGTGTGTTGTGTGTGTGTGTGTGTGTGTGTGTGTTCTATAGCTCTTTGTTTCTCAGGGGGATGTGGATGTTTATGAATGTCAGAACAATACAGTCTTAATCACTATCCTTAATTCATTCCTTCCAAAACCATCTATTTCAGAAACCTCATGAATACCCACCTCTGCACATCCATGTATTTTTAATTTTCTTTTGTCCTGAGGCTTTTCTTTGACACAAGCAAGAAATCTGTGAGTGTGCATTTTGGAAAGCTTTTACTTATTACCATATTATTTTTTGACAATATATGTACATTGAGGCATTTATTCATGCTCTTAAGTAGCTTTAAAGTGGATTTGTTTCTAGTCTCTGTTATTTTTATTGTCCATCTATGCACACGTCATCTCATAAACACTTTGAGTGAATCTTTTTGGCTCTTTTTGGCTTTTGAAAGTTTGGCTCAAACGATCACTTAGACTTAGAGATGAACTGATTACATTTTGGTCATCAAATGTCATTTTGTGTCATTTTTTTGTTCCTGACCCTCTGAATGTTATTTCTCAAGACGCCTGCTTGAGAGAAGGTTTTCAGAAAAAGATGAACTGATCACAGTTTGGTGGTCAGCAGTCATTTTCTTCCTGTGACCCTTTGAATTTGATTTTTCAAGACGCCGTCTTTAGAGAATCTTTACAGAAATGTTCACCTAAGATGTAAGAATGAATTGAATAGATTGAGGCGGTCAAAGGTCCCTATGATCACTCACAATATGTTTTTGGCCTTTAAGACTTAATGCACTAATTTCCTAAAACTGTATTGGTTGGTAGAGTCATTTAATTGCAAAGTCTGACTGCAATTAACGAAGCCTGATATACAATACTTTACTGCAATAGAGTTTAGAAATATTAAAAACACGATTGAGACTGTGTTGTTTTGGATGGCAGGTTCTTTCGTCACCACAAACAAACTGAATATATCCCCCAAATAACACTTTAAAAACACTTGCAATAGGCAGGTCTAAGAATTTAAAATGACTTGAAAGACAAACTAATGTATAATCATCCTGTGGCAAGAACATGCAACATACCCTCACTCAGGTATTTAATCGATCGTAGCTTTGCTTTAATCCATGTTCTGTTCTTAGCTGAATGCACAGAAACCACTGGATGTGAGCTCCACTAATGTGTCACATTAGCTGTGTTTAACAGTGTCAATAAAGGACAAGAGGAGGGAGCAAAGGGGAAATTAATAAGCCCTTCTACATGTTTCTCTCTTAGCTGTCTCTGTCTTTCTCTCTCTTTGACTTTCCTGCAGTTTGGTTAACATAATAGGACCAATATTCCCCACAGGCACCTGCTAATGGCTCATCACTGCACATCCCCCCTTAGGGATTTAGCTTAAAAAAGTGAGTCTGTCAGGCTCTAGGGTGATTTTAGCATATTAATTTAGATATTTTGACATTGTTGTCACCATGAAAATAGGATTTTGTTTCATTATTATGTGAAAATTTGTTCCTCAACACTGGATCTTGATTAGAGAAATCACTATTATAAACAATTATACATCCAACGAGAAGCATCTCTGCTTGGTACAAAGTCAATAAAGCTTTGTTAGAGAGAGCTAATGTCCCAGCTGCAGCTATATATATATATATATATATATATATATATATATATAGTCTTGTGAATAATGGTGTTGATAAAGCTGTGTAGTTAAAACCAGGACATTGACAAACACAGCACTTTAGATGAAAGTCTGGGTTATAATGATAAGACCAGTGTTGTATAGTAACAGAGTAATAAAACTTCATTGCTGTACTTAAATATGTTTTTGGAGTATCTGTACTTTACTTCAGTTTCTTTAATTCTGTCAACTTTCACTTTTACTTCACTATATTTCCTAACTCAATTCATACTTTTACTCTACTTTATGTTCAGTGTCATTACAAAAAATTAAAGTAAATGAAATGTGGTGTTTTCTCTAGTGCTCCAGTTCACTCTAAGTCGACCTGTGGCTGTTTAGATTATCAAAACCATGTTTGAAGGTTGATGTAGCTCCATCTCAAAAGGTGGATGGATGGAGAAACTTAGAGAAATATCAACATCATCTTCAGTTCAGACTCAAGATGTTGTCTATGAACATTGTTGTAAGCTCCATGTTTTAAAATGCTGGAGAAATATTTTACTTTTTACTTAAGTACATTTCATTATAGATTACTTGTTATACTTAAGAACAGTAAATACTAGATACTTTAACACTTTTACTTGAGTATCATTCTAGTCGGTGACTTCTACCAAAGTCATGTTTTGGCTGAGTATATATACTCTAGTATGACATTCAGCTAATTTATACAACATTGGATGAGACCATGTGTCTTTTCTGAACACATAAGTGTCGATTTCAGCTGCCGGGCTTCACAGTTGCAAAGCAGGAATAATAGGAGAATAGACAGGGGACACACTTATTATATCTGATATTGTCACACACTAACCCTGAGCTTGTATTCTTCTCTATAGGTGTTCTAGCATGTCTAGCACTGCCAGCAGGACTGGTGTCATCAGCACAGGAGCTGTACCTCAGCCAGACGTCCCAGGACTCTGTCTCCATGGCACACAGCCGACCCCTGCCGCCCTCCAAACCCTCCCCCCTGCACTGGCATCAGGAAGGCTCCAGTAGCGGAGAGTGGTCGTCCAAAGGAGGCACTCAGCCCTCAAACATCATCCTCCCTAACGTCCCCTTCCACCCTTCAACTCGGCCTCACGCCGCTCAAACCTCCCACAAGGACTCTCACATTCATGACACAAATACTGTCACCACAAACACTGTGAGCACTGAAAGCTGGGTTAATCATCCCCAGGAGGCAAACTCTGATATTGTTAACCAAGGTCAAATGCACAAATTGGTCAGGGTACCTCAAGTCCATAACCCAGATACAGTCAGCACGAACCAGGCCAGCAGCCGCAGCCCTAAATTTCTCAGCACAGCGATCCCAAATATAGATGTGGGATCTACTGCCAGAGGTGCTCCAAACCCCCTGGCTCTCATGTCCAGCTCTGGATCAGACACAGAAGATACACTCGCTTCACACCACATGGAGCCTCAGATGATGAGCGCAGAAGAAACTGTTGAGCCCAGCCAGAACGTTCCAGATCTGCAGCCCCCTTCACTGTCGCTTACATCGAAAGATGACAACCCTGCACTTGTCCTGAAACTCAGGGAACATGCTCGGGGTGTTCCTGAGGTGGCTCCACACCACGCCATCACCCTGAGGGAGGCGCCTGCCGTGGAGGAGCCTCCCACTTCTGTTGGGCTGGTGGCGGAGCGACAGGTGAGGTCTGTTTCTCCAGATGAATTATCTACTGCGTTCACCCCGGTCAAGTCCACCGAGTCCAACCTCCAAATGCAGAGTCCCACGGTGACCTCGAACAGCCCCGCCACACCCAGCAAGAACACCACTGAGGAGATTCTTGATCAGACTGTTGTAGGTAAATACACAGACAGACTCGCCGTGGGACACATGTTGGCAAATGTAACCACATACGGAGGGCTGCTCTCTAACAGCAGCGCTGTCGAGGAGGCGCCCGCTCAGGGGAACAACTCGGAGGCTGCTTCCACTGCCAGCAAGAACTTCCTGAACCGGCAGGTGCCTGCCACCACCCAGGACCCCTGGGCAGCGGGTAACAGCTCGGACCCCGCCGACACCTCCCCAGTATCCCGCATGACCATCTGCTTGAGCAAGATGGACTTTGTGTGGATCGTGTTGGCCATCAGTGTGCCTGTGGCCTTATGTTGTAAGTAAATGTCTCTTTCTTAAGATATTTGAAGCAGCAGCACTTACAACGCCTGTACTAACCCTCGTTATTTTACTTCACCTGCTCGTAGCTGTGGTGTTGACTGTGTGCTGTATGAGGAGGAAGAAGAAGTCGTCGAGTCAGGAGAACAACCTCAGCTACTGGAACAACGCCATCACCATGGACTACTTCAGCAGACACGCCGTGGAGCTGCCCAGAGAGATTCACACTCTGGAGAGCGAGGTACAAACTACAGGCACATCGAGTCGATTAGCAGACAACTCAAGTGTTGGGACATTTACTTGATGTTTCACCATCAGTCAGCACAATGCTTTTAATGAGTGTGGAAACAATAAGAGGATCCATGTCTGATCGCTCCCCGTCAGCAGAGGCTCGAGGCCTGCTGGAGTGCACTTGAGCATGACGCTGTATTACTACAATTTATTGATGAAGCTGTTTGGAAACAAGGAGAAGGAGAATTTCCCTAAAGGCAACATGTCAGAGTTTCTCACGATCTGCTATTTTCTTGAGTTAAAATTCAGACGAGGGCCTTATAGCCTTAATATGAATGCATATGAATGTGAAGGATTTTGGCTTTTAGAAATTCCTCACGAAGTGCAGCATATAAACATCCAGCTGAGGTAAATCTTCTGCAAAATTTCTAAACCTTCTACCGGCTAAATCCGTAGCCCAGAGCTAGTAATGTGGCATTATTCAGTTAGTGTGATGATCCTCATTAAAAAGCAAACAGAATAATGCTGTAAACATGTTTATCAGGTTTCAGGCTGGAACTGACAACAACTACAACAACAACATAATCATATTAAACATTAAATCATTAATAATTATAGATTACATATAATCTTACATAATATAACATCTCTTCTCATATTGCATAATAATTTTCCCTGTGAGATAAATAAAGTAAATCTAAATATTTTTAAATCTTTGTACAGGAAATAAAGCCAGTATATGTACTGTATATTGTACTGCAAATGTATGACTTTTGAGTCTATTTTCTCAATATATTTAATTATATAATCCATAATATTGCTGCTGGCTGATAAGTTGGCTTCATGAATGTGCTTTGTTAGTCTCTTATTACTTTTAAAGCTCAGATATCAAAGTGTTTTAAGTTGACAGATGCTAATTGACAGTGTTACTACTTGTGATTATGAAGTTATTCAAACATTATAGTTCACACCTTTTTAAATGTCTGAGCCTTATATTATCATGTTGTATAACACTGAGCTTGAGCTTGTATTGAAGCAGTTTTTAATGTCTGTAACAGACCATTGAATAAAAATATTCTACATATTCTCACATAATCTTAACAACTGACTAATTGGAAACTGTATTTTTCTATTCTCCTTTATGTTTCTGTCAATTTGTGAGATTTGTAATAATAAGATGAAATTTTGGACTCATACAAGCAGCGGCGTCGGAAGCAAAACAAATGTGGGGGCGACATTTTTTTATTTTCCTGTGGGGTCTGTGGATCCTCCCCCAGAAAATGTTTAATTTAGTAGACGCCATTTCCTTCAGTCTGGTGTTTTTTAACAGGCTGTTAAACACCTATTTTTCATTGTATTTATGCAGATATGCAGGTCACCACAGAATCAACACTGGCCGCTACAAGTCAATTCATTTATTCTTTCCAACACTAAACACAATGTTAAAACAAATGGAGCTCCGTTCTCTACTACTCTGGTTCTCTTTCGCACACACACACACTACAGTGTGTATTAATAATAACATTATGAAGCGAGTGGGGCACGTCCCACTCTGATATTTTGATATTATGGTAGCAACGCCTGTCCATACAAGCCAAAGGTTGTCAAGCTCAGCCAATGATCAAGAATTCAAACTGAGGAACAGCTTGTTTAACGTTTTAGTTTTTGGTGCGTTACAGCACCATCTGTTGGATATTGTAACATAAAACACAGATGTGGATTTTCGGCCAGTATTAAATCTGCAATCTCTCTCCTTCTGCTTTGTCATATCATTTCGATTTATCTCTGCTTTGTTCAGTTTGCATGTTTTTGTGACCATTTCGTCATTTCTGTGTCCGATCTTTCGCTTCTCGACTGTTGCATCGTTTGCCTTCCTTTGCCGTCAGGAGAGAGAAGCTGAGGTTGGATCATGTGTAGGATGCCCCTTGTGACGCCCAGGTGTTGTTTTCCTCCCACTGTACCTGTCTGTGTAGAGCAGAAGTAACTTTATAGCTTCCCTGGTGCTATATAGGAAAATGAGAGCGCTCTGGGAGAAATGACTGTAAACCTAAATAACAATATTAATTCGATTTGATTGGATCAAGCGGATAAAATGGCCTCATTCCCGCTATAAAACAAATCATTTTGTTTTTCAAACCACCCTCCTCCTTCAGCACTGCCTCATTACTGCTGACTCACTATCAACAACCCTTTCTACCCCCCATCCCACACTAAGTGTTCTGTGTCTCACGCCCCCTTGCTTTCTTTTGTCTCTCTACTCGTGAAGCTTTTACATCTTCCCCTCTGCCTCCCTTTGTGTCTCTGTTCACCTAGCTCTGGTCCCATATCTTTGTTCGCCATCATCTCTTTAAAAGCCTCTGGGTTCACCGAACCCATATTTCACTCTGTTCGCTTTCTCTCACTGAACTGTCTGACTCTGCTCCTTTTGCCTGTAGAGCGATGTAGATACAGTAGACTGACTGCAGCGTGAATCATGAATCACACCTTTTGTTTAACATTTTTGGCACCTGCGTTCATTTTTTAAAAAATTGTTTTTATTTGTTTTATCTTCTCCCTTGTGTGTTTGTGCATCTGCAGGAGCATGACACCTGTCTACCCCCTAATGGAGACTACAGCGGTAGCAGCGTGGTCCTGGTTAACCCTTTCTGCCAGGAGACCCTCTTCATCAACAGAGACAAAGCTTCTGCCATCTAGAGACAGAAAACAAAAGACACTGTCAGACCCTCTCTTCAACTCCCCCTGCTGTTGTTTGTCTATTTTATATATATGGTAAATATTCAGAGACTTTGACTTTATACTGTATATTATAAACACAAAGAGCAACCTGAGAGGAAAAGTGACGTAAACAGACACTATTTACTATGAGGATGTACCTGCATATTTTTCTGATGTACATTTTCTACAAAAGGCTTAATTGTGATATAAAAAAAAAAAAGGTTTTTATTGTCTTTATAAAATACAGATTATATGTGGTTTTGTTTCATTACAGTGGCTTGACTGTGAGTGCACTGTGGATGTTACCACATGAAAACTGCTTTAGAGAGAGAGAGAGAGATAAGCGTGCTATGAAAATACATTAATGCTGTTCTTTGTAATTTTATTTTTTCCTTTAAAAGAAAAAAAAGAAGAAGAAGAAAAAAGAAAGAAAGAAATCAATCCCAAAATACTTATAGCCTGTTGAACTTGAATATAGCACCTACAATATGTACTTGGAGGGGGAGGGAAAGGTGGGAGGGACGGAGATTTATTGTAAAAAAAAAAAAAAAGATGTTTATGAAATCAGGGTTTGTGTTTATCAAACTTCTAAGAAAGTGAAAAATGCTCGGAAGAGATATTGAGATTGTTAGAGTGGTGGTAAAGTGATTAGATGATTGATTAAAGTCAAATCAGAGACAAAGATTTAACCTGCAGCCACTCACTGTTGCTCAGTCTTTAGAAAATATTGTTAAATTTTTGTGTTTGATTTTAATTTTCATGCTTTTGAAATCCTTTGTCTTTTCACAACAACAACAGTGATATATATTAATAATAGTTTTATTAATTCTTAATAATAGCATTTTATTTATAGTGTCACAGAAGAGATAAGGACATAAAATTATGATAATTTATAAAAGTTAATGAATAAAAACAGCAAAGTAAACTGGATGATGGTTAAAGAAATGATGCTTGATGTTTATGTGACTGCAAAGTAAATCAGATCCCATAATAGTCTAAAGCTCCCTGATTATGAATTATACAGTTCATATATTATTCATCCTGACCAGTAACATTTTGTACAGTTACCCAGACTATAGTCGTCTAAAGATGAAGGTTACACTTTAACCAAAATAAAAAGGAAAAAGTTTTACATTTTAGTTTAAAAGTAGTATGTTTTTTTCATCTCTCAGCAGTTTGATAAATACAAACCCAGAATTGAATGTTTAATTTGAGCAGACTATATGGATGACCGATCTGAAATGATGGTGCATCTGACTCAAAAATGGCTTTTCCCCCTCATGTGTCACCAGCTTCTCTTAAGAGGGACCACAAAGATGTCTTAATTCTTTATGTTGGCCCTTTATATTATGTCTGTGTGTGTGTGTGTGTGTGTGTGTGTGTGTGCGAGAGTGCAGTGAAGTGTGTAAGAGTGTGAGTGTGGAATGGATGAGTTGAAATGTGCTGCCCCTCCTCCCACCCTTAACCAAATATCACTGTTACTTTAAAGTCAGATGAGACTTTATATCATTTTCAGCTCAGTTTGATCTGTTTCTGTGTGTGTGTGTGTGTGTGTGTGTGTGTGTGTGTGTGTGTGCATGTGTGTGTGTGCCTCAGTATGTGTGTGTCTGTCTCTGTCCGTCTGTCTCCTGTCTGTGTCGTGGAGTGGCTACTGGTTATAGCCCAGTTTGAGAAAGATTTTTCTCAGAGTTGTAGGAAATAATTAGACCATCCCCTGCTAATGTTAAGTGTCTCCCTCCATAGATAAATGTGTTTGTCATATTAATGATGTTGTATGATTGTGAATCAATTGCTGGACCACATAAAACATGTTAGAGGCTGTCAAATATCATCGACCAATAAAAACACAAAAGAGACAAAAAAAACAAAACAAAACAAAACAAAAAAAAAGTATGCTGAATATTTTACTGTGAGCACATACAGAGGCGTTTAAATATTTTTTTTTTGTTGAATTATTGAACCTGTGGTCCTTCTATCAACTCTTTTACTTTGCATTGCTGCGATTTTATTATTCAATAATCAATGCTGCCTGCCTCTATTGTCGCTAAAGATTTTCTGCATTGTGCGATCCTTGTTCTGTAAGTCGCCGACTCACACCAGTGACAGAAACAAACACGGTTAAACATATTGATATTTCCTGCATTGGATGCTCACAGCCGGGCTTGTTGTTTTGCACGCTCAAAAAGTGGATATTTTACAAAACGTTCAGTGGCACGGTGGAGCAGTGTTCAACATTATGTATTTTTTGTACTGTAGTATACACTGTACTTTTTACTGCTGAGCAATAAAACAAACTAAAAAAAACAACAACAACACACTGACTAATTATCTGTTTGTTTGATTTATTTTCTTTAGATTTAATGAACAGACACACACATCCACAATATTTCCTCCTCCTGACATTTTGGACGCTAAAGTTCAAAACAACAATGTTGTGAAGCAGTAAACGTACATGTGAGATATCACACCTGTTGGTTAAATAACAAAGCAGTGGGACCAGTCTTTGCTGACCGCAGCACATTCATTCCCATTGTGAGCTGGAATTTGTGCTGCATCAGGTCAAGTGACCTCCACCTCTGGGAATATGACGTCAGTTCAATAATCTGTTTACTGCTGAGGAGAAGCTTAAACAGTTGTTAACAGTGTTATTTACAGGTAATTTGTCAAGGCACAAATAAGATAATAATAAATAGACTTAAACTTCTGATTATCTGCTCTATTCTGTTTTGTTTTTGTGTGCATATTTCATATCCAGTCAAAAATAAAATGTGCCCATCAATGTTTCAATGTTTATAATAATAAAAATAATAATGACTGTGTTTTTACCTCAGAGCTCAGAAACAAAATCTAAGAAGATTTATTGGACATGTGACAGATTAAAGCATTTAAACTAACAGAAAATGTGACAGAGTTCGAGGAACTAATGCTACATTGTCTGCAGCTACCGTCATTTAAATATATAATTTAAAATAACAGAAAATGATACACTTCTCTAAAGAATTTAGGATAAATTAAGTTCTGTCTTTTAAGATAAAGTTAATAATTGTTGCATTGTTTCATTAATTCATTTCTAACTTTTTGTGCATTTCTTTATATTTTTCAGGAGTAAATGAAAATGTATATTAATTGTATAAATTAAGTTTCTGTTTCTGTTAATGAATGATTTATTAACTTTAAAGTGACTGACAATCTTTTACTAGTAGATCATTACCCATAATTAAAAACATTTATAACTGTTTACAAGATGACTCCTTTCTTATTAACTAAAGAGAGATTTACCAACCCTAACCTGTCAACCCAAAAGTTGTTTTTATAAATGAATGGGTGGATTAACATCCTGGGGGGCTCCCCCTGGCCCCCTGGGGTAAACCAGTCCAATGGAGCTCTTACTATACATCTTAGTTGCATTAACCTAAACAACCCTGGGGCTGATTGGTAGAAAGTGACAGGAAAAAACTGATTAATGATTCATTGTTTCAGTATTTTTGTAAAAAGAAGGAAAAATCAACAGACCATATCATCAAATGCTATATATAGTTGATACTTTAGTGGTACAATTTCAATATTTAGATCCAGTAATCAATAATAATCAGAATCAGAATCAGTGTTTTTCCCAAGTAGGTTTTCACAGACAGTAAATTTGTTCTGGTGCTTTGTGCAAAACAGCATCATATAAGAAAAATATAAGATATAGCATATAGTACAAATAAAAAATAAAGAAAAATAAATTGGTTAAACATTAGTAATTAGTTAGATTAGTTAGAATAAATTAGATAATTTTAATTACTAAATAAGTAAAGTAAAAATAAGGTAAAATATATAATACAATAATAATAACAATAATGATAATAATGTCAATTGCAGTTTAAAACGCTTTTAAAGGATTGGGCCTTATTGGATTTTTTTCCCTTTTTAAATGTTATTTTAGAAATAAATGAAAAAATAAGTGAATTAAGAAAAGTTATTAATAGTGCGACTTTTATTTTGGTGAGCAAGACTCGTAGTGTTTCCGGTTCCAGGTGAAGTGTTTCCGGGTAACGGTACAGATTTGTCAAATAGCCCGTGCATGGCATGGTTGACAGGATAGCTAACGATTTCGGCCAAAGAACCAGGGTGGACATTTTAATCAGCCTGAAACAGAAGTTAAACCGCCAGAATAAGGAGCAACTCCGCGTCTTGTGACCATTTGAGCAGCTGTCTTCACAGTACGAAAGCGGATTTTCAACATTTGTCATTGCTCGGTTAGCTTAACTACTTACCGTTGGTGTCTTTGAAAATGGCGGATGTAACGTCGGAGAAGAGCCTGGATGATTTCTTTGCCAAGCGAGATAAAAAGAAGAAGAAAGAAAAAGGAAAGGGCAAGGAGACCGCCGCCGGGCCCACGTCGGCCGCGATAAAAAAGACCAAAAAGGAGAAAGAGAAATCGACGAAGAGCGAGAACCAAGACGAACGGATTGAGAAGGTAAACGACGCTACTCTCCGGTAACTTTTTACATCAGCAGCCTCTTTTTTTTTTTTTTTTTTTTTTTCTTCTCCCTCTCAACCGGCGTCGTGACAGATTTTATCTCCCGGTCTCCACGGTCTGCCTCCTCCTAACATTTTGACAGCTCTTTAACATCTCATTAAGTTATGAAAGAAAATAACAGATAAATATGTTCCAGCGTGGTGGATTAAAGCCGGGTGCTAGCTAGCATATGGTTCACCATGGCACACTTTTAACTCCGGTAACAAAATCCAGCGTAAAATGTTTTATTTTGTGCTTCTTTTTTTTTAATCGTTACAGTAGCGAGCTGCTGGAGTCTGTCTATGACTTGATGTTATATTAGAGGCCTTTATATTTAGCTGCCACACTGACACCGGCCTTGTGTTTGCATGAGAGGAAACTGTCATCCCCCTCCTGTGAATCGTGGCTTTCCAACTAGGCCGAGCCGCCATTTGTCACAAGTTTACACGATTTGTAACAGCATTTAATCTCTCAAATCACACGAAGACACGAGTAAGAAACAAAACTAAGTTATCTCTAACAAGGTTTAACAGCTTGCAACACTAGTTTGTAATTCTGACTTAAATTGTCTTAATAGATGTCTTGGAAAGAAGTGGTCAGAATCCAGATGTTTGTTTTTCTTTTATAGAAGAGACCCTCAAAGTTACAGGGATTTATTAATGTAATATCACTGCAATGTCAATTTTCCCAGGTGGACGAGGAGTGGAAAGAGTTTGAGCAGAAAGAAGTGGACTACAGTGGGCTTCGGCTTCAAGCTTTACAGATAAGGTGAGAGTGAAATTTAATATTGTGTTGACATGTGGATTTTACATTTGCATTCTCAACCTTGGGGTTAGTGTGACCATCATCTAATAATTTCCTCAAATATTATTTGATAATCTTACTGCCAGCAGCACTGTTTAAGTATCTGTCATTGTATGCATATTCAAAGTTTAATGATTTCAGTATCAATTTAGTTTAATCCAGTTGTCAAACTCCGGACTTGTCGTCATGTGTTGTAACACATGGACATGATTTGTAAATACAGGTTGACTGAAAATAAATAAGGAAATATATCATCGCTTTTCAATTTTTTAATCTTAAGATGTCTGATAAAGCTGTTAACTTTGTGTGAAACATAGAGAAATAATTAAAACAACATCTTTTCACAGTTGAATCTCAATTAAACTAAACTCCAATAAGACAATTATAGATTATTAAAAAACACACCAGTCCTACACCAAGAAATAACCCGAGTGCTGTAGTTCAGGTGCATTTGAATTACATGAAGTGATTTATAGCAATAGTGTGATTCCAAACGGTTAATTGAAAAGCACAGATTGGGTCAAATAGGAGCGGATTTGCTCTACAGGCACCTTGGATTGAGGTGAAAACATGTCTACTTTAGCTGAAAATATTTTAAACTCCAGTGAACTCCGGTTATTTCTTGCTAAATGAATGGATAAAGGCAGATGAGAGGAGATTCAATTTAGAAATCCATCTTCTGACCTGTAACTGGGAACATATAAGCCGCATACTTCTTTAATAACGGATAATAACAGTTGTTGTTCACTGCCCGACGGGAGGTACCGGTGCAGAACAGAATGCCTTCATGCCTTAATTGTCTGTGTTTTTGTTTGCAGCGACGAGAAAGAGGAGGAGGAGTATGAGAAGGAGGAGGTTGGTGAGGATGGAGAGATCATCCTGGTCAGTGGAGACAAAACGGGGCCTTGGAACAAATCTGGAGGTGCTCCTCCTCCTGCTGCGCCTGTCGGTGAGTAAAACCAATTTTGACCCTTAAGGTTTATGTAATGTGATCATATAATTAATAAAATAAGGTGAATCAGATCTTGATAAATCCTTTCTCTTGTCTAACTAATGATATCTGGGCTTTCAGAGGAAGTAGAGGTGCCTGAGTCGAAGCCTGCAGGTGTATATCGTCCTCCAGGGGCTCGGCTGACCACTACCAAACGGGGTCCCACTCAGGGTCCCCCTGAGATCTTCAGCGATACACAATTCCCATCTCTATCAGCCACGGCCAAGCATGTGGAGACGCGCAAGTAAGTCTCATGAACAGTCTGAGAATGAATAATTCTGATCTATTGTTAGTTCTGCAGTGTGTCAGAAAAAATGCAAATTGCTTAGATGTAAGAAAGTGAAACTAAAGTTAGTGTGTTTCTTTAAGGGACAGAGAAATTGAGAAGACCTTTGAGGTTGTGAAACACAAGACCCGTGGTAGAGAGGAGACCAGTGGCACTTCTATGCAGCACTTGCAGCTTGACAACCAGTACGCCATCCTGGGGGACAAGTAGAGCCGTTCCCCTCCGTCCCCTGGCCCCTCCAGCACGGTCCTGCCCAGCCCCTTGAAGGAAGCTGATCTCCAGCTGTGTGGACTTGCAGGCCTGACAGAGCTCACGCTGCCACCATCACCCACACTGGTTACTCCCACACAAACACACAGCAATACCACTGCAGCACATACACAATACATACAGTGACACTCCCCTAAAATAGATCAATAACACACTCTACATACACTCTACATTTAGGTCGGCAAACCTGAAGGACTGCATCTGAAGGGGCTGTTGAAAGAGGGAATGATTGAAAAGGAATTAGCAAAATACACCCAAACGTACAACACTGCAGCAGCAACAAAAGACGACGTAGTTGTCCTTTGTGGATTGTACTCAGAGCAGCAGTTGTGTGGTGCAACTTCTCTCTGGACTTCAACTTGCTTTGATAAAACCACAGAGGAACGAAGACTAAGACTTTAGGCAAGATGATTTTACAAACTTCTGTGAAAATATCTATTTTTTTGCAAGATCGCTATAAACCAATCGCACATGGTTATTTTGGGGTGTGTTTTTTGAGTTGCGGTTGGGGCTTCGGGAGTGGGGAAACTACCTCAGCAGCATAGCTGGTGGTGACCATGTGGACTGAGCTTTTTTTTTTTTTTTTTTTTTCCCACCGTGGTGGTGAAAGGGGCAAACATCAACCCCTCCCCACACATACACACACATACGAAAGCTGGCCATCGGGCTCTTTGATTTAGAAACTTGAAGCTTTGTTTTTTCCTTCATGATGATGATGACGCTCTGCAAAGATCCTTGGACATGAAGTGATAGGTTGTGGTCCTCATTTAGAATCTCTATATAAAGTGGCCTTACTGATGGAGAGAAAGTGCTTTGTCATCTGAAGAAAACTTTGCTTGTTGTCTCTTGGGCTGTTGCCTGCCTCCGGATCTCACCACTTTGTGAAAAAAAAAAAAAGGAAAAAAAACAAAAAACAAAACAAACGTATACAAAAGAAAAAAATAACCTTCTGTTCAAGAATGTAGTGCTGTTGTAGTTTGCCTGATGATTACAACTACTAACTGTCTTTCATATCCACTGTTTTTTTTTTTTTTTTTTTTTTTTGCTGCCCTTTATTTTTTTATTATTTTTGGTATCTCTAGACATCAGCAGAAAAGTAATTCAAGCTTGTTTGTAATCCAAAATCATTCTCTTGGTAACAAATGCTTGACTGTGGTTTGACAGAGGTCCAGTTGTCAGATGTTACAGTACCATCACAATGACACCATGAAACCACTTTAAATGCGTGTTTGTGTTTGGGTCGTTTGCCCATAATGTCTTAAAGTGGTACATTTCAACTCCATTTTTTTTTTTAAATCTATATCTTTTTTTTTTTTTTCATGAATCAAGGCTTTTCCTCCCATTGTCTCAACCCTCACTGCAGCCGCGTAGAACAGGTAGTTTGTCCATAACTCGATTTCCAGAGAGTTACAGCGACTGCTGGTCTGTAAATACAAACAAAACCAACAGAGTACTATCCACTTCCCGAACAGTGGTACGCCCAGTTAAAATCAAATGGGTTTTTACTACAAGCATAGTTATGTTTAGAAAGGAGAAGACAAACTGGATTTATGTTTTATGTTTCTGTCCTTTCCATTAAAGACGTCAGGGAGCGTTGATCCCTGCTGGGACACTTTGGGTGGACATAGAAAATATTTGTGATGAAAAGAGAAGAACCTAACACAAAAAAATAAAGTGATCCTTGTGAATTAAGTCTTGCTTGACTCTTTTAAAGTTACAAATTGGAATTTTCTATACATCATCTTTTGCCCAAAAAAAAAAAAAAAAAAAAGCAGTTTTTGTCTTTGTCTGTAAATTTAAGACTTGTATTAACCTGCTGTCCCTCCTACAATCACTTTATTTATCAAAGTCATTTTGGGGAGGAAAACAAAAAAAAAAAACAGGATACTAATGACCTTTCACCAAACACATTATCAAATAAATGAAACTTTTGTGACAACAGGATTAAAATGTTTTATTTGACAGGCAGAAACACAAGCAGGGTTTTTAATTAAACCTGTTGAGCGCCTCTGTTGTGTCTTCTTTCATTCTCCATCATGCTGAAAAGATAAAACAAACATTTAAATCATACAGCTTAAAATAAAATATTTCTAACTAATTGGCTTATGCTCCCTTTCTCTCTTTTTGTTTTAAAACAAGCGGTTTTCAGAAGACTTTTTTTTTTACTTATTGAGTGCTGGGTAGTTACCTGGGTCACATTTCCACCTGTAGTTCAAGGAGTAATACCATCTACCGTATTGTTACCTTGGACCTGAACGGAAAGAAGAAATTATTTCAGGACCTGATAAATGTGATACAGATTCTTCCAAAATATTTCAGTTGCAGTTATAATAATAATAATGGTGATGATCTGTTGCTGATTATTTTTTGTAGATTGACTAATTGATGTAGTTCTTTCGCCAGCCACAGGATGTCACCGTTTCACACAACGCAATGAGCAACCTAGAGCCTCTAACTTACTTTTGCCGGGTCAACAAATCTAAATCGTTTGAAATCGAAATGAGCTATAAAGTTGATTTAGTTATTGTAGAATAAAAAAAAAAAAAAGCTTCCACCAATCACGTCATACACGGGCAACATAATGACGATAACTCCAACAAACGCACGCATTAAACGTCTGATGGATAAACTCCAGACCAACTTCGAATGGGCATATAATGGGCTCTGGTGCTTCCAATTTGATCTGCTCCATCTCATGAGGCCATCTTGGACTATAGAGGTGCCTAAGCAGCATAGGCCTGTATGTGAACAGAGCCCTTTCTATCAATCTTGAGTCTTGGATGCAAATTCACTGAAACAAGGCTGGAAATGATGCTCACAGAAAATTGGGAACTATCTGTAAGAGGTGCTGTCCCCAACCTGGCAACAGGTGGGGAGTGGAAACCATCTACACCAGTAGCAGAGGCAAGTTGTTGAATGAGGTGGGATAATGTGGAAATAAGGAAACTCACATGGACTGAGCTATGGAGCATAAAGTCTAATTGACTAAGTTTCATCATTAGAGTCACATATATTGTCCTACCCTCTCTAACCAACCTACATCTCTTGGTCAGAGAGGATTGGAAAATGTATGGGCTCACATTCTCATCCGAGATACAAACATTTAAATCATACAATTTAAAATTTAAAATTTTCTCACATTTCCATCAGCGGGGTTCAGTGTAATAGCATCTACTGCATCTATTGTACTGTTACCTTGGACCTGAACAGAAAGAAGAAATTATTTCAGATAAATGTGATTTTTGTTGAACTTTTCAAGGTTGGTTTTCAGAAAACGTGCAACACCGTCATTGTCAAAATACTAATTTTGGTGAGTGTGTTTGGTACCTGTGTCACATTTGCATTGGTTCCATTGGGTTTTGGTCCCATACCAGCTTCTGTTTCAAGAGGGTGCCAATGACCCTGAAATTATTAGTTATTAATTATATAAAAGTGTGATATAAATTATTTATTCCAAAATATTAGATAGATCTGCATTTAATAGTCTTTGAAGACTGTACGCTAAGTTTATTTAGTCCATTAGCATTGATGTGGAAACTTTAAAGCTAAAGTAAAAAATGTATTGCTTTTATTTTTACCTGTTCACCAGAACATTATGTCAGTCACACAGAAACAACAACAACTTTATAGTCAGGAAGAAAAAAGGACCGGTTGATGATTCTTTCATTTCTCATTGCTTCAAGGTTGTTTTTTCAGATGACATCTTCTTTGTTTTGTTTCTGTTTTTTTGCCAAAGACATATTATATCATAAATACGATTCTGTTTATGACGGCTTACTAGTTACCTTGATTGGTTTCTTAGTTGGTTTAGTTCCAGAACTGACACCCCTTTTCTGAAAGTAAAGAAATATATTCAAAATATATCACCAGGCTATTTGGCTTAAAATCAAAATTACATACCTGTGATTGATTATGTAAGTCATAACTATCAAGAATCAATAAAATTACCTACCTCTCGATCCAAATTTGGCCCGGTCTCCACTTCAGACAACTGAAATTGACACATAAAGCACTTCAATAAAACACAAGGTAAAGATCAATGGACACTCAGTAAATCTCATTTGCTGAAGTATTTCAGCCTTATCGCCTTCATAATAGTATGTTAAATATACAGGATGCTATATAACATCTAAAAGACTAATAGCCCACCTTTACCAGACCCAGCTTTAGGTAGCACAAATCAAGCCAGAAACAAAGAAGTGCAGTATTTTACTTAGCAGGTCAGGATCATCAGACAACGATCCATAAAACATACAAAGCAATTAAAGTTGTTTTCTTTTGTAGATATTGTACCACATGATCTTACCGTGGCTGCGACAATCAGTCCCACCAAACAGAGTAGTATAAACCTTCTCATTTTAAAAACAGATTAGACTCCTATGCTCATACACTCGTTTTTCTAGGGTTGATATACACAGGTGGACTCTGTTATATTATGTGGCAGAAAATGTTTAAGTTTTGGTTCTAATTCAATATCAAAGTCCAGCTTGGTACACACATTCTTTACTCAAACAAAGTCTAACTACTGGCGGTTGTTATTTACAAGTGTTGTGCTCACATTTTCACACTGAAAAGTTGGCAAATGTTTAAATAGAAAAGGGGTCAAAGATGAGATGAGACTCATGATGATTTTGCAGTTTGGAGAATTATTTTGATATTTAGTTTTTTCCTTAAAATATTTCAAAATGTTCAGGTAGTCACTGTAGATGAGTAGCACCTGAACATAATGTAAGATTGTTGATTAAAACAACAAATAAAAGTTCACATTAATGTTTTTGAATGTACGAGTAAACAAGCTACCAGACTTTAGTCATGTACCATATAAAGTGATTAGTATGAAGAAAATAGGGAAGAGTGTTTTGAAGGAGGTCGAGAGGTTTATCAATATGTGGATTTTAACCCATATGTTGCGTTGTATAGGGTTTTGGTTTTAACTATAACAGTAAAATATAATAGACACTTATAATTTTAGTGTCTTTGTGTTTCTTACCTTGTTGTATTCTGCTTCAAGTAGTGGTCCAAACCCGTGACTATTTTCAATCCACTTCTTGATGCCGTTCAACTGAAAAGGAAAACAATCAGTCACATTTGAAAGTGATGTGGATGTGTTGAAATAAAGTGATTCATGTGAAGTTTGTCTTCATATTAAATCTAAACATGATAAAATCATATTAGCTTATTATGTTTTTTCTTACCTCCTCACCCAGAAAAGTCAGTCATATATTAATCATTAGGTTTTGTAAATTAAATCCACTTACTTGCATTGTCTCATTTCTGTCTCTGTTCTCTTTGCTTTTTGGTGGCGGCTGAAACGGAAAGATAATAATATAGCACTGATAATAATGTACTGATGTGATGCTGTAATTGTCATGTAGCTGTAGCAGTGTATTTGTCAACAAGGCAGTTAATTATACACTGTGCAGATGTTAAATAACATCTGCCATCACCTCAGGTAATTTCTCTTTTTTTCTCTTTTTTTAAATTTTAATTTAATTTTGTTTAGATATTATAGAAAACCCTCTTCATTAATCTATTCATGAAATAAGATGGAAAAAAAAATTAGTTGTAGTTTAAACTTTCTCTCCTGTTTTGCATCAGTCCTCATTTAATTTGAATTTATTTCAGTTAAAGATCAAGTTTAATTTCAAATCAAACTGTATAAAGCAGGTGACACCATCACCACAAGTATTGCAGACGTAGTGAAGTGAGATCTACCCACCGCTGTTATGTTGGCTGTGACGTTAAATCCACCTCCGGCCAGTGCCCCTGTACTCATGTAATATGACTGAAAAATAAGTTTTAAAATGATTTGAGAAGCACATAATTGATTGTGTTTTTCTTACTAAACATTAAACGTTTTGTTTCATTGATACTGGAGGAAAAAAACAAAAAACAAAAATGAAATCTCTATTGTAGATTCATTACAAAAGTAGTTCTAAAAACACCACGTAAACTCAAGAGCCGTTACACTAAATCTAAAACTGCAGGACATTAGTTGTAAGTATTTTTAATTGAATTAATTCCCTTTTTAGTAAATCCTCAGTCTTACCAGACCACTGTCTGATGATCCTGTATGAATAAATCCAATCACACACAGCAGAACGAGCCCCTTCATCTTGTCCACCTGCTCCGACTGTTGGAAAGGTGAAGTTTGTGGTCTTTATTGTTTTTAGTTAAATATCAAAGTCCATGTTTTGGTGCCTTTTTTGTTGATTTTGTCCTAAAATGACACTGATAATATGATTTATAGCTGTATAAATGCTTATAGAAAGTGAAATTTATTTAAAATCAAGTGGCTTCTTCTTCGTCTATAAAAAACAACTAAACTAAACTAAAAAACTATGGCATGTATACTTTGCAATTTTATCACATATAGAAATAATACTCTAATTAATGCTGTTGGCAAATTCAGTCAGATTTTCTAAAATTTCTACTGTCTATTTGTTAAAGCAGTGACATGGTATGGTTTTGACACAAATCCCTACAATGCAGCAACTAAATCCATACTTTTATTGGAATCCGACATAATAATGATATTAAAAAACTTAATAGATATCAAGGCACTGGTTGTCTGGTTAAAATGTTAAAATGCCTTTATTCTATGGGCAGATCAGGGGCAGAACAAACATGATTAAATCATGATTAAACAAACATTTCATGTTTGTTTTAATCATAGAATAAAAGCATTTAATTTTTTAATCAGACTAGTGCCTTGATATCTATTAAGTTTTTGAATTTGATCAAGCCTTTGACCAAAGACCTCCGTCTAACAACATAGTTATTCGTTCCAACACTCCAACCCAACAACTTATTTCATGATCATGACATTATTGATCCGTGATCCACCACCACCTACTACAGTTTCAAAACCTTGATCTAAGGACATGATTGTATTTGAATAGTTAGGACACTGACCCTGGTCTCAAACACAGCAGCTACGTAATCAGTAAATAACACTGCATGTTACATCTGTTTAAACTGGTTTGTAATATATTTCTAACACTTCACTAACTACTTCATGAAGTTGTATAAATATGAAATATATAAATATAAATATATACACTTACTTTATTAAGTTGTATCATATAGTTGTATAAATACTGTGTGTAAAGACTGAGCCTTTGGTTGATGCTCCTTTTATACCCAACCTTGAAAGATAGAAAGAAAATTAGAAAATAACAATTGAATGAAATCACTCATTAAACCACAGCGGAGGCGCGCGCTCCGTCACTTAGCCGCAGTGTGAGGTGCGCGTGCGGTAGCGGTTGTTGCCATGGCGCTGCGTAGAAACCACAGAAGACAAACGGAGCAGAGATGATGGATTTACAACAGAAAATGTGAGATAAAAATAACCGAATATCACTCGAAAATCTCACATCGGAGTTAGTTCTAGTAGTTTCAATCGTCGTGTTTGTACAGTTAAACTCAGGTTGTGATTTTAAAGCGGTTTGACTAAAGTTTTTAATGAATTTCCGTCGTGTTTTGAAGGGGATGAAGACTCATCAGCACCGCAGCGTCGGGGTGTTTGTCCGGATCAGACCCACCACAAACTTCGCTCAGGATCTTATTGAATGTTCTCCAGACGGACAGGTAATCACTTTAAAACTGATTTAAAGAAACTAAAACTTAAAAGAAAAAAAAAAAATCAGACTTTTCTACGGTTCAGTCCGTGTACGCTATCAGTGTTTGGTGAAAACTTTTTGGCCGCCATTTTTAATTTTATCAGCAAAGAAACGCTCAGGTGAAATTAATTACAATAAAGATGGCGGCTGTTTATCTTATCCCAGGACGCTGGTTATGGAAGGTAAAAGGTGCCAATAAATAAATAATAACGAAAACAATAACATGATCCATATCTGTTCAATTATCCTACCAAAATGTAAAATGAAATATATTGTAAGTATACATTATGATATAAGCACAGGTCATTTCTGACAAAAACAAACAAACAAATAAAACAACCGCTGTCATTTAATTTTCATTTCCCATCATCGTATATTGTGGTTGTTTAAAAATGGAAAACAATTGAGAAAAGAAAACCCAAACTACAATCTAGCTTTACCTTTCTCTCATGGTATGAGTAATAAATGTGTCAAGAAAAAAAAAGCATTTTCATAAATTAACCTAGTATATTAATGAGATAACTTGGGGCTGTGCTCAAACAGTAACTGATAACATCACTGGGACAATTAAATAGATTGAAGCCATTAATAAAGATATTAACACCTCTCCTTTTTCTTTAATGACATGTCAACTATATGTCACAAAACTAGGGCTTAAACAACTACAGTTACAAGTTGATAAAAAAAAATTGAACCGTAAAAGTTTTCATTATTCAAGATTTAAGAGGTTTATAGTCATATAAACTAAAATATTCAGTAATATTCTTACTTGTTGTTTGTCTTAGCTATGTCTTGACTTAGCTATCCATTTCATGTTGCATCTTATTTCACATTGTCCATCAATATTTAATTCTGAAAGCCAACACAACACAGCTGCCATTGTGTGGAAACATTTCTGCTGTGTAATCGTAACGTGTCTCGGCCGTCAGACGGTGAATATTTACAGTACGAGAGACTCCAGGAAACTTCAGGACCACAGAAAAGGACAACGAAGCTCCTGGTCCTTCCAGCTGGAAGGAGTCCTGCAGGACGTGACCCAGGAGGAGGTGTACACCCGAGTGTGTCAACATGTCGTACAGGGAGCGTTGGATGGATATAATGGTAAATCAAATGTGTGTAGTGAGGGTTTATATTTATTTTATGGTGTGACATTAAAACAGCCAGTAACTGACTGGAGTATTAAGTTTGAGGGATTCTTCTGATTTAACTTTTGGTAAATAAGTTTATGTCTTCTGTTGTGTGTCAGGTACTGTGATGTGCTTCGGACAGACAGGAGCAGGAAAAACTTACACCATGACAGGATCCACAGAATCGTACAAAGAGAGAGGAATCATTCCTCGGGCCCTTCAAGAGGTTGAACTCTTGACATTATATGAAATGTTTTACTTCTGCAGCATCTTGACCACTTCACCTAAAATTTCTTATGCGACATTCAGGTGTTTCAGGAGGTGGAGAAAAGGGCAGAGCATTCGTTCTCAGTGCATCTTTCTTACCTGGAGATCTACAACGAGACTCTGTTGGACCTGCTGTCGCCGCTACACGACTCACCTCAGTCTCAGTCTTCTCGCAGCCTGGTGGTGATGGAGGAGCCGGGCAGGGGGGTGTTCGTCCGAGGTCTGTCTCTTCATCCAGTTCACTGTGAAGAGGAAGCTCTCAACCTGCTGTTTGAGGTTTGTTGTTATTGTTGATATATTGTTCTCACTTACAGTGATGTAACTACTACAAAGTGGACTGAAACATTTGTTTAGATTCAAGGATGAGCTGATTAGATTTTATTTTATAGCACTTTAATTTATTTAAACATCATGGGATAAATAAAGTGAAGTTTGAACCTTGTCACAGCTGTTTTTTTTACTCAGGGTGAGATGAATCGCATCATCGGATCTCATGCCCTGAACAAGAACTCGTCCAGATCCCACTGTATCTTCACTGTACACATAGAGGTAAGACTTATATGAGCTATACTGTTTTAATGCTCAGACTTGCCGTTTTCCTGTCCAAGAAGACCAAATGTGTTTTTCTTGATCAGTATCGCATGCGGAGTTTATCTGATGCCAAGTATGTCACCTCTAAGCTGAGTCTGGTGGATTTGGCCGGGTCTGAAAGACTTGAAAAGACTTGGGTGAGTTGGGATTGTTTGCTCTTAACACTTGTTAGACACTTTTGAATAAATAAATAAATATCCAGGTGGGATGTTGTTATAATCTTCGTGTGCTTCCAGTCAGTGGGTCAGACGTTGAAAGAAGCCACATACGTCAACAAGTCGTTGTCGTTTCTGGAGCAGGCCATCGTGGCGATGGCAGACCGTCGGAGAGACCACGTCCCCTTCAGACAAACGAAACTCACACATGCTCTTAAAGATTCACTCGGTGAGACAACCAAGCTTTAGATATCTCATGGTTGTTCATCCATGTGATTCTGTTGCTGTGTGTTAAGAAATAATGTGTTTCTGCAGGAGGAAACTGCAACACTGTGCTTGTGGCCAACATCTACGGCGAGGCTCCACACATAGAAGAAACAGTAAGCACTGGTATTTATGATACAAACAAAAAGCCGTCATCTTATTGTACATTTTGTCATTTCACTGATGGATGATTATTTACTTTTGTTGCAGCTCTCTACTCTGCGTTTCGCCAGCAGAATGAAACGTGTTCAGACTGAACCTGCAGTAAATGAACACATGGATCCAGCTGTAGGTTAACACACCACAACAACACGTTTGTGATGTTTATGTATTATTGTTTATTGCTATTTCTCTGATTAGCTTCAGATCAAGAAACTTCAGAAGGAGGTGCAGATGCTAAAAGAGCAACTGTCCATCCACAACACACTGGTGAGGTTTTTTTTAATATTACAAACAACTAATACTGTGTTGTTTTGGTCATGGTGGCACATTCAAACACCTCTTGTTCCATATAAGAATCATCTGGTTCATTCTTCTGTCTCCAGATGAGGAAGCAGAGCATCTCGTATGAGCCGCTGTCTGAAGCTCAGCTGGCTGAGATCAACAACCAGGTAGAGAGGTACATCGATGGAAGCCTAAATGAAATCAGTGTAAGAACCAAGCTGTTGATACTTCTCTGGAATAAAAAGGTTGGGGTCGGAGTTGTTCTTTAAAGGCTTTAAATTTCTCCCTGTATGACGTCAAATTACAGATCATAAGCATCAGTCAGGTCCAAGCAGTTTTTGCCCAGTTTAAACTCGCTGTGCAGTGAGTATCATCCACCTTTGAAATTTTTTAAACAATTTTATTTGTTTAAATGCGAGTTATTAAGCACGCTCATGTTTGTATGTGAGCAGGAGGCAGGAGCAGAAGGTGAAGGATCGGTTCTGTCAGACCTACCACCTGGTGAAGAAAGAACAGAGAGCTAACACGTCTGATGTCAAGGTCAGGACACATCATGGAGATTAACACGATTAACAGGCTGTTCAATGAGCAGTTCGTTGTGACTGAACTTTGTGTTTAGGACTGGGACACCAGGAGCAGCACTGATGATGGAGACACCTTCGTTCAGTCACAGAAACAGACCCAGTGTCAGTCCTCAACCAGATTCAAAGATAAGAAGACAAAGGACAAGCAGAGGTGAGTCTGTGTGTTCATTTCTCCCTGAGATTAACTTTTTAAGTTGATTCAATGTGATTATTCAACCCTGATTTAGTACATGTAGTAATATTAGTTAAATGTTCAGCTCAGATATCTTTAACCATCCACCACTGTTATTCTCCATCAGGCGTCCTCCACCCAAAGAAGAAGTGTTTGAGCGTTTTAAAGTGGGACCAGGCAGCACGATCAACTCCATCCTCAAAGAAAACAAAACTGTGCTGCTGCAGCGTCGCAGTCTTCTCCATCAGCTCACTGAGGAAGTCAGCGCCGTCAAGAGAGAGATTGACGCCGCAGCAGCTGCAACACAACAACACAGACAGAACAGAGAAACACAAGGTAACTTTATCATCATGTGAATTTACATATAGACTCTTTTAACTTGATGTTTTTCCATCCAAGAATTGAGTATCCGTCAGAATTGATGTGACAAATACTATTATTTTTGGTTGAACATTGTTTAAATAATCTCAGTTATAGAAGTTTGGTCACATGACAAACTCTCAACAGTTGTTAGTGGACATTAGAGGTATTTTGTCATGATGCGGTGGAGTTTAGGTGTTTATATAAATGGGTCCGACCCAGTATGGCTGTAAGATGTAAGTTAATACATTTTCATGTGTTTCTGTGTGAAGGTCAGTATTTTGTCGTAGAGCAGGAGCCAGACGCTTCGTTACTGCTGAAGCTCAGAGACCTGAAGGCTCTGTACCGACGGAGACACGAGGCGCTGCGCAGCATCAAGGCCGAGGTCAACTACTGTCAACACCTGGTGGATCAGTGTAGGCTGCGGCTGCACTCAGGTCAGTTTGTAACGTGCTGCCTCCGTCGCAGAGCATCAAATTTTCACAGCTTAAACATTTCACTTCAGTTACTGAAAATAATCACTGATGTTTCTCAGAGTTTGAGTCCTGGTACAAAACAACGTTCCTGTTAACTGAGGAGGAGCCGAGCACATTTATGGACGAGACCACCGAACAGGTGAGTCCGTTAGGATTTAATACATTAATGTTTTAGCAAATCCTAATTAAATGAAATGGACAGTATCAGCTACATCAGCTACAGTTTGAGCTTCTTAATGAAAGTACCAGAGCTCAGTCCTTCTACAGTGAAAAGTGTGGGTGAGATTTAAGATTCCTCCGTTTTTTAAGGTTGTTTTCTCTTTTCAGAATTACAGTTTTTCAGTTTTATACTTGCAATGTCTACTTTCTTGTTGAGATTGTACCTGTTGTGTTCAATAGAGAAGGATGAACGTAGCTGACACAAGCTTTGACTGGATTCAGTTTCAGATTCAGATCACTCCAACACATTTATGTGACCTGCTAGTGGAATCATATCAAGTCTTTATTTGCTTTTCTTCATATATCACAGACAGACACTTTCTAAACTTTAAGAAAACAGTTTTTCAAAATTCCAGACTTTTTAAGACTTATGACAAGACCTTTTTTAATCCCCATCTGACAATTTGTAGATGTAGAATTAATTTAAATATATTAAAATGTGACTTTTTCTTTGTGTTCCAGCAGAACAGCAGCCTGTCGTCCTTCGCTCCAGTGCAGAGGACGTTGACCACAGGGTCCACACAGAGGAGACTCCTCCCTGTTCTCCCAGTTAATTAAGTGAGTTTTACCAACAAACTTAAGTTAATTAACTGACAAATGTTCTTTGAATTTTTTTTTGAATGTGAAACTGCCTCATTCACTTTTTTTTTTAATTACATTCTGTGACATTTACAAATGAAACAAGCACAAAAGACATGACACAATGAATCAGCTTCTTAAATGAAAAGTAAAATTTATTATTCCTGAACCACAAAATAGACTTCTTTGGTTGTACAAATTCACTAGTTACAGTCTTGTATGAGCTCTAACCCTTGACCCTAGGACTTCTGACCCTTTCCCTCCGACCTATTTGCAAGTAAAAGCCCCCAAACAGAACTCAAGACAAAAGAATAAACACAAAAAACTGCATTAATAATGTAGTGAAATCCACCTGAAAAAAGAAAAGATTTACCTACTGTAAGTTAAAAAAAAAATAAATCAGCCATTGCAAATGTTATCAAACAAACTGAATTTCAGTCAGTGAGCGCAACATGGAAAGCTAGAATTAGAAGACCCTACATTAAATTAACACAAATGTTACTACACTGTGATTCTGCAAAAATACCCGTCAGATTCCTAAACTGACAGTGTATGTGGAGCAGTGAGCTGAATGTCTGAATGAGATCAATGTCTGGAGAGGGATTTCTAATCACTCCCGCCTCTCGCCGCTCTCCCAAACCAATATACATGCAGGGAGCGTCCCCGGTACCGAGCCCATCCGAACCCAGATACGTCAGCAGTCCAGACACTCGCTTGGTCTAGGTCAAGACTGGCTCAGTTTCAAACCCAAAGTTTGCTTTCCGTTCAGTATTTGTACATTATTCACACAACAATAAATGATTCTTTTTTTTTTTTTTTTTCAGTGGCATCAGATTTAAATTAACCATAGACAGAAAAATAAAAACACCTGCTACCTTCACGTCATGCTGGAATATCTCCAGAAAAAGCAAGGATAGAAATTAATGATTCACATTGATAAAAAAGAACGAAAAAAAAAAAAAAAACCCTAAACAAGGCAGGGTAAGTACCGTTCATGTTCCCAAACTTCTGATATTGAACATTATGAGTGTGTGTGAAACACTCGCTGCCTCCTGTGTGGTCAAACTCTTTACAGGGGGAATGTAACAACAGAATAAACATCTGGACAGATGTCTGCAGAGATAAGTCACAAATATTGTTGGTATGACTTTATCGTTTTATGACGCTTTAATGTGCAACAGCTAATTTCTAGATACGCCTGCCTAAAAAAAAAAAACAAAACTCCCAGTTAATGAATCGATCATATCGTAGATTTAATGATAAAGTCAGATGCAGTTCATTAATCAAAAGCTTCATCTTCATAACTGCATGTGTAGAAAAAAAAATGTAATGATACATCTCGAATGAATGGGTTAAAACAGTGTAAAGGCCTTCAATTTGACTAAAATGATAAAAACAATAAATTAATTAAGATATATGTTTTTAAAAAGCGGATCAGTGGCAGTGCAAAAAAAAAAAAAAAAAAAGATATGTAGTTTTTTAAAATAAGAAAAAAAAATAAGAAAAGAAAAAGAAGCTCTCCACAAGTAGTGACAGTGAAGGTAGCAGGATGTTCCCTCCTCAATTAATATATACACGCCTGTTTTACAATCTATTCACTGAAAGCCTAAAAATATCATTCAACACATTATTATAACTATGACCCATTTCTTTTTTTCTCTTCCAGTATGTTTTTTTTTTTTTTTTTTAAACAACAAAATCGTTGGAGCGTGAAAAATTAAAAAAAACAAACAAACAAAAACTAAAAACTTCGGTCACCGCTTGTAAAATAGATCAGCTTCTACTGGGCAAACAGAGTGTGGAAAAAAAAAAAATAAAATAAAATAAACTGAATGTCTTTAAGTAGCAGTCCTAGCTAACCACACTAGCTCTTTCTTGCCTCTGAGCGACTGTGGAGCAACTCGCCAACTCGCCCACAGACTGTAAAGGCAAGACTGGCACGCAAGATATAAGTGAGTGTGTATGTGTGGCAACTATCAGCGTCGAAGTCTCTGCAGTGGTTATATATGGGAGAGTAAATCTCGCTCTACTGACACTGTGTGTATAGTGTTTAGTGACTCTGCACCTTTTCCTGTGGATGCACACGTGTTTGTTTGTGTGTGATCCGCAGCGTGTAAAATGTGTTTCGCGGTCTCCTCTGGGTGTGAGGTGTTACGTGGGCACGGCGGTTTCCAGGCTGCGGCGACTCTGCCTCAGTTTGCGTTTGTTGCTGTACAAGGCCATCTCCTCCAGGGCTGAGGTGGCAGGCAGTGGGGAGGGAACCTCGGCCTCTGGGTTTGCAGCGGGTCCTGAATGATGACAAAAAAATAAAAAGACACAAAAAAAAAAAAACAGAACAAGTGTCACGACAGAATTAGACTTTGATTCGCTCGACAACACAACAGCAGCGTCGGCAGCAGAAAAGAAGAAAGATGAGGACGGATCCCTTCAACCTGCGAGGAGCCCCACATTCACATCAGCAGCTGGAAGCGAAAACTAAAGCAGCTGGTTTAAACCCGACACCTCGATGGACTGTGACTGATCCACGACTCAGCAAACCGTTAATTCAAGAACCAACAAGAATCTGTAACATTACAGCTGAGTCTTGATTCAAGAGTGGAAACCTTCAGAGGAACCGTAACGTAGACTGGTCTTGGTGGTTTTTATATATATATATATATATATATATATATATATATATATATATATATATATATATATATATATATATATATATATATCATATATATATAATGTCCATAGTGCATTCATGTTACATGTTGCCCAACAACAGCTAAAAAATTGCCGCCGTTATGAGAAAAAACATTTGTACATTGTACATTTTATGAATTGCAGAATATTATAAATATAAATAATAATATATTATACTTATATATAATTAGATTATATATAAGTATAAATAATATTATTATGAAATATATGAAGGATCCAGTCCTCGGGTTGAGACTCAAAACTCTGCAGTTTACAGCAGGTGAATGACAGCAGCATTTCCTAATATTTAAAGTAAATCCATTCAAGAACTATAACGACGTGAGCTCATGCTCATACAACGTCTAACTCTGACCTGCTGCATTCAAACGTTCAACAGAAGTGAAAGGACAAACATTTTTACACGACTGTGCACTTGTGAACGTATCAACAGCATTGTGATGTCTGCAGCTCCTTGTAGCCACTAGTTTCACTCAAGCTTTAAACAAAAACATGCACAGTCTAGATCAATGTTAGTACGAGAACATTAGCTCAGACACCCACACTTCTCTTCTCCTCCACTCAACATGTGTCCACATCAGTCGAGCAGCATCAGGTGAAGCACCTGATAAACACACCTGAACCGTCTTAGTACCTGAACCCACAGCGATGCCACACAACAATCTGGGTTAGAGTGTAAATCTACAAACAACACACACACTCTCCTTTCTCCTTCTGTACACACACATGCACACAGGATCCTACCAATAGGAGCTGCTTATCCCAGGTAGTCACCTGAATCAAAGGGGGATAGAAGAAGTTGAGGTGATGATGAATTTCTGACGACTAAACTGAAGTGGGACTGAAGAGTCTGAGGACTCACCTGGGTTACTGGAGCCGTCGTCGATGAACTGCACGTCGTCGACTGCGTCAGGAGACTGGAAGAGAAGAAAAGGCAGTGAAACACTGAGCGGGTGGAGGCGTTTTCATCACCACTATCCCTGGGGAAGCCTTCACCGTGTGAGTAGTGGAGCTGGCAGCGAGGGAGACGTTGACTCATTGCTGGGTTTTTAGCCGACAGCAGCACCACAGTTCCCTGTCTGTCAGAGCCACAAAAAAAGCCAGAACACTTCTACTCGACTCTACTCCCGCAGGAGAGACTGGCATGTTAAAGGAAAAGGGAGGTTACGTTAGGTCATCAGTTCCGGGGTTTTGTTGTGTAGCGTGGGCGCATCCGCAAAGAGACAGCAACAGTACAGCACCGATGGAAAACAAAGCAGCATGAAGATGTTGTCAAACGTGCTTTTATACCACCAGAAATGTTTTTATTTATTAGATTTTAATTTGATCTTCTGGAACAAAAAGTCAACAAGAGGTTCAGGTTTTTTTTTTTTTTTTGGACACTCACGTGTTCAAATGTGCATCTAGAAGTGGGGAAAAAAAAACCCTCCAAACCTCTTCTTTTAAAACAGCAGGAATCTCAAACAAGAAATGCAAACACACATATAGTAACTTCAACTCAGTTACACCCACCAGAGCCAGGACCTGAACACAAGCAACAAACAAAAAACACACGTGAGCCCCACACTGTGACAGACGACCACTCTTCACTCTCCATTATGACTTCCCCCCCCCAATCGCTCTCTCTCTTCACACAAACACAAAGAAATGAACCATTTCACACAAAACTAGTCAAAGTGCAGGAGACCCATCAGCAGATCAGAAAACAATAGGAAAACATTTGCAGGATGTTTGTTATTTCCTCTGTGTGATGTGCGACTCATGCGTTTGTAACCATTTCTCTCCCCCGGAACCAATTCTGGTTAGTGGGAACAAAAAACAACATGTCTGCATCTGTGCAACAGATAAGAGTTATTGTTTGTGGTTGATTAGTGAGCTGAGAGATAGATGGATATGATTTGTTATGATTGTTACTGTTCAAGATGCTTTTATATATGTGAGAAATGAGGAAACGGGGGAGGGAGGGAGGAGGGTTTGAGACCCACAGCTGTTTTTTTTTTTTTTTTGAGCCTTGGTTTCAAAGTAAAAGTCGTCCTTCGTTATGCAGATGAGAGTTAGTGAGCGACACCACTGTAACAGCGCAGAGCAGGAAGTGCTGATCAATCACTGAGCCACGACGGAGACTGCAGTCGCACTGATGCCTCTTGATCAACAGACAAACTAGAGGACGGGGGGAGGCAGCAGGGGGAGGAGGAAGAGGAGCAGGAGGACCCGGAGCTCAGCATGCAGCCAATACCTGGATGTCGTATACGGGTTTGGAAGAAGGAATGGCAGCGAACTGTCGGTAGTCAAACTTCTTTGACGACAGGGACTAGAAGGATAGTAAACAGTGATGAGCACAGGTCAAAGGAAGAGAGGGAGAGAGAAATATGAGGATGGAGAGAGAAGGAGAGAGGAGGAGGGTGGGACAAGAGAGGAGGAGGAGGGGTGTGAGGCAGAGAGGATGATGGGTGATTCAGTGAGCCAGATGTGGCGTGTGGTTGCAGAGCGGTGCGTGATCTCAGCTCTGATCGATGATGATGATGATGATGATGATGATGAAGGTGGTGTTTTGAAGCTACTTTTGCGTTTTTCCAGCCTGTAAACAAATCTTATCTTTGTTGCCTCTGTCGGCATTACACATTTTGTCAAAACGTTATGTTATTTTCTGACTCGAGCTTCACAAGTCTGAACGAAAGACATGTTGAACTGTTCACACACACAAAGTGGGGGAAAAAAAAAGCAGTAAAACATTTAGTGCTTACCAGTCTGCCTGGGGAGGTTAGTGCTCGAGGACTGAGCTCTGTCGGAGAGAAACAGAAAACATCAAGTTAGATATAAATTTTTAAAAATTAAAGCTTTAGTTCTGAAGTAGAGAAGATTGTCTCTGCATGTGCAGCTTCCTACCTTCCATAGGTGTAGGAGAGGGTGTGGGGGCAGGTGAGGGCGACTCCGTCAGCTGATCCAACGTCCCACGTTTCTTCCCATCCCGAGACTTGGCGATGACCATCTGAGCCTTCAGCGCGTCCTGCTCCAGAGATTTCATACTGCAAGAGAAGCAACCGGCGTCAGATCAGTCGTAGACAACACAAGGAAATGAAAAACCTTAAAGATGTGAAGCTACGAAGGCTCAGAGACACAGGCTCACACACCGCAGTGGTGGGTGCAGTGCCAGTCGCTACTAATCGTTGGTCCTTGTCCTGGTTTGCTCTGACAAACCAGTTGGATTTTATTGCACAGTAATAAAATGGAGGCATTCCAGGAAAAGGACGAGCTACCGCTTTGTAGGTTTGACCCTTAACTCACAGAGAGCTTGCAAACTTACTGCAGACTGTGTGTTAGTTCAAATAATTAAAGTATGAAACTCAAGAGAACAGCAAGGCACAAATGAAAATGAAGAGTGCTGCAGAGAGGAGCGGGGGGGCGAGGGGGGAGGGACAAGACAAGAGAGGACAGAGAGGAGAGGAAGCGAGGAGAGGAAACAGCAAAGACGTGCAGAAGCAAACAGCACTAGAAAGGCAGTGAAGCACTGTCACAGTGGCGTCGCTGCGAGTGCTTGCTTGGGCCTTTCTGAACTCGGCCTCTAAGCACAAAATACCCCCCCGCAACGCCAAAGCACCCCAGCACAACCACCCCCCACGATGCCGTGCGTCTGGCCCTGGCGGCCGGGGCCGTGGAGCAGACCTGAGCTGGGAGGCTGCAGTGGAGGAGGTGGGGGGCTGGGGGGGCGCGGCCGTGCCCTGAGATGCCCTCACACGGGCCTGGTAGAGCCTCTTAGCCAGGTCCTGCTCATACTGCCTAACATCCTCCTCTAGGCCATAGGGCCTGTACTCACGAGGCCACAGAGAGGGGGGGGAGGAGGAGGAGGAGGATGAAAAAGTACACCAGGATGAAGGAGAAGTATGAAGAGGAGAGGAAGGAAGGAAAGAAGGAAGGAAAGTCACACAGAAAAAGAGAAGAAAACCAAAGAATGGAAGGTAAAACATTTAAAGAGACAGATAAATAAATAAATGAACAAATAAGACGCCACTTTAGGCTTTTTGTTTCTAAACTTAATGAGAGTAGAGACAGACTTGCCACCATTTAATGTAGTTTCTATTATTTTATTTCATATTGAAATAGCTGATGATCCCTGAATGAAATCTTACATTGTGGATCGTCATATATATAAAAACAGTCCTGGAGGGTAAATGGAGCCTTTATCATCTCTAATGTCACAGCAATTAAAGCAAATTATAAACTATCACTGCATCAATTATTCTCTCACACGTCCCTTTGACCGTCAGTGACAAAAATAAAAGCTGAACCCAAAAAGCAAAGAAAAGTAAAAGCTTGAAAATGTCCCCAAATCCTTTGTTATTTGTTTCATTTCCAGTCTTTCTGTGTGAAACTATAAACGATCATGTTACCGTGCTGCTCTCCACATCGCTCTCTTCTCCGCCTCCAGAGCTCGTTTCTCAGCGGGGGACAGGTCCTTGTCGGGGGCCACGGCGAGCTCAGGGCTCTGCATCCGAAGCCTCTCTTGATGTCTGCGTTCTGCTTTGGCCGTGCGGATCGGAGCGCCGGACTCACCGGGGTACACCGGAATCAGACTGACGGGAAAAAACAAAAAAGAAACGATGACAAACGGCATCAAAAAGACCAAGAAAGATTGAAAATGCGATCCTGTAACTGTTGTTACCCGGTCATGGAGTTTGGTCTCTGCTCCAGTCTGAAACTGTCCTCCAAAGAATTCCTCTGAGAGTCTCCTTTACCATCGACAGACGAGGGTCTACACACAACAGCAACGACAGTTAGCTGAAGATATTTTTAAAAAATGAAGGTAAAAGATGTTTAAAGTTTCTTACCCTGAGCTGCCACAGTAGCTCGGTGGTGTGACGTTGTAGTTTGGCGGCGTGGAGCAGTGTTGAGATGGACTGGACACTGGCTCCACCTTATACTCAACTCCATCCAGCAGCACCTTACCGCTCGCCTTCATCTGAGCCACCTGCTTCGCCAGGTCCTCCTCCTCATCCTCCTCATCTTCATCCAGCAGATAGTCCCGCGCCCGCTGCTCAAACTTCCTCGCTGAGGTGAGAAGAACAGACGAAGCTTTAGATTTCATCTCCTCAGAGAGTTAATGACACTGAAGGAGATGTAATAAAAACATACCTTCCTCCTCCCTCATCTTCTTGAGGTCGTCCTCTCCTACGAGAGAGACTCGAGCTTTGGGTTTTTCTGGAGTTTGCTGCTTCACGTCGATCTCAAAATATTTCTGTCTGTCCCTGAAGGAGCGCTGCTCTGGGCTGTGGCCTCCAGGAGAAGGACTCTGTCAAGTACAAGATGATAAAGATTAGAGCAGATCCACGCTGAGATATTCACAAAATTTTAAAAAACAGTGAAACAAAAGCAAATGTTTGCAGCTAGAAATTTGATTTTTTTTTTTTTTCAGCTGAGAGCGTTGCTGCAGAGCCATTTTGCCAAAAGAGCAGCGGCTATTTATGAGAGATGCCACAGGAAAAAAAAAAAAAAAGTTTGGCAGATCAAGAAGAAAGAGAAACAAATTAAATCAGAACCCAGCACCATGGAGCTGATTTAAGTTCAATTAAATTGCAGTCCCATTATTGACAGAAGTAGCACTGCTGCCTCCCGGCTCAGCTCGGGGAGCAGAGAGACGCCACCACCGCTCAAGCCAAGCAACACCACAGCCCGGGTGAAGAAGATGAGGGCTGGCGAGCTGCGGTGGAGACGGTGGGTACCTGCAGGTCCACCGAAGGCCTGGAGAGACGAGGCACAGCGGCCAGGCTCATATACTCCCGACGGTCAGACGCGAGGGAGTGCCGGGGCGAGACCCTGCTGGTCTGACCCTGACCGGCTCCCTCCTGACCGTCGATGTGATCATCAAACACCTCGTTGACCAACTCAGGCTGAAAAGGTCACAGAGGTCGTCACCAGACCAGTTTTTATAAGTAACTACAAGTCGGCGAAAACCCTGCAGGTTAAACTTTGTTTCTTAAAAACTTTTAGAGTAAACTAACTGAACAACAAAAAACAAATGTACTGAATTTCCTGTGTGAAATATAATGAAGTGGTTCGTTTTTGTTTGTTTTCTCACCTCTGGAGAAGGTTGTTTTGGGTGGAAATTGTTCCGGACGCCGTACGGGTCCTGTTGGACAGAACAGGAATTTAATAAACAAAGAAACTTCAAGCTGAGGTGAAGACAGAGATACAGAGCAGGCAGAGTGATTAGCAGCTGGGATACGATACGTAAAGAAGAGGATTGAATATTAGTACACGAGCCACACATGGATGGACGAATGGATCAAACAGTGTGACAGATGATGGATCACTGGAGAACAAAAAAACCAACGATGAAGGCATTCCACACGTCACAGCACGTCACAGGCCCCAGCGACACGGTGCAGGCTCCTTATGTCAGCCTGCTCCAGTCAGGAGGGGGAGGAGGAGGAACAGGGGGGAACCAACCAATCAGCAGAACATGCTTGTGTCGTGACCCGGGCGACTCCGGGCAGCATCGCCTACCTGCGGAGGCTCCAGCACTGCCAGTGAGCGAGGCACGGCGGCAAACGCCTTGTATGCCTGCTTGACATTCATGGGGAACTCGTCGGGCGAGGTAGGGGAGGGGGCGCGAGGCTGCAGGGGACGGGGGAGGAAGGGGAGGGAGGGAGGGAGATGGGGGATGTTTATATGGTAAAAGGAGGTGAGGAGGGGGGAGAGAAGAGAAGGAGGAGGTAGAGAGGACAGACGGACACAGACATGGAGGGAAAGGGAAGACGATGAAAAAAAAAAACCAGCAAAGTTGAAGAGACGACTGTGGAGGAGAACAGGTGAACAGCATGGCGGCTGGTTTCATGTGAGAGGACGGAGAAGATGCGAGAAGAGACAGACGGCAGGGCTCGGAAAGATTTGTTTTGTTTTTCCTGTATGAACTGAAGGAAGATGCGATGAAATTATTCACCGATTCAGTTCTGCTGCTTCTGAAAAGAAGAAATGAGCGAGCGAAGCTGCAGCTACGACGAGTTACGTTTGAGTCAGGAGTCGGACGCTACGACTGCGGGTGTAGTTCGAACACCAGCGACCTCCAGGAGGTTTCACCTCCTCTGTGAAATCAAATTCAACTACTTTCTCTCTTTGGTTCAAGCTTCATTAATCATCTTTATCTGCTGCTCTTGTTAAAAACTTTTTTTTTTGAGCTGTGCAGCCACAGTACGCCACACAGCTGAGAGTGGAGGAAGAAAACAGCCCTTATGTGGTGGTGAGGGGTCTTACAGAGGTCTGGGAGTTGAAGGGGGAGGGGCCATGCTGGAAGGGGTTGGGGCTGTGGCCGTCCGGGGTGGCGGGGGAGGTGCTGGGCCGACCGACCACACGACCAACAGGCTGGATGGCTCCGGGCCGCGTCTGAGGAGAAGATGAAAAATTTTATATAAATGAAGAGTCAAGAGACAAACAAAGTTTAAGATGAAAAACAAATAAAAATGAATGGAAGTCAATGGTTGACACCCTAGAGACACTCACTGATGATGAGGTGTTGTCCTTGGCAGTGGGAGTGGAGGCGAAATGAATGTTTGCCTGCAACATAAATAAATGAATGAAATAAAGAAAAAAGTAAAAATGCAAGAGTCTGAAGCTTCTACTTCTAAAGTTGAACTTCTTCAGGATGATGCCAGGCGAATAATGCAACACCAGTTTTATCTCGAGCCAGTGTGATTTGTATTCATGGTCTTTCTGCCACATTAAGCTGTTTGGTTAGAGACGATGAAGGACAAAATCTACTCGTCTGCACGAGGCGAAGCATCAGTAACCAGCTGCCACACACGGAGACGCAGTCACATGCGTTTTTAGACCGGCAGACATGATCGCTGAACTACTCTCCGTGTTTTTTTTTTTTAATATCATAAGAGATGCAGAGCTCAGAGCAGCTGACGTGCTAAAAAAAAAAAAAAAAAAAAATCCAGGCCAGAGCAACGAGGGCCACAAGCCCCACTTACGAAGCGGGTCTCCCTGCCTGCACCACACAGGGAGCTGTTGGAAGAGTGGTGGCTGGGCTACAGGCGGGAGGAAAGGTTCAACTGTAAAATACCTCGTCTACATCTACATCTACTCAAGTAGATGACAGAGTAAAATGAGTAAAGAGGTGATATGAGAAGATGAGTTATAGTGGAGAGGAGTGGTGGGAGCTGCAGCTGCTCACCGGTTGGATGGTTGGAGAGTAGGGGGCTTCTCTGATTGGACTGTCAGTCCTGGTGAAATCAGAGGAAGGCGCCTGTGAAATCAAAGAAAAACACAATAAACAGCTGGTCTCACTTCGACAGAAACACAAACACAGAGACAACTTTCACCGGTTAGTCCTGCAGGAAACGCAGCTTCTATTAACGTCAAACAACAACAAGCTGTTGGTGAAAAACATGCACGTTTCTGTGCAGGTCACGTTCCCTCGTGACTTGTGACCCTCCTCCTCCTCCTCCTCTTCATCGTCCACAGCTGTCGGGACACACATTCCTCTCAGTCCTGACTTTGCGTCCAAATACCTCACGAGGTGCCACCACCTCTGCGCTCACAGCAAAAACATGCACCAGTTCAGCTCCTGTTCACACTGAGATTAAAGAACTCAGAGGTGAACACGCTTCCCCATGTGCCACACGGATATTTGCATCAACATCGCAGGGGTGATGTTATTTTAAAAAAAAAAAGCAAAAAAACGTACGACCAAACAACGACAAACTGTGGGCAGTGACACACCATGCTGCCTCCAAACCACACTCGGGCAGACGGCTTGCCTTGCTGAACAACCACGGCTGCAGCTGGCCTTGTTTCCCGTAGCCGACAGGAGGCCCCGTCAGGATCTGCTCTCCGGGGGGACGACCTTTTCCTTTGCGATTGGCCACCAAGAACGGGTTTTCTTTGAAGCAGATAGGCTGAGAGTCCACCAGACACTCCTCCGCTTCTTCTTCCTGAGGTGCAAATGTAGCTGAACTAATGGTTGTTGATGATCCAATGCTGTCGGCGGTGGAGGACGACCCGTTAGGAGAGAACTGGGATCCATGAAGGAAATCGTGGTCTGTGTTTAGACCGGGGCAGGACTCCGGGTCCATGTGGCTGAGCGGGTTTGTGGGGGAAACTAAGTTGAAGCCCAGAGGCTCTAAAGTGGCTCCGTACTGGGCCTGAAGAGGCACCTCCATGGGAGTAACAGAAGTAGAAAACTGAACAGAGGCAAAGGAAACAAGCAGGACAGATACAGTGAACTGATGTGAAGGAAAACACCACTCGCTGTCACTTCAATACAGGAAATTATTGACAACTGAAAGAAAAAAACAGATAATACTGATTTATATCAACTTTTCCTACATTTTCATAAGTTTGGTCGTTATTTCTGAAATCTAGAAACTATGACACTTAACTCAGAGGTGAAACCTGAATATGACAAATACATTTAACAGCCAAAACACTCACTTAATTTAAAGTTAATTACTAATTACTGCTACGTTCAGTAGGAAACAGCTGATACACGAAGTTAATGTTGATGGAAAATGAGTTTGGTGGTTGGTTAGTTTAAAGCTCTGACTGCTCCCGTTGGTTTAAAATGTGGCTGATCAATAATAAAAACTGTCCAGGATAATTTCCCATGGACTGAGGTGATGCTTACAGATAATTTACAGAAAATTTTTCATTTTCTTTCTTTTTTTTGTGTATCACACAACTCAAAAAATATGCAATTTTTTCACAAAACAAACAAGATCTAATAAACCAAAATGGCTCTTTAAATCTTTAAAAGCTCCACAGGGACAGATCGTTTACAAGATGAAATAATTTTAGAGGAGAAACTCCCTGAGTCTGACTCTTGAGTATGTGTTTTTTTTTTATAAATAGAAACATGACACACAAGCCTGTAGCAGCTAAAAAGAGTCGGTCACATGACTAAATCTTTCCTGAAGCCTTTAAGATACGTTGTTCATCATTCAAGACTCGTATCCTCCAGGACTCGTTACAGCAGCTCGGCCTCTCGGCTTCTTCCTTAAATAACCGTCTTATCAGAGCGACTCCTACTGTACTTAGCAGATAAGACGGCTGATGACACGAGGAGAGAAAATATGCAGCGTTTAGACCGACCCCTGGAAGGAAACCTGACACTGTCAGTACAAATGTGTAAGTGTCGTGTTCTTTACATACTCAAGAACCTAAAAATACTCGTCTTTACAACACCTCTGTGTTTCTCATCAGAAACTAAAGTAACCGAAGGATCCAGTCTATCTTCTTCTCAACCAACAGCTCTACTTCATGCACCTTTTTAACTTTGGACATTTACAAACTTTAACTTCAGTAGACGCGACCTTGACATATCTGGAGATCATCACAGGAGGCAGAACGTTGTGAAGCTTGTGAGCGTCTCTACGTGCTGAATGTTACGAGTTGGTGGTGTGATTAGGGTCAGTGTGATGGTATGTGAATGAGTGGCCTTTTGGCTCTGACACAGTAACTGTGAGGGACAGCTGAGAGGGGGCGGGGGGGCTCATGGAGGGGGGGGTTTGTGCGAGAGAGGAAAAGCGTGGTCGCTAGCTCACCAGCGTGCCGACACACTGAGTTAGCAAAGCTGGGAAAAGCTGCGAGTCGGAGCGACTGGGAAGTGAACAACTGATACGTCTGCTGTAGTTTTAACACTTTAACACATGAAATACAAGAAACAAACACCTCGCAATGAATGAATCTTGATTTTGGAAAGAAAAGAACAACAGTAGTAAGATCGTCAGGGATCAGACATGAACCTCTTTATGTTAATCTCATGGTAATTTAACAAAACAATAAGTTAAAACCTTTTAAAACTTTAACCTAAAATGTTTTAGAATCAGATTTTTATCTACATTCACAAGAAAAAAAGTTAAAATCCAAGTTCTTCCAATCTTTCGACAGATTTATCAGCTACATTTCTACTAACTGTCTCTGGTGTTGGTCCTTTAGTACGAGGTCAACGGCCTCGATGAGTCACTGATTTAGTTCAAACTAAACCTCACGTTCTGGAGCAACTAACCCGGTCTCGTTTACTGAACATATAAGTTCTGCAACTTTACAAAAACTCTAGAGTCTAAAACTAAATTGAAAATCATGAAACTTACTAAACCAGACTGAGTTGAATTAACATAGAAGTTGACGGAAGCAGAGGCAAACACAAGAAAGAGGAAATAAACTAAATGAAAAGTTAAAAGCTGATTCTGGTCCATGGATCAGGTTTATACTCACTGTGAAGCGAGAACTGAACGACACCGTACGTCCACTCAAACCAGCTCTTCCGAAGACTTTGAGAACTCAAACTGAAACACTTGTGTGTCGGTCTTAGACGACACCCTCCCTCTCTCTGTCTGTCTGTCTTTCCGTCTGTCTGGCTCCCCACCCACCCATGAGACTCCGTCCAATTCTGTGCCAGATGCAGGTTTAAAATATCGCCGAGGAGAGGCCGACAGTCGATTGTAGGCAGCTGTCCCCTTCCCCCCATCACACCACTTCTCTCGCACACTTACTCTCTTTTTATCTACCAGGACAGTCGACCCTATGAGCCATGCTTACTTCTCTGCTGTTCAAATATTTTTATTGTTTTTAGTTTTGATCCATTTTATATTTTATGGTCTTGATTCTTTCAATGAGGCAGGACTTCGTCTTGACAAGTCTTCACGTCAGTCCGAGTTGCGTCTTCTCTTGTTAATCGATGTCAAACAGACTTAAATCAAACTCAAGTGACACGTCCAATGAGTTTGGCCTTGGTGTCAGAGGTTACCGGTCCATAATGTAGAGTTGTGGTGATACACATGGAGAGAGGGCGTTGACATTCCTGGAGCAGCAGCTGGTCCGTAACAGGTCACTCAAAGAGTTTCCTCAGACATAAACTTGAGTTTATTCTGAGCTCTGAAGGCCTTTCTAACATTGGCCACACGAAAATACCAGCAACCGACGAGTCAAGAGGAGGGTGAACTCAAACATGTTGACTGACGATGTTAATGAAATGATTCAGTTTTCTCTTTAAGAGATTAGAGGACAAAGAGACACTCACCCTGTTGACCTTCTGCAGGCTGGTGGTCGGCAGCGCCGCCAGGGTTTTGTAGTCAAGTTTTAGAGGTCCAGTGCCAATGTTCTGCAGGAAAATAAATAGAAACAAAGGTGAGAGGAGGTCTAGGACGGACGTTCATCGTACAACAGGAGTCTATTCAAAGTGAATTAGCTGAACTGGGAAAGGCCTTGTATGGAGGTGTCTTCACTGCTGAAACAAAGAGCTGAGGATCAACACTAACACGCTGATTCAAATCTACACAAAACAAAGAAACTGGACACGCTTTCTTTAAGAATGAAAACTACAAGAGCTCGCAAGTGTGATGTCATCACTGAAGTACCTGTGATTAACATGAAGCATTGTGGGAACTTGTGGTTTGTAAAGCGAGAGGTGCTAGATTTGAATGTATTACAGAGAAACGGCGAGGAGCTGCTGCGTTGTCAACTGACACAGATGTTCTCATCATCGTTGTGGGAAACTGATAAATGATTAAGCTTCAGTGGAAGAAAAACACTAAGGCTGCATCCGAATATCCCTACTAGCCTACTACGTAGTAGGCAAAAATGAGTATGCGACACGCTAGTACGTCTGAATACCTTAGTATGTTTTCAGTAGTAGGCGAAAGGTTCCTGGATGGTTTACTACTTCCACTAGGATTTTGAAGTATGCAAGCGATGTACACTACGCTAACTACGCTATCCCAGAAGTCACCGGGAGGTTGAAAACTGTAGAAGAAGAAACTTTGCCTGCTAAATGTGACATCCGAAACTTACTGGGATAAATTAATTATGTATAATAAACAGTGATCGGCAACAACATCTATGTGCTTGTTAGTGAATGCGAATGAAAACAGCGGCCAGGGAGAGATTATTTTGATATTTTTCCAATTTTATTCAGATGTGTTTAGTGATAACAGGGGAACAGCAAAAGGGTCAGATGTCCTGTGATGTATAACTTTTTTTCCGACCGTTTCTATACAAACCTTAAAAAGCGATTGCATTAAAATGCAAATGCAGACTGTTAAGTAAATAAAAGCCACATGTACTTCAGTAAATAAAAAATGTCCATAGTCCTTCACATCACCAATGTGTGTAAAAAGTCGCCGCTATGACTGCGATGCTAACCTCCGCTTCGAGTCGCAAAATCATGACGTTGATGTAAACATTTGGGTCACAAAACAGGCAAGATGGCGGCGTTGTAGTACGTCCGAATTGTGCCCACTACTGGTTAGCTTGCTATGTAGTAGCTACTACTGCAACGGTCAAGTAGTAGGCACTCAGTAGTATGCAGTGCGTACTAAGGATTCGGATGCAGCCTTAGTATCGATCCTTCATTAATGTAACTTAGTCACTGTGGAGCATGTGCTAACATGCTACCAACAACAACAACAACAACAACGTTTGTCTGAAAATAACATTTAGTAAAAGCAGTAAAACTAGTCAACGTCTGCCCTAATCTTATGTTTACATTATGTTTCATGTTTACATTTCTACAACAGTTTTCTGATTTATTTATTTTTTTAAATGTTTGAGTTCAACGTAGCTCTAATGACCTGGTATACGTGACTATGGTCAAAACACACAAATCTCCCTGCGGGGACAAATAAAGGATTTCTGTTCTATTCTGTTCTGTGTTTTGTTGGCTGCTTCTACCCATAATGCTTTGTGTGTTGATCACATGGTCTGGTGAACTCTGAACTGCTTTTCCCACTGATGCAACTCGTTTTTGGGAAATTTGGGAGTTGAAAACAGGAAAGTTTTTGGTTCCTAAACCACCTCAATTACCTCAAACCACCTCCAATTAATTCATCCTGACTCTGTTGTTTTTACCCCTGTGCCACCTTTTCCAGTAAAACTAAATCAGTCTGAATGAGGCTCCAGATTTATTTATTTTGTTAAAACCAGACGGCAGCTCTATTGTGTTTGTGGTTAAAACCGCCGGTGGTTAAAGTTTGCCTGAGGACCTGCCGTTGAGAAGTGTCTCACCTCGGTCTCCTCTTCTAGCAGGCGAGTTGCCTCCTCACGCTCCAAGCGCATTCGCTCCTTCACCAAGAAAGTAGGAAGAGGAGGAGGAGGAGACCCAACCACACAGCCACACAGTGATGCAATGAGAGGTGAAATGAGGAGTGAAGAAGGTGTTATAGGGAAGTGAAGAGGAAGAAAGTGAGAGTGGAGAAGGTGATGTGGAGATGGGATGATTTCATATCACACCAAACACAACAAAGAGAAAGGACAGAAATAGAGAGAAAGAGAAAGAAAGGATAGAACCCACACACATTAGAAAGTTCTCTATTCATTAGCTATGGGAGCAGAAAAAGCATGCAAGGGACATTGTAGGAATAGTTCTGTCAAACACAATATCCACACAGAGGAGAAGCTTCATTCACCCGCTAACGGACGAACCTGAGCTCCTGACTAACGCTGCAGTAAAGTGCAGACTCCAGTTTGACATTTGTTCTGAGCTACGTTCGAGCAAAAACGACTGAACCCTCTCGTCTCGCTGTGTTGTCGTCTATCAGCTGACCTGACAGGAAAAAAAAAAAAAAAACCTAACCCTAACCCACAACAGTTACTGGTCTCCAGTTTCACCTACCACTTTCTCCATCTCTTCTCGTTCCCACTGTGACGTTTCTCTCACCATCTCAGACTCCTGGAGAAAAGGGAGGTTTTAGATCCTTTCATGCCAAATAAAAACTTTTCTATTCTTCCTATAAATCTCAATGAAGGTCTGAGTAATTTAATCCATTGGACATTTCAATATAATTTATCTTCTGTGTGTCCTCTGATAAAACAGCCGGTCAGACAACCAACAACTAGGATTCAATAAAGCGACAGGCCCCTACATTCCTTTAGAGCGGGCAGCCTCCCAAAAGTTAATCTGGGCAAAAAGAAACATCTCTGCTGGTGATTTCTGGCTGCTCTGACGGACAGATGGTGTGTGTGTGGGTCAAATACTCAACCTGCTAAAACCAAACTGCTGTGGAAGCACAGTGTTGGTTGTAATGGAATCGCTGAACAAAACGTTTGATTCATCCAAATGCCATTCATCTGCAGTGACTTGAATGGCATTTGGACGATAATAAATAGAGTCTGGTGGCTCCTAATGTTTGAACCGAAGCTCTGACGGCTTTGAGGAACCGTACCAACTGTTTTTAATGAGTTTTAGTGTCATTAAACAAGAGTGTTGTACCTTCTGTAAGATGTCCATCTCCTCTGGGCTCAGGTCTCTGTCTATAGAGGAGATGCTTTCCATACTGTTCTTACGCACGATGCCTGTTGCAAATGGATTTGCAATAACTCCAGGAGACGCCTGCAAATGGGTCAAATATAAAATTAGTTAAACTTAAAAGTTTCTATACATATTGTTTCCTTTGATCTGATTTGATTTAATTCCCCCTCTCACCTCCACAGCAGCCACGTTGTTTGGGTCAAAGCCGTCACACACCAACATGACCAGTGAGTCTCCCACAGCTCGCAGGACTCTCACAGCCTCTGTGTGCGTCATTCCCAGCAGACTGTGGTTGTTCACCTCCAGGATCCTCATCCCAACCTGGAGGCGTCCGTCTCTCGCTGCCGCTCCTGTCGAACTCACCTGTGTGAATCGTAAGCAGTGTCAAAAAACGTGCCGACTAAATTTCTGAAACAAACAAATTTAGTTTAAAGTTTAAACTTGTACCTTCGAGATGAAGATTCCTTCATCCGTTGGGTCGAAGGGGTTTCCAGCGTGACCTTTGGCTCCTCCGCGAATACTGATGCCGAGTTTCTCCCCCGGCTGCTTCTGGATCCCGACTTCCTGCATCCCGGGCGGCGACGGGTCTCTCCGTACCAACATACGGATCTCCTGCTTGTTGGCCAGCAGAGCTCGCACCGCCTCCTGGTGAGTCGCGTGACGCAGGTCGATGGCGTTCACTTCTAGTATCCGGTCCCCGACACGGAGTCCGCTTCGACACGCCAGACCGTGAGGAATCACCTGATGATGGCGATAATAAAACATATTTTAGGAGACGGAAACATTCAGAAAACTTCACAACTTGTTACAATTTTTAGAAAAATACCTTTGAGATAAACACCCCAGGCTCGTTGATGCCGAACGGATGACTGGCGTGATCACTGCCACCCACGATGCTCAGACCCAGAGGACCGCCCGACTTCACCAGGATCACTTCCTGTTGGGATTCAAGGTAGAAAGACAGACCCTGACTGACTGAATGAAACTAAAAATCAATCAATTAAAACATTCTATAATAAACTAAAAAACATTAAATCTACTTGTCTAAAACACAAACCACTTTATCACAACCAGTGTTGCATAGTAACAAAGTAATAATACTTCTCCAGTGTACTTCAGTATGTATCGGAGGATCTTTAAATTCTGTCAAACTTTCTTTTACTTCACTACATTTCCAATCTTTATCACAAACTTTACTCTGGTTCACTCTAAGTCGACCTGTGACTGTTTAGACCATCAACACCATGTTAGAGGGTTGGTGTAGCTCCATCTTAAAGGTGGATGATGGAGAAACTTAAAAAAATATCAATATCAAACATTTAGTGAAAAAAGTTTAGTTTTTTAGTTCAGACTCAAGACATTGTCCATGAAGATTGTTGTAGCTCCATGTTTTAAAATGCTGGATAAACTTCATAATATTCTCCTGTTTTAATAACATGTACTTTTACTTTCATTACTTAAGTACATTTCTTATAGATTACTTGTCATACTTCAGTACAAATAAATACTAGATACTTGACGACTTTTGAATGACCTGAGTATCAATCCAGTTGCTGACTTGAATTTCTACCAAAGTCATTTTTTAGTCAAGTATGTGTCTTTCTACTCTAGTGAGACTTTCAGCTACTTTACACAACACTGTTCACAAACTAGAATGACACAGCTGGTTTCACTAGACTACGAGCTAATGTACTCCATCACTTAAATTAGACCAAGCCGTCATACCATGCACCATCTTCTGTGGAACTGGACAGCATTAAGAATAAGGCAAGAGCCACATTAACAGACATTAAGTGCTTGAGTGAGGCTTCTACAGCCTGGTCTAATGAAACTAAAAAGCTGTTCGGTATAAAGTGCTGAGGTGGCTAATAGAGTCTCACCTCGATGGGATACTCGTCCTCCATCCGACTCAGGTGGTTTCCCTGAAGAGAGAGTCCTTCCTCGTCCTGGTCTGGAGAGTCTGAGGGCTCAGGGGGTGGAGGGGAATGGGCACGAGCCCGGGACTGACCTGGAGAGCCCCCCGGTGCATTCAGGTCTCGCTCCACCAGGAGGGCGATGGTGGGGGAGGTGCCGGTAAGGAGCGCTACTGCCTGGTCATGCCTGGCCTCTGTCATGTCTACACCATTGATCTGGATCGACAGTAAAACCAACCACGGAGGGTGTCAGCCCACCAGGACGCTCACGGTGACGACTGAGTCAACATTTGTCTCTCATCAGATTCTACATCTCATCACTCAAAACAACCTCTGAAGATCTATTTAACGTCTTATTTTGATTGGCTGAGATTCTGTGAGTATAGTTATTTGAAGAAGAACCCAGGAACAGGAAGAGGAAAAGAGGGAGCGGGGGAACAGCAAGCTGCTGCAGGCAAAGCAAAGCTATTGTTTTATTCTGAAAATCCCTAAACATCAATTTGCTGTTGTGTTTTAATGTTAACGTCAAACATTTTCCCACTTTTTCTTGCCTTTATTTACTTAAAACACAAGTCAAAATGTGCAGTTTGTCCAAAATGTTTGATCTTAAGTCGACAAAGGCAAGCAGGGAAGTCCTCAGACTGGTTTATTAGTTTTGTTAAAAATCCCCTTTTTAGAGTTAAAAGCATGCATAATCCTGAAACCTCGTACTCTGGTACAAAGTGACAAGCAGAGGTCAGCGCTGACCCGACAGTACCGGCTCTTACCATCGGGCTGAGTCGCTGCTGTGGCCGCTGACGTGATAACACTCACATGCACCGTGTCAGCAGACCGGCAGGCTCAGCCCACTCCATCACCAACTCCCCCTCAACATTCCCACCACCGAGCAGATGCACTTAATGCATTAGTGTACAGAGGAAGAGACAGAAAGGGAGGGAAAAAAAAGGCGTCCTACGAAGAGAAAGAACAACTGCCGGAGGAAAGAGGAGCGAAGCAAAGAAGCATTTTCACATTCAGCAAAGTTGAACAGAGACGCCTCAAAAACCCAGTCAGCGTCAGTGGGTTTGAAGTGATAGTGAGTGACACAACGATGGATACAAATGGGCAACACAAGAGCAACTAGAGTGAGCAGCGGAAACAAGGAAACAAAGGAGCAGAGAGTTGTGTCATGCAGGAAAACATAAAAACCTAAAAGCTAAAGAGGTTATTAGTAAACACTCTCAGCTATTAACTAATGAATTTAACATGAGAGTAAAATCTGATGAGTTAATGTTCTGGATGTGGTCGTCATGACAACTAACAAGTCAGTCCGATCGATCTCAGACGGGTTCAGGTTTAAGTTGAGTAATGAAAGCAGTGGTGTTGACACAGAGCAAACAGTTACACGGTTATAATGGAAATATTAAAACATAAAGAAAAAGACGGCAGATGTTTCCTTTACACTGCTTCAGTCTGTTATTACGGAGACGGTCTTCATCCCCCACCACATTTATAAAAACAGTGTGAAGGAAACATTTCACTCCAGATCCCAGATGGAGATGTGGGCATGATGGTGTTACTCACAGAGATCACCCTGTCGCCTACACGCAGCGTGCTGTCTCTGTGCGCCGCTCCACCCTCCGCGATACGCGAGATGTAGATTCCCTAAAAACAGAGAAAAGAAACGTGTTTACATCTTTAACGTACATGTGTGGACAACGGACATAAACAGAAATAAAGAGATGTTGCTAATGCAGCGTCGTTAGAAACGATTCAATCAATCTTGTCTGAGTTCAACAGGGTCAACGGTGAAACGTCTGGCGCAACAGGCTGCAATCCTGAGATGAATCAGTGCCCTAATTGTGAGTTACCATTCAGTCTGCATGGTGAGGACCTGAGCCAAAAATAGTCCCTCATCCATTCATTCCTGCAAACAGGTTCAACATAGGTAACTGAGAGTCCAGCAGGTGACGCTCACTGAAGCAAACAAACTCACACAAACATTAGAGCCGATTAACAAAATAATATTTTATCATTAAGACTCATTTGGCCCCAGCGGCACAAGAAGCTCATTAAAAAGCATAACACCCCCGAGACACTTTGTCCCCTTTTGTGCAGACAAATTACGCAGTGTGTTGAACCAAATAAAATCCATCTGAAGTCCTAATCCACCCACACCAAAAAACAAAACGCGCAAACGCATGCAAGAGCAAAGTCTACAGCCTAAGCTGGTCGGACCAAACAGCAAACAAACAAAGTCGCTGCATCAATTTCAAAGAGCTTTTGAAACAGCAGCAAGACTTACAGCCGGACTCGTCTAAATCATACGTTTTTATGATCCTTTCCTCTTTGTGGAGCTCGTTGAGCTGTACCGCCGTGTCGCTCCAGCCCCAAATATACACCTCACCCCGTCCAAATTACAGCAAACATATCAAGTGTCAGTGTTCGCTATTCATATCTCCGTCTCCCTGGTGACGACTGTAAACGCTGATCCCAGCGGCCGAGACCGTTACTGCAAACACTTAGTGACCCGAGTTCTAAAATTCAGGACCTGGTTTGTTTGTTATAAATGGGGTTTTTAAGTTATTGAACATAATCTGATGAATCTGTTACAGATCTTCATGTAGCTGCAGTTGTCGGGTTTACACTTCAGTGACAAGCTTTAAATATTGATGTGTTAATGATTGAATTCAATTATAGTTGCAACAAGCCAACATGTGGGAGACGTAATGATACATAATGTAAACAAGGAGCTTTAGGAGGAAGACGCCATCAAATATGTATGTGTGTTGAGGATTAAGGTCAAACTTCTACCCGTTACCTCGCTGCAGTGTTTCCACAAGTGATTAAAAAGAATAAAAGTTGTCTCACCGTGTCTCCTGTGCGATATGGCGTGGAGCCTTTGCCTCCAGCGATGCTGAACCCCAGCCCCTTGTCGTTGCGGATCAGACAGGTGGACAGTCGGTGCCGAGGTCCACTGGGACTCGTCTCCATGTTGAAGGCGATGCCGCTGCTGCGTCTCTCCCGCGGGAAGTAGTCATCCTCCGGTCTCAGCGGCGTGGTGGTGATGGCGTTCTCCGGTTCAACCATACGCTCCCGTAGCACCGTCATGGAAACCGAAGCGCCGGAGCTGCGGAGAGCCTCCACCGCCGTGTGATGTTCGGCCTCATGGAGGTCGACTCCATTCACCTGAGAGATACAGACACAGACAGAGAGAATGATTGACGTGCAATGAAAAGTCTTATATTACTATAAGAAACAAAAACACACGTGATTGTTCAGGTTTTTACCTCCAGGAGTTTGTCTCCCACTTTAACTCCTGCTCTGGCTGCAGGACCCTCTTCAGATACTCTGGAGATGAAGATTCCCTAGAGACAAAGTTAAAACACGACAATTAATTCACATTTTCTATCAGTTGTAATTTAGAGAACCAGATTTCAGGACCAGATCTCACCTCATCATCTCCCTTATAAGGCGTGGATCCTTTCCCTCCAGCGATGCTGATCCCCAGGCCGCCTGTTTGTCGCAGGATGGTCAGCGTGTGCTGCAAGTTGAGGAGGGGGCAGTGAGCACAACTACTAGTGAAAACCTGCTTCAACACCACTCGACTGGGGACAGGTTGAAGAGGGAGGTGAGCCCACAATTTATTCACTTATTTATTTTTGTATTTTTGCTGTTTGTTTTCACATCTTTGTGGGTGATTTCCCTCTTCCTGCCAGAAGGTGGCGTCGATCGAATCGGGCATCCTGTGATCATGCCGGGTGGATGCAAGATGGGTGTGGGAGGGAGACACACTCTGAGTTGTTTGAAGCCTAAAGTCAGTTGAAGTGGAACGTGGATGATTCTGATCTTTAATTTAAGACCATAAAATAAAAGCTGAAGCCAAATCTACTTCACTGACGTTAGACTTCACATACAAACTGAATAAACACACAGTTTGAAACCCTCTTAGACCCTAACTTCACTATGTGTGTTGTATCTGTTTGGGAAACACTGTATTTAAAATGTAAAGTGGGTAACGAATAAGTCATAAGTGACTGTATATTCTGTGTACTTGCAAAGCCATGCAAAAAAGGGGGAAGGAGTAGAGACAAATGAGGGACAGGTGGAAGGAAAAAGGAGGGAATAGAGAAGAGGAAGTGTCCTGGATGTAGAGACGGTGTTCAAACCCCAGCATTTGTTCAACAGTGTAGTTTTATACACAAATCATAAGACAATGCTACAAAATGAAAACATGCAAACTTAACAAAAACCACTGAGGTCGAGTAAAGAAAGTAAATTAAATCTATAAATAATAATAATAATAATAATAATAATAATAATAGAGGACGCTAACGAAAAAGTTTCTTCATCCATCAGTTCTTCTTCTGGTTGGCAGCTGAGTTATTAATCATCTCTGTAAACCTGTGCATCCAAAAACAAAACAAAACCACCTGGAGGAATCAGGTGACGCAGACTTGTCTTATCACCGTGTAACCAGCCCGTTCATACCAGGGCGACACAGCGAGGACAGAGGATGAAAACAGAGCGAAGCAGCAGAAGCAGAAGAAAAGACAGGACAGATGTCGTGTGGCAGAACCTGATACTGGACTTTTATTATTCTCTGCAGTTTATTTTTAAAAAATTTAGTGATGCAATGTCAGAATATTAGGCACATGAGGCGTTAGATTTCTATATATTTTATAGACGCGGTTCAACAAGTGTGAGCACGCAGGAAACTTAAACAGGAGGTGATTGATTCTACATGTGATATTTCCAAAAAGGAGAGAGCGACTGACTGCTGTTTTTCGTTTGCTCTGCCTGTGTTCAATATTTACTTAGCTCTGTTTATTCAGTGGATGGCCAAACAAAACTCTAAAGATTAAACATAATTATTCCATGTGACTAACAAGACTTCTCTGGAGGACACATGAGACTAAACAGGCGGCGTGTTTGAGCTTAACCTTCTCCAACATCAACAAGAACGAGCTGCAGCCAAACGAATGATGGAGTAGAAAAATAAAAAATGGCTGCTCTGATCTCCTGAACACGTAGACCTTATAAAATGTTTTATTTATAGGTGAGCTATGTTGCAGAGAAAAAAGTCAGTAATTAACTGTGTTAAGTATTTTAAAAAAAGCATTACCCAGGATGCTCTGCAACCATGACAATGAATGTTGCCCCGTTGACACATTTAAAAAAAAAAAAAAAAGCCTCTGCATTTTTACTCTAACAATGTTTTACATCTGAACTTTTCCCGTTCAGAGAAAAACAACAGATTTATTCAGTATTCGGATTCTGCAGGTTCTGCCACACTGTCCATCTGGTGAATGAGTCGTTGTTAGGGGGTCCCTAATGATTGGCTTGATTTACGATGGATTTCTGTGTTTTGTTTTTTTTTTTTTTTCCCACCTTTGAGTAAAGGCAGGTGAATGAGTGAGTGAGTGAGGGGGGAGGGGACAGAAAAGACAGAGTGGACTGGAAAGAGTAGGTACAGACCTCTTCCTCCTCAATTCGAGCAGGTTCAATCAGCAGATTATTGACTTGATCAAATGACACCCCCTGTTAGGACAGGAACCAGCGAGAGGCATGCGGATTAGTCAGGCCAAAATAAAAATGTGCTCACACGCGCACAAAACACTTCCTCTCACACTTTCCATTAAAAAAAAAAAAACTTCACCAAACACACCCAACACTCCACTGTCTGCTCTCAGGTTTCAGGACTTATCCACGTCCACCAGGACTGATCGATCACCTTGAAGCAGAAGTGATCCCACACTCACTCCCCAGCCACCAAAAAGCAAAATACAGGCAGAGGTGGAAAGACAAGACCAAGGAGCTGAGCTACAGTGCAAAAAAAAAAAAAAACACACACACAGTGTAGTAGAGAGAGCGGACAAAAAGAAGGCAAAAGCTCCCAAACCAGAATAAGCCTCCACACCACAAAGAGCAGTTTCCTCCAGTAATAAGACAACAGGCCTCCTTTAAGTACAGACTGGACTAAAAAAAAAAAAAAAAACTTCTACAGGATGACTCTGCAAAGGTTTCAAAAAAAAAAAAAAAAACTTTAAAAACTTGGGTTGAACTTATTAAAATAAAAAAAAAAAAAAAAACAAAATCTGTCTCTCTACATCTGATTTTTTAAGAATAAACTCTCCATCCATCGATCGTCTTTTAAACATCATTATCAAAACGACACAAACGAAGCTCATTGGATCTCAGTTTCCAGCTCTGCCAATACATGTTCTGGTTGGTCTGAGGTCACACACACACACACACACACACACACATACGCACACAAACATAACGCACAGATTTGGTGAGATGATAATGTGTTAAAATAAAATAAAAACAATTATCATGAGAAATCAACAGATTGAATTTAAATCTCCGCAGATACTAATGATCAATAAAGAGATTCATCTTCATGAGCAGCAGACTTTGCTCACGCCATTCACACAATCACACACACACACACATCACTCACACACACACTGTTATAAAAGCAAGAGTGTGAAAATGTAATTATTCAATTGAATCAGCAGATGGATCATAATGTGGTAAGATGTTTAGTACTGAATCAGGACAAGTGTTTTATAAGAAAGGAGCTGAACTCAGCCTGCAGCTGCTGTGTGTTCAAAACTGACTCGTCTCTTTGTAAACAAAAGATCAGGGTGTAATCTTGGTATGGAAACAAATAAATAAATAACTAAAAAGAGCATTTCTTTCATCTTTCTCCAACTAATGCTGTAAAATGAGTGTTGAGTGTTCGATGGAGGACATCTTGTCTTTGAGGGACAGAGCAAAGAAAAAGCAAAAAGCTCTGAGAGAACTGGTGAGTTTGTGGGTTAAACCACAAAATCGACGCCTGAGGAAGAAAAAAAAATGTTTTTTTTGGTTTTACAGCACAGGGGCAAACGTCTTTATCTCCATAACGAGCCTGCATGCAGCCCACTCCAAACTGAATGCAACTTGCAAGGCGGCAGCAGTCTATGCATACAGTGTTAACTGTTTGCATAGAGGCAACAAGCAAGCCAAATATTTGTTCATTATATACAATATATAGAAAATATGGAGTTTAAATCATTATGTGCCTATGATATTTTACCCAGCTACCCCTGACATCTGTGAGCTCCGTCCTATCACTGCTGGGGTTTCGACTTTACCTTCACTTGACTGGAGTTGACCTGTTGTCTGCTGTCCTCCAGCTCCTCCAGTCTGTGACGGTGCTGAGGCGTACCGACGCTCTGCTCGTCCTCGTCCTGCTCGTCCTCGGCGGGCTGCGTGGACGAGTTGAGGCCGTCGGGGCTGAAGCCCTGCAGCAGCGCGGCCACGGCTTCGGGTTTGGGCAGCTTGGTGATCTTGAAGTGCTTCTTGTAATGCGGCGTGTCCTTTCTGATCAGACGCTGCTTCTCCGCAGGAAAAGCCGGCCTCTCGTCTTCCTCGCTGTGCTCGCCGTCTTCCCCGTCCACGTCTTCGTCCTCATCACCGCCGCGAATGATGGGCTCCTCAGCAAAGTGCACAGTCGGCTGGAGGAAAGGTGCAGTAGGTAAGACTATGAAATCCTGGGATTTAGCCAGAAAGTTAAAACAGATACAACACTCAAATCTCTCCCTCATCCTCTGCTGAGCTCCAGAGCCCCTCACTCCTCTACAGACCAGGTAGTACGCGTCAGAGCCGCGCACATAAGCTAATGAATGAGTGTCCGTCCTGTATCCACAGCAACCGGAGACTTGGAAACTAACGCACTCAGTCTGAACACATGGAAGTAAAAACTAGCTTGTTCAGATAATGTTACATACTGACATTATACTGTTAATCAAATTAGATGTGTATTTATTTCACAGTAGTGCACTTTGGTTTTAAAACGATGTCTGCAATGTTTCTTAAAGCACAGTTTTTCTCCCACAGCCTAGGAGAAGTTATCTGCAGGAGTTAGCATTAGCGCCCTTGTCATTTGTCACGTGAATTTATGTAGCTAACATGTGTCTTGATTCTGGGACAGTTTAATTCCTGTAAAAATAAAATCCTTTAAGGATTAAAATCCTTTTAAATTCTGTTGTTCCCTCCACCAGAAAAGTCACTCTGATGACTCCTGACTAGAGGCTGTATGTGGTCCCACAGGAGCCAGATTTTTCTCTAAATTACCCGTTTCTTGTAAATATGACTAAAAAAATAAGTAACCTTCTAAACCTTTAAGCTCGTAGCTATTTATCTGAAGACTTTTATTTTGAAAATTCACCTCAATGTACTCGACCTCCATCTCATCCAGCTCTTCCTCTTCCTGAGGAGAGTGACCGTCGACCAGCTCGTCTCTCTGCGAGGCGGACGTCACGTTTTGTCTGTCCTCGTGGGATGTGGCCGACAGCGTGCTGTTGGAGACCTGGGAGTCGTGGCTCTGGTTGGAGAGGTCGCTGAGACGTTTCTCCTAAAAGAGCAGTTTTGGTTTGTTAGAATAACAAGAAAGAAGCAGCAACATTTCTGCTTATTCAGTAAACACTGAGGCATGTGCCAAACACAACTGCACGACTGTTTATTATGTAAGAAGCATTACTTCACTATCACTTCACATTACAACAACATGAAATAATCATGGTGTTGGTTTCACCTGTGCATCAGGTGACTCTTCTTCTCCATCAGGTCTGGACGTGTACGCCTCATTCCTCCTCTCTTCAATCACCTTCTTCATCACCTTCAGCTCACTGGGGTGCGGTGTAGCTCTGCGCTGAAGACCCTGCAGCAAAGAAAACAGATTAAAACAACTAATCTCCTTTTTTTTTTTTTGGCCACAGTAATAACCTTGACCAAGCACAATTTGGACTGGAAGTTTCTTCACTTCAAGTTCTACGGCTGTGGTACAAATGATGCGTCAGAAAACACAGAAAATGACAGATTTGTCGAGGATCCTCACCCTTCGATCTGCCGCAGCCTCGTCATCCTCCTCTTCTTCTGCTTTAGTCTCTTCTTGGAACTGAATGACTGACACTCGGTTCAGGTTGCTGTCTGTCCAGCTGTCGTCCACGCTGTTTTGTAGCAAGTTCTCTGTTTAAAACAAAGATAAAGGAAAGTTGCAGATAGAGGACGTCAAACTGAGGTGCTACGTGTGTCGAACTCGACGTGGAATTTCATTTGGCCCGTCAAATAAAATCTAATGTCTATCAGAGCTGCCCCACCAATGTGTTGCACCACTAATACTGCAAGTCCCACAATGCACTGCCACTGCGTTGGTAGCCTACGTGCAAGCCTGAGCCCTCGCCCCGCTATCTGTTAACACTCTTCAGCAGCTTCATGCAGTTGATAGCCAGAAAGTCACATTCTAGCTAGCGGCTTGTCCTTCTCCACAAAGAAATGGCCAAACCGACCAAAAATTGAAAAACAGGAGGAGGCAGAATATATATATATATATATATATATGTTTTTCCGGATGTAAAAAGCAAACCTGTTTGTCTTGTGTTCAGAGCCGATGTGGCTGTAATGAAAGAATATAATTTAAGACCGACACAAAAACACCAAGACAAGTGCAAACATCTGGACATGAAGATCTGGTGTCACAGCAGACAATGTGAGGCTGCTGTAAAGACTAGTTTTATTGTGGGAACAGAGGTCGCTCTTTACCGAGGAGGAAACTAAATGATAAACAACGTCCACAACGTTGTGTGTTTAGATGAAAGACAAACGTTTTTAAATATGAGCTGCAACAGCAGATGGGAAAAAGAGCAGCAACACATCTGATACTGTCCAGCTGTCGGTGCATAACAGTGGAACTTTTGGGATTAAAATCTATGATCTTTGCATCAATGAAAATATCTCTTTGAGGAGGTATCAACATGTGTAAATGAAATGGGTCCAACGCGCCTGCAATGTGGATTCAGGAGGAGATCGATCCAGATTCAAGTTCATGTTTAGCTCCAAGTAAGAGCCATGTTTTCAACTTAAATAATGTAGAACTGCTCACCTAGACTTGGAGAAGGTTGCTGGGGCAGTAAATAGCAGGTCAACACCTTCTCCCCCGTTCGCTCGTCATCCTCAGTTTGGAACTTGAGCATCGGCTGTGACTGGTTCTCAGCGAGCCACATGGCCTTCAGATTGAGGTTTGTCAGGGCAAAAGGCAAGTTTTGTAATCTGGAGAAAAGAAAAGATGAGGTGTTACCGTTTGGTCCTGATCGGACTAAAAACAGGAGCAATGTCTCTGCGGGACAGTGAGAGACTTTCTATTTAAAGTTTTAACCTCTGAGCAGGGCAAAGCTGCCGTGCAAACAGTTGAAGGTGTTTATGGATGTTACCTGTTTCCAGCCACGTCCAGCACATGCAACTCTGTGGCGTCTGCGAGCTCAGCAGGCAGTTTGCCCAGGCGGTTGTCTCTCAATGAGAGCACGTTGAGGCTGGTACAGCCGCCCAGCTCTTTGGGCACGCTGCCCAAACGGTTGCGGTCTACATTCAGATTCGTCAGCTTCTTCAGCTTGCCCAGCGAGCGAGGAAGTGACTTTAAGAGAACAGAGAATAAAAAAAAAAAAAAAAAAAAAACAGGCCATTAATAATCAGTGAAATCAATGATGAAACCTAATAGCTGTTAATGGGACCTGGATATTAACAGGCGTCCATAAATCCCAACTTGAGTCAGCGTGAGGCAGCTGAGGCTCATTATATCAACTTACTTGTAAAAGGTTCTCTGTCAGAACGAGCTCTGTGAGGTTTTCACACTCTCCTATTGAGTCGGTCAGGTGGGTCAGTCTGTTCTGGTCCACCTTCAGTATAGACAGCTGTTTCAGACAACCTGGAGACACAAAAACACAAAGTCATGTAGGAGACGGGACAAATGTCTGTCTGATAAAAGTGTGTGTGATAATTAAACATAGTGAACTGCAGCAGGTTAAATGCAGATCACAAGCTCTTGTAACTGCCAGTGCTGCTTTTTTCACTGACATCATTTCTCCACTAGAGGGCAGTGCTGGTTTTATTTAACAGAGCAAAGTCACCTACACATGGTGGGAAAGTCCCAGGGTACACTTCAACACAAGTGCTACTTAATTAGATGGATAATGTTCACAAAGGACACAAAAAACATACCAGTTTAGATAAAGCACAAGAAAAAATGAAATTATCATTTGGGTCATTTGTTCATTTATGTTGTTTTGTATCTTTATGATCAAGATACACACATGAAAAGATTTTAATATGAACCCCAAGAGTCATGTAAAAAGATGATTTCATTTTCATGGGATCAACTGTCGGTTGTGCTTTGTGACGGCAGCGACACCCGCTACACTTGCATTTATTTCAATAGTGACTGAATGATTTTTATTTGAGATCGGTTTGTTTCTTCACCTATGCTGTCTGGGACGACCTCCAGCAGGTTCTGTGTGAGCAGCAGGTCAGTGAGAGCCAGGAGGCCGTTCAGCTCTGAGGGAAGCTCCTCCAGACGGTTCTCGGACACGTCGAGACACACCAGTCTCCGGAGGTTACCCAGCTCCTACAAACACACACACAAAATAAATAACACAGTGAGACACAATACAACCATTGAATTCACTAGAAAATCAAAGGGAAGAAATAAACTGTTATTATTTTATCACTCATGGTTTTGTAACAATTTTGAGAAAATGAAAAGTTGCAACACAGAAGCTTTGAATATATTTTTATTACAAAATCACACTCACTGGTGGTAATGAGGACAACTTGTTACGATCCAGCCACAGCTCCCTCAAGTTGGGGAGAGCGCCGAGGGTGTCCGGCTAAAAGATAAGAGCAGATAGTTAGCATCTGTAGTGCAAAGCCAGGGAAGTGAGTTGAATAAGTCATAAGTCACAAGTCAAATTTAGTGTTTAACTACTGAGTCACTCTCCTGCAGCTGCAGATCTGTTTTTCCTCACGCTTTTGTTTTGCCAACTCTCCAAAATCCTTCAGAATGAGCTCAAATTAAAGTCAGATAAGTGATAAACGAACTGAAGGAGATTGTCAAGAGAAGCCGGAAAGGTTTCATCATGATGTCAACTGTTTACTCAGCCTCCGCCCCTGCCGGGTCATGAGGCATTGTTTACCCGTGTTCTATTGAGACAGGTGGGCGTTCCCAGGCTAAAAGCAGCGCTCACCCTGGGGTTTAGAGCAGCCAGAGCCTCAGGTCTGACAAGACCGGCTTTGCTGTGTTTGGCAAGGTAAAACGTGGTTTGGATCATAATTATTGTGGTGGGAACGTGAGAGGGATATTTGTGATATGTGTCACACTGTGTGTGCTACAGCAGCGTAAATAAAAAACAGCTTATTTTAAGCTAAGGGTGTTGTTTGGTTTTGAGCACTCAAACATACAATGACTCGTGTAGTGTATATCATGTGATTTAACAGGATCGAGTTCTTCACTCACTAAAACTTCCAGTTCATTGCTGCCCAGGTCCAGTTGTTCCAGTTTCACCAGGAAAGACAGCGACCTGAATACACAGACGAAATAGCACAAGCAGTAGGTCACACAAATATGCGCATGAAAGAACAAAGAGCAGAACTTGGCATGTGATTTCAACACAACAGCCATTCACAGTGACTGACACATGGAAAAACTAAAATGAAACAATTGCATTTGCATGTTTGCAAGAGATGACCCACACAAAGAAAGTTGATGTAAACATCAGAAGTAAGAGTGAGAGAGACAATCTGCCATTGTTATGTTGTGCTGTCAACAGTTGTAGAGTAATGTTTGATAGAGCTGGAGATGAAGAGGAATAAAACAAGAGACTAAACGCATGTAAACATGTACGATGACGGGAGACAACACTCACGTTGGCAGAGACTTGAGCAGGTTCTCCCTGAGCTCCAACGTCACCAGGTTGGCGAGGCTGTGAAAGGAGGAAAAGTAAATGAAAAAAAAAAAAAAGGCGGGGGGGGGAGTTGGCAGGCGACATGAAGGGGGGTTGTGAGGTGGAGGAAGAAGAGGAGGAGGAGAAGGAGAAGCAGGTTGGTTAGTCAGATGGCAGGTCTGTTCGTCTGGGCTGCCTTGGCATGGTGAGGGGCTCTCCCATCTGTCCGAGCATGGCACCGGCCCAGAGCTCAGGGACCGGCTGAGCAGCCTCAGAGTCCACTGGATAACAGAATTACTCTCCCTGAAAACCTGCTCGGTTTCCTGATGGATTACAGATCTGTTCGTGTTTGAGGTCCAACCACGAGTTAAAATCCCAAAGCTATTCCACTTACAGTGATAGAAAACACAGTTAAAACCAGGAATGTTTGGCATTTTTTTTCTTGATAATTGAGCAATGAATCTAAACCGTTGCTGATTAAGTGTCGTAAATATTGTACCATTTGAACATTTTATCATATTAAACTGTCTCATAAGAGATTTTTGTCTTGTGTACATACTTTCCAATGTCGTTGGGCAACGTCTGCAAAGACACATCATTGAGTGCCAAGTGAGCCAGCGTTCGCAGTTGAGTGAAACCATCCGGCAGTCTGAGGCAGAAAAAGACGAGGGAGAAAAATAGTGAGTCTCTCAGGATCTGTTGTCCAACGCATGGGATCACTTGACTCACACAGACTATTGGCCTTCTAGGTTTTACCATCTGGTTAAGTATTTAGCATCATCATTTATCGGAGGTATGGAAGGAAAATGCATTGTTTCAATCAACAAAAGACTCAACACAAGATTTAGAAAAGATAACCAGTATCCTGTCCAGGTTAAAATGACTCTTTGCATTTCATTGCGTGATCTCCTCCATTTGTTTTCTACTGTGTTTAATTATTTCTAAGCATCTAAATGATTTCAAGAGATGCAGTTACTAATCAGGATGAAAGAAAAGCAATTAGAGCAATTTCTTTTAGCCGAGAGCTGCTTTCTCCTCGTCGTTCTATCAGGCCAAACACAATATTTTCTCACGGTGACGACAACCTGAGTGATGGACTGTTCCAAGCCACTTACCTGGAGAGGGGGTTTCCACTGAAGTCTGCGATCTCCAAGGCCCTGCAAAACTTAATGCTCTCGGGGATCTCAGGAATGTCTGCGGGAGAAAAGAGGAGGTGGTTGGGTGGATGTGGATGGGGGCAGGAGAGCAGGGGGGTCGTTTTCTATAGACCAAATCATTTTAAGTTCTTTGTAATCACAACCAGATGCTCCAAAAGCAGAGACACGAAAGAAAGAAAAGAGAAAATGAGACAGAACAAAGGTAGAAGTTGCACTGTGGAGGACATGTTTAAAGTTTAGTATTAAACTTTCATTTTATTTGGATTGTGTTCACATTTATGGTAAAATGAAACAAACCACCTCTTTTATTTTTTTTTTGAAATTATGCAAACTGGACCCAATATCAAAGCTGCACTGAGATCTGTTTGACATTAAGGATATTGCACCGCTAAGCAAAGACAATGGCGGCAAACCAACGTCTTGCTTTGGTTTAAAATGGATCAATTCTTCAATGCTTGTGCTTTTACTTGGCACCTTCAGAGCACAGCAGAGGTTGGTCCTTTCCAAAAGCAATACTGATTTGTAAAGCAAGTAGAGGACGTCCTTCCCCCGAACACCCCCACTCCTCCACCCCCTGCCCTCCCTGTGACAAACTGGGGTGGAGGCGGTGATTTAGTGTCACTGAATTCTGGTTTAATGTGGTTCACATGCTGAAGTCACAAGCAGAAATCTGATCTAATTGTGTGATTTTTACCACCGAACCCTGCAGGTGCATATCAAGAAATCCCAAATGAGCCAAGCAGCCTATGACACTCATCTGGCTCAGCGTTGTCCTGCAGCAGGAGCAGAGAGTCGGACAGGCAGACAGATGGGAAAGGCCCTTACAGGCCACTGCACACTGCTCTCACAGCATTGGTGCAGTGTGTGAGTGTGTATGTGTAGCACAGATGTCTTATATCTACCATACTGGCCTTTCCTGCCTCTGAGCAGCAGTGTTTGTGTGCAGTATGCAAGGACACAGAGAGGACACAGTGTTTGTGTGTGTTACAGATGATGAGTTGCAGAATATAATGATACATCATCGACGCATAAGTAGACTGAGTTTTACCTCATGTGTCTGTAATGTGTGACAGACGACACAATCAGTATTTACTTGAGAACAAATTACTGTTTTTGCTCATCTTGTAGGAATATTTCCAGAGCATGGATATTCATGGACTTGTGTCTGGGAATAGACTGGACAAGCTGGTGAAGAGGACCAGCTGAGATTTATCTAACGGCTGCTGCTGAGTGTAGATTCTCCAACAGATCTGGCCGAGCACCACATGGCAGAGATCGTTTTTTTTTTCTTCCTTTTACAGACATGACTCCCTAGTAGTTTTGTGATGTTGGTGTGGTCCAGACGAGACATCAGGAGGTGATTTTAAAACGTGTCATTAATCGGCTGCGTGTTAATGGATGGTCCTGTGAACAGATGAAGCAGTTTGCTGTACTTGATGATTGTCGTACCGTTTCTGGAGATGTCCAACTCCACCAGCTGCATGAAGTTGGCCACTTCAGGCGGGAGCCTCTGGATCTCATTGTCACTCAGGCCGAGCTTTCGTAGGTTCAGTAGTCTGAAGAAAGGCTGCAAGAGAAACACGATTCCAGATTAGTCCAAACACACTATAAACTATTTCCTCAGGCAAGTAGTAAAGACAGTGGGACAACGTGTAATGACAGTAATTTTCTTGAACTATCTCCTAATTTGGTGTTTAAAACATCACAGATAAAAACTCCTCAAAGTCTTTTTTTTTTGTCAGAGCAACAGTTTAAAATGCTTATGTGTTTAATGTTTAATATTCAAGAAGAACCAGAGAATAAATATCATTTCTACATATTTACTAACCGATTAACTGGCTCTGTTCTGGCTCTATTTGTTATGATGAAGTGCTAGTAATAATAGTGACAGTTGTTTTGGTTCTGTTCAACCCTAAATGTCTGGATTTTTAATCTTTGCCTTGATTGCAACTGTGTGTAAACACACATAAAACATCCAGTATATTCAGAGGAGGTCTGTCTCCAGAGCTGGTTTTTATTTCATATTCTCCCCCTCAAAAAAAAAAAAAAAACTCCTCCTAACCATGGCAACGTCAACTAAACAAAGTGTCTTTCGATAGGAGAGCCGAGGAGAGTGTGGCCATGCCAAGTGCTTTCACAAGGGCTCGGTTGTTGGACTGAACAGCTTTTCAGAAACATTCCTGCGCCGGCAGCAGCAGCAGCAGCAGCAGCGCTGTGTGCGTCTGTGTGTCATCTGTGGTTCAGATGAACAGACAAGACAGACCAGGCTAACGGAGAACAGCGAGAGTAAGAGACCCAAACTATGCAGTTATTAACCCCTCAATCAGCTCACAGAGAACCCACTGTCTTAAACCATGAAGAGCTGCTCCACTTCTCAGACCGTTAGAGAGGAAGACACTTGACCAACTTGATTTCTGGGCAGGAATTTGTATAAACTCATTATCCAGAGACGCTTTCTGAACACAGACGTCTGCAAACTCAGAGCCTAAACGTCCGTTCAAATAAAACCGAAGGTCATTGGCGACGTCTTCTGCTGAAAACATCCTCTGTGAGTCGACAACCACAGAGATTAATGATCTTAAAAGGAAAATAAAGACAATTTTCAACCTCCTTCTTCTGCATTGGGATTTAAGATTGAAAAATGCAGCACTGTTACATACGCATGTAGTAAATCAGACAAAAAAAAAAATCGTGTACTGTCAGTTTTATGGTTGAGAAAAGTGTAAAAACACACAAGTACATACCCTCCCCACACTGACTACAACATGCTGGGAGACAGCTCTACAATTACGCTGCCAAAGACAAGAATGCTGCAGCTCTGTTCCTCGATGACAGACACTTCCTGCTCTTAACTAGTTGTGTGTATTGTGTTTGGATGATGTGAGGTGCCTACAACAGCAACACACCCCCTAAAAGAATTTGTCTTATTCTTTAGACATGAGCTTATCTGTAAATTTCCCAGCATTATTCTGGAAACTCATATTAGCGTCCTCATCTGATGGAGAGTGAAATGGGAGGAGATGAAGATAAACACAGGGGAGGACACAGCCACACGGACAGAGACGGAGATAAAGAGGGTGTTGGCTCGCTGAGAAGCAGGTGACAGGTATCAGATGGCAGGAATAGGAAACAGGAGCTGAAGGCGACCATGTGACCGAGGCCGAGCCCAGATGGGAACCGGCCCCCAGGTGGGGGAGGCAACCTGGCTGAGCGAACAGGTGACACACACACACTGAGACTGAAAAGCCGCTCTGATATGTTGACAACTCTCACCTCGTGTCAACATAATAAGCCATGTTTGTTCTTTAACAATCAGATTTTGCTTCTTTTCATCAATTCATGTAAACATACATCTGGTCTGAGATAGAACAAAACAAGACTGAATCAAAAAATAAAAATTAAACAGAAAGAAAAAGCAACAACATATCAACAGATCAAGTGACACGAATCCTTGAACATGTTGGATAATATTTCAACTGTCTTTTCCCAGAGGATGAAAATGTTGTCATTTCCCTTTAAATTGGCATTTAATCTCTCTATAGGAAAAACTCTCAAAATGTCATTGTACTACTGAGTTAGAGTGGAAGGTTTTTTATTGATCTAATTAAATAATTCACATTTTCTATCCATAAATAAAGCCTGCTCTCTTAACATCCAATACTCTATTTGTTCTCATTTCCTTAGATAAACAAGACCAGAGCTGGTTCGTGCCGAAAACCGGTTTTTATTTTTGTTATAATATAAACTTTCAGAACATGGCGCAGCCAGAAAGCGTTTCAGGGGGGACGTTTATCACTGCTGCACCACTAAATACATGTGCAACAGAGCAGCTGTGTTAGTGGAGGTGATGAAGTGAGAATGATGGAGAAAGTTCCCAAACTGAAGCTGCAACAGACGTTGAAGTTGAACATGACGACAGAGGAAGTTTTGCTGAAAAAAGGCAAATCGTGCTAAAGTTGTCACGGCAACACGAGCAGGTTGCTGCACCACCTTAGCCTGAGGTGTTGAAGACCAACACCTTTATTATTCTTTTATTATTTTCTTAAACAGCTCCAGTGTTTATATGTGCCACCTGTTAATTATATTTAAGGCGCATTAATGATCTATTAGGGTTAATTAACATGAAGTGTCCTGTGCCGACTATGACGTATTCTACATTGTATTTCTTTCATTTTATTACTGATCGGTATGTATATTCCTCACAAGCATCGTCATTAAACACACTCTTAACAAGCCAAAGAAGCCACATTTATATTTATCAGCAAATTTCCATTAAGGCTGAAACAATCACCCGATAAAAAAAAAATATCAGCACATTCCTCTCCAGTCTTTAGTTGTCCGGAGCTCGATCAGCGACCAGACAATGACAGATAGTAATGCAATCATGGCAATGAACAAGTAATTACACACACTCACAAAGATGGCCATTCACGCCTGAGAGGCTGCTCTCAGACGCAGCTTTACTGCTGGTGTTTTTCTAGGAAACAACTATGATGACACTGGTGATGCTGTAACCCAGCGGTAGTTTCTTTTCTGAGAAACTGCAATAACTTGTCCAAGCAAATACTGATGTTTTTAGATAAGTAATATGTAATCAATCTGTTCTCTGATGCGTCCGGCTGCTCTCAGCTCAGTCGATAACTGCTAATTCTGTCAATGAAAACTGGATCTAAGGTTTCCCACCAACTGATGTATTTTCAAATTAAACAGAGGAGAAGCCGACGGCGTTATACGGATCAATGGGTCAATTGGAATAACAAGTTGGGGCAGTGGGATTTAGCGTACCGCTGCAGTCTCTTCGTTGTGTTAAGTGAGTCACTCAGCCGGTGGCGTGTTGGTGAGAACTGCTGCTGAATTTCCTTTACAACTTTATGACAAGGATGTTTTAATGCCGGCCGTGCAAGAGTTGTTTGGTTAAGGAAGGGGAGTGAAGCTACGAACAAGAGGATATAGTACTGTGGTGTGAGAGGGGAGGTGGGTGAATGATAGCTGTGTCAGCAGAGGGCAGTGTGGGGTCTCAGAGCTTTTACAGTAATATATAGAGCACTTACCAGACTTCAGCCTCAATGTAGGAAGATAATTTAAGTCAAAAGTCCTTGCACAGATTTAATATCCAGTATCAAAAAGCAATAGCTGCAAACATTTGTCATTTACAGCCAAGACAAGCAGAAGGCGGCGAGCATCAAAACTGGAAATCAACACTAGCCACCTGCTAACTGCTGATAAGTCTGTCAAATGTAGTTGGCAGTCTTTGTTCAACCAGTTTTTTTCATTCTTCTTAACAGCAACTTTGGCAGCTAAATCATCTAATTGTATGAGATTGATTGAATCAAAGGGGTTAGAGTCACGCCTACAGCCATGTTCACTCTGAAACAGGTTTGAATTTGAGAGAGAAAAAAAAAAAAAAGGTGGTAGGTAAATTAAATTAATGACAGTTAGAGCAGCAACGACTAACAAAGCTGCACAGATTCAGTTGGGCTGTGGTAGATTCACACCGAGGGAGGATCGGGTCTGTGTAACATCCACAATGTAGACAAGTCAAGCTAGTGTGAAATGGGTTGTGTGGTGAAGGGACTTATTTGACATATCCCCCATTATTATTTAGTGAATGAAGCACAGTCACCCTCGAGTAACCTGTGACAGAGAGCAGTGTGTGTGTGTGTGTGTTAAGACACAAAGAAGCTACTGCTCCAGTGTTTGTTTGTGTGTGTGTGTGTGTGTGTGTATGGTTGTAAAATGCTTAGCTTTGTCTTATCTCCATCGTTCTGCTTAGCTTACCTTCCACTCAGACGGAGTGTGTTAATGCGCCTCAGGATGTGTGTTTGCATGTGTGCACACATATACACGCCTGTTTAGAAATCCTCAAGTCGCGGGGGAGAGAGGGAGAAAATCCTGCGCTGTAGGTCGGCACACACAGTCCTGTTTAACTTGGGTAGAGGTGCCAAGAGCTGCTCTGGCTGTGGAGGTAAGACTCAGTGTGTGTTTGCATCTGAAGGTGGGGGGGGCGGTGATATGTTAACATGCATATTTGTGTGTTCATGTGTATCAGCAGCTGTGAGTGTTTGTTTAAGAGTGTTTATGAGTGTGTTTATGTGCGCTGGAAAAGACTGTAAATCCACAAGGAGGAATGTTAATGTTTGTAGACCCCACATCACTCCAGACAAACTAATTAAAATCTGACTACAGATATCCGAGAGGCAAAAAGCGCGTATGTGTGTTTTTTTTTTTTTTTTTTGAGGGGGGTGGGGAGCACATGCAAGTTGAACTGTATTTTCTGTGTGTGAGTAACTCGCGCCGCTGTAGGTGCAGCGAGCTGGAGCGTGATGTTCACAGTGGCTGCAGTGTTTCAGTCAAGTGATTCCATTTAGCTCACGCTTTCCCTCCAATCATACCATCAGAAAGCAGACAGAGCAAGCTCCTCCTGCCCTGCTAACGCACGCACACACACAAATAACTAATTTCAACCCTCCACTTACAGGGTGCATTTAGTGTGCACGAGACAGTGGAGAAACTCCAGACACAAAAAATAAAAAAAAATAAAATAAAATACAGTATAAATATCCATAAAAAGTCTTATTTCCGACGGGACAGGCAGAGTTGATATTAGCGTTACTAAAGACAAAGGCGTCAAGTCTTGGCAAATAACAAAACAAAGACCGAAAAGAAAAAAAAAAAAAAAAAAGGTTGAACCAACTCAATCAGGTCTCAGCTTGCCTCGGCATTTAATCAATGGACCCACTCATCTCCAAGTGTGCTACAAAAGAGGAAGTGGAATTACACACCATCATTAAACCTCTATTCTTTACTCCGTCTTTTTCTGTTTTAAGTCTTAACACACTTCCTTTCCTTTTGCTATTCCTTTGGAATTCCAATTCACACATTCCCAAGCTTTCCTAATCTTGTGCCAGATCTGCTCTGTCCCAAATATCCATTCCCCTCACAAAACTACACACACGCTAGTGCTCACACACTACTAGGGGTGGGGGGGGGTTTGAGGGGCTCAAAGGGGAGGGGAGGGAAACGCACATGCTTTTGTGCTGGCCTGGACGCTTTCTGTGTCTGGGGAAATAAAAAAGCAAAGAGAGAGAGAGAGAGAGAGAGATTTGGTTGACTGAGTAACTTGGTTGGTCACTCGAACAACGAGCCTCATTACTGCACATCCGTTTCTATAGATAACCGCCGTCATTGTTGTGGTATAAACATCAGTGCGTGAATGACCACGGACATAACAGAATCAGTCATCCTCACCTTACAAAACCGAATATCTTCAGTGCAGAGTCATTTGAAACTAAAAAGCAAACACAGCAGCGAGACTCAGTCACTTCAAGGCCAATGCTACTGGAGTAAAATAGGCTGATGTTGCTGCTCTGCAGCTCGGTCAGATCCCCCCCCTCATCCCTGCAGAGTGCCATTTGAAAACCAAAGTTCCCAAAACTTTCTACACATGAATGACACCCTAACTGGTCCTCTTCCCCTCCTCCTCTCTGCTCCACCTCCCTGAGTTCCCTCCATTTTCCTTGGCAGAAGGACAAAGGCCAAGCAGCCAGCCCCACACAGGGCTGTCAGTCCAAGACTAGCCCACACTACTAACCCCCTCCTCCTCCTCCTCAACTCCTCAACTCTACAGCCAGGCCAAGGGATTCCTCCATTGTCCAAAAAGGGCACCACAGTGAAGGGAGAGAGAGAGACAGAGAGAGAGAGGGAGGGAGGGCTAGAAATGGAAAAGGATGAAGACATGAAAGAGGAAAGGATAACAAAAGACAGGAATGACTAAGAGGGATAGAGCAGGGAGAGCAGGGAGAGTGGGGAGAACGAACGGCGCTGAGAAGAAAAGGAAGCCTGTGAGGAGAGAGTTGAGAGAAAGGGAGTGACGGTGGATTATTAATGAAGAATGGAGGGTAAACAATGGATTCCCACAGTGCTGTGGACACTCTGCTGCACTAATGGTGGGGGACAGGAGACTTAAGCCACTGACCAACAAATTATCTCCACCAACTGCGAGTTTGCTTGCTCTTCTCACTGGTGGATGAATAATGTCGTCTATTAATCAAAACCAAAAACGCACAACAAATCAACAGACTGTCAATAATGTGGTTTTGTCTGGTCTGCTGTGTCTCATAAAAGCAAAGAGGAATATACCGCTCACATACACACACACACACACACACACACCACCTACCCACAAACGTAAACCTACATACCACTTCCTCTGCCCTCACCCACCATCTCCAACACAATCTGTTCTGCTTGTAGCGACAAAGAATAAAAAAGAAACAACAACTACAGCAGCTGCACAAGCTAAACTGCACTCCTACACTCCTATGGTGTGTCATGAGTGTTTCATTTAAGACGGCACGGCTAATTCTATCAACTTTAATCAAACGTACTTGCACACAACCTAAAAGAAGCATGAAGAAGTGCGTCTCTAAAAGATTATGTTGCTGTATTTGTGTTTGTGTGTCCTTACAAAGCAACATATGTGTTCAAAAGTGTTTGTGTTTCACTTAAGAGGCACTTTTAGTCTCCACTCCCCTGATCTGGCTCCAGTCCCCCGGGCTGAACAGGCCACACAGAGAGAGAGAGACGGGCGTAGTAAAGCCAGTATGACTGACAGCCTGACTAATTCCCATCTACTTACACCTGTCCTGGTGACTTTGATCTGCGCAGAGAGCAAACACAGCCGAAAGTCAGGCGAAGCAACGTCTGAGCCTGAGTCTACCGCGCCCCATTAGCCAGTTTTTTAACTACGGTAACAAAGATCTGCTCCGACAGTGAGAGGAGATGAAATATATATATATTTCAGCGTTTCAGTAACGACTTCCATTGTCAGCACAACCTAAATTTGCTTGATGAGGAGGAAAAAATGAAATGACTGCATGTGGTGGCGGAGGCAGTTAGTCTCAGTCGCCAGTCTGGCTGTGAGCATGTGTAATGATTCATTTACCATTGATCATTGATGTTGTGTGTAATATAGTAAAGACTTATATTAACATTCCTAGTTAATGTACTTGCAGCACCTGTAGCACCTGAGGTGATTAATACTTGTAAAAAAGCCAGTATGACTAACACAGAGCTACAACTTGTGATTATGATTCACTGATTATTTTTTTTATGTTCAGAAATTTCCTACAATCCCAAGTGACGTCTTTAAATGTCCCAATCCTTCAAACAATCACTAGGTTATATCCTATATTTATAAAAAAAAAAAAAAAGAAAAAACGCATCATATCCTCTGAAGATCAAAATAGTTTCCAGTTTTTTTTTCTGATGAAACAATGTTGCAGTTTTAAAATAGTAGTCTCTTGTTCTGGCTGCCCTCTGGACATCCTGTGCTTTGTTGTGGTGCCATGTTGTCTTTAGTGAGGATGAGTCAGGCTCTGGTTCAAGGGGTTTAGGCCTGGGTGGGTGTGCATGTGTACGGGTTATGGATGTGTGTGTGTTTATAAGGATAAAGTGTGTGTGTGTGCGTGTGAGCGAACTTGCACATTTACACTTTCCTCACCTGCACAAACAGAGGAGAAGCTGGGAAAGACTGTCGTTGAAGAAAACAAGAACTAGTTGGGAAAAGAGGGAACCTCTTTATGAGAGCACATAGACAGAAACAATGATGGAGAAACCCACATCACCTCAGACTACCCTCTGGAAATAGACCAGAAGACAAATGACTCTTCTTGCTAAACTACTGTGAGAGTAAAACTTCTTAAGTCAACATAGTTAATAAACAACCTCAGTGGTATCAGGAGCTTTTTCTTTTTTTTTTTTTTACTTCCTGGCAAAGCACTATTAAATTTCAGCACATCTTATCTGAATTAAGCCAAATGTAGTGAATCATTTGACAGCTGTATATACAATGTAAGATAAATAGAAGTCTATTATCACACTTGTGTCTGCTGCTGTAGAAAGCAAAGAGGAGGAGGAAGGATTAAGAGGGAACAGGTGGACATGACACTGTGTGGCTTGGAGGCTCCTGCGCTCACAGATGATACGTGGCTCAGGCCTCAGCTTCAGCCTCAGCTCCACTCACAGAGACAGCTGTGGACACACCGAGCTTCTGTGGTGAAAATCCTAGTTGTTCTTATTATACTGCGTTCCTGCTGAACGCTTGGAGGAGTGCGTGTGCAGTCGCTGCCCTTGTGGCTGCGCAGAGCGGTGTGGACTTTTGAACTGGAAGGTACGTGGACGTGAACTTGAACACCCACACATGCTCCGTTTTACTTGCAGAAGTGGAAAGTATGACTCTTGCTTAAGTAGAAGCTCGACCATTTTTTTTTTTAAATCAAATGCAAGTGCAATATACTAATGTATGTCTACCTCCCAAACATAAATATATAATACAAATAAACACAAAATTATGAATGGTTGTACCCTCCATAACCAAGAATGGTGATTGCTTGATGCAGTAAAGCGATTGCCAGTCAGCATTTTAAAAATAGACAAGTAATCCCTCCACTGTCGCCATATTGGTGGGCTAATCACTGCTTTGGTTTCTAAAATGGTCACAGTGATAGAAAAGCTTGCGCCACCAGTTCTGGGACACCATGTCCACAACTTAATTAACACAAACACAGAGAGAGAGAGAGATAGAGAGAGAGAGATAGAGAGAGAGGGGGAGAGAGTTAGTGCAGAGACTCGGTGCACATTTGCAATCCAAACCACATTCAAAACAGCAGCAGAGCTCAAACTCTTGAATTTGATCTTGTCAGAGCTCTGATCACCTGACTGAAGTCTGCCTCTGATTCAGATTTCATAAAGCCCGTCTTCCACCTTAACACTTAAGCGAAATAATCAATACGCTGTTACTGACAGCGTCCTCCTGCTACATTAGAGGAAACAGGAAACAACTTAAAACTATAAGCTGCTCTCTGAGCTGAGAGGGAAAGAGCAGAGCAGAGAGGTTTCTCTGGTTCTGAACCACATATAAAAAGCGTCAGCGTAAAGAAGGCGTGGTAAAAATCAACACCAACCCTGTCTGGATATGGAAATGATGATTAATCCCGCAGGTGTCTGGAGTCAGGAGTCACATGACAAAACGTGCAAAACCCCAAAATGAAGACAAAGAGATGAGCTTATGTTTTAGTTGGCGGCATTTAATTCGCTAAAACATTAATGGACGAGTAAAGTGCACACTGCGCCCATTCAGACTGTGCTGTTTAGTTAAGCTAGCGGCTTAGCTATGCTCTCACGCAGTAGGAATGAAGGAGTACACAGACAAATCAGAAAACTGCAGAGGAGGCCCTCCACCTCTACCCCCCCCCAGCCCTCCTCCTCTCTCTCTCTCTGCCTGACTTCATCACATGCTTTCTCATTCTCCGTCTCTGTTCCCACAAACATGACACAAAACCAGAAGCCCTATTGTTTATAGTCCACGGAGGACGTTTGGCTCTTTCCTGGATGGGTTGGATCCGGTATGTGCTGCCTGTCTGCCCGTCAGCTCACAGTTTGTCCCATGGCGGAGCCGCGCTGGGACCAGGCTCAGTCAATGCACGACCCATATAACTGCATATATAAGTCAATAAATGTGCAGTTTAAAAACCAGTGACTAAACTGTAAACACTTCCCGCGGCCAGAAACGAAAGGTTACAAACTAAACGCAGACTTTCATATCAAGGTTTGCAGCCAGAAAAAGAGGATCTGGTCATATGACACTTAAAGATTATCTCCGTTCGTGCCATGTAACATAAAACAAGTGAGACGTACTATCAGGACTTCTCCATGGCTGCATGAAGCTACTACACCTTAAAAAAAAAAAAACACTCAGTGAAACTTGTGTGTGTTATGAGTGCACGAGCAGCCTCAATACAATTGATTCTTTGTGTGTGTCCAGGTTGTGGCCTCCCTCACAGGATCATGTGGCTCAGTGTCTATCGTTTTCCAGTAACAGTCTTGGCCTTCTCCCTCTTCACACAGGTCTCGCTCGCTCAGGAATCCCCCCCCCTCGACCGTTTGAAGCCAACATGAAAACGGTCAGACGCCAACCTAACATATTTTCTTAATATCTGTATGACCTGCGGGAGTCCCAGGTTGCATTTTCTTTTAGTAAAATTTTAAGCAACATAGTTTTCAAACAGCTAAGACTTAATGACGCACAGCGATCATTATTCACAGAACATTTTAGCACATTCCTTCTACTCACTGAGCATCTCTGCTGACGGACTATAATGGCAAAAAAAAGAGGCTGATGACAAAGATTGATAACCTCATATAATTACAACAGCTAATGTTGCATTACCATATTGTTATACCAGAGTGAGGGTGGTTTTGTGTTGTTTGGCCGTGTGCTAAAAATATAAATCTGAGCTCTGCAAATCAAAGTCAACTTCTCATTATCACCCACCGACTGAAATCAACAGCAAAATACAGTGTGAAACCTGCTGCTGGTCACATTTTTTTTTTAAACTTTGCACATATTTATAACTCAAAAAGTAACCCTATCAGATAACACAGTGAGCCAGGATGACAGCTGACAAACATCTGTCAGTTTTCCCTCCGTATTCGACAAATCTGGATTACACAAGGACTCCCACAGTTTTGTATATAGTAAATAAATTAAAAGAAGGGTCAAACTTGGGGGAAAGTGTTCGAAAACATCTAATTCAGTTACTCTATGTAGTCTGTCTTTACAATGGATGTTTTCACTGCATCTTATTTTTAGAAATGTGCAACACATAATGCTGCAACGCTAAATTCAGTAAGTGGTCCAAAAGAGCAGCACAAAGTCACCTCTATGTAGTCCACTGATCTAGCAGACCTGGCCCTGTGGAAAAATTACTGCTCCACTTTAGGTGTTGCTGTAAAGTGTCTCTGCTGCGCTGCTGTGACTTTTTCAAAAGTTCAAGGACAAAGTGTGGCTTTGACACAAGCAGGTCCACTCCTCTCTCTCCCCTCTCTCTTTTCCTTCTCTGCTTCTGTTATGTATGACAGGTTTGGCTCAGACGGAGGCCGAGGTTGCTGAGCTGTAAGCAGATTTGGGAATGAGCACACACACACACACACACACACACACACACACACGAAGGCACAGTGGGTCTGCAGTGACAGGGAAGCCCCAGCCTATCTGATGTCTCTCCCTGACAACGCAGGGCGAATGCGCCCCCGCATCAGGCAAACCGCTGGCCCTGGGAGTCCCATCACCTTGGAGACCAGCATTTGTTCAATGAAGAAGCCAGCAAGGGAGGGAGAAAGAGAGTGTGGTGGAGGGAGAGGGGGGCAAAGGAAGTCGAAACCTTCCTAGCGACGCTCAACTGCATCAACTTGCTCAATTCAGACAATTTATCTGCTCAAAGAGAAACAAAACAACATGTGAACCTGCACTGAATCATCACAGGTTGCAGAGCTGCTGCTGCTGCTATGATGTAATCCAGGCTTTATGTCTGTTATCATTTCATTTGGATGATGTGGATTTTTCATTTCATTTGGAGGAGTGTTCAAGGAGCGTTCATACTCTTATCTGTAATAAGTCGACACAAGAAAAAGGATGCTGTTGCTTAGGATTACAAGCCAAACCCCCATTAATATGTCATGGAGACAGCATAATTACAGAGTCGTCTACACACCACTCCCACATGACTCCACAGCGGATCAACACCAGGGACGACCAAAACACTAGCCTAAAGCCCGAAGGCTGATCCCCCCGGAGACTTGTTCTTCTACACACCAGCGACGTCATAAACGTGGTTTGTGATGGCAGAAGAATAACGTCATCGTAGTTTTGAGCACAGATAACACGGTAACACTTTGAACTTTTACCAGCATCTAAAGTTCCTTGTCAAACACTTTACGAGGTGACAGGAGTTCAACCAAGCACGGTGCGCGTACGCTCTGATCTGAACTTGTCCTTGACCTCATCTGACATGCTTATCTCGTGCTCTAAAGAGCCGTTGGGCTGCTGAGCGATCACACGTGTCAGTCACTTCTCACTGACTAACCTATGACTTTACATTTATTCTGCACTGTGGCACAGTTTTCCTGCTGCAGTGTGCAACCACCTTGCTGACTACCCACACAAAATCAGATCCTTTTCATTGATCAGTTGTCGGTGGTGGAAATTAGCTGCAGATATGTTCTTACGACCATGAGAATTAAAGCACACAATTGAAAAAGAAGGATTTTTACATATAGATACATACACATAAATAAAATATAAGATCAGCTCACTTCCTGGTAATGTTTGGTTCTGGTGTTACTCTGCTCTTAAGCCCTAATGTGTCTACCAGAGGGCAACAGGTCAAACAGATAATGCCTAGAGTAGGATGAGTCTCAGTATGTTGTCTACTGAGTGAGTAAGACAAAGAGGAAATAAACCATTAAGATACTTACTTAGTGAGGTTCTTGGTTTTGTAGTTGGTAACATACTAGATGTCTTGTCACACCCTGTGGGTCACTGGCAATAAATCTCAGCTTTAAAATTTCTCCTATCAGCTGCTTTAACCTCCCTGATGTCAAAGTTTCACCACCGGTCTTGATATACATCTTTCTAGCTTGATTGCGGGACACATGCATCAGATGATGCCCCAGTAACAAACTGGCAGATGCCCAGATATCAGATGATATCTGACTAGTTTCTCACCGATACTGCACAGATATTTTAAGTGCAGTGGGGCAGACGCACGACCAATCATCTTCAACTATTTTCAACACGCATGTTGTTCTGGCAAACATCTGTACTGAGTAACACAGTTAGAAAAACACTCCAGCTGTCAAATAAATGAACTGTGACATTTGACCGCGAGAAAATAAACTTGTCTGTTGTGTCCGAAAGACAAACATCAACGTTTCTGGACTATCTCAGCTGTGTTTGCAACAGATTTCTTGTTGATTTGCAGCCAAAACATACACTGATAAATATAACAGTAACCTAATTTCAGCTCGTGTATCAGCTCGCTCTAATCTGACAGCACAGTCTACGTCTTTAAATCAATAAAGTTTTATCTGCAACTGTTATATTAGCTTAAATTACCTTACTAAGACATGAAAAATATGAGTTTAAATTCAGAAGTAGTTCACTGAAAAGTGCTGTTGAGGGTTTTTTTTTTCCTTCATTCATGCAGCTGAGCACCTTCACATTATTCCCATTTGAGTCTAAAGGCCCAGAAGAGCACAGGCTGGTGTAATTACAATACTGTTACAATGAGCCGAGGCTCTTATTTAACAAGGGCAGACGGAAATTAAACAAGAGTGAGCTTGATAGTTCAACCGGAGCAAGATATGTGTATCACATAAGGTTCATTGTTAGTCTACGTATAGTGTGTGTGTGTGTGTTTATGTGTGTGTGGGCTTCACCGACAGGAATGCCGAATGAGTAAGTTCAAGTGTATGAGCCGTAGAAGAGTGAGTGGAGCTCGGAGAGGGCAGGGCGAGCTCCTGGAGATTCCAGGCATGCCTGCGTTTCCTCGGATGTCACGTGCTGCAGAGCAAACACGGCTACGCTGAGTTAATTACACAGAGAACACCGACCCGCTTAGCTCTCCTCAAACGTTTCACACTTTAAGCAAAACCATTATTAAACGAAAGTTTGGGGGGCAAACTTGCTTAAAACACCATTTTTGTTAAGTGTGTCTCAACATTTTTTTTGTTAGAAATTAAAGAGAAGCAGAGAAGTGCATGCCCGCGCAGAAAAGATTTATATTTTCTGTGTTGCCCCAAGAGCTTAAATATTGTTTTGTGAAGTTTGACTCGAGTTTCCATAAAACACTGATGGATGAAATATTATTAGAAAGTTCCCAGTTGGGAGAATAAAGGAGAGACAATGAACACAAAGAGCAGCATTGTGAATCATTGCCGTTCCTCAACTTAAAATAACTGACCATTCGCCGTGAACAATGCTCCGACTATCAACACTTTCTCAATCAGTCAACAGGTCCGGCTGCTCTGTTGTGACCACGTCGACCGACTTAAAAGACGAGACGTCAACGCCAGACGTGGAAAAAGCGGTGAGCACAAAACAAAAACAAAACACACACACACATACAAAAAAAATGGAGATGAAAAGATGTGTTCATGGTGGTGGCCTTTACAGACAGACCCCTGCTGATGTGCACACACTTTGCATGCATGCACAGACTCAGACATGAATTGCTGCCATACCTTTTTTTTTTTTCTACAGACCACATACATGCGTGCATGCAGCTTTGTTGGCTGCAAAGACCCCTGCTGTGTTTTCTATTGCCCCGTCTCATCTATTCTCTGTCTACACTGGCCACCACTGCCATTAAGGAGACCCCCTCATTACGCCAGGTGTGCATATTTACATTGAAGCAAACAAAGCCGGCGTAATACCTCCCACATGTGTGATTTCACACCGCACGCTGGTGTTACAGAGTCAGCGAAGCATGTAGCTCTGACTGTGTCCAGAGACACGTTAAAGACAAAATGACAACGTCCTTTATTCTGTATTTATACTTTTTTACGCTGAACGGCCAAGCAGAAAGAAGCCACAACAGTCCCACTTTGAACAGGCCGTTTAAATAAAGACTTGTGTTTTATATATATATATAAAAACATTCATTCATCACTACCTCTCTATTAAAAGACTGAAACAGGTTATGTGGCATGACCCACATATTCAACCGGCATTATATTGTGTTGCTCAATAACAAACAAACCAACCGTGACTGTGTAAAACTTCACATTTACTTTCTAACTGACTCAAATCAGAAGAAAAAAAAACTAGTTTTAGTAAGAGTAAGAGTTTTAGTAAGAAGTTTAGACTTTAGACTTTAGTAAGAGTTTTAGTAAGAAAAACAATACTGCATTGCTCTGACGAATATCGATATGATTTTTTTAATCAGTTAACTTAACCATCTCGGTGTAAGTTTCTAGTTTCACAGGCACAAGTTTGACGTCAATGTTTTGACTGTAAGAAAAACGTTCAGACCAAGATAGAAGGAACTGATAAAGTGTAGGGCAAATACGTGTGATGAGTCAGACAAATTGGAAACTGGCATTTGAAATGAAAGTAACAGAAATCACCTTGATTTTCAAATTTTCCACATCAAAAATATAAATATATGTAATATATAAAATCATAAATAAGATGTTCTTCCTAACAGATAAATAGATATTAAAATGGACATTAATGACAAAGGTGTTTTGCCCGAGTTGCCACATATTAACAATTCACAATAAAAAAATCATAAAAACACAAATAAAAGAGTAGTTGTGGATTCATTTTATAAGCAATACAACTAAAGATGCACTTTAACAATAATAATAATGATAGTGATAATAATAATACAGTAACATTGCTGTTTTCTAGCAAACAGACAAAGAAAACATGCCTCTATAACGTTCAGTGATACTGGCTAATGGTAGACAAAATCAATGATGTGATCAATATGGAAGCGAAGTAGACAACACAGCAATTTAGATAAGTTGTAAATGATTGTTCGGTCAATAACGGTTTTAGTGATCAGGAAGTTCAAAACAATGAGCTCTGCAATCCGGCTCTGTTATTACATAATACGCTAATTTTCTATTTTATCAATCAAAGCTGGTAAATCTAAGCACATATCTGAGCTACAGTGACAACAGCGTGTTTTCAATTTACGCTTTCAATTGAGCAATTTCATGAACTGCTAATTTGACAGTTCACAATAGAGACCAAATATTTCTACTGAAATTTCGACTCATCACATACTTGTCTAGAGCCAGTCATCAATCGAAACCGGCTGGTTTGGGGAAAAATATTCCCCAAATGGAACCAAATGTGATGGTTGTGCAGTGAGATGAAGAGCGTTCACGTGGTGCAGACGTGAACGCTCAGACGTAAACACCGTAAACAACGTCGCTGCTTTACGTTTATTACTGTACTCGTTTATCACGACTCTTGAGCTAAACATTCCTTCACGGGTCGGTGCTACATCTGGAGGATCACAGAGAAACAAGGAGCTGTACATCCCTTATCATAAACACTATCAGCGGGACAGCGTCTGAGTGTGTGTTCAGGACAGAGGGAGGGAACGAAACGGAAAAAGTGCTGAGCCAAGAGGGAGGAGGTGCCGGTGTAAACAACAATAAAACGATAACGCGAATTAAATTTCTCTCAAATCTCCTGTTTTTATGTGTGGACTTGAAAAAAAAAATCCCTATAAAAGCAAAAAAAAAAAAAAAAAAAACAAGGTCCAAAGTGGAGAGGTGTCTCACAAAACAGGGCATTCCTCCGACTCGCTTGATTATTTCCACTTCCTGCTCAAAGAGACGCTCCCAACAAAAAGGAATCAACAAGAAAAACACAAGCATCAACAACAAATCAGACTGAGAGTCTGAGTTACCACCTGTTTCTAAGCACAATAAAAAACCAGGGCTGCTTTGTTGTGGTAGCTGCTGTTTACTAGTTCAACTAGTAAACAGCAGCTACTCTTTTTTTTTTTTTTTTTTTTTTTTAAATCTCAGCAGCTTCTTTTGTTGTGAATATTAAATTTGATGGAGATAAGAGCCGACGTTGAAGGACACCAGCTCATCCAGGGGAGCAGTGGATGTTTTGGTTATCAGGTTTTACAGTGACAGATAGAGGCCTTCAACGACTGTGTGTGGCCGGCCGATAAAGGGCAGCATTTGTTTGTGGTTGGTTTTAATGCCATCCCAGTTGACCTATTCCCCCACAGGGACATCAGCACCCTGACAGATTAGCCTCAAAGGACCATTTGTGTGACTGAGAGTTTTGTTCCTGAGCTCCTGCTTGATCCAAAGGTTCAGAAACAGCGTTCGACCCCCAAAGAAATGTCAGCGCTGGATTTAACTACTCCAAAACTCCCCAAGTGTTCAACTGCGGCCGTGTTTTTCTTTTTTTTTTTTAAGTCTGCGGCCGAAACGCGACCTGATGAAAACGCCACAAACATCAAGTGTTTACTTGAGCAGAGTGAACATCTGGCACAAGATTGATGGGAACAGGATAAAATAACCAACCGTGTACAATAAGGCAATTACAAACAGGAGATTAGTCCGGCTGTAATTACCTGCAGCAACTAGTACTGAACTTGTTTCTTACTCAGGACAGAGCCAATACAGTGATGTGAAGCATAAAAAAAAATATATATTTTGAAATTTAAATAACTGGTTTGAACAAGACAAGACATTTTTTAAATTTTCAGTTTGTACTTGAAATAAGGACTTTTCATTATTTTCTGACATGTATTCGTTGATGTACATGTTTGTTGTGGCCCTAAAAATGATGCAACTTAAGACGGAAAATTGATTTTTATCAGTTGTTTGTAGTAAGGAGGCACTCCCTCCTCCTAGATACAGACATGTATTTGTCGACCTACATCTTATTTCTGGCCCGGAAATGATGCAACTTATAACTTTAAGTTCATTTTCATCAGTTGAAAAAAAAACGTTATTTGTTTATAATGAGGATTTAAGTGGGCCACTCCCTGCTCCTGGTTACGGACAGGCTAAACACCGGTTGCCGTGTGGATGTAATCAACACATAAATACACATTTGGACAAAAAAAGAAAATGGCGTCAACTTGCACATTGTGTCCGTGTGTGTACTTAATGTCCTCAGCCAACAGATCTCCCTCTTTCCTATCGCAGTGCTCCAGCAGGGCACACGTTGCAGCCACAGACTCTCCCCTATCACAAACAGCTGCCACCGTCACCACCACCATCAATTATTCACTAGAGCTTTGCCTCCTTGTTTACCTTTGAGGCTGGCAACCGAGGCCAGAGTGCACGGCAGAGTGGTGAGACAGCGTCGGGTCCAAATCACGCCGCCAAGGCATTGGACGCGTGTCATGTGACTTGCCCTGCCTTGAACAGGAAATGATACAGTGCTGAAAGTCAATGAGACCACACAGGGAGGGACCAACGCCATTTTATTAATGAGGCTGTTAGATGATGCGTATCTCTGCCTTGTAGGCTCATTTCTACAATAAAAACTATTCTTCTGATTTAATTCTGCACGAAAATCAAGTTGAGAAACAAAACAAAAACACAGTACACGGCAACATGCGTTTTGCACTATGGGCCTGTCATTACACAGTGGACACTGCTGCCATTTCCCAGAGTGAATGCATGATTTATCAAACTTAAAGTGAAGGATGAGCAGATATTGTGTGTGTGTGTGGTTGTCAGATGGAGCAAAGAGGAGGATCCATCTCCACCATGTAGAGGTCTCCAAGGGACCAGCTGTTAGCTCTGTGACCAGTATCTCTCCCACCTGACACTACATGTCAGTCCAAACTCCAGTGCTCATGGATGGATGGATGGATGAGCCTCAACACCAGAGTCTCAACAGAGTCTCAGGTGCCAGGGGACTGAGGATCAGTGGGGCTCAGCTCTCAGAGACCCCTCAAACCCCCTATTAATCCACCTCCGGCATAAAATACACCCCCCACAGTTACCACCACAACCTCAAGAAGCTCATTCACTCTCTCTCTCTCTCTTACTCACACACATACCTAGTATTACCCCTTGGTTTCTCCAGATTTGGGGGAAGGAGGGAGGGGGGGCAGGATGTGAGACCAGCTGGTCATCAGCTCAAACAAAGAAACCTGCTGAATGTGCTCTTGCATCAAAAAAGACATTCAGATTTTCACACCACTGTTGTTTCTTCGTAGATTCGTCAGCTCTTGGTCCTTCTTGCTTTTTGAGTACGGAGATGTGACCTGACTCATGTTTGTGTGGCATGTCATGATTGCAAAAGTTTTTCTTCTTTAAAAAAAAAAAAAAAAAAAAAAAACACTACTTCTGTTTTTAAGGATGTAGTTCTCTATAAACACAAAATGACGAAATGTTCTTTACGTCTGCATCATGAAAACTAAACACTAAACAACACTGCTCTTATTTTAGATTCATTTACATTTTGTGAACAATAGCTCTGCTGGCTTCGAAATGCTCGACCAAAGCAGGAAAGAGGAGAACAGAAGAGAGAGAGAGAAAGAGCTGAGCCAGAAGAACAATGTGGTTTTGCCGCAGAAAAGGCCAGTGGCAGGTGTAATTTATCTTTAGTCCTAGCCTAGTTCGGCCATTCGCTGGGGAGAGACAAACCAGGACTCTCCTGTAGAGTTAACTGCAAACTGGGTGGAGGGAAGACAGACAGCAGAGGATACAGACTGAGGTGTACGTGTCCTAGATTATTAAAGCAAACTTAGTTCAGCAAGCACCAAATTTTCAAACTTTGATTGAGTCTTTTATCTGGTACAGTAGATGGGTGGAGCACCAGTCATTTTCAAATCACACACACAAAAAAAAAACATTTTTCAATCTTCCACGAGATAAAGATTTATGGAACAAAGCAACAAAAAGAATAAAAACAAAACAAAACACTTAACGGTTCAAGTTTGGGTAAACAATCGCAGACCAATTCACATCAAGTCGGAGCTGAGTGAAGGGGCCTGATTTGGGTTTTTACTTGACCCGAGGCTGAACGCACACAAGGGACACAAGAGAAAAGCACACAGATTTTTATCATGTGCTCCAAAAGAGACCCGAACGGCAGAAAAACCAGATCCCAGAGGAGGCGTCTGCTGAAACGCACCGGACCCGTTACGCAGGGGGTCGAAACTGTGGTGTTGAAGGGTGTTTTCACGGCCCGATGGAGCCCTAATCTGCCCTTTAGCCACAGATCTTTTAGCGCTCACACACACAGAGGGCACTGGTGACTACCGAGGATTAAAAAGACTGCATAGTCATCCTTCCTATTTATCATGTACGTGCTGTATACTTCCTCTTTATTAAGACCTCAAACTAGGCAAACAAACACTTTTTCTCCCCTCATTCAGATAAAACCTGATGCATATTAGCTGGTTCGATCAGTGACATAACCGACTGGTGAAATCAATGAAACATGGCTGCAACTGTTCTGCGTTAAAACTGGAAATCAGTACTGTAACTTATCAACGGTGCCTAAAGGTCCTATTGGGTAATAATACAAGGAGCAACATAAAACCTGTTTCGCAAAGTCTGATGAGAGGACACACCCATCAGGGATTTGTTCCCTATTTCAACTATGGAAAAGGCAAAAAAAAAAAAAAAAAAAAGAGTAAGTAGACATAATGTGTCATATACAGTTGTTATCTAGGTTTCTGCCTGCTGCACCTGCAGTTCCTCAAAAAAAAACCTCCACAAGCAGGTGTAACTGACCTACAACATCTTAAAAATGATCATTTGAATCACGATATGCTTAATGTGGGCTTGGCCGGGTGGGGGCGTAAAAGGAAAACAGGAAACTCTAAGAGCCATGACATTGGATATGAGGTTGGTTGAAGGGGAAGGGGGGGGGGCAGCAATCAGACTGGTGAATAGACGTCTTTGTAACCTGTCATGAGACTTGAGAACAGCTAAAAAGATAATTCCCTCTTCCTCAACATGATCTTTGAAGCGAGGGACGGTTTTTCAGAAATTCAGGCCACTTGAATGCCAAGTTCAAAACTTAAAAACTGAAGCAGAGGTTTGCTGACTTATATAAATGTAAAGAATGAGGGTTAAATCTGTGTCTTAACGTGGTTAAACTCAAGCAAAACAAAACACGCATTAAGAGCTATGTGAGATTAGAGAAAAAAAAAAAGAGCTAAGGATGCATGGGCATGAGGGGAATTCATGACCAGCTGCCGACTCCACGACTTCTCTAAACATGTGTCATGTGTCACGCTACAATTTCATGTAACAAATACTACCTCGGCCCTAACATTAGACGAAAACAATGACTTTAATTTTCCTTCTTTTCAGGCCTAAAGTGTTCTTGATGTGGTAAACAGAGACATCATTACCACAGAGAGCATAATCTAAGATTGGTGAGCAGGGTGAGTCACAGCAAACTTAAGAAAAGTCTAAATCTCCATCTGTTCACCGTGTTAAAACCCTACCAATGCGATCATGAGCGTCCAACCCCCCCAGCAGCAGCAGCACTGTGCTAAATACATCTACGTCATGTTTTATTGTTCATTATTAATTTAAAAAGAGTTTGCTGTGTTTAAAATAACTTAATAGCTGTATTGATTGTGTCATTGTGTATTTAATCAGTTTGATAATGTTATTGTATATAAACTGTATGTGACTGAATCTAACCTGACCGGTCTGTGTGTTTGTGACTGTACCAGGACAGTTTGTTCAACACACTCCTCCTTTAAAAGTAGTGACAGCTCAAAAAGGCGTCACTGAGCTCTCTATCTGTGACATATGTTAGACATGTTGGCGCCATCACTTTATTCGTTTCGTTCACGGATGCAGGAGATGAACTGATGAGTAAAAACGACTCTGGGTTGTTAAGATTGAAGTCTAAAAATAGCCAAAGAGAGACAAGCAAGTCCAACATACTCATCACTGACCTGAATACACAACGACAGGGAAGGAGCACACCACTGCAGAAGGGATGTGGACCCTTACTCACTTGTGAGCTCATTATGGTAATACCATCACCGTACCTTTGTTCTCGACCTCCGTACGGGCCTGACCTCTCTCTCTCACACCGCTTCCCTTGTCACCGATTCGAAGCCCCGCTGGCTCCAAGGAACCAGAGCGCGCCCATATGCTTTCTGTCTGCACGCTATGTATTCACCGCAACCACACGAGACTTTCTGTCACCATTCATTTATGTCTCCTGGTTGAATCCAGCACCACACAGAGAGACTGTCGGTTAACCGTCTGCACCAAAGTACATGCATGTATCAGAGGCCCCATGCAGCAGACACACTGAGGACGTCTGACAGGTACGAACCAAGTGGAGGCAACACATCATCAAGCGAAGCAGGCTTCGGTTTTTGTGCCTTGAGACGACGTTATCCCATTACAAACACTGAAGACAAGTTAAATATTGAGAAACAACTGTGTGTTTTTGTCAAAACTTGCAAATAAAGACTGTATCACCAGGGGAGTTATGCAAAAGATGGTCTATTTGGGCCGATTTAAAACAACTTATTTTGCAAGAACAACTTTTTTTGGCCTTTGAGCATTAAACTTCTTTACTAAGAAATTAAAAATAAATAGTCAAAGCTGGTTTCTGCAAACAAAAACATGTCTTACTGACAAGAGGTAACAAGTTTCTGTCAACAGATCAGCCTCTGTTGACCTTTACTTGTTAACAAACTTCATCAGTGAATGAGTCATTTGTCAAGCGTTCTCCTCTAACCTAAAGCCATGAAATGTAAGAGACTGATATTGTCTACAGCTGGACTGGCTGGTGTATTCATAAAACCTCTCTGCTCTATCACAACCACAACCAGTCCCTTGTCCTGATATTAAACAAGGAGAAACTCCAGCGAGCAAATGTTTGGTTGTGCTGCTCTGGAAAACAGGCTGACAGCAATCCCTGTTCCCCTTAAAATAATCTGCAGGGCTACGCAGAGAGAACTTTTGTCATGTTTTAAATAGTGGGAGTGTGGGTGGGGACGGCGTTGCAACTCATTCCACGCATGCCTTCCCACACTGCATCCAATCCAAGTACCCACCGATGCCAACTATTACTACAGGCAACATGGTGCGTGTGTGTGTGTTTGCCAGCTGTTATACACTTTACTCCTCTCTTTATTTTCTTGCAGTGAAGTTTAACCAAGCCGTCAATGTTTGTTCGAAGTTTAAAATGTTCATTATATATGAGCCAAACAAAACAAATACATGTGATGAAACCTGCAGATATAATCTAATAGTGTTCCAGCTCTGGCGCTGCAGGCCAGAGTGACCAAACCCATTTCTAAGGAAGCAAAAGGCAGGAAAGGGAAGGAGGCGCTGTCTGTGCTGCTACCTGAGCAGGTAACATCATGCAAGCTATTTCACTGCTTGTGTCACCTTGTGTATGTGAATACAACACTAAATCCGACCGTGCAGTTGTTGCAAATGGAAAACCATCAACATACCATTCAAATTTAGACACATGATTGAGAGGTGGGTATTCTTGGGTGTGTGTGTGTGTGTAGCTTGCATTACCTTTGGTAGCTCTTTGAGTTGGTTGGCATCGAGGAGGAGCTCCTCCAAGCTGCGGCTGTAGCGGAATATCTCATCGGGGACTGTCTGCAAGTTGCAATGCCGCTTGTCCACCGACTCGACGTGGCGGTTGCAGCGCCACAAGGGGATACACTTCAGCATGTCCGGCCGCCGTGTGTGTAGGGGGGAAGGGGGGTTTGGTTACCGGTGCTACTGAAATCTCCGCATCGGAGGGTGAAGCAGTGATGTGGCGAGGATATTTTATAGGAGAGGGATCAACTTCAATGTCAAAACACTTACTGTGTTCCCACGACGACCCTGAAAAAAAAGGGGAGGCCGAAATCCACTTAAGAGACACAAAAATAATCCCTCCGAGTCTGCGATATTCCCAGTTTCAGTTCAGACGTTGTCCCCGCGGATTGTCAGGAATTAAAATGAACATAAACAAAATAAACAACTCCTCAAAGGACTGCAATAACAATAATTAAAAAAAAAAAAAGGTCTCCTCACTTGTTAGCGCTCACTTGATCTCACACGGACGGAGCGACGTTAGCTTGTGCCGCTACCGCCGCCACCATCCCCCGTACCACAGCGAAGCAGCTCCGCCGCGGCTAACTGACGAACTACGTGCGACCCAGCGAATGAACGACCGTTGCCTCCTCCTCAAGTAAACCCAGTCATGAGTGGCGACCGCTAGCTAACACAACAACCTCTTTTTTAAAAAACGTATGTGTGTCTTGAGGTTACAGGTAAACAGTCACCATAAAAACAGTTAACATATCCCACACGGAGCGGTGTCAGCGGGGATTAAAACCGGAGTATGGCTGCGCAAAGGATGTTGCTCGTCCTCACCGGTTGTGTTGTTAGCAAGCTAGTTACCATTAGCTAGCATCGGCTAGTAGCAGGACTTGAACGCCTTTGTGCCGAGCTGCCGCTAACTATCACTAATGTCACGAAAGCGACGAAAAACACCTTTTTATCCGGTACAACATCCCAAAAAGACGGAGATGAAACTGCCCGGTGAAGTCTTCTTTTAATGCGACGCTAGGTTTAAAAAAAAAAAAAACACAGATGGGAGGCTTCAGCAACAAGCCGCGCTTCCCTCCCTCTCTCTCCCTCCGTCCGTCCTTCCCCTTGTTGAGCCGAGGCAGGCCGGTTTGGTGTGTGGGGGGCTGGGCTCGGTTTGAGCTGGAGCACCGCCGCTTTGCGACCGTGTAACGGTAGAGGCCACTCGTTGCTTTACAGCACCACCTAGCGGCAGGAGTGAGGTAGCGCCCCCAGAGGAAGCACAACTAAAGCCCCCTTTTTAAAAAAAAAAAAAAAAAAAAAAACCTTAAACTAGTCAATTCTGTTATTTTTACTGACTTTACATGTTGTGTGTCATGTATGTTGTCATGTGACTCCAGCTAAACATGTAAACGTTTTCTAGAAATGCCCAGAAAAAAACATTGCATTTAAGACATAACTCAGTTAACTGTTTATATGCAAATGCACTAAATGTGTCAAATACCTACTTTAAATATTTAAATTTTGGTTGAAATTAAATAGCAATCTGACACCATCTTATTGCTTGTAATGATATTAAAACATGACCTATTAAATTAAATCTATTGTGTTGAGAAATTTTTATAGAAAATTGACAATATACATGCTAAAATTGGTGTTTAAGTAAAGATTATACTGTAAATTTAAACTTTAATCTCCTCAATAAAATTATGGTAAAATTAAATGACTATTTTACATAATCTAAAAATGGTATTTGTTCTCTGCAAATAAATGCTTAAAAAAAAAAAAAAAAGTACTTATTTGTGTTAGTTAACACAACTAAAGCTGTTGCTCCAAGTATGTTTTTACTTAGTGATCAAATGCTATGTTCTACAACCAGAGCATGGAGGTGTGTTTTACAAATACAGGAAAAGTATTTTCCTTTTTTATGTATTCACAAACATGAGCAAGAATGAAAACAGCATCACAATTTTTTTTTTTTGTGGACAAACAATAAACTTTAATCGTCATAGAAAGAAAGAGTGTTTACATGTCCTGGAAAATTTGGTAAAAAGAACAAAAAAACAAAACAAACAAAAAAAAAAAAAAAACAGGAACTAATGCAGGAAAAACTAAATGTTTTACAAGACCTGGATTACAAAATGTTATTTTGAAACTTGCGCCAAAAAAAAAAAAGGATATCCTTCACTGTTCACAAAACAAACAAAAAGAATCAGACACAGAAGTAGTTTTGTATGAATCCCCCCCTCAATGGGGTGTTTAACATTAATATCAACAGCAATTTAAAAAAAAAGAAACAAATAAAAACATAATTACAAGTTTCATTGGCCCATATCATCTCTAGCAGCAGTGACTGTGACTGTGGCTGAAATGGGTTTGGGCTACAGGTATGAGGGATGGGTGCTGGTGAACCAGACATTTTTATGCAGACAGGTCACTGCTGTTGAAACGGTCTTGGTCGTACATTTCTGCCACAACTTTGCGACCCCCGAACCAGCGGTCGTTGAGGGCCTGGATAGCTTTGTTCATCTCCGAGGCCATTGAAAACTCTACAAAGATTTTGACGATAATATCTGCATCCTCCTCCTCTCCTTGCTTTTCTTGGTAAATGATGACTCTGTTGACGGAGCCGAACTTGCCGCACTCCTCCGTCACTTCGCCCTCGAGGTCGTCGTCAATGTCCTCTGGTCCAACCATATTTCGAAGCACCATCACCGTAGACTGAAGGAAAAACAAAAACACAAAACACAAGGATTCCGTCAGTGCACAAGTTTCTTTGTGACGATTATTTATTTATTTTACCTCCTTCATTTCCTGAATCTCACCTCTGATTTTCTTAACAGTTTCTGCATCACCATGTGTCTGGCACTGCTGCCTGAGATGCTCATGTGCTCTTGGTCGCTCAACATTTCCTGCCCTGTTCCATCCTGCAGCACCTCCTCTTTCTCATCTTTCTTCTCTTGTTGGTTAGAGCCTCCAGCTTGATTCGACAAAACTGGCGGTGATGCAAGAACTGGGTTCACAAGACCGACCTGGGGAAGCACTGGTATGGGAGGACGCACTGGAGTCACACCTGTTGGAGGAATAACAAGTCAATAATACAGAGAATCACTTTTGAGAGGTTTTTAGCAACAGTTTGGGAAGAGTTTCAACTCGTATCTTAGTTCGTACGCACCTGTGATGACCCCGGGTGCCTGGGCAGCCATGACAGCCTGAGGTATTCCCATTTGCTGACCGAGAAGTTGGGGCGCTGCTAACGCCCCCAAGACTGATGCGCCGGCTACAGCCTCCTTAAGAGAGGGGGGCCGAAGACATTAGGTAAGGGAAACACACAGAACACAGCACAAGGCAGCACAGTCAACGATCACACAGCATGGCACAGAGTGAACTCGACCTCGCTTCTCGTTAGTGAGAATCAAGGTCAACAACAAAACTTCAACACTGATTTTTTACTAAATCATTAACTACTCTTAGCATGTCATAAATATACACCAGTTACATTAACGTTCAAGTGAAACATTCGTCAATGAACACAACTGCCTGGTTAGTTAATGATAAATAGCTGTAAACCAATAAATAAGAGACGACTCTTAGCTTACACACCCAACCAGTGAATGGGAGGAGCTTGAATTACTTATAAGCTACACAAACATAACTTTACCATTGTTTCATAAACTCCTTATCTTTTTGACACATTAAACTGATTTAAAGCCCAGATTTTTTAATATTATTTCAAGACATTTAAAGTGATGTTAGGGCAACAACTGTTTTAATCTGATCTCTACAAAACTGGCCTTCTCCCAGTCACATCAATAATAAGTCTATGCCCATATTATCTGTGCTTTTTGGTGTCAATTCTAGCTAGATCTGGGTTATATTTACCTGGAAGGCCATTAAATCCCTTTGGAAGGGATTCATACTTGCCTGGGCCGTTATCTTAGCAGTGGCTGCCGCTGCAGCCACAGCTGCAGCTGGTGGCAGACCACCAGGGGTGGTGGGGGTCAGTAGGGGCATGGGTGGTGTGACGGCTTTGCCCACCCGTAGGTACTGACCCCCCAGGTCAAAGAGGTTCATAGAAGACACAGCGTCCAGGGCTGACTGAGGCTTTTCATACTCTGTAAGGGGATAAAGGTAAGTAGTAGTAAGTAGCAGAGTTACAGTGATGCAAGCTCACAAGCCAATGAAGGCCCTCCAGCTCACCAATGAAGCCAAAGCCCCTGTGTCGCCCTGTTGTGGGGTCTCTGGCTAACGTGCAAGACTTGATCCTTCCGAAGGCCTCAAACACACTCTTGATGTCGTCGTCTGATAGGTCGGGGTGGACGGATGCCACGTAGATCCGGTTAAAGGCGCGCGCCTCCTCTGCCAGTTGGTCAATGATGGGTTGCGCCTGACCGATGTTACTTGGCCGCCCAACCTATCGCACAGATCATACCAGCGGGGCTACTGAGTAAGGGAACGCACTCCTGTAATATTCCATTTCCCTGCAGGCCTAACGTTCGGCAGCCACCGAGTTCAGTCAAAGCCACTCTACTCGCCTACAAGCTGTCCTGTCATGCCAACATTAATAATCCTATATATTATTACACTCTTTAAAAACCTAATTCTGAGATCTGAAACTTTTATCTAGCCTTAAAATAAACTAGCACTTAAACTCTATCTTTTCAAAACAGAGGCATTCAGGTAAATTAAGTTCAGGCTTTGAGATAAAATATGACCAGAACATTAACTCATGGATATTACATCATAAACTATGTAGATTATTTGTTCTTTTTAGTGATCTTTTTGTCTAAACAAGACTGCCAAACAAACAGTGAGTCTGTTGATCACTTTTATATCTATTAAATTCTTAAAGTTATGAAAAATGGTAAAAAAAAAACTGTCAAGATATTAGTTTATTTACAATCCAAATACAAAGCTGGATCTGCAAATAAGTAAACGTTATTAAAAAAAAGTAGTACTGCTTTTTGTAAAAACACCAGATTTATGCACAGCATGACTCGCTGAGCTGGTGGCAGCACCGAAAGAAAAACGCAAAATACGCCTCATGCTACAGCTACGCACCCTGACAGCTCCCTCTCTATTACCAAAAAGAACTGAACTCCCTAAGTTAAGACGAGCATTGAAGTGGGACTGGGATCTGTACTACAGATGGGGCGGCCAAGCAACACCAACCAGGCGCAGCCCATCATCAGCACACCACGGACACGGAGCGACGCCATGCGCCGCTGGGCATCCAACTGCAACTGGTCACTAAAACAGCCTTGATGACATCATGGAAGCATAACACACAACACAAGCAGACAGTACACTAAACATACACACACAGACATACACACAACACACCCACCTGGAAATCAACACAGACACAGACAAGCAAAGAGAAAAAATTAGTCACATATGAGTAATTTCACAAGCAATATAAGTAAATATCACAAAATGACTCAGGATCCCAAATGCCAGGAAAGAATCCAAATTCCTGTTTAATCAAACTACATCAAAACAACAAAGTTAAAGAAAACAGATTTTAATTTGTTTCCTTTTGTTTGTGTGTTCCTAAGACTTTGAAAGATACTCATTACCTCCAGACGACTTACCTTAATGTTTCGCCCCCCCAACATGACTGAGTTCATCTGCTCCAGAGCCAGCTGAGCAGCCTCTGGAACATCATACTCCACAAAGGCAAAGCCCTGCACATGTAAACAAGAGGCAAGAAAAAAAAAAAGAACATCTACAAACACTGAAACACCAACGGCAGAATATGTATCCTGGTTAACACTTGTTAATGTGACACTGACCTTGTGTTTCATCGTGACAGAATCCCAGGACATGTCAATGCTCTTGATCGGGCCGAAGGGGGCAAAGGCCTGTCTGATGGTGTCCTCACCAAGCTCATAGTATATGGAGCCCACATACACCCGACACATGATGGCGAGGGCACGTTGCCGCTGAGCTGCCACCTGCCGACCAGGAGAAACAACACATGATAAGCATTAGAGAGTAAAAGAAAGGAAGACAAACACACACACACACACAACCACTAATAATATAATGTGTGCTTTCTACTGTGCTTGCTTTCCCCAAAAATAGTTAGAGGTCAATTCCAAGTTAGGGGTTCAGGACAGGTAAATAGGGTAATAATGGGATACTGTAATCAATGAAAAAACTAACATGTTTAAGTTATAAAATACTGATGTTGCCACTTGTAATTACAATATGGCATCTATTCTGTTACTACTGAACAGACATATGGAGGAAAACACACTGAAGTGATTGACATGCACAGCCCTCACAAATATTTGGCTTCAGTAACTGACCTGTAGTCCAGGGATGCAAGTAAGGTAACAAAAAGTAATCGTGGAGTTCAAACGAAATCCAAACAAAGTGTCGATGAAAGCATTTGAAACTTTCTTCTCATGTCTAAGGGGGAGGGATGGTTTAACCACCAGAGGTTGCTGTGTTTTACTGAAGTCAGTCTGCTTCTGTTCATTTCTACTCCCAACAAAGTGTAACGTGTGCCTAATTCATGACATAATTGAAAGCTGAGCTGTTCATTAACAGAGAAAAATTGACTTTGAGATGGCCAAAAAGATCCCTGTTCCAGCAGTTCTCTCATTTTGGTCCATTAAAGGGATTGCTATCCCTCTTTCGTCCCATGCCAACAGCTTTCCTTTTTAAAATAAAGCAAATGCATATTTTTCAAAGAGACGTGACTTTTCTCACATTTACAAACCCTTAAGAAAATCCTTAGAAAACTCCCCTTAGCAGCCAAAGAGCTTTGGCTCACTTCTTGTGAAAAAAACAATAGTAATACAAATAATCCTAATGCGACTTAAGGAAGTGCTTCAACAGTTAACAGCAGTCATTCATATCACACTGAATTGCCGAACATGGTTGCTGATACACTAGTAGTAGAAAGCCATGTTTTCTTACAAAATATGCATTCTAATGGTTAGATAAAAAGGGCAGGGATTGTTGCCAAAGCAACCAGTAAAAGAAGGGTAACAGTCCTTTTCCATTGGGAATGCGCACAGAAAAAAAATTTAATAATCTATTGACCGATTGTAAAGGTGAGAGAGGATCTCCAAAGCCCATTGTCACTGCTGCCATCTGAAAGACAGTAAAGATGAAAAAAGTGCTGAAAAGTAGGTTAGATATCCCTTAGCTTTGCTTTTTCAAAAAAGGTCATTGCTTTGCTAGATAGACAAAAGCGGTTAGGCTATAACTATATTCAGACCCTGCCTCTAAACAACATACAGTTTGGAGAGTTGCCTCCCCTATCTGAATTACAAATCACCACACAGCAGTAAACATAAACAAGTCCCCTTAAAAAGTGTGAATTATTTAACATGTTAAACAATTCCTTCATGACGATCTTCTCCATCTGAAAAAGAACAAAGGCAAAAGAAAGGGCACATGGTATACACATGTGATTTTTAGAGCATGGGAGAGTAGGGAGTAAGACTTCCAAAGGACTTAAACCAAAAACAGACTTCTGAAACAACAGATGTCTGAATAACTAAAGTTTAAAAAAAGCTAAGATATTCTGTCTATAGTGAAGACTCAAAGATGAAACATGTATTACACATAACATTTGTTGTTTGGCGGAGTACCAAACATTTTTACACATCTCACCTGCAGGTTGGTGAGCTGTTGCTGCTGATGGGCAATGGTCTGCTTCACCAAGACACTCTTAATGCTTTGTTCCATGGCATACTTCTTTGCCTGAGAAATAAGAGATGTATTTACTCAAACGCACATACAGTTGTTGTTACATTATAACTAAAACATTTACATGCTCACAGGAAACAATTCTGTCAAAACAAACAGATTATGCATATTTACATAACCCATTTGAGCTGCAGTTGCTTTGTCTGTGTAAGTTACACTTCTCTATATATTTTACTATGATAACATCCAGGTAAAAATTGTGTGCCAAAGGTTTCCTACCCTCTGGAGTGCCTCCTGCTGCTCTGGAGTGAGAGGCGGCAGGCCGAGCTTGGAGCCTGTGCCCTGTCCATTCTCCATCGTCAGAGCTTCTCCTCCCTGCAAATGAGAATCAACAAACTGAGAAACAACAGAAGCTGGAGCACAAACATCTACCTGTATGCATGGCCATAACTACTTGTCCCACCCAATAAATAAATGAAAACTCCTGTGTTTCAATTACAAATCACATAATCTCACACAGCACAAATTTATATTAAATATACGAGCATATTCAGGAGATACACCCAGATTTAAACCAGGTGGGACCGGACGAGCTCCTTACCTACGCAACCCGCTAATCGCTGGGTCCACCAGACTGAGGCAGGAAAGCCCCCAAGGGGAAGAGGACTGATGGGGAAGCTTTAACAATTCAACAAATTCTAGGGGAAATAAAAAATGCCTTCAGACTAACAAAGAAATAAGGAACAGGCAGCTAGCATTGATTAATTTTCACTGCAATCGACACACGGCCAGTCCGTTTCAATAACATTTTGGTCACCTAACGTAAGCTTGACGCACATGAATGCTAACGACGGCACATACGCTACACATACGCTAGCTAGGTAAATTTGCAAAAAAAACGTGATGATATTTGACTTCTGGCGACGAAATGTCTTAGTAACCTCAATAAGGACATTTGCCAACATCTATATTTATTACATATCAATAAAGTGAGGTGCATAATTATTACAAAAGCAGTATATATTCGGTGAGGCCTGGTCTGTTGCGCTCAACATGGTGGTATCTTTGTTGCTAGCAAGCAGCTAGCTAACGTTAGCTAGCATAACGCATTCATTACTATGGCGCGTGAAGTAAGCTTTATTTTCCCCCAGCTATAAATGTAGCTAATTTACATGCTAGTAAGTACGCTTAAAAATTTCCAGACATCGCGTTTTACTTACGCAACGACCTCTGTAGCTGAAAACTGTCAAAGTATCTCTTTATCAAGGATTTTATTTACCGCAGTCTCCGTAACCGCCATGAAGCACACCTTCTGTCGGAGAGGCCTTCACGCCGATACGATCGCGAGATTTTGGTGTTTTCAATGAAAAGTACCGCGATAGACGAAATCTCGCGATGATCTTAGAGCGATCAGGAGGGAAAAGGAGAGAGCGTCACGTACGCGCGTACGTAAGACCCTTTCAAATTAAAAGCACAGATCTTTTTATGGGTTTTGATCATTTATGAAAAACAATTGACGTCGTTTCAAAATGCGGAAGGATCAAATGTTGCACAACAACATTATGATCACATTTAAATCTGGGTGCTGCTGTGTCTTGATGTGGTTGGTCTTTTAAATAAATAAAGAACACACACACACACACACACACACACAATATATTCCTTAATATTATTGCAATAACTTCAGACGTAACCAACATATCACATATAGTTTATTGTAATTTAATTGCATTAGCTACAATATTTAACAAAGGTTTAAGTGGAACACATCCAAAGGCAAGTTTCATTCAACAAAGTCACGGGAAAAAAGTGATCTGACATAAAGTAAGACTGATATGGATGGAGCTTTGTTTATTTATTATTTTTTTTCATGTTCAGTCTAGACATTCATATTCTTGGTCAGGTTGGAACTGAACATTGACTGACAAAAGGCAAAATGCAAAGTTTTTTTTGTTTGTTTGTTTTTTTGTTTTTTTTTTTAATGGTTGCAGGCTATTAAGACATGCAGCATTACTAGATCAAATGAGAGCAACAGTGGAACTGCTTTGCACTGAAAGTCTGTCCAATGTAAACCCCTTGAATAGCCACAAACAAATATGTACACCACAGACTATAGTAGGTGAATGTCTGGGAGAATTCAAGATGTGTTCAGAGACACATTGATTAAAAAGGCTTGACACAGAGTATAGTAAGAGTAAGTAAGTACTCTAAGCAATGACTGTACAGCAGTGTAACTGTTATGAAACTGCGATTTTACAGACCTAGAAAACAAATGAAGCAGAGCTAAGTGAATCTGACAAACAAGAGTATACTGTTGAACACTGATTAGACAATTCACTATTGTTTTTGTTATTTTATTAGGGGGGGAGGGGGACGAAAAAAATCCAACCAAATGGTCTTTTATGGTGCCAAGTTTGTGTTCTTGACAAGGAAATCTGGCAGAGCTGAAATGATGTTTTTCTATTTTTGCATTTGTGTGGGCTGCAGTGCAATCAATTCACTCCGACACTGTCTAAAATAAAAGTATGGTCGATGTGGTTTCAGTTGAAATGAATGTTTTTGTTTTGTTGCTGTTTGTTTATTTATTTTTTTTCAGCATCTGCAACCCATGAAAACGCTGCTCAAAATACTTGCACATATTAGAGCTGCTTATCAATCACAGATATGATCGTACATTTTCAGAAAATCTGGATATAATTCACTTAAAAAAAAACAAATTCTGTGATAGAAAATATTCTCAGATGGTTTGGGGGAAAACAGCAAACGTAATTATAGCAGTAACATTTATTTATTTTAAAAAATGGCAATTTTTAATCGACAAACCTTAAGATCAAATCACCAACACCCTTGTAAATCTTGTACATAATTTATCTAAAATAGTATTAACCCCATCTCATCTATGTGTCCAATACTCTAAATGGAGCTACAATCACACCCTTAAATTTGAGATAACTACGTTGGGTTCGATGCTGTTTGATTACGGAAATTTCTGTCCAAAGTACATTGCCATATCAGGCACTTTGCAAGTCTTTGGCTTTCAGAACACTTTATTTCACAGGGAAAACCCTTTATAAGAGCACTACAGGCTAAAAGAGAGGCATCATCATGTTGCTCATCACTACATTTAGGCATCGGCGTGTCAGCGCCTTTTAACCCAGGTGTGCAGTGAGTAAATTAACTTTGCAGGTCATAAAACATAGCAAAAAAAAAACAAAAAAAAAAACATACACCAGGCTTGTGCAATGCTTCTATTGTTCACAGTTAAACAGAAATAAATAAGTCAGCTGAATGAGTATTACCAGTGCATGTTGGACGGAATATTAAATTCCTCAAACTGTAATAAAGTGGAGGGTCTGGCGTGGAAAGGGAGAGAGGCTTTGTGTATGTGTTTCAAAAGTAAAAGTTTCACTTATCTAAGTGCAAAATGAGGCTTATGAGCAATAAAACGTCCTTCCAAAAAACGCAGCTGCTGCATTTTATGAGTGAAACATATCTGTTTTGTTTAGTGGCATTGTGGAAAAACAAACAAAACAAAACAAAACAAAAAAAAACCTAAGTTGTCAATATATCTTAAGGCGTGGTAGCCCTTTTAGGCAGGGAGTTTGTCAATCTTCCACTGCTTTGTGGGATTGCTGAACACAGCCATGATGCCTCTGATCCTCCAACCAGAGGTACCTTCAGTTCATCTCTCGGCGCTAACGTTTCCTCTTTCTCTCTACGATGATTTTCTGACTGTTGAAACCCAGCGTCCTTCATGTATTTGTCCCCCGTTTCTTATCCCCCCGGCTGGATTCGGCTCCCTCTCAGTTCCCGGCTGTGTGATCCTGCCCGCCGCCCCTCTCCCATTCTCGATCTGTGTGTGGCCAACGCCCTGGGCCCCTCTGTCTGGGCCAGCCGCTGTCGTGAACCCCCCTCCTCCTCCTCATTGTGTGCTCCCAGAGGCGAGCGTTCGGACCCGGTGTTTGTTAATAGCGTCCTCCAGGAACCCTGCCACCTTCTCACTGTCTTCCTACACGTGACAAACAAAAAGAAACTGTTGAGGCTAAATCAACTTTAAAGACTAGAGATGAAATAACAAGCGTATCAATCATTGTCGATTAAGGACAAAAAATACAAAAGTTCATAAATGTACCTCATTTATGAAGGCGTAGTGAACAAGTTCATTGGCAAGGTCTTTAGAGGTGTCAGCTGAAAATAACAAAATATGGATTTTGGTCGTTATGATTATTGATAACTGTAACACTAAAAGCAGACAGCAGTGAGAAAGTCTGAAACGTCAAGGGTGCTTAGAGACAAATTGATGTTTTCTTCGGTTCAGTTGACATGGGACATTTGTTATAGCAGTAACAAAAATCTAAAATAATTCAAGCTTCATCTTCATGGGAGCAGCGGGAGCCAACTTACTTGGAAGGATGTCACAGCTAAGCTGCCGATGAAGTTTGTCATCCATCTTCAGAAACAAAGAGAGCTGAGGAAACATCGCAGTCAAGTTTAAATCAAGATCTGAAATCAACATGTTGCAACCCACTGACTCAGAGTGTTAATGAAGGGGAAAGAAAGATATTATGCTTGATCATTAACCCTAGAACGCTAACGTTACTTTTTGTAACAGCGTCACAAATGTTGGGGATATTATACCGGGAAAGAAACACTTTCTCATAAAAATATATAAATTATAAAACCAAGAACAAAAAGGTGTCATGGGGAACTTTCCCATGATAAAACCCTATAAAAAGGCTTTAAAATTAGTGAAAAATTAAGGAACCACTTAATCCACCTGAAAAATATTTGACTCCAAATCACTTACATCAGGTGAAACTCGTCCAATGTTAGCGTTCTAGGGTTAAATGGACACAACCATTGTGTTTATACTGAAATGGGCAAAGTACCTGTAATACTATGTGACTCACATGAGTTTTGGTCCCTTCTTCATTTGACTCCAAGTTACAGTGCATCTGAATAACCTACAACAACAACAACAAGCAGAGGAAAAGGTCACAGAGGAAAAAGAATCACAAGGAAATAAAACAAGCATGAAGCCAAAATGTTAAACCTGCAGCAAAGAACTTTAGTGTCCACACACAAACAATGTGAACACAAGACTATGACGTGTATCATCTTCTCTCTTAGAGAGAGAAGATGATCATCCCAGGAACCAGATTTGAAAATCATGACGTAACAGAAAAGATTTTCCAGTTCCCGATGGGCTTAATCAGCATTGTATAAACTTTTAGGTTTATTTATATGTAACACTCCAGCTTTAAATATGTTTTGGGTGATAATAAACAGGAGTATTAATAAAAATAATAATAAACAGACAAGCACAAGAACACACCCAGATCCTGTTACATTTTGTACAAGAGCAACACAGACACCAGCAAAACAGGTCCCTGTATAAGAAAAATTTAAAAATCAGCAATTAAATATCTGTTTACACTAAATATGGGAGGGTTTTTTCCAGGTGGAGACGACTAAGGCAGCATATTTTATTCTAAATCCAGCTATCTTTAACACAGACTTTTATCCATTTCAGTGGTACATTACCAACAGTAAATATCTAAAAGTGGACAACATAAACAAGTTTGTTCTGTTTGGTAGGCAGCAGAGACTGTGTGTCTAAGTCTCACCTTCCTTGTTTCTGTCTCCTGGGGTTCAGGAGTCGGCGTCTTCACTGTCTCAACCTGCTCCTGAGACAAGGAGAGGGCACGAGGGACGGGGTGAGGCCGAGACGAAGCGAAGTTCATTAACGGATAGATCCCATTCCTGACGGGATGGACAGAACACATATGTTTATACCTCAACATGCAGTTGTATACATGAGGTCATAAACTGTGGTTTTACTCACTTGACATCCTCCAGAAACTTGTCAAGCTCCAGAGGCGACACATGGGAATATCTGAGAAGTATGGAAAAGGAGCAAAGTGAGGGTTTGTGTTTGATACGTCATGAGATGATCACAGGAAACCAGTGATATGAGGTGGATGTGTGATTTTACTTGAGCTGAACTCCTTGTCTGTCCTCATGTTTAATCTCTGCCATGACAGCGCTCGGGTCAAAGGACTTAGTTTTTTCCTCCACGCAGTTTTCTGGAAGCAAGTCTGTAAAAAAAACAAACAAACACACATTTTAATTTGATATTGATTTGACAAAGTTTTGCCTCATATAAGAGATGTCGCTGTCACGATGAGAACCGAAGCGGCAAGCTCATTGTGTGGAGGTGAGAAACTCACACTGGTTGTTGATGAGACAGTGGGCGGCGAGCAACTTGAGGGAGTGGACCTCGAACAGGACTCGGTGGAACAGAAGGTCGTGAGCTGTGGGACGGAGTTTGGCTTCGTGACGCAAACAGGACTGAGTGAACTCCTGCAGAAACAAAAACCACATTTGTTTCTTGGCACGTTTTACTATTTCACTTGTTTGAACACAACGTTTTGTGTGTAGGCAAGTGTTAACAGAAAGAGAGAGAGAGACAGTTTGACTTTATCTTCACATTTCCTTGGTGTAGATTTAGGACGTGAGGTATTTTTGACACTCACTCTCATGAGAGGGTCTTCCAGAGATTGACCTGCATTAACGATGGCCTCCTTGGACACGGCCATATCTCCGTTAGCCTGGATCTCCAGTACTGCCATCTACCGGTACAAATAATCCATCAATACATGCACATATATATATATAAATATAAATACAAACATAAAGGATTATTGAGCCTTCTCTCACTTCTAGAGCACAGATGCCAAAGGAGAAAATGTCTATGCCGTAATCATCTTCACCAGCTGGAAAAAAAAAGAGAAAAGAGTTTTAGTCACTGGCGATCCTTCAATCCAACTGTGAAAACTGCCAAAAAAATCCTTTTGAGCCTCATTCAAAACAACCGATCCATCTCTTTGCAGCTCAAATCATCAATTAAATGTCTCTAAATATCTTATGAGAAATAATTGAAATGTTTAGTGGCCACTCAGTGTCACTGTGGCTGCAGTAAATTCCAGCATTTAGCTCATTATCTTCTACAACTACAGTCGAAAGGTCACAAAGTTCACATGCTTTCTGCTGCTTACGAAGATGATGAGCTTATAAAACGATGGTGTTATAAATGTGAAATCGCTCCAAGTTGAATTAAACTGCAGAGGTAAGAGCTGATTTTTTTTTGCACTGGGAGGAAATTGTCAAACTTGCCTCCATATTCTGGAGCAAAAAAATGAAGATTCCTCTGCTCGTCGCGATGTTGCCTCCCTTTACCGTGGACGCTGGCGTCTGGAAACACTGGTTAGACAACACACAGATGGCACACATAGATTAGATCAACATAAATTCATAGGATGATATGACATCAATGAAAACAGACAAGTATCTACGACAAAATTATCTATTTCTTACCATTAACAAATAGCCGATGCCACACTGTGGAAAGAAAAATTAAGCATATTTGAGATATTTATTCTGTTTTTTTGTAAAAACTGCAGAGATTAAAGAGGTAAATCCAGAAATCCACAGTCTGAAAGTAACAGCAGAGAATAGGTGGTCATTGCTCGGTGTAGTAACATAAAAAGCCCTGCAGGGAGCAGACCTGAGCCAATCTTTATGAGGCCGTTGTGCTGGATGAAGATGGTGTCGCATGTCAGGTTGCCATGGATTATTGGTGGGTCGCATGAGTGCAGATAACTGCCAGTAAACGATAAAAGGAATCAGTAATGCTGTGCTTGTTATGAGAAGACGTGTCACATGTTCATATCATGAAGAATGAGTCAGTCTGTACCTGAGCGCTGAGAGAATCTGGGTGCACCACCTCTTCCAGGCCTAAAATAACACATAAAAACGTTAATCCTTGTTGCATTTGTTATGGAAATGAATATGGAACTGTATGCTTAAGCATAGTACATTAACATATTTGTCATTCCTGGGGATTACAAGCAGATTTTAAACCAAAAGCGCAGGAAGCACTGTGTGATATACAGTACGTCTGTGCAGACTGAGGCAACAGGACGTCCTCTTACATAATCTCTAATCCTGTTGGAGGTATGGATCTGAATAGTGATTGTACTGCAGTACTGCGTGTCGCCACCATGAGACAAAAACAAAAAACAAGACAGAATGACTGACCTTCACATTCATTGTCTTGTGGTTCTTCTTCGTTTTCTTCAGGAACTGTTTGAGGCTGCCTGACGACATGTACTCTGTGATGAATATAACCTGTGAGACACAGATGGAGGAAGGAAAATGAGGTCATTCACAGCATTTATGTGTGAAAAAAAAAAAAAAAAAGATACGAACGTGAGAAACTTGCGAGAGACTTCTTACCCGAGCTTGGCTCTCCTTCATGTCGAGCCAGTATTTGTGAAACTTGACAATGTTGGGGTGTTCGACCTGCATCAGGTTTTCAAACATCTCCTTGATCTTCTCCTGAAAAAAACACACACACACACACACACACACACACACACGCTTGTTCATATCTTTGTCACGTCACAGCCGTTACCAATAAGTTAAAACTATAGATTTACTATAGTAAATCTATAGTTTTATTTAGTTTTATAGTAACTATAGATACAATTACTAAAGATGCAAAAATACAACTGGCACCATTTGTCTTTTTCTGTTTGCTTCCGACTCAAAACAAAACAAGCAACCACAACATTTTAGAGGCTATTTAACAATGGGAAAAAATCATCAGCAGATGTAATAACAACATTATGAATCACTAAAAGCCAGCACATCTCCTTCTGAGATATGAGATTTTGCTAAATTAGAAATAACTCCTCGAGGCGGGGTGATAAAAATGTGTTTGTTTCTTTTTATGTGTCTTTTCTTTTATTGATGTTGGTGAGGGTTTGCTAAACAGATAATCAAGAAGTTTATTGTTTGTTTATTTTTTTTTGTGATACTATATCTGCAGAAAAACCCATATAAGCCGTTGGCATAGGATCAATATCTCTTTATAATATTTTTGTCTGCTTGTGTTTGGAGAAATTGTTTTTTTTTTAATCATACTTATGTTGTAAGTGTTGACACATTTATTTAGCTTTAAAACACTTTTCTTTTTTTTACCTCCTGTGCTTTGAAGACTTTCTTGTCGGAGAACAGCACCTCGTTCCAGACGACCTCCACACCTTCCTCCGTGTCCATGGCGAGAGATGCACTTTCCACACCTGGGACATTACCTTGACTGACCTGCAGGGGGCAGAAAGGAACAGATAATGGGATTCGGATTAATGCTAATACCACAGCTGCAAAAAAAACCTCTAGCTCTCATTTGTTTTGATTTGTTTTTATACCACAAAGACGACATTATTAAACCTGCGTTGACTCATCTGTTGCCACCCTGTTGGAAAGAATAAACAAGCAGTAAACACAACACAATTGTGCTGCTGAAATACAGGGACAAAAGAGAGATGCTAAGACAACGTGCCAGCGCTGCCATCACTGGTCAGATCCAATTCAGACCAATGACGAACCGCTGAGAATGAGGACACGGAGGCATGAGAGCAGGCCGGTGTCCCAAAACGGCACCGTTGATTGAGCCTGAAAGCTCTGTCCTGCTAAAAACAAAAGCAGCGGAGCATTACTCGTTAAAATACTCGACTAAAAGTGATTGTAATATCCGATAAAAGCTCCACATAATCCATTCACACAGATCTGACACTGGGAAGTCCATTAATAAAGATTTGAAGCTTCATGCATCAAATTCAGTTGAATGCATGGAAAGGAAGTCAGAGGATATAATTCACTCAAACGAGATGATGTCAAAGGCTGCCAGCTGGCTATAACATAACGATAACGATAATGATGATGATGATGATGATGAGCAGTGAAGAGGGGCGAGAGGATGAGCAGCAGCTTGTGCTAAGAGGCAAGAGATGGATTAGCAGGAGACAAGAGACAGAGAATTGATGGGGATTGTGGACGAGGGATTTGCAGAGACGAGACATGGGACACAAGATGGAGGAGGCGAGAACAGCAGAGTGGAGTGAAGAAGGTCTGTGATCGAGGCAGACGTAGACAAGCCTGAGGCGCCGTCGCTGCATGAGGCTGCATTTATACAACAGAGGTAAAGAGCTAAAAGACAAGAAGACGCAGGATGTTGCAGCATCAGGTGCTGCCTTAATGCAGCAGCAGCAGTGATGTTGGTGAGCACAGTGACTTGGACTGAGTTCAAAGTCCATTACCAATAAGCATTAAACATGGCGCATGACCCTAAACTCCTACTAATACCACGTCTTGCCAAAGTGATGGAAAATTCTCAGCATTTCCAGAAGAAAAGTGGTTTCAAATGTTCAGTTTCAGTGACGCTTTTATCAGTGTTTGGCCGAGTTAAAGGAACAGATTTAGGGATGGCAACGTCCAAACTGAAATATCTCAACAAATACTCAACAGATTGTCATGAAATTTTTAGACAGCGATCCACAAGGAAGAAATCCAAAGCCAAACCAGCTCCAGTGACCTCTGACCTATTTCCCTGTGAAGATCAATAAAGTGTCATTGATATAAATAGATCAAACAGAAAAGAAATCCTATAACTTAACACTAATAGTGTTTTATTTATTCTTTATTTCCTTGTTTATTGTGTCTATTTATTGGGTTGGGGTGGTGAACTGCTGCATCCAATCATCAGGAATTGAACTGAATAGAACAAGGTCTGGCTTTCAGTCAACGCTCCACTTCATCCCGAAGGTGTTAGAGAGAGATGAGGTCAGTCAAGTTTTTCCACACCAAAAAAAAAAAAACAGACCTGGTTTTGTGCACAGGAGATTTTTTTTTTTGTTAAAACATAGACAAGGATTCAACCAGAAAATGGAGAAACTTGACTTTAAAAGTCTGACACTCGTCCCCCGTCTGTGGTCTCCAAATGTCAGCTGTGAGTTTGATGACGGGGTAACGGTCTGTACAGTTATTATTTAGACTCCTCTCGCCACCTAAATGACTGTTTATTACTGCTAAATGCTAACCATTGATATAGTCGACAGAGCTCCACTTGTACGAGGCTTCGTGACATCATCGTCTTTGACTCAAAAACGTCTTTCTGTATCCGGCTCGACGAACCAGAGGAGGTTTATTGACTGAACCAAACAAGCTGAGAGACAAACAGCAATCAGAGAGAAAACCACAAGAGCTGCTATAAATATTGTAATCTCATATTTTGACTTTTCAGACACCACAGATGTCTTCATGAAGAGAGCCAACCCATGAGAGAAAGGAACGCTCCACCAAATGTTTTCTGGCTACTGTGGTTTATTTATTGCTCAACGTACGAAGAGTGAAGCTGTAAGAGTCTCTGTTCAGACGCGGTGGGCAGCGGCAGCGGCAGTAGCAGCAGCAGAAGAGGAGGCATGACATATAATCTCACTATTCTCCCACTCAACATAAGATTATAAGTTGATTACAAAGCTGGGCTCTGACTCTCTGACGGCAGAAGGAATTCCTTCGCTTCGACAGCTGTCAGGACGGACTCATGTCAGTTTCCCACTGGCGTCACTGCTCGGCCGCTGTTTGTTTTCTCTAGATGTTGAGAAACACTCGGTCCCCTGTCCCTGTGTCTCAATCCCAAGGGGAGGATTTTTTAGCGGGGGTCTGTTGCTCGGTCATGGTAGCGTGAGACGCATAAACAGCTACACTGGATGCCAGTTTCTGATTGGCTTTTTAAAGGGGGAGGTGGGTCCAGGGTGTGGAAAGAGATTTAGGGGATCGTGTGTTCATGTCAAAACAAGACCGACTTCTATTCTGATGTTTGTTAAATCCACCTCAGAGCCGGGTAAAACTGGATCTGTCACAGACCTCTCATTTCCTTGCCTGTGCAATTCTCGCTCGCATGATGATGATTTCCGTAAATTTCCCCGACTGAGTTCCTAATTGCAGGAAATAGGTGAAAGTAAAAGCGAGAGGAAAGCGTCTTAATGATGCGTTTTATATGCAATAAAATCTTTAAAAAAACGAGGGAATTAATCGTGTCAAACTTCACTAAATAGGACCCAAAAAAAAAAAAAAAAAAGTGCAAGTGAGTGTCCGAGAGTTTGCTTAACCAAAATAAAAGCTCTGAGGCTATAGCCGACATTTATTTTTAGATATGACAATCGAGAGCTGACAGGAAATGAGCAGAAAGACAAAGATAGGGAACAACATGCAATAAAGGTTCCCAACAAGACTGGAACAAGGGAGGGGGGCGATGTGGTTTGCGGTAGACCATTGTGACAATAGGGAAATTGCTCTTTTAATTCTCTCTTCTTTTTTTTTTAGCTTTTAATGCGGTTGCTAGTCTTTCTGGAGCCATTAAAAGTTATAAGGAAAATTAAAACTATGCAAAAACAGCAAAAATTAGATAAAAGATACGATCTTCTGTGTTTCACTATTAAAGCTTTTCAACTTTAAACAGAAGCTGAAAAGTTGCCAGTTTATTCAGACTAATGCAGTTTAATATAAATATCCTGCAGTTAATCCTATCTTAATGAGCGTTATAATGTTCAGGTTTTCTTTTCTTTCTTTCTTTTTTTTTTTTTTTTTAAAGAGGAGGAAGCTGAGCTGTTTAATTCAACTCCATTTATATCAATAAGGGCTGATTTGAATTTGCATTTGAGTGTTGATACAACATCAATAGACACACCCTCCTACATAAAGTCTATGGGAATGCTCCATTATCCAAGAGATAACTACGATTTTATCTAAGATTACTAATAAACATCTTCCATTATGTCCTAAACTCTGTATATTTGATATTTGGACTTTTTACATAAAATTGTACACGTAGAAAATTTAAGAAACATATGGTCACATACTGTCTTGACTTGAAGCCAAACATAAAATTGCAATATCATAGAAATCTGTTTATAGACCAAGCAAGTAAAGTTGGGTTGAAGGTCTGCTGCATTTTATTGCCGTGGAAAAACTGACATACATGGTCAAGTGGAAATATAGCAGTTTTGTAACGATATGAGGCTGATTTATGGGATTTTTGGAGGGAGACGATTTTGTTTTAGTCTACTGTTTTTCTACTTTTTTGCCTTCTCTGTTTCAATACTTTTATGACTACTTATCGATTTCTTTCATTGCCAGTGGTCTCTGATACCTGGTGAACATACATTGTATATTTAAACAGGTACAATCCAGTCACAGACTATATATTTACCTGCTGTTTTCTTTGATTGATGTGTCTATTTTGTCCTGTTTTATGTTTGTGTTTGTATTGTAATAAAATCACCTAAAAAAAAAAAAAAAGACACACCCTCCTCTGTGCAGAGCTGAAGTGGCATTTAAGGTTTAAATTCAAGTAGAGAAAAAGTACAAGTCTTCTTCCTCTGCAACATGACGATCACAAGCATTGGCTGGATCGTCCACAGTGACAGTTTTATGATAGAGATTCAGAGTGAGAGCATTTTTCTTACACACGCGAAGCCAACAAATTAGCTCAAAAGCGTGGAAAGGTTTGTGACGAGCGTGCCAGAAGAAGAAGAAGAAAGGAATAAACTACAGTGTGGTAGTCCTGTGGCATCTTAAATGAAAGAGAGTCTTTGTCTGACGCTGTGTGTGGGTCCAAGCCTCACAGCGACAAAGAGCTTTGTCTCCTACGTGTTGGTATCTCGCTTCCAACCGAGCGTCTTCCCACACCTCATACTGTAACAATGAGACGATATGCTACGGCACATTAATATTTAATAATCAGATCTGGTACAGCAGAGGCTACACCCAAGCAATCTGCATTACGTCGCACGAATCGCTTCAACAGTGCACTGTATATAAATGAGCGCAGGCTTCTTTCTATGTTGCATTGTGCTCTCAGAAATTTCACCGGTATCAAAGTGAAGCAGCATCAAAGAGCCGGAGGAGGGGTTGAAAATGATTTCTAACTCTCCAATGTGCATGTCTGAGACAGGGTGCATCCAGCATGTATTTGAAGGCATAATTTTCTAGTATAATATCAGAAGTACAAGCAAAACGTCACTAAAATATGTTTGCAAAGGTTAAGGTTAAAGGAAAAAAGATTGAAAAGTAATTAAAGTCAGAATGAAAGCAGATGAAAAGGTAGCTAGTATCTTCACTTGACTGCAGCGTTAGCATATTATCATGAAACAACTTCCTAATTAGTAAGTGAACCTGCAACTGTCATATATTTGCACATTTTATAGTTGTGTGCATTGTTTTCACAGTGACACTGCTTACATGCTAGCAAGGTAAAAGTCAACTAACCCTAATATGAACCATCATTAGCATTTAGCTCAAACAAAGTGCTAAGGTACAGTCTTGAAAAGCTGTTGATTTTTTATCATTTGAGTTTTTAACACATTAGCGTGAAAATGTTTGCTGATTATGAAGTGATGCTTCAGCTAATGGAAAGTCATTTAACTGCAGATTTTGTAGGTGGTGTTTTGGATAATTGTGATTCCATTACATTATTCTCTCCTACTCTGCTGACAGCAACGGCTCTTAACAGTATCCCTTTAAATATAAAAATGCATATTAATGGTCCTAGCAGACTTAAAACCAGACAGGACCTCCTCCCAGTTGTCAGGGCCCTGAGCCACTGACCGTCTGGTGACCTTCAGCAGCCACACGAGTCGCTCCACTGTCTACCGCCTCCACATCTTTCAGTCTCTCGCCTCAGGATGTCACATGTGCAGCACTCAGTCAGTTCAGCACCTCTAATAATGTATTCACGTCCGCTCGGCACGAAGAATAACTTGACAGGTCAAGCAGGAGACTGGAAATGAGCAACTCGGCGATCGCAACGCCCCTTTAAAAGACAGACTATACACGTGTGAAAGATTTTTAATCATCAGACGTAATCACGTTAAATTGTCTGAAGGATTTCTCAGATTAATGTACATTCACTTCCCATATTATGTCAGTTAAATCTGCACTTCAAGTGGTTCGCCTTCTCTCAGAGGACGGACAAGGTCGTGAGCAGTTATCAGACAGATCAGCCTTCATCATGTCTCACTTAGTCATTTTCTTTCTCTAAGAGGAATGTTGGAGAGCAAGTTGGTTCGAGATGGAGAGAAGCTCACACCGAAGTCTAAACACAGTTAAAGATTCAGAAAGTCTTTTTCATGAAGCAGCTGCTGATGATTCAGAGGCAGAAAAGAAGTCATTTATGTCCTGTTGTGCAGTAAAACATGAACCTTTTAGTTCACAAAAAACATTTTTAACAGAGTCAACCTTGATCTTGTTTTTTTTTTTTTTTTACGTAACTAGAACACGATAAGCTTTACGAGGCTTTGACGAAAGATTAGAAAATATTTCACACTTGCAGATGCTTTGTCTTTTCACTTTAAACACTCTCAATGTTTTTTTTTTTTTCGGCCCGAGAGGGAATCGTCTGTGTCAGTGTTTCAGTCTGTACCAAGGCTGTGAGATTACAGTGACCACGCTGTCCTCGCTCCCATTGTCACAGTGACAAAGCTGCAGATTTATGAGGCCGGAGGGAAAGACACGGGCAAAAACCACGACTGCATTCAAGAGGATAAACGCCGCCTTGACCAGGACGTGATAAGCATGAGAAGTGTTTAAGAGTCTCATTACATAAGTTCTTTACCCATTAACAGCGAATTTGTTGCGTTGGAAACAACACTGTACACATGTGGCTGCACGTTTCTGTTCCTGTGAGAACAAAGTACTTAGTTCACACTAATTTGCACTTTATCAGAGGTGTTGATTAGAAATGACAGAGTCTGGTTCCTTGAGTTTTAGTCTGATAGAAAATAAAACAATGATTATTTTTTTCCACAAACCATTTATTATTATTCTGAGGTTGTTTCTCTGAACCGTATTAAAGATTGATCGAGCGTCGTCATCATCCTGCGTCATGGCAACACTTTTTCCACACTATTTCCAGCAGGTCAGGCAAATTTTTAAATAAATCTTTCACTTTTACGGTCTGAGCCAAAGCTCTGGAATAAATTCACAATAAAAGTCCACTGTATCATAAATGTGATATTACACACCTTTGACGATAGGGGGTAGTGTTTCAAATAAAGATTTCAGATATATGTTCTATGAGGTCCTTTTGGTTTGTTTAATGAATTATGAGTTAAATTATGTAATCTTTAAATTAACAATATATCTTATATTGTCAATATATCAAACTTCTTAATGAAAATGTGTCTAATGGTTCCTTTTGCCTTCAAAAACAAGTTCACAAGACTCAATAATTTGACAAAAAAAAAATGTCCATTTTTTTCTCACTTCATTTTTTGTCCATGCTTCAAAGTCAAGGTCATATTTTTCCCCAAATATATTCCCTATATATACTATTTTAACTATTTTATGGTTTAATGATATTTATCGTGGACTAATTCTTCTTAGGTGTGATTTTCTTCGTTTATGAGACTATGCAGCTAATTTCTGCATGTTTAAAAATGCCTCTTGGGAACAAACAACGTATTTTTAATTGGATTGAATCTGAATTGATCTAATTATGTAAAATAAAACTAAAGAAAGGATAAAAGATTAGTCAAGATATTTGTCAATTGTAGATCTATATAATGTCAGAGGGTAAAAAATGTTAATCTGTACCCTCAAATAGCTTGGATCAGTCTCAAACATATTAAATTTACAATGATATAGAAGACAGAAGAAGCTGCTTACAAGTGTCTCTGTCACATGGTATTGAAAAAGTAATATAATCTCTAATCAGAATCCACGTTCAAACCTCTGCAGCTGAACTCACTCTGTCAACAACACACCTACATATTTCAACCAATTAAACATTCCTGTTTTCAAGAAGAAAAACTCCACAAGGTCAGAGTGGACTCAGGGACTATTTTAACTGCAGATTGTTTACTCATTTTTCTGCTCAACCACTTAAGAAATATGAAAGAGACTTTCTACACTGATTCTTAAGACATTTAAACGACTTTTACAAGGTAAAGACAGATTCATGTGACACAGAGGAAAGAGGTGTGTTGACATAACAGTCGATATAGAGATTATCTCATTTTTATGTCTCATATCCGTCCGTTTCTTTATCTGGCATGACTAATCCAAGTAGCAGGTGTCATCTGAGACACACGTGAAGATAAGAAATGGTGAGGTACCATGAGTCGACAGTTGTGACAGACCTACGTGTTTGAAATGACACCCTACCCTATCACACCTCATTAAGCACGTTGGTCCCCTCAGGTTAAAACTCTACCCAGATAAATTATTATCTGGCTCCGTTATCGCTGCTCCCTCTCTCTCTCTGTCTTTGCTTTTTTTTTCTTTTGTCAAATAATCACCTGGAGTTGCTGCAACGCTGCACCGATTTATCACTTATCTAATCTGTTTCGCCATTTTGATGCGAGTTATGCTGATTTTACAGATCAAAATGTGATAGGGGGGAAAAGGAGTGCGTTAAAGGTTGTAAACTAGAGTTGAGTTCACAACACAAGTGTTTGGCATTGGCTTCTAACGCTAAAGTCAAGTTGTTTTCCAGATACATTTCACCATAAAACCTCTGAAGGTGGTTTGGTATCTGGCAACTAATCCTGTAATTTGATAGGCATACCCTCCATAGTTTGGAGTTGTTTGTTCACCACATCACAACAGATGGTCGATTGGACTGAGATGCGAAGGAATTTGGAGCCAAGTCAACGCCTTGGTACTTGTTGGCCACTGTCACTGGGGATTAATGTTTCCATGAAGGGCTGAACTTAGTCTATAACAATGCTCAGATTGGTGATACGTGTCGAAGAACGATCAACATGAAAAAGAGGACCAAGGTTTTCCAGCAGCTATTGTACAAAGCGTCACACTACCCCCACCAGTTTGTCTTCTTCCAATAGTTCGACTATTGTACCCAACCATCCACATGATGTAAAAGAAAATTATTCTTCAGTCTATTTCAGGATTTTTTGAAGCTCACATGTCCATCATAGGTACTTTGGTCATTGGATAAGGGTCAACATTGGCGACCTGACAGGTTTAAGGCTATGTAACCAATTTAATGTCTTCTAATTAGAACTCAACAATCTGAGCTACAGTAGCTCTTCTGTTGAATCAGACTACCTACAAAGCCAATCTTCACTCCCTACACTCACCAAATGAGCCTTGGTTGTCCATTAGCCTCTCGCCAGTTCACCAGTCTTTCTTTCATGGACTGATTTTGGTAGGTACTAACCCCTGAAGGCCGGGAACATCCAACAAAAGCTAGCTGTCATCTAGCCATCACAATTTGTCCCTTGTAAAAGTTGTTCACATTTTTCCTGTTTCCAACACTTCAACTTCAAAAACAAAATATTCACCTGCTGCCTGACAGATCGTACCTACCAACAGATGCCGTAGAAACTAGATAATCAATAGTATTCAGTCTACTTTTCAGAGGTCATAATGTTAAGCCTGATCACATTTGACACACTGTAGTTTGTGTTCAGTCTTAATTATATTAATTCAGGGCATCCTTCAGGGTTTTTCATGTCTCGATTCAATCATCAAACCTCTGAAGACAGAATTATCTGAATCATGTCAAATATTTGTGCTTCATTTCACAGTAATCCTCAACACAGTTCAGGCTTAATTTGGGTTTAAATTTCATGTCAGAATGAGTTTTATTTACCTCGTGGTGAGGCCAAATCACTTCTTTCCGTTCTCCCTCCAGGGGAACACAAGGTTAACAAGGTTGACCTGTTTTTGCATGTGCGTCATCTTTAATAACACAAACAGACCTCTGATCAAAAGACAGGTCTGGTTTCACTGGGATCCTGTTGAGAAAAACGCAGCAAAAAAACCTTAGAGTTCATGCGGTGAAGAAAAGCTGCATAAATCTGACAAAAAAATTTAACAAAATAAAAATCAAGAAAAGGCCTGAGTCTGTTGCATTTCCTTTCCCTTAATTGTCCCTTTTCTTTGCTCTAAACATCACTACTGTCTCAAACCAGACAAAAGCTGCTGGGGCCAAATGTCATAATACCAGAGTGATGAATCAATCACATGTGCTGAACAACCTCTCTTCCACATTTTATCTCACATTAATCTTTTCAGCAGCACTAACAACATTCACTGTCAGACAAAACCCTTGAGGACGGTATCCTTACATAACCTTACACAGCCTGCTTCACTAATTGTACGGCTCTTGCAGAGTTATAGATCTGTGCTGAGTCATAATTGTGGAAAAATCTGTGTGAATCGTCAACGGTTCTTTTCTTCTCGCTCCTCTCTGTGGAATTGATTGAGGTTACAGCAGCTTGGCACATTCCCAAATCACGTCACATTCACACGGTTAAGAAACAAAGTCTTCTCAATGAACAACACTAACGTGTTTTGCCAACGACTCCACCTCTTTGCCAGTGCCAGCTGATAAAAACAACTTTTTTTTCCCTCCAATACCTCACTTATAAACCACACAGGCTGGTTGTTCTCACAGTGAAAACAATTTATCATCATTACACTTACATTGGTAGTTAAGTTCTTAGGTACTTGTTACACAACTTCATATTTCTACTCTACAAATAACATTTAATATAATGTTATAATATTCCAACTTTAGATATTTGCTATTACCGTATTGACCCGAATATGAGACGACCCCTCTTTCGAGACCCATTTTTGGAAAAATTAGCGAGTGAGCACATGAGAGCGAGATTCGAACTAGCAAACAGCTGGACGGCATATATACGCCCCTACGCAGACAGCCCCTAGCAGCGGTATCGACTACCAACCACTTGGTAGCCAAAACGCGTGGAAGACAATTTTGAAACTATAGTGCGCCACCATTTTGTCAATGTCTGAGAAACTCTGTCTCCTCTGCTGTTTGTTAACTTGCTCAACGTTTGAGTCTAACGTTTGTTTTCTACTCTAGTCTATGTCGCCATCACATCCCTACAGGTTTCTGGTTTGTGTCAATGAAAAGACTCTGACTCGTTTGGGGAGAAGACGTGTACCTCGAATATAAGACAACTCATCTTTTTCAGACATACCGTCTTATATTTGGGTCAGTACAGATGCTTCAGCTAACAATGCTAACAACTTTAGCTAATAATGATGCTTTAGCTAACATGTTAACAAACGTTTTACACATCTAGTAAATCAGTAAGTCAAATATTCATTCATCTTTTAGCTTTGTTTTGGTCTCCACCACCTGTTTAGCTGTTAAATGATCCATTTGGTTTGCTGGACATTTTGCTAACTTTGATGGTCTGCAGTCTAATACTGCACAGACAGTGTTTTTATACTTTTTTGTTGAAAAAAAAGCTGCCTGCTACTGCTGAAAACAACAGACCCAAAATAAAATGCTTAAAGATGCTAAAACAGAGCTAGCTAAAACAAACTGCAGCTTCCTCCAAACCAGTGACACCTTTCATTTTACAGATCTGGTCCATTGTAATGTGGCTATTTTAACTTCTGTAAAAGATCTGAATACAATGTCCACTATTGTGTGTGGTGCTGCAGATTTTGCTCAAGGGAAATGCCCAGATTTCAGAGCTTCCTGAAGTAGAAAAAACAAAACAAAAGGATGACAGAGGAAGTCCAATATCGTCCACAAACTGCACTTCTTTATACTATAACAGCATGCATATGTTGGTGGTATTATATTTGAGCCTTGTGTTTTATTGGCTGAACAAATGCCTGTGATTTTACAAAGTGCAGCTTCATTCCCCATTCAGAGTTTGGAGCTCTCACTCAACTTCATACTGAGGGAAGTTTGATGACGTGAGTTAAAAATGTGCAGCATCTCACTTGCTTAAGTCTGGACTTTTAATGATTTGCTTATGCTTCAGAAATCAAAGTTGGATCTCTAACTTAGATTGCAATCTTTCAGCGACGTGCACAAACTCACTCACACGTTTGCAATTCTGGCACCAGAGGAAGACTTTTAAGAAGCAAAGACAGAACAGAGATGGAGTGTTTTGCATTTTGCAAAACGTCCAGTTCTTGGAATAGAAGCAGCGGTTCTAAGTAGGCTGCTAAAAAGATGTGTGTTTGCCTCAACCTGAAACTGGCTCCCCTCCCACTTCTCTAAAAACATTTGCAACTGACTGTATTCCTGGAGAAGCTTAACAAGGTCTGGCAAAGTCCGTCTTGAGTATTAAAGTTCTCCATAAAGCGAGGTAATTTCTGCCCACTGGATTACCCAATTCGTGCTTGTAAATCCACACACACTGCTTGCTTCATTGCTACTACAAACCCAGCGGAAGAGCAATAAGTTATGTGAGCTCACAGTGACCGCACCCCCCTACCCCAATTCCCCACTCCTCCTTTCTCTGCTGCATCTCCAGCTGAGGTTACTGCGGTGCAACTTTCCAGCAAGGCAAAAGAGGTGACTCAAGGTAAAGGCTCAAAAGGCTTGGCAAACATCGCAAAGGCTTTTTTTTTTTTTTTTTTTTGAGTATTCGCCACAGTAGCCAGCCAGCAACAGTTAAAAAAGCTTGAGGCTGAGTGAGTGAGTGTGCCCGCACATGTTGGAGCTAGCATTAGCTCATAACACTCCTATTACTAGCAGTAGGAGTGAGAAAACAATGTTGTCAAGCAGAAGAAACCACTTAAGAGGAGTGTGAGAATGCAGTTTCTCCTGCACAGCGATTGTTTGTGTTTATAGGCCTCAATTAGTCAAGTGGCTGAAATTGAGCTTGTTAGGAAGGCCCCATACGGAGAAACAAGACAAAAAAAAAAAGGTTGGATAAGAGGAGGAAAGCAGATATGAACAAGATGACGGAGCAGAATTGAGTTGCGTTCATCATGTGGTCTTTATCTTTCAGGGGGGAGGAGGATTAAAACGAGAGAGTCCGAGTCAACCTGAGCTGGCTCTTTAGCGCGTGTTCAAACAAAAGCTTGTTGGCAGACACGGAGACAGCAAGCTGCTTTTTTTCTTTGGGCCTGTTACTGTTACGTAATGCTACGGGAGAAAGAGGAGGAGGAGGAGGAGGAAGAGGAAGAGGAGGGGGGGGGCAACTGTTTCTGCACAAGACATCAAGGGCTACAATATGTGTTGTCATCAACAGGGCTGTGGTCATAAGCGGGTATTCAGGGTTTCTTCAAGTTGAAATAGGATCCAGTTTGAGTAACAGATGCAGAAGTTTGAAGGATCATTAGAAACAAAAAACAGCTGCACAACAACACAGCTGTTTATAATAATAACTGTGACATGCGATTTTACAACCCTGGCGGCAATTATTTTATCTTAAACACAGCAATCAACTGTAGAAATACTGTGTTTACATTGCAAAGCAATCTGCCAAGAACGTGTGATCATCTTATGTGATAAAAGATAAATTTTAAAAGCTTCCTCGCAGTGATTTGAGTACTGTAAATCATCGACGGCTGCACGAGGTGTTACGAAGACAAACAGAGCAAGTCACAGATCTGAAGGTTGAGACAGAGAACAAGGATTTTAGACAAAATTGACAAAGAAGCTGCACAGTTTGTTTCAAACTGCACATGACCTTCTCCAACAAAACACACAAGGATGTGAACTTTGTGTCCCTATTGTTAGGTGCAGCCTCAGTCATCACTGTGATGCACCAGGTCGGGGGGTGGGAAGGGCTTTTATTCACTCGCTCCATATTTAATTCATCAGCCGTCTCCTCTAATTGATGGCTGCAGAGATAGAGCTCTAAATCCACCGCAGCTCCTGCATCAGAGTAACCTCCTTCACTTTCAGCCTCCTGAGCCGAGCATAAACAAGAAAGACACATTCAAATTTGTAAAATGCAAATTAGGTCGCATCTGCCAAAAAGCAGCGACAGCTGATTTATGAGAGCAGAGATCTGATTTCCGGCCGAGAAGCAAAACTGAAGATTTTGTTTCAGCTCAGGAAGATGAAGCAACCTGGATAGTTTTGATGCAAGAACTTTATACAACACATCGTGCCTCATGTTTGTTTCCCATTAATCGATTACAATGTTTTTTTCTTTTGCTAGGTTGAGAAGAGCAGATGCAAAACATCATAACACAGTTTGATTTATCTTCCTCTGAATAACTTTAATTGGAAATATGTGTCAAACTTGCTCATTTTTTTTTAATTCACCAAGAACCATATTTGGTTTTAAAGGTCAAGATAAAAGCGTTTGAAGATAAAGGTGCCAAAAGAGTCAACAGTGTGAAACCTACACATGCACATGTTTTCATATCAGCAGGTCAACAGACAGAAGAAAGGTTCCTTTGAAAACATAACACCGTCTCCGATAGCGACCGGAGGGCGGGATCAACACTGACAAATAAAGGCTCGGTGCCTTTTACATAAGCTGCATGCCAGTGAAGCATAATACACATATCTCTGACCTGTCATTGCATAAAAAGTAAAGTAAAGCCCTGTTTATAAGAAATGAATGATTGTTCACAGAGACGACAGAGGGACTGAAGTTATACTTATCGTCGTGTTTAAACAAGATTTACTCAACTTAACTTAACCTCACCTGCTGCAGAGGCTGCAGCGCTCTGTGGGGTTTGTGTTGTGTGTCTTTAAAGCTGATACTCACACACACGTGCTCTTTGATTAAAGTTACCTTCAACTCCAGGTCAGCTGTGAGGAAGGTGGAGGACCTTGGCCTTTGCCTTTTAAAGGGCAGACATGGAGGAGTGGACTGAAGCGGAGGGGAAGGGGTGAAAACACTCACACTGAACAGCAGCACCACCTTTAATGACTTTACAGTCTCTTTGCTGCTTTTTACCTCAGACATTATGGGAATTGGTCCTGACTCAGTGTAGACAGCAGAAGACTAAAACATTTATTAAAGGCTTCATGTTACACGACAGGAAGTAAACTTAAGTTTGAGGCTATTATTATAACACAACGTGTGCGTGTGCTTCATAGTCATAAGATTGTATTTGCAATGGGAAAATCCACATATATATTTCTCTATTGTAATAGATCATGTGACAGAATAATGTGTAAAATCAGTGGACTTCGTCTGATTCCTTCTGAGTTTTTCTCTTCTTATATTTTCCACAATTTTCAACAAATCTTTCTCATTCTGCGTCTAATCCCTCCTGTGATCTAGTTGTTTCCCTCTAATAATACCGAAGCTGCTATTTAAATTCAAAAAACCCCGAAAAGCCTGACATTTTACAAGCAACGTTTTAGCCTTTTCTACTAGTACTACTACTTTTTTTTTTTATTAACCAATCATCCAGACAAAAGGGAACAACAACTACAAAAAAGAACAAATTTAGAAATATAAAGCACAGCATCTGAGTTCATAAGTGTATTTACAAGTCTTTTTTTTTTTTCAATCTAACTACAAATACAGGCCGAAGGAGAAAATCTGATTTAAATAACAGATGCTGATAAATGAAAAGAGACAAATATCAGTACAGTCTGAGCTATGAAAGTCCAAACAGAACTGTATATGTTTCAGTTTTTAGCGTCATAAATAAGTTTGTCACAAAGCTGTCGACATTTAAACATTGATTTTTACAAAGCGGCATCAAAGAAGCAGATGTCTTTCAAAAAATCTTGTGCCGACTGCTCGTACAGCACGCTTGAGTAAATACAAGGCATTCCTCACAGGCATGGATGTCATGTGACGTGATCTAGTCTGACAGCTCCGTGAAAGCCAGCAGACACGGACGCTGTTTCCTAGAGGATCCCTTTTCATGCCAGCTTCTACTCGTCCGACTGGCTGAAGATCCGAAGCCGGCTCCATTTCACACAGCTGGAGTGGAAAACGCTGACTTCCACCTCCCTCTATACAGACCGTCATATCTGATGACCCCCTCACACACATCTCTGCCTGAGGCCTCGCTGGACGACTCACATTTCACAACCAGGTGACAGGAACCGTCACCGTCACATCACGTGACCCAAAAACTTCAACCGCTATCTGAAGACTAAAAATCACAGGAATAAAAGTGCACGTGAAGTCCGTCTGTTCACAGCTGAAAGGGAAAGCAGTTCACAGTGTGTCAGTGGACCTGACACATTAGTGACCAGGAACTATTCATAGCCAGGAAGGTTTTTTTTCCTTCTTTTTATGATGTTCTGTCCTCACAGCTCCATGGAAACAGCAGATGGTCCAAAAAAAACCTTAACATGCTTCAGCAAAGACTAATTATTTAGTTGTTTGGTTTGGTTTACATCTGGTTTGAGGTCTAAACATGACATTTCCAGCACATGAAAACACATTAAAAGCATTAATGTGTTAAATGTCACGTTCTAACATCAGTCAATCTGCTTCTTTAAGCAAAAGAAAGAGGTGGTTGACAACTTCAGCTGCAATAAACTCATCATTTTCCAACAGAAACAACAACTCAGGGTTCGAGACTTCGAGTCCAAACCCTCATGCAACATGTCAGATGGATCATCATCATTAGGATTAACCTGTTTGTCATAAAACAGGCTCCAGATCAGTTATGAATTAGAGAGCAAGGTACAGCTTGGACAGGCTACCAGCCTATAAAAGTCTGACATATAAACACGTAAAACAAATATAGACAAACAGTCATTCACACTCACATTCAAACATAGGCTACAGGCGAACGGAAATTAACAACAAAAGCAAACTGAAGACACAAGATAATAAAGTTAACACAGAGCACGAGGAAAGAATAAAGTTAGTGAAGACTGAGCAGCTGGATGGCGACTAACAGTTACTCTGTGGCCGTCGCACTGTGAGAAAGAGACCAAGAGAGGAATATACGTCCCATAGGTTTGACATAAGTTTTCAATTTAAACTGGTATTTTTATATATTTTTATTCTGGTTATGACATTTTAATTTATTGAAGTCTCAAGACTAGATTTAAGTCGTCAAAAGTATATTTTGGCCAAGACATTTATTGGTTTATTAGCCCTGACAAGAAGAAACTAGAGCAAGGTTAAGCGAGTTGAGCTTATTTTATGGTTTGTGCAGCAAGTTTAACCAATCACTTTGGCTTCTATGTATTGCAACTAAAACCCAGGGTAGGCTTTGGTAATATTATGTCAATAAGAAGCAGATACAGACACAGGCAGGATTTTTCCATCTCGGTCTGAAAATGAAAATCAAGCCGCTGCGACTTGGCTTCATCTCTCCACTTTTGAAGATAATGAGATTAAATGAAACATTATATTATTGTTGAACTTCATCCAAAGTATATATATATATATATATATATATACTGAAACAATATTTTTGCAAATCTTTTGTGCCAAAAGGGAAGAAAAATCCATCTTCTTTTCACTTTATCCTCCTCAGCTGGTTCGTATTTGTACAGTTTGTGTCAAATGACATGGTCGAGGTGTAAAAGGAATGAAGGAACAAATTAAAGATTTCAAGGAGACAATTTTACAATTTAAACTGAAGGAATGCAGTAAATACAGGACAAGTGATTAACTCCAGAGGAGACAGAGGACGTGTTGAAAAAAGAGGTAACGGTGCAGTTTTTGCAGCTGCAGATGTCACACGTCGTCTCAAATTAAACTCCTCAAAGACTCTGAAATGTCACAGTCTGATGATAAAACAGCGAGCTGCAGGTTAGTAACAGCTTCCTTGTCTGGACGCCATCATACAGGTGCTATCTGCTATTTTCTATAAACAGGTGAAACAGCAAAAGAACATAAACACCTTTTTTCCTGTTCACAACGTTGTCGTCGTCGTCTCTGCTCTTAGTCTGTGTTCAGATGCGCTGGAGCCAGTAACTGGCTCGTGTGAAAAAGAAGATGTGATGTATTAATATGCGATTTCATTATGAAACGCCCACGCTGACTCAGCTGAGCAGCAGTGCGGCGACACTTTACGACGACATCTCCAAAATATATTCACGCATGCTATCTCTAATGTAATCTGGTATGGGCTCGGGACAAAGACAACAGAGCTGTAAAGAAAAACACAGCACGTCGTCACGCACGAGAATGTAAATTACACTGTGTCATTAAACCATTCATAAATCTGCTGCTGCGCCCAGAGGAAGTGGAGCTGCAGGTCGCTGCTATTTCTGTACAGAAAAAAAAACAAGTTATTACAACGTGAATGTGTGGATGAAATTTCAGAGCAAACGATTCAAGAGTCTGTTCATAATTTTCACTGCAAACCCACAAATGTAAATCTCATTATGGTGCTGGGGGAATTATGGTTATCTGTGCTCAGTTTTATGGAAAATATATTGGAATAATAGTTGGAGTATTTCACTAAAAAAAAAAAAAAAAAAACACCAGATGAAAAGCTGTCAGATCTCCAGAGTCATTAGGACAAAGTTCCACCTCAATCCTGAGCCTGAGCCAAACTGGACCGACCAGATTCATGGCGTTGGCTTTAAACGACATCATCGTACAAATCATCGTTTTTATATCCAAGGAATTAAAGGGTGTGAATGGGTTTCCTACTAAACTAAAATCTCCAGAGCAACAGCTGGGAAAGGCAGGAGGTCGAAGATGCCGTTGGCTGCTCGACCGTGTTAACAGGTGGATCAGAGGCCGACTGGTCCCGGCCTCGTTGTTTCCCCTCCGCCACCTCCACCACCTCCTCCTCCTCTAGGGAAATCTGAGTAGGTGTCATTCCTCATAGGGCAGCTGTCAAACAGGCGAGCATGCCTCCGCTGTCAGATTATCGTGGAGCATAAAGTCATTAGGAAGATCCCCTCAGGACACTGCAGGCCACCACTCGACATGAGGAGGCCTCGGGAGCGACGGACGCTCTCTGACACGGTGAACTTAAGCAAAAAAAAAACATCTGAAAGGTTTACGGCTTCACATGCAGTACATCACAGCCACCTTTCACTCCGCTGTCATGAAATTATCCTTTTAATTCCTCGTGAGTCACCGGCCTCTGACACTTAACACCGACTACTGTTAGTCTGGTAGCTGCAGAAAACTGATTTTAATTTATGAAGCAAAAACTACAACTGCTACTGTTTATATTGTATATATTAAATGCAAGATGAATACGTGACGTCTGCATCAACACAAACTCTACAAACTGTTCCAATGTGTCTGAATGTCAAAGTGGAACAAGTTCCCTTTTGCAATATTATTTTTTCCCAAATTGCTCACCTCCACTTGGAGCATCTGCGTCACTGCCTTTTGATAAACACATGCGAGTTGTGACACAAGTATGAGAGGTCGGGGATTTTGACGTGCAAAAGTGAAGAAAAAAAAAAAAAAAAAAATCCATCAGCTGCCCATATTTATGTGTGAATCAACACCTTGGTCTCAACCCTGAACCCAAGAGGGGGGAGGGAGGGGATTTTCATCTCACTGTGAGCAGATGGAGACGCATCCCGGAAATAGAAAGATGGTGCAATTACTGGAACGAAGGCTGAGCCAAGCTGTTGGTGCCACAGAGCGGGAAAGGGTGTGGATGGTTTTGTTGTTGTTTTTTTTTTCTTATACTGACGCATTATCAAGACAAGATCACAAGAGCGAGAGAGCGGTGAAAGTGTGATAAAACACTGTGGACTGTGTTGGTGATGAACCTAACCCCTCCTCTGCTCTGTTATTATTCTCACACAATCACCCTTTAGAGACTCCTTCACAGCCTTGTGGCTCATTTAGCTTATATTTGTTTACCTTACTAAATGGGCATCATTAAAAATGAGCCGAATTAGCTGTTAGCATCTCCTGTTTGCACATGCACATACAGATAATATCACCGTTTTACTTTGACACTGAATTTAAACATAAAATATGAATATTCTCAAGCAAGTTCTGTAGTTTTAAGGGGAATCTTTTTTCCACTGATTTCTATATAGATTTATGGATGTTTGTTTGTGACTGATGTTGATGTTATCACATCCTCTGGAAGCATAAGTTAATACTGAGTTTTAAAAAATGTGAATCACATCAGTGTGTTACGTTTCAACTGAGATACGGCTCAGAGAACAAGTGCAACACTAAGAGTTTTTTTAACGCACCTTAATTGTCTTAATAAACTGCAGGTTATAGCCACAGCTGCTGTAGCCACTGTCTGATCTCTAACCACAGAAAGATAAAAAATTAACCGCAAAGAAAAAAGAAAAAAGGCGGGTGCGGTTTGTGTCCAATTTGTGAGTCATCATGTCACCTTTGCTCAACTTCCTGTGTCATTTTAACTGGGGAAGTAAAACCATGACTCGTAAAAACCACGCCACCACCTCCATCGTCGCCGCCGCCGCCGCTGACGTGCAGATTTCCTCGTACGTCACGTTAAAACGAAAACACCAGCAGAGATTACGTCATGACACTTCCACCCATTTTAATTTGTCAGAGCTCAAAGACACATTTATTGTGTCGTGTTTGTTGTTACTGTTGTGGGGGAAACATTTTCGCCACAAATGTCGACTGGAACAAAGACGACGCGTGGAAAGAAAAAAAAAACAAAAAAACGCCATTTTAACAAGCCGAGTCAGGTTTACACTGACCGACTTTAAAAAGGCAAACACATTCATCCAGTTTGAGAAATCTTAAATCCGACCACCTCCACCCACCTCCCTCCTCATTCTTCTCAAGACCAGAGAACGGCCATGCGAGGCAGCGAAACCATGTGCCGACCATGTGACTGCGGCATGTGTTTATTTTAACGGCAGAGCAGAAAAACAGATACAACAGCGTGTATTCTGAACTTTCACCCACTGACTTATTTACCGAGCATTTCAAGCCTGCCGCTCAGACACACCCATGCCTGCTGGACTCACACAGACAGAGAGACAGAGGCAGAGACAGATCGACTGTGACTGGTGAATTTACGTGACTGTTTAGATTCAGATGTTTCAGGCTTCATGAATGACCGTCTGCGCTCGCTTCCGCAGCTTGTCCGCCAACATTTGCCTGTCAAATGTTTTTTTCCCACATCATTTAAACAATAATTCTAGGGTTCATGTGCACAACCTCAAGGTGATAATTAGGTGAAAGACTGAAGCTTTGTGCCGGCACTATAATTTATCATTTTTCTAAAAAGGTTTTCAACCGGTGAGAAGCCTGAATGACTGTGGAGGAAGGTTATAATTCAATATTTTCAATTATCCGCTTTCAACAGCCTCATATCACCATAATAAGATCATACTGATGTGATTATTCAATTAAAACATGTCACAAAATGCTCAATATTTTCCGAGTCCAGGCTCAAATGTGTGATTAATTGTAACATAACTATAACAACAACAGCTACTTTGAATCATTTGACTTTGTTTTTGAATAAAAAGGTCAAACGTTGCCTATTTCTGGCTTCTCAGCTGCAAGAATTAGTCACTTTTCTTTGATAAAATGACACATTTGTGGGTATTTACCGTTTCATAACTTGACTTTGAGCTTCTGGACGAACATTTTTCACAGTTTTCTCAACTGGTTAAGAAGAAAAATCAAGTAACCGATTAAACAATTGTCGCAGGTCTGGTTTGAAAGAAATGAACGAAACGCTGGATCGATACTTTTGTCTTGTTTACATCAATGTATATTGTTGTTTAAATGGTCATGATGGTTAATTTTGGTCATTTCTTGATATTTTATAAGAACAAGATTGAGTCAGGTTGACAGAAAATATGCAGATAAATCAATTATTTGCAAGAAATTAACTGTTATGTTATGAATAGGATATCACAAACACTGATTAACCCTCAGTTTTATTTTCATTATTTAAGTGACAGTTGACACAAGGTAATTATTGATATTAATATTCTGGTATGGTTTTGTACTGGAGCGAGTGATGCTCTCAGTGGGGGGGTTGTTGGTTGGTTGGTTGGTTAATGGAAATGGCAGCACAGAAAACACACAGATGGGTGATCAATGTGTGGAAAAACACCAGGGTGGAGTAGAGACTGTGTGTGTTGAACATGTTCAACAGTAAATAGAGAAAGTGCATCAAGGTCGAGCGGTCGGCAAAGACGCGGCGTCCGTGTGCGTTGGAGAGATAACCTTCAACTTAAATTCTCCGTCTTATCTGGAGCCATCAGAGAAGGCGACACCCACTTCTTCACAATATGGAGACGTTTTAGATTTCAGTTTGTTTTTTTGTTTTTTTTTTTTAATCTCTGATGATAACTGAACTTTTTTTTCTTTTTTTTAAAGCTTCAGTTCACTGGTGTCGGTGGTGTCGTTGATGTGAACGCAGCAGCTGGAAACGTGGCAGATACCGTGCGTCGCTCTGTATCTTTTTGATGTTGACACAAAACAAACACTGGATTATTTGTGTGACTGAGGGAAGGAGAGAGGAAGAGGAGGAAGAGGAAGAGGGCAAACTAATGCTGATGTGTTGCCTGGTACAGCTGTCGGACAAACGGGACAATTTTAATTATCTTTACATCCATTTCATTGATTAAACGATCAACTGTGTCACAAACCAGAGGGAAAATGTCGAACACAACCTCTGAATTTCTTCAAATACGTGTTTTACACAATAAACTGAACAGAAACTAAAAGGATTGAAACATATTTATCACTGGAAAATGTTTTAGAGACAGAAAAGTCGAATCTCGACCAATCAGCTGAGGCTCAGACGATTACTACTTGTCCTTTTTTTTATAAATGTGTGGTCACTTTTATGTTTTTTTTTTTAAATATAAACATTTACTGTAGGGGCTCATTGAGGACAATAAAAGTTGTATATTTACATGTTTTTGTTAGAGGCGTTTGAACCATATTTGAGAACTTTTTGCCAAAAATATCAATCTAATTAATCTTTTTTACTACAACTCTGAGTTTGGTTGTATTTCTAGTCTCAAACAACCAATTTCTGATTCTTAAAAGGTTTATTTAGTGTTTATTTTATGTAAAGAATATAGGCTTTAATCTATTATTGGAAGGGTTTTTCTTTTACTGCCAAATATCGGTATCGATATCGGCTTAAAAAAAACACATATCGGTCAATCACTACAGCTGATATCTGTCGTCTTTGTTTTACTGGTTTAACATTTTAACAAAAACCAACAATTTATCTATAAATAATCAGTGGAAATGAGGTTAATTTAAAGTATTGTTAGTGGCTAAACTACTCTATTCATTATTGATTCGTGTATTGATTATTTCTTAATAAAATACATTTAATTTACTCTGATAAAACCCGTGTTTGTCTCACAGCTGCTTGTTTTTAATAAAGTGAAACAGAGAGACGGTGAGTGTGTTAAAGTCTGATTATTAGCACCTCAAGAAGTTCAGGTTTAGGTTCACTGTCACTGAAAATCCACAGTTTCTCTCTGTTCTTGTCACTGAAATAGACTTGATGTGGGAGATAAACAGATCAGATGAAACAACAACAACAACAACAACAACAACAACACTGGGAAATGAAATAAAATAAAATAAAAAGCCTGACTGGAGCATTGCGTTACAGCAGGTAACAGAGTGATCGGGATGGATAAGATGATTGATTTATGCCTCGATCAGCAGTTCAAGGAACACACACAACACACACACACACACACACAGTCTGGTTTCCATAACTTCAGGGGACATTTCATTGACTTGCATTCATTTCCTGGAGACCTTAGAGATATCAATTGTGGCTACTACTTGACTAACCTTGATCTAAACATGACCCCTGATCATCTTAACCAAACCTTAAATCATATCTTCACCTTATTTTTTTTTTATTTTTATTTTTTTACATTATGGGGACCTGCTTTTTATCCCCACAGAAGGGAGACAGGGCCCCATAATGTGAGTGTGTAAACAGATTTATGTCCCCACAACGTAAGGAATACATAGAACACACACACACACACCAACCTGCTCTTTCCGTTTCTGCCAGCGGCCGCACGGACTCTCCTCCAGGATCTCGCTCTCATCCTCGCTCTCCTCCTCCTTCCCCTCAGATCCTGATTTCCTCTCCGGGACGGACATCGTCATTTTTAACGCCGTTATGTTTACAGTCTTGTTCTCAGCTCAGACCTTTCTCTTCTTCTTCTTCTTCTCCTCTTCCTCCTCCTCTCAATCTTCTTCTTCTTCTTCTTCTTCCTCCCCCCTCCTCCTCCTCCTTCCCTCCCTCCTCCTCCACCTCCTTATCCTGCGTGTGTGTGTGTTTTTGTTGTTGTGAAGAAGGAGACGGCGTAGAGCGCACAGGCGATCCGCCGCTTGTCTGCGCAATGAGCACTCACACACTCACACACTCACACACACACACACACACACACACACACACACACCCTCCTCTTACACTCCCCGACGACACCAGCCGCTCTCAGCCCCCCTTGGCGCTCAAAACATCTTGCAGATGAAAATGGATGTGCAGGAACAATCCATTGATGTGTTTTTTTTTAAAAAAAAGAAAAACACGCGCTACAAGGTCTGTACACAAACTAAGACTCGCGATTTAAATCCCAGACTTCACGTGTCCCGTGGAGCTGCATGCAAAATCGGTTGCGAAATGTTTTTTTTTCTCTCTCTCTTTTCTTTTTCTTTCCTGCTGCTGCTCTTTCCAGTCACACTGAGGCGACGCCAGGGCACGAGCTCGGTCTACGGAGCGAAATGATTCCCCGTGTGTCCAGCGCGTGCATCGCACGTCTCCAGATTGCGTTTTGCTTCCAAATGATATTTATTTATCTTTATTATTATTATTATTATTAGAAATACCAAAAGGAGGAGAGTTTAATTTTTTTTCGATCATCTCCTCCAACAACACGCGTCGTACGTCGGTGTCGCCGGATCTGGACGCCGCGGTGAGCTGCCGCCAGCCACGGTGCGCAGCGCGAGGGAGGCGGAGTACCGTAAAGTCTCCGCTACGCGCGCACGTCGCGTTTCTTACGGACACAAACCTGCTCACATCTTGAAGCTGCACGTCATTATTAACACTTTACGGGTCGATCGATGGGGCACGTTTTTAAAACTGAAAATTGAAAATAAGAATAATTTAAAAAAATAAAGAAATATATTAAACGACATTAAAAAAAAATAATTGTTGTTTAAAATGTTGTTAAAAATTAAATTTATTTTTTTTTTTTTGTGCCTTTTTGTTGTTTTGCATCTCTAGTTGTTTTTCTTATCATCAGACTCACGTGATCATTATATGACTCAGTTGATCAATGATTATTGTGGTTTTAAATGATCATGAGCAACATATATATTTTTTTGAAATGATATAAGATGAATCTGCAAAAATAAATCAGCTTTAATAAAAATAAATAAATAAAATAAAATTGTTATTTGGAGCAGGTTATCACAAAAAGATATTTCACACACACACACACACACACACACACACACACACACACACACACACACACACACACACATATAGTCACTACTTTTCTCTTTATTGTAATTTTGTGTGTCCTTGTAGACATACTGTGTCTCTTTGTCTCTTTGTGGTCGTTTTCCTTCTTTTTAATGTTATTTTTTGTGTTCTCGTTAATATTCTGTTTCTGTTTTCATCTTGTGGTGTTTGTGAATCTGTTTGCGGTAATTTTGTGTCATTTTCTCCTTGTCAGTGTTATTTTGTGTGTCCTTTGTGGTCATCTTGTTCATCTTGTTGTGGTTGTTTGTGTTTTTGCAGCAGTCTTGCACTTATTTGTGATCAGTTTTAATCTCTTTTTTTGTTGCTTTGCAACTTTTTGTGCTCATCCTACATCTCTCTTTTGTCATTTTCCACATTTGTATGGTAATTTTGTGCATCCTTGTTGACATGTTCTGTCTCTTTGTCATCATTTTATTCCTACTTGTTGTTGTTTTGCATCTTTTCGTGGTTATTTGTGTCTTTGCAGCAGTCTCGTGTCTTTTTGTGGTCATTATGTTTCTTTGTTTTGTTGTTTTCAGTCTTATTCTTTATCATCTTCTCTCTGTTTTAACTTTTCTTCTCTTTATAGTCTGTTTTGTGGTAGTTGTGTGTCTCTGTGTCTGTGTGTTGTTTAACTGACTCTCCAACAAGAAACATTAACAGACACTTTGTACAGACCGTCTGGTCTCAGGGGTTTGTTCATCTATCTACCTGATCCACCTTTCCCTCTCTGATCTTTCGTCTTTTTATTCCCTTCTTTTCTGTTTTGTGTGTTAAGTGCAGGTTATTTACAACAACATAAACCTGGGGAACAATAACAAAGATGTGGATTTAAACCCAGAACACCAGAACAGTCACAACAATCACAACCAGGGCACCAGAATGGGTCTGGCCTTTATGAATATATATATATATATATATATACATATATGTTAATAAAAAAGAGAAAGAGCCTTTGTGCTATAATAAGAATATGTGATCTAATGTGGCTGGAGCTATCGTGTTGGAAAGAAGGTGTAGAGATGGCTCAGTCATTACCAGCTGAAATTATAATTCACAGACTTCTTTATCATCATTTATTATTTAAAAACAAGAGCTCCGAACGTCTGATCTCTAGTTCAACGTTGCCTGGAATTATTCAGCAGAAGGCGCTACTGGCAAACTGCAATTAAAACCTCCAGATTCATCAGACTGGTGCAGCTTGGCAGCCAATAAAAAACCTACAGTGGGTGGCTGCACAAGTTATTACTGGAGAGCAAAGAGGTTTAAGTTTCATCATATGATGCCAGATATAATAAAACAAATCAAGATTAAATTAGGTTAATCAGAGTTGATGTTAGTTTGTTTCAACACAGTTTGTTTTCAGCGCAGAATTGATCCAAAGAGACATTATTTCCATTTGTTTTGGTGAACGGTTAAATAAGGACATAGACTCTGTGGTAAAACTAAACTAAACCAAAGTAAACAAACAAATAAATAAAAAACACTCTATCCTGTATTTATCAACACTGTATATGTGTATCTCTTTGAGCTCAGTCCAGAGTGAATACGGTACTGGCTCTGAGTTGAGGTATCAAGCAGAGGTTTGAGTTACTTCATGAAAACCCTGTTTCTAGTGCAGAGTTAGATTGCCATCTAGTGGTTTTAGTTTAAAACACATCTGAAGTCAAAGATGTGAAATTAATCAAAGTATAGGAACGTCACCTGCAGCACAAAGTTTATTTATTTCTTTGTATTTTCTTCTTTTTAATATGAGAAAAACAATCAATATAATTCTACTTAATGAGATATTTTTTCCTGTGTTAAAGCTTTAACTCCTTTAACTCCTCATTTTCCTCATTGAGCCTCACTCTCTCTGCAACAATTCAGTTCAGTTATAATCACATATCTATGCAGTAATCACAGACTTTCTCTATTTTTAGAGCTCAGTAGCTCCTGAGTGAGCGAGTGAGTCTGTGCTCTGCCAATCCCTCTTACTGTTAATGAGATTTACTCCTGGCACAGGGAGCAGAGAGCTGCAGACGACGGCTCTGTCTAGACGTCTACGGCACAAAATGGTTGTTTCACAAAAGTGCAGCAATAACGCAGAGAGAGAGAGAGACAGAGAGACACAATACCTCCGTTACAACAACCAGTCGACATAAAAAAAAAGCAGCTTAAGCTCTAAATATATCATCTCTACAAAAATCATCTGTGTGTGTGTGTGTGTGTGTGTGTGTACTTGTACTGCTATCCTTGTGAGAACCATTTTAACCAGTTTCACCGTAGAAGTGAGGACATCTTGTGAAAGTGAGGACATTTTCCAGTCCTCACAATTTTCAAGTGGTTTTTTAAGGCTTAAGATATGATTTTACGGTTAGATTTGAGGTTAGGTTAGGTTAGGTTAGGTTAGGTTAGGTTAGGTTAGGTTAGGTTAGGTTAGGTTAGGTTAGGTTAGGTTAGGTTAGTTAGGTTAGGTTAGGTTAGGTTAGGTTAGGTTAGGTTAGGTTAGGTTAGGTTAGGTTAGGTTAGGGTTAGGTTAGGTTAGGTTAGGTTAGGTTAGGTTAGGTTAGGTTAGGTTAGGTTAGGTTAGGTTAGGTTAGGTTAGGTTAGGTTAGGTTAGGTTAGGTTAGGTTAGGTTAGGTTAGGTTAGGTTAGGTTAGGTAGGTTAGGGTTAGGTTAGGTTAGGTTAGGTTAGGTTTAGGGTTAGGTTAGGTTAGGTTAGGTTAGGTTAGGTTAGGTTAGGTTAGGTTAGGATTTAAGTTGTGATGGCTAAGGTTCGGCTAAAGGGCTGGGGAATGTATGTCAATGAGATGTCCTCACAAAGATAGACATACAGGATTGTGTGTGTGTGTGTTTCATCTAATAACCAAATGGATCCTGTTATTTTAACTTTTGCCTTAAAATGAAATAACAGACAAGTAAGAGGTAAGAGACAAATCATCGCCAAAATTCAGATTTTTCTTCTTTAGAAGGTTAAAAGTTTTATTAATTAAGTTTTATAAATTTATTTATCATGTTTATGTAACTGTAGGAATGTGACGATGTTATTTTTAAGTTCTGTGATACACTGTGATCTGTAGTTGCAGTTGTAGTTGAATTTCCAGTGATGTTTCTTTCTGACAATTTCATTCTTTCGTTTAGTTTAACAATATGATTCATCCACAACTTGACTACACACAAGATTAGTGTGACATCTTGTGGTTTGTTGCAGGTTTTACAATCATCTTCCTCCTTTTATATAAACCTGTAGTTACAGTTTGTGTTACTGTTTTTTGTGTTGTTAACCTTTTTTCTCAAGTTCCTCAATTTACATTTTCACCAAATTCATCTTTGAATTGGCAACAAATATTTGACAAAACTGTTTCAGTTTACAGTTTTTTGATATTTTGACATTTTTATTTCATCTAAAATGACATGTTTGTTACTTACTGCAGAACAGTTTACATAGGTGCATTTACATAAAGTAGCTAAACAGAAAATAAATCAAATATGTTTTGTTTTTTAATTACTATTTTTTTGCTGCAGCAGAATTACACAGGAAGCCTGAATATAAGTATCTTAAAGAATAAAAATCATAACATTTACAATTCACTTGTGAATGCTAATCTTAGAAAATTCCACAAGAAGAAGAAAAACTCACAGAGTAAGACTGAATGACAGGCAGGTTTATTAGTAACTTGCACTGAAATCAAAATGGTTTCATTTATTAGCATTTGCCAGAGGACCAGATTATTTTGGCTTCTCTGGTCAGCACCAGTTGGCCGTCGTCCATCATGGTGAGACGACACATGTTTGGTTCCTTCGACGCCGTGTTCGTGTGCCACTGTGCAGTGTCATCCTTGGTGTACATGACCAAGTTGCAGTCACCCTGCATGCACAGGCGGATGCTGCACGACCCTGATGTGTCTGAAGCCCATACTGGCTTCCAACCATAGATGACAAAGTTGCCGTCATCCTGAAAGCACAAACACAAGAAACAGCTGTTAAGCCGTTTCCAAAACCTTGTGTGCTGAGATAATCTGAGTTACTCACCTGAAAGATGGCTTTCCACCCCCTGTTGTTGGAGAGCAGAAAGTCTCCTGGACGGAGCTCATCATTTTTGGACAAGTAGTTCCTGCTCATGATTCTGTAACAAAGGTAGAAAAAGTCTGTGTTGTGTCCAAAAACATAAAACACAATAGATATATAAAAAAAAAACATGAATCCATCAGTTTGGATACTTACAGGCTTGAATGTTCCACCTCAGTCAGACTGCAAAGAGAAGCAACAAAGTGAGGTGAAATAATTTTTACCCTGGTTTTATATTTATACGTCTAATTCTGGGTGGGACAGAGAGGGGAGTGTTCAGTCCTCTTGAACTAAATGTTGCAGCAGCTCTTATTGGACTGGTATGAAGCAATGCAGTCACAAGTTTGAGGTGATAACTTTGATTGGTAATTCTTCAAAAAGTGCTGCAGCCAAAATTCTCTATGTCACTGGACTTATTATTGTTATTATTTGACAAACAAATAGATTCATCTCAAAGGTCAAATTGTTCCATTGTTTCTGGAGCAGGATCAAAGGCCCGGGGCTGTTTTTTAATCTAGATCTAACAATCGTGGAAAGCATTTGATCTGCACACCTCAGTGATTTGGGTGGAGTGCATAAAAGTAAAAGTTCACTGAGGTAGGTGGGAGGTGCTAGCCCACCATGTAACCATGTAAAACCATGTTAAAATCAATTCTAAAATGCACAGGCAGCCAATGTAAAAGAGCTAAGACGGTGTTACGTGATCTTGTTTACGTGATCCACTTAGACCAGCACACCACATTTTAGACCAGCTGTCGTCTACTAGTCTGTAGTCTACTAGTTTACTAAACTTCATCTCACATATATATGCATGACTATAATAACCCCGTATTGTGATATAACAGACTGAAACTTTTAATGCTAATGCTAATGGTGGCCCAAAGGACTGGAGGTGATACAAGGGAAATTTGTGCAACAATGGTGATATATCACAGTTAGACAACAGTCCTGTTGCCTTGACGACGTGCAATTAAAAATAAAATTGCAGATTGTGTTTCAAACAAATTGTTTAAATCTGATTTTTCCTCCATTTTCTGCAGCACATCCGCTATAAGCTGATTTTATAATTTAAATTAGCAGTCATGCATTTGGTCATTTTTCTTTTTTACCTAATCTTATTTTACTTAAATAACCTGAAAACATTTGTGTCCGTGGCTCCATATGTTTCATTCATTCTCAGCCAGGGAACATGTCAACATGTTTGTGCCTTGAAGCTGCTGCGTGTTCAGATGCTCACATACAGTTGTGTTACATAAGGAGCCATGTGCTGCGTGCAGCTGCTTTTATTGTGGAAAGTGCAACTTCCTGTGTCTGTATCTATCAATACACAAAAGACACTGTACATAAATGAGGCGTTTTGTAGTTTAATTATTTATTTATTCATCTATTTATCATCTGGTGTAACATCTGGAAAACAGTGACTTTACAAGTAAAGAAGATAATTCGTTGCAGCAGTGAGGAGCTGTGGGGAAGGTTGAGAAACCATCACTATTAGCAAACACTTAAAGTCATTACACTGAGTTTAACTAAGCTACAGCACACTACTCATATTGATTTAACTCCTTTAGAATATATAATATATATCTTTTAGCCAGTAGAAACAGCCAAAAGTGTAGGAGCTCCACTGTTGTAGCTCATCTTTTTGCAGTGGTTCAACCTTTCATGCTTCATTGTCTGAAACAAAGAGGAACAAAACATATTACAAACAGTAAAACAACTCACATTAAGAAAAAAAAAATCCTAAAAGCTGTGAGAGACAATACCTCTGTGAGCCTCGGCCTCTGGATGCAGTGAACGTACGGCTTGGGGACGGTCTCTATCTCGTCATGTCTTGTTTTGTAGCAAACGGCGCAGTCCATCAGCGGCTGTAAAAGGAAATCAGGATGATGTTGATGCGTTGATATCGTACACGTGAAACAAAAACGCTTCATCGTTTGACGTTTGCTCACCCTGTCGTTCCTGAAGGGGCATCTCTGAGGACTCAGGTCAGCTGCGTCTTTGAGACACCTGGTGGGCTTCAGGTAGAACTGGTGGTAGAGGTACTTCATACCAAATCCACTCTGTGAGAGAGTCAAGTCAGTATAGCTTCATTTTCTCATGTTAAAACAAAACTGTGAGTAATCAACAACTGATTAAAGCTGCACCAGCTCTCTATGACTGAAAACTTTTTGGTCACCAAAAATCTAATCAGTTGAATTCATTTCCTTCATTTTACAAAGTTGTGTCGATTCCCTCGAGACAATTGTGAAAAATCATATTTGCATCTTGCATCTTTGACCTTTGACCATCAAACTCTAATCAGCTCAACTTTGAGTCCAAGTCAAATATTTAGAACATTTCCTCCATTTGTTTTTAAGATATTGCGTTCACAACATTACGTGTGGTCTGGTTGACGCCAACAATGGAGGCGTAAAATTGTTTATTTAAGTTTGTAATTAATCAAATCGATCAACACTTGGTGACACATCAGTTTTCAACAAAATTATAAATCAACAAATAATTTGTCTTCCAATAATCTAATTCTTTCTAAGAAAGTTCCTGTAGAAATGATATTTCACCCATTTGTTGCGATAATAAGTCAGGTTATGTTTCATCCTCTGAAGACAATGAACTGTCAAAACTGCTTCATTAAACCAATAAACTCTGTTGATGATGTTTGTACAACGTTCACTATGTCTCACTGCGTCTTTAGTCTTTGAGCAAAATAAACTGCAAACAGCAAATAAATGAGTCTGAAAGTTGAAGTTCCTCATAATCATTAACCACTGAGCCCATAACTCTAATGTGTCATCAAAGCCTCGTCCGCAAAGATATTACATCAATATCAATAATCTCAAATTGAATCATGTTATCGTGTTTTTATCTCTAAAACAACTCTGCAGAACTTCTTCAGGACGACACACCCGAATTTTTTATTTTTTTTTTAAAAGGATTCTCAAGTAAGAGAAGACTGAGTGGGCTGAACCTGAAGCAGATGTAAAAACAAGTTTGAACCAGAATTCCCTGAAGGGAAAGTACCGTTGCCAAATCTTAAAATACTGATCCACCGAGCCAAAGACAATAAAAACAAGATGAATCTAGTTTGGCTACTTTTTCTCACTTTTTCTGGATCAAAATTAAATGTTTTACTGTCGTGTTCATAACAAAATCCCAAGTTTACCTCCATTTCTGACTTGTCCACACTTCTCAAGAAACGAAAATGGTGGGTCACCCCGATGTGGGAGTTGAGCTGCTCCAAAGCGAGATCCACTCCTGCCTTGTATCCGTCAGACAACTCATTATATGACCCCTGGGCCTTCACGGAGAACAGCGCAGCTCCGGCACAAAGCAGCAACAGCAACCACGCTGCCATCTTGTTCTGAGTGTGTGAGGAGAGCAGCTCAGCTCACACAGTTATGCTCCCTCCTCTCTATCTCTCTGCCAGATCAATGCCAGACATTCAAAACAAGTCCTATTATGGCCCCAGGGGGAAGAAGTGAAACTAAACACACTCGTGGTCAACAGGCCTCCTGCACCAGCTGTTTACCGCCCATCCCGCAGTTCCTGTAACAACATTTCTTCATTACCCAATATACATCACATACATCTTAAAAGTAAAACAACATCCACAAGTCTCAGTTGTTTTACTTCTCTTGGATTAGTCATCCAAGTCCTGGAAATGAGCCTCACATGCAGTGAAAAGCTTTTGGCCCCGGGACAAATTTAAAGGTCAACGATAATCAGAGGGTGAATGAACTCGCTTCGCCATCAGCTCCCTTGTTGTTGCATTAACAGAGAGGGAAGTCACTTAAGTTTTTTTATTGGATATCATTGATGAAAAGTTGGTGGAATAAGGCTGGAATGACTGTAGACATTGTGTTTGTTTTTTTAAGGGTGGGATTCTTAAAGAAAAACTAATAACTTCTACTTGTCACAGCTTGTTGAGGTGGAGTACGTTCACTCTGCTTCGTGCACAGTTCAGTAGTTTAAACTAAGAAGTGTTGAAATAGTTGAATTGTGCTGCTGCTGGAAAAAATATGTGAACAAATTTACATGAAATCAACAACGAGTTGGAATCAGCTGCTTTACCAGAGAACTAACGTAAACAAGAAAAATGTACATCCTTTTTATTTTTATTTTTAGATCCACCTTTTAGCTCATCCAAACTGTGAAGAGAAAAACAAATGATAAACAACTGTAGCAAAAAGATTAAGTAAAGAATCTTTGGAACAAAAACCTGTTTCACCAACGCTGTGTTTATCAGGGTGACTGATGATATGATGATGAGGGTATAGAGGTTGGTACAGTGACTGATCCTCAGATAAGAACTTGGATAGTGTCTCTCAATCCTGATACTTTTGTTAGTACACTTCCATATAGTATACTACAAACACTATGTACTTCTGCTGTGTGGAAATTTTGACAGGGAAGCGCCGTCTTAAATTTTTGTGCACTTACGGCACAAAGCAGAAATGATGGTTACAACGTTTTTGTCTTCTTCTCCTTTTTAATGTTGAATTACCACTGAACAGAACATTAATCATCAATTCAGACCACAGCAGGAAACTTAAGTCACGCTCCTTCCGGTTGAACCACTAGGTCCATAGAGAAAAAAAAGATTGACAGTTAATGAAGAGATCACAATTATTTTCTGATCCACTTTGACTTCTACCCTGAATCACACATATCCTGTATCTTAATTTAAATGATAAATATTAGTGTTAGTCAATGCTATGTTTGTCATTTAATTGTTGATTTATCTGCTTCTGAAAATACGTGACTGGTTCAACTACAAACCAAACAGTCACGTAGATGACGTCACGTCACAATTTCTCCTCACAAACTTTTCATTGAATTTCTTTCCCTCTTTCTTCTCGGCTGAAGAGAGAACGAAGAGTAGGTGGATAAAACTCACCAGGTGAGATATTTTCCTAGGTTAGCGTAGCTGCTGTTAAGCTAACGTTAACTGTCAGAGTTTACTGGTGACGTAAATTTTGCAAGATGAACGTTGTAGTCCGCTACGTGGTCTCACACAAAATCTAAGTAACGTTTGCTGCCTGTCACAAAACAGTGCTCTCCCCATGTCAGAAATTATCTTTAAAATTCACAAACCTTTTGACCTTAATGAGTAAAACCATCTGGTTATTATCAGCACACTGCATTTTACCATACTGTCAGTGTACGAAGTTTACGAACTGAGACACACGAGGAGTCTAAGTGGGAAATAATCTGATCATGAGAAACATCAAAACCACAAACAAGTTGAGTGAATCAAACAATAAAACTAAACACCTGAACATCACTAAGATATTTCATAACTAATTATTAATGAAAATACTGATTATCTGTCTTATTTTGTGTATTAAAACAAATCAGATTCTTGTGATATTGTGTGTGTGTGGTATTATTGTACATAAACTCACAAGGGAACCGATGTGTATGAATCTTTGGGCAAACGTACGTACGTAGTTTCCAAAACCACAATGTATATCCGTGTATATCTCTGGACTAAAGAAAAATAAAAGTATAAATGTGTGACTCATTTGAATAAGGATAAGGAAGTTGCAAAATGTTGACAGAAACAGTTTCAGTTGTTTCTTAAGAAGTTGGTCAAAGTGGAGCATTCAGACCAAAACCCAAACTCGTGGTTATTTCGCAAAAAAAATAAAATAAAATAAAATGAAAATGAAACTTTATTATTAAAATTGTGTAACAGATTTGAACAGAAGAAAATAACAATTTGCTGAAGATATGACACAACAGTCTTAACCCTTTAATGCCAGGCACATCAAATAATATCCAGAAATTCTACTTAATTTAATAAACTGAAGTTTATTAAACTTTACAACAAATTAAATCTACATCATTTCATTTATTATATATTTTCAGTTTTTATTAATCTGTTTATTAATTTTACTTTAACATTCATCATTTTTATAGGATTTTTTGAAATTCATTTTATTTTATTCATTTATTCTTTCAATCTCAGAAACTCGTGTATCAAATACGATACAGTTGAAACTGAAGGGTTAATTTTATATGGTTATTATTAAAAAGACAGACTAGAGCTACAGCAAGAATGTTAATGCACACAAGGGCCTTTGTTCGTTTGAAAGAAAAGACACAGTAAAATAAACGAGCCACAGAAGCTTCACTGAGTTCCTCCTACTGCCAGAAGAGTTGGAGCTCCGCTGCTGTAAGACATTTTGTTGCAGTGTTCGACTCTTTCTGCTTTCATTTCCTGGCATTGAGAAATCAAAAGAAGGGAAAAAGTTAATGTCACATAAAACAAAAGAGGAAGACTAAAAAAATATATACAACATACTAACCTCTGTCAGGGCTGGTTTGTGGATACAGTGGACGTACGGGTTAGGGTCTTGTTCAATTTCTCCACCAAAGGTTTTGTAGCAGACTGCACAGTCGATCAGCGGCTGCATGAACGCACATGAACAAAACAACAGGGGCGTGTTAGAGCAAGCAGTCGTCCTCACACGTCTGCATAGTTTTCTCTCCCGTGTTCAATAACAGCACTTAAAATAAAAAAAAAAAAAAAAAAAAAAAACAAAACTCACTCTGTCGTTTCTGAACTGACATGCCGTGGAGTCGACTGTTCCTTTCTCACATTTGGTGGCTTTAAGATGGAAGTGGTGGTACAAATAGGCCATGTCAAATCCAGCCTGAGGAGAAACAGCAAGAAAAGTTAAACTAAAATCTTTCTTGGAGCTTTGTCTGAGGGTGTTACTCACAATTAATCACAGACAAACCCTCAGTGACGAGCCAACACACCAGCAGTAAATGATAAACAAAGACTTTTAGAGACACAATACCTCAATCTCCGACTTTGCGACACTTCTGAAGAAAAGAAAATGGTGCTGGATTCCAGCATGAGAGTTGACCTTCTCTAGAGCCAGATCCACTCCTTTCCTGTAGTTTTCAGGAAGGCTGTCATAAACTCCCTGTGCACTAGAGGAAAAGAACAAAGCTCCAATGAACAACAGCTGAAGCAACAAACCAGCCATGATTTCCCCAGTGTCTGTGTCCGAGACAGTGGAGGTCGTGTGCTGGTACGATAACTTAACACACCTCCCACTTTGTGATGCCTCTCGAGACAGAACATCCATCCCTCTTTTCCCAGGAAGAAAGAAAATTGTAAAGAGACAAGCCCTTCCTTTCCTGCCTTTGGACAAATTAGAAATTTGTAAGGGACAAAGAGGAGCTCAATATTTTCTAAACTCTTTAAATAATTTAACAAAATATGTATTTTCTTCAGTCTAATGGAGAATACTATATAAAACAATACAAAACTCCACAAGGTTCAGTTCTGGATCTTCTTCAATTCTAACTTTCTACATGTGTCTAAGGAGTCAAAAAATTCATATTAATCACAATTCCTAATTAAAAGATTAAACTGTCCTCGTAATTAAAATAAGAATAAAAAACTTCACACGGAGTTCCTCAGGGTTCATTTCTGGGTCCTCTTCTATAACAAGATTCTGCCCAGAAATGTAACAATAATTACATGTTTTATCATTAACACATAAGCAACACAGTTCATTTCAACTCAACATGGACAGAATAAGTGTCAGGTAACATGGGGACTTAAACAAAAACTCAATAACTGAAGTTTTTGTTGGTGTTTTTATCAAGTGAGTAGACAAGAATGGAGTTGCAGCTGCTTCGTGGACAGTTTAGTGGTTTAAACTAAGAGGCAGCGACGCAGGATGAATTTGAGGTGTTGAGAGATGATTGTTGGTTGAGATTTGCTGTTGGAAAAAAGAAAAATGTGGACAAATTTGCAAAAAGTCAACAAGGAGCTGTTATGTCCTGAGCTCTACCAGAGAACTGACACAAAACAATTTACATCCTGGACTTTTTATTTTTAGGTCCACATTTATCTCGTCCGAGCGATGCAGAGAAGTGGTAGCTAACTGTGATGCAAAGAATAAGAAGAATAAGTAACAAATACGTCTTGATGTTGTTGTTTTATTATTGAATTATTGGAACTAATAGGGAAACTCCTGGACCTGATGAAACCTGCCTCACCAACACTGTGTTTATCAGGATGACTGATGATATGATGATGAGGGTATAGAGGTTGGTACAGTGACTGATTCTCAAATAAGAATTTGGCGTCAATGTGGGAAATAAGAAAACATTAAAACCACAAACAAGTGGAGTCAAACAAACAATAAAATGTTGTGTTGGGAAACCGACAACCAAGCAACCGACCAGAACATCATTTTAGATCAAGGATAGAAAACTTTTTGACCATTTAACACTTTGGATGTTGAGACAAAGCGTTCACTGAGTTCCCTCTGCTGCCACTGGAGTTGGAGGTCTGTTGTAAGACATTTTGTTGCAGTGTTCGACTCTTTTTACTTTCATTTCCTGGCATTGAGAAATCAAAAGAAGAGAAAAAGTCAATGTCACATAAAACAAAAGAGGAAGATTGTAAAAAAAAAGGAAAAGGAAAGTGGGAAGACTAACCTCTGTCAGGGCTGGTTTGATGACACAGTGGATGTATGGTTTGGGAATTGGTTCAATTTCTCCACCAAAGGTTTTGTAGCAGACTGCACAGTCGATCAGCGGCTGCATGAACGCACATGAACAAAACAACAGGGGCGTGTTAGAGCAAGCAGTCGTCCTCACACATCTGTATAGTTTTTTCTCCTGTGTTCAGTAATGGCACTTAAAATAAAAAAAAACAAACAAAACAAAACTCACTCTGTCGTTTCTGAACTGACATGCCGTGGAGTCGACTGTTCCTTTCTCACATTTGGTGGCTTTAAGATGGAAGTGGTGGTACAAATAGGCCATGTCAAATCCAACCTGAGGAGAAACAGCAAGAAAAGTTAGACTAAAATCTTTCTTGGAGCTTTGTCTGAGGGTGTTACTCACAATTAATCACAGACAAACCCTCAGTGACGAGCCAACACACCAGCAGTAAATGATAAACAAAGACTTTTAGAGACACAATACCTCAATCTCCGACTTTGCGACACTTCTGAAGAAAAGAAAATGGTGCTGGATTCCAGCATGAGAGTTGACCTTCTCTAGAGCCAGATCCACTCCTTTCCTGTAGTTTTCAGGAAGGCTGTCATAAACTCCCTGTGCACTAGAGGAAAAGAACAAAGCTCCAATGAACAACAGCTGAAGCAACAAACCAGCCATGATTTCCCCAGTGTCTGTGTCCGAGACAGTGGAGGTCGTGTGCTGGTACGATAACTTAACACACCTCCCACTTTGTGATGCCTCTCGAGACAGAACATCCATCCCTCTTTTCCCAGGAAGAAAGAAAATTGTAAAGAGACAAGCCCTTCCTTTCCTGCCTTTGGACAAATTAGAAATTTGTAAGGGACAAAGAGGAGCTCAATATTTTCTAAACTCTTTAAATAATTTAACAAAATATGTATTTTCTTCAGTCTAATGGAGAATACTATATAAAACAATACAAAACTCCACATGTTCAGTTCTGGATCTTCTTCAATTCTAACTTTCTACATGTGTCTGAGGAGTCAAAAAATTCATATTAATCACAATTCCTAATTAAAAGATTAAACTGTCCTCGTAATTAAAATAAGAATATAAAACTTCACACGGAGTTCCTCAGGGTTCATTTCTGGGTCCTCTTCTATAACAAGATTCTGCCCAGAAATGTAACAATAATTACATGTTTTATCATAAAACACATAAGCAACACAGTTCATTTCAACTCAACATGGACAGAATAAGTGTCAGGTAACATGGGGACTTAAACAAAAACTCAATAACTGGAGTTTTTGTTGGTGTTTTTATCAAGTGAGTAGACAAGAATGGAGTTGCAGCTGCTTCGTGGACAGTTTAGTGGTTTAAACTAAGAGGCAGCGACGCAGGGTGAATTTGAGGTGTTGAGAGATGATTGTTGGTTGAGATTTGCTGTTGGAAAAAAGAAAAATGTGGACAAATTTGCAAAAAGTCAACAAGGAGCTGTTATGTCCTGAGCTCTACCAGAGAACTGACACAAAACAATTTACGTCCTGGACTTTTTATTTTTAGGTCCACATTTATCTCGTCCGAGCGATGCAGAGAAGTGGTAGCTAACTGTGATGCAAAGAATAAGAAGAATAAGTAACAAATACGTCTTGATGTTGTTGTTTTATTATTGAATTATTGGAACTAATAGGGAAACTCCTGGACCTGATGAAACCTGCCTCACCAACACTGTGTTTATCAGGATGACTGATGATATGATGATGAGGGTATAGAGGTTGGTACAGTGACTGATTCTCAAATAAGAATTTGGCGTCAATGTGGGAAATAAGAAAACATTAAAACCACAAACAAGTGGAGTCAAACAAACAATAAAATGTTGTGTTGGGAAACCGACAACCAAGCAACCGACCAGAACATCATTTTTAGATCAAGGATAGAAAACTTTTTGACCATTTAACACTTTGGATGTTGAGACAAAGCGTTCACTGAGTTCCCTCTGCTGCCACTGGAGTTGGAGGTCTGTTGTAAGACATTTTGTTGCAGTGTTCGACTCTTTTTACTTTCATTTCCTGGCATTGAGAAATCAAAAGAAGAGAAAAAGTTAATGTCACATAAAACAAAAGAGGAAGATTGTAAAAAAAAAGGAAAAGGAAAGTGGGAAGACTAACCTCTGTCAGGGCTGGTTTGATGACACAGTGGATGTATGGTTTGGGAATTGGTTCAATTTCTCCACCAAAGGTTTTGTAGCAGACTGCACAGTCGATCAGCGGCTGCATGAACGTACATGAACAAAACAACAGGGGCGTGTTAGAGCAAGCAGTCGTCCTCACACATCTGTATAGTTTTTTCTCCTGTGTTCAGTAATGGCACTTAAAATAAAAAAAAAAACAAACAAAACAAAACTCACTCTGTCGTTTCTGAACTGACATGCCGTGGAGTCGACTGTTCCTTTCTCACATTTGGTGGCTTTAAGATGGAAGTGGTGGTACAAATAGGCCATGTCAAATCCAACCTGAGGAGAAACAGCAAGAAAAGTTAGACTCAAATCTTTCTTGGAGCTTTGTCTGAGGGTGTTACTCACAATTAATCACAGACAAACCCTCAGTGACGAGCCAACACACCAGCAGTAAATGATAAACAAAGATTTTTAGAGACACAATACCTCAATCTCCGACTTTGCGACACTTCTGAAGAAAAGAAAATGGTGCTGGATTCCAGCATGAGAGTTGACCTTCTCTAGAGCCAGATCCACTCCTTTCCTGTAGTTTTCAGGAAGGCTGTCATAAACTCCCTGTGCACTAGAGGAAAAGAACAAAGCTCCAATGAACAACAGCTGAAGCAACAAACCAGCCATGATTTCCCCAGTGTCTGTGTCCGAGACAGTGGAGGTCGTGTGCTGGTACGATAACTTAACACACCTCCCACTTTGTGATGCCTCTCGAGACAGAACATCCATCCCTCTTTTCCCAGGAAGAAAGAAAATTGTAAAGAGACAAGCCCTTCCTTTCCTGCCTTTGGACAAATTAGAAATTTGTAAGGGACAAAGAGGAGCTCAATATTTTCTAAACTCTTTAAATAATTTAACAAAATATGTATTTTCTTCAGTCTAATGGAGAATGAAAATGGAAATACAATACAAAACTCCACAAAGTTCAGTTCTGGATCTTCTTCAATTCTAACTTTCTACATGTGTCAAATAATTCACAATAATCACAATTCTTATCCTAATTAAAAGATTAAACTGTCCTAGTAATTAAAGTAAGAATATAAAACTTCACACGAAGTTCCTCAGGGTTCATTTCTGGGTCCTCTTCTATAACAAGATTCTGCCCAGAAATGTAACAATAATTACATGTTTTATCATAAAACACATAAGCAACACAGTTCATTTCAACTCAACATGGACAGAATACGTGTCAGGTAACATGGGGACTTAAACAAAAACTCAATAACTGGAGTTTTTGTTGGTGTTTTTATCAAGTGAGTAGACAAGAATGGAGTTGCAGCTGCTTCGTGGACAGTTTAGTGGTTTAAACTAAGAGGCAGCGACGCAGGATGAATTTGAGGTGTTGAGAGATGATTGTTGGTTGAGATTTGCTGTTGGAAAAAAGAAAAATGTGGACAAATTTTCATTAAGTCAACAATGAGCTGTTATGTCCTGAGCTCTACCAGAGAACTGACACAAAACAATTCACATCCTGGACTTTTTATTATTTTTAGATCCACATTTATCTCATCCGAGTGATGCAGAGAAAGCAAAATGTCCTTTTCTATAACTTTTTTTTTTTTTCTACGTCGTATGAAACACCAAGTACACTTATGTAATAAAAGTTAAAGATGTGGCTCTAGATGAAAAGATGTTTGATTCCTCTAGCGCCACCATGAGGTCTATTATCAGGTCAATGAAGGATACAGCTGCATTTTAGATTAGCAAATGTTAGCTGCTAACATGCTAAACCTAGACAGTAGACTTTCAACCTGTTAGCATGTTAGCGTTAGCATGTTTCAAATAAGTGATGACAGAACAACAGCCGGGATAAATAGAAAATAGGTTTTATTTGTCATCAATATTTGAACCATTAATGTACAAGGGAACATCAGCAATAGCTTCAGACTTCATATTGCTTTTGAAATGGATCAACATAATCGTATCAGCATTTCATGACTTAGACAAATACTTTGACTTAACACGGATAATCTTCACTTCATCCACAGGCACAATAAGCGACATTAAAACTGACATTGTACTTCACTGCCTTCTTCTCATAAATATCCCCCTTCATTGTCAAGAACATGATGCAGCCAAATGTGTGTGTGTGTGTGTCACTGTGTTTGTGTATTAGAGTAAAAACAAAACTTCAAAAAAAACCAGCAATAATGCCTTATATTGCAACAGATAAATAATGGAGAGATGTTTTGATTTCATGAGCGTCTCAAAAGTGCAAACTATTGTAACGTGTGTCACCCTTAACGAACACGACGGACACTTGGAGCTGATCACTTCATGGTCCCACAGGCACTTGAGATTTTTGTGCAACTTTGTGACACCGAACAGGCAAATTAAAAAAAAAAAAAAAAAAAAAAGAGAAAGAATCACAGCGACAGTCGGGCTGAAATGGGACAGTTCAGAGGAAAAAGAAAAGGTAGTGTGTGATGAATATCAGAGGACCAAATACTTCAACTTTGATCAAATCAATGTCACACTGATACAACATGACATAAAAAAGTACATGTATATATTATATATATTTATCTTAAAAGCCTTCCCTCTCAGTGACAATGCATGAATACTGAGATTGTCTACAAAGCTTATGAGGAATTTTGGTTTGTTGTTGTTTAAACAATTCGCCAAAAATGACCAAAAAAACAAAAACAAAAACTGCGATAAACCAAGGAATGTTAGACTATGAAAAAAAGTGTTAATCAGGCTGAAACAGATTTGAGATGACTTAACTGCAGCTTATTGTTCTGACCACAAAACTATTTACACTTGACGTGAGATTATTTGGCACTTGGACAAAAGAAACCAATAAATTACAGCATTTCCCATAAACTGAACCGCACCGAGTGAGACCTCTCAGAACAACCCTGACACCAGTATCAGTACGTTAGTGCCCTAAACATGTGCGTGGAGACATTTAGAGTTTATATATAATATGCCACTGTGAAAAAAAAACATGTCATGGCATTAGTGTAATGAGAAATTGCATTTTCATATACTGTTTTTAGAGTTTTTTTTTTTTTTTTTTTTGGTACTTCATGATCATCACAGTCCTGCAAGATCTCCCTCTGCTGGTGATCTTAGTTTAATACAAGTACAGAGGTTGACTTTTGTCTAAACTGCAGCATTTGAGTACAAACAAACAAAAAAGAAAAAGAAAGAAGGTCAGGCAATCAATCACAGATCAGGTCATTTAAGAAGCGAACTACAGCAACACTGATATCGAAGGGATTTAACAGGACGCTAAGGAGATAAAATCACTACATAAAATACAGTCATTGTTCAGATTTGGTGTCTTGTTTTAATAATAATTAAAAAAAAAAAGTGCTACGAGCTTCAGGAGGCGAGTAAAGTGATCGACTGTCTAGAATAAGACAGGATGAGGAAAAACACCTCTCAGTATACTTGTATTGTTTCCTTCATAAGGCGCTTGGTGAACTTAAAACATGAAAAAGATAAAAAATAAACAAAGCGACGAACTAGAGAAGCATTAACTATACGCATGATAATATAAAGGAATGTATCCCATATATCCTCCACATATTCAATGTGAATCAGAGCAACCTTTCAGGGCTAAAAAAAAAAAAAGAATCAGTTTTGTGAGTTAATCTATGTTTATCACATTTTACTCTGAGCTTGAGATCACGTCACTTGATTTGGAATCTCTTGTCCCCTGAAATATTTGTTTCTTCTTTAAAAAAAAAAAAAAGTTAACTACGACAATTTGATCTCGTCAACAGGATTCCTGTCGTTTGTACCACAAAGTGCTGTTACCCACCAGAAAATCCTCCTACAATCTGATAAAAAGCTACTTAAATAGTGAAAAGTTTGACCCCATGTAATGACCGACCGCCACCTCCTTGATGATGAAGCGGGTCGGTGGGTGCACAGTGATGTGTTTTCAAGTTTGGAGGGACTCCCGTCGCTGTTCCCGGGTGTCAGTGGTCGTGACTGACGGATTTTGGTGTCGAGTGGTAAAGATGAGGACGCGTCGCGTGTTTACACGGGCATGTGCATCTCCGAGTACTCGTCGTGACCCTCGCGCTCGTCCAACTTTGGCTCAGCGTCGTCTGCGTCGAGCTGGAGGAAGCAGAGAAGTTTTTAGTCATTAAGGTTTTCTGAGTTGGAATCGGAGATGTTTATTAAGCCTTCTAAGCTGTATCATTTAATATATAATATTTTTTGTTATTTCTTTATCATTAATCTTATATTATTATCATTATTGATTATTTTATACATGTTTATAACATAGATGTCTCAGAAACTCATGAATCAAATATAATACTGTTGGCTGTTAAAGGGTTAAATATAAATTAAAACTACAGGAACCAACTGACACTAGTCTGAGGGAGATTTAACACAGGAAAGGAAGAAAAAAGAAGAAAACACATGCTTACAAAAAAAAAAAACTACTGTGGAAAAATTATATAAAAAGATATTAAAATTAAAATAAATACTAAAATAATATTACATGCTGCAATGAACAAATACAACCAAACTGTTTAAAAATATTACAAAAAAAAAATATCAAATATAAATGCCGGTACAAACAAATATTAAAATCAAAAATGAATAAAGAATTAATAAATTAGTAGAGAGGAATCTAGTATCCATCTATGTATAAAAGCAGAGTGTGGCGCCCTCTTGTGGTTAACTTACACATGCTATCTCTCTGTTGGTGAAGAGGCGGCGCAGGACGCACATCTTGACGGGGACAGTGAGGATGAGCACAAAGGGGAAAGCCAGAGACGCCTGCGTGGACATGACGGCCCAGAGGACGGCCAGACACACGAGCTGGATGCAGGTGAACAGATGCATGCGCAGCGTACGTACCTGCCGGGAAACAAAGACCCTTTTATAAAAACTGACAACAATAAAACATCGCAGAGAAATCAGATGAAAATAAGACTCTTTGTAGAGCTGAAACAATTTATATTGAACAAGTCGAGCAATTTGAGGACATTATATTGTTGTGATTTGTATTTAATGAACTTTACTAAAGATAACAGACTAATAAATGTTCATACAATTAAATAAATGCATATAATGAAGGAAAAATGTGTTGAGAAAGGTGAATTATTATTTATTTTTTTTAATCAAAACTTGATTATTTGATTGTTTTATTATTTCTCGTGTCTAAAACCTTTGTTCTATTGATTCAAATGATTAAATCACCCTGTTTGTCTCACCTTGCGTACGTATGTGTGGTCTGGGTGATACTTTGGAGGCATAAGCAGCAGCATCATCCGCTCTGTCAGCTGGATGCCGTTCAGAGACATCACACCCATGTAGAGGAAGATACCAAACAGCACAGCGAGGGGGATCTGACCCAGCAGGTCGCCGATGAGGATGGACATGCCTGAAAAAGAAAAAAAAAAACAAACAAAAAAAAAAAAAAACAAGATGAGGTTGAAGGTGAAATGAAGTCAAAGTAAAAATGTAAACAGTGATGAGCTTCCAGCGTCTGCCACTCACCAACCATGATGGCGACCAGGAGACCAGTGACCCTCTGCTCCTTCACCTCCTGGATGCGAGGCTTGTCTCCGGGGGCAACGGCCTTGCTCATGACAGTGAGGGCGTTGACGTGCGTCACCGAGCGGACGGTCGCGGCCGCCATCCACGGCAAACCGAACAGAGCCGAGCAGCCTCCGAGCACCACGATCAGCAGCAGGTCCAGATGGAAACCAGAGCCTTTGACCAGCATCCGCTCCTTCTTACTCACGATCAGACTAAAGGACGACGAGAGGAGACTCAGACGTAAACAACACAGGCTGGAGGCATCAGTGTGACATCAGTACGATACTGTGTAACAAGACGTGGATGAGCTTGACCAGACTCCATCGTATCTTAAAGAGCTCATTGCTCCTTATGATCCAAATACATCACTTTGATCACCAACTGCAGATTTACTTGTGCTTGCCAGAGTCGGTCATTAAAAAGCAGAATCAGAGGCAGAGCCTTCAGTTATCAGGCTCCTCTCTGAAGAAACCAGCTCCTAGTTTGGGTCCAGGAGACAGACGTCCTTTCTACATTAAAGGAAAGACTGAAAACTTTCTATGATAAAGTTTATAGTTAGCGATGGTTCCTATATTCATACTACTACAGGATTAGACTTCCTCTTTCTCCCCTTCTTTTCATCCCAACTGGTCAATGCTGAAATGTTGGATTTCTCTATTCTATAATGTAAAGATAAATGTAAAGTAAATGTTTTTTTTTTTTATGATTGGACGCTGCTGTCAGGTAATATCTTACACTAGAGAGGCATCATAAATCAACACAAACACGGCATTTGTTGCAGCGTCATGTTACTCACGTGGTGATCTGCGTCTCCATGAAGATCAGGATGAAAACCAGCAGCGCAGGTAAACAGCAGGCGAACATCATCCAGATGGGGAACAGACCGTCGGAGCCCAGAGGATTGATGATCCATCCACGTTTGTCGGAACGCGTCACTGAGAAACCTCTGGGAACGCTTAGTTTCTAGACAGAAGATGATCATAATGATGATAAATGTTTGGATTATGAGTCTTTGTTATCATCACAAACTTGAATGTTGAGTCTTACCTGCGTGTACGTGTCCTCGATGCTGTAATCCATCAGGACCATGATGAGGATTGCGATCGGCACCCCGAAGTCTCCAATAACTCTGCGAAACTAAACACCGAGAGAAGTGATGGGATGGTTTGTAAAGAGGAATTAAGAGGTTAATTATTTATCTATTTACAGATTAAATGACTGAATGAATGTATTTTGACTCCTTACTCTTCCAGGGAAGAATGCACTGTTCTTGAACTTGCGCAGGTAGAAAGCGATGAAGAACGTCCCGGCCATGAGGACCAGAGAGAGCAGCGCCGTGTTGGGTTCCCCTTGGACTTTAACCGTCACCGGCAGCGAGCTGTTGCTGTTGCTAAGCACCAGGGAGATGTTTTCTCCCGAGCCGCTGTCCGTGCTATTGTCCAGCGAGCAGCGTTTCAGTGGATGCTCCTTGAAAATCTGCACAGAAGATTCAAATTAATGCACAGAATCAAACTAACCTGTAACTAAACAGCTTTCAAGTCTCTAAAATAAGACAAATCTTCCAATGATAAGCCTAGATAATAGTTAAACTCTCAATCCATTTAACTTTCGGGAACAATCAATCACAGAAGATTTCAGGTGCACTTATTAGAAAAACATACTCATTTCAACCCCGAGTTATGAAAAAAGTCCAGAGATTAGTCTGTTCGTTTCAGTGTCAAGGACGTAATCCGCCCAGCACGCCAACAAAACGTTTTTGTAATCAGGAGATGTTATTTCAAGTCTGGAGTCATACCCTGCCAAGCTTGATGAAGGTCTCGCAGATGAAGATGAGGGAGATGAGGAAGGAGAAGATCTCTTGGGTGAAGCGGGAGACGAAGCGGACAAGAAAGCTGCCTTCGAAGGCCACCGTGACGACGACGATGATGATGAGCCAAAACCCGATCCAGACCCGACCGGTTAAGTACTCGATGTCGTTCCCTTTGCAGAACTGGAAAAAAAAAAACAACAACGGATGAAAACTTTGACTTTTTGAAACCTGCAGCAGGCAAAAGAAAAACCTTAATTTTAATCAACTCACTGTGTAAAAAGCTTCTTCAAAAACTAGCAGAGGTCCAGAGAAGCCAACGACCAACAGCGGCTGAGCACCAAGCAAACAGAAGATGACGCCTGCACGGCCGTCGACACGATCAGCTCAGAGACGCCAATCAGACCGTCCGTCTTCTCACCTGGCAGCAAACAAACACGTATGAATGAAAGAAATTAGGGTTTAAAGTTTCAATACTAGAATGAACCAATGTTGTCAGAAATAAAAATACAAGAGTTTACATTGTAGGTCAACTCACCCAGCAGGCCTCCGAATGTTATGGCTGGAGAGAGAGCAGCGAAGTAAATAAAGATAATGGCGGCCATGCACTGGCTGTTCAGGGCGTCCTTGAAGTCGCTGACATACTTTGGGTAACGTCGCCTCACGTCTCGTATCAGGCCTCCAAAGGGCCGTCCTGTCCGCTGTAAAGGGTCGTCTGACTTTTTGGAAGGCATCAGCAGGGCCTCTGGGTGACGGGAAACAGCACATTAATTATTGCGACTACTTTTTTTTTTTTTTTTTTTTTTACAAAGACAGGAAATCACATGATGTGTTAGGCGTTTACCTTTTTCCTCAAAGCTTTTGGGCTCTTTGGCCAAAAGTTTGACCTCCTGCTCTTCTCTCTTACGAAGCATCTCCCTCTGGAAACGAGCGACCGAGTGTAGCAGCTCGTCACCTCCCATCTCCGACGGCGGCAGCACGATGCTGCAGTCCAGGAAGCTGTTGATGGCGTTCAGCAGGTCCTGCCTGTCGTCGGCCAGGTAGGCCGCCTCGTGAAATTGCTGGATAAAACAGGAACATTTGTACATGAATGCAAACTGAGACCGACAGGAAGCTACTCTGTGTTGTTTGTTGTTTTTCTCACCTTGTCAGACATCAGCGTGGAGATGGAGCGTCCAATCTGGTGGTAGTCCATGCTGGTGGTAGGAGGTCCCAGCAGAACGAAGAGGAACCGGACCGGCACCGGGACCTCCAGGACGGATTCCAGTTCCACCGCCTCCTGCAGCCGCACAAACGCCATGGTGGGCTGCTCCAGGAAGTCCACGCTGCCTGGAGCACAGAAATGTGTGAACGTCAGCAACAGGTGAAGGGATAGAGGTGTTTTTAACCCTCAGGGATTTTTGAATAATTTAGATTTTGCCTTTATAGATGCCACATAAATGTTTACCATACCCATGTTGGGTTTTATTTCAATAAAAACCAAAAACATGTTCAATGAACTGTTTTAGAGGAGGATGCAAATAAAAAGACTACACTATACTATCAGATTAAATGATCATATCTCCAGTTTTACATTGTCTATCAACGTTAAACAGAAACTGGGAGAGAGTTTCAAATCAGCACTTTGATGATCATAAACCCTGAAGGGTTAAGCCGTTCAGGTGATGAAACGTGGTGTTTTACAGCTTTTAACTCACCCACGAGGACAACAGTTGCCTCTGCATTTTCAGGAATCTTCTCCAGCAGCTTCAGCTCGTGTTTGGATTTGGATCGATGCATCCCCGGCCCCAGCGACGGCTCCTTCTGCTGAAAATGAGCAAAACACCCGAAGTCAAAAACCTGCAATTGTGACAAAATAAATAAATAAATAAATAAATAAAACTCAAGCGTTGAACTTACCGGAACCTCGTGCTTCTCCACGTCGATACGCGTGTCCGTTTCCCCCACGGTGTGGACGACGCCCATCAGCGGGTCGGTGACGGACGGCTCGGGCTGATGGGTGTGGTTGGTGTTGTGGTGGTGTGTGATCAGGCTGCCCAGACTCGCTGCGGAGATGTTCCTGGGGAAAGGGCTACTGTGCTCTTTCTCATCGCTCGGGTGACTAGGGGAGGCAGGGAGAGGTAGAGAGAGGTTGAGCAGGAGGAAGAGAGGCAACGACCAGGCATGAAGCCACCTAGTAGCAGGAGGTTTACGGCGGTGAGAGAAAAGACAGTTTAACAGCTGTTCATGCTCATACTCAAGAAACAAATAACCTTTTTTCAGCTGAAGGAAGCCAAGTCAAATATAAATAAAGATTATCTAAAGCAAACAGAGCATTTTGTTTGAGATTTGTTTGAGAGAAAAGTTGCTGAAATTCCTAGACAGAAGATGTTAATCTGCTGTAGGATTTTCTTTTGACTGCTGATTAATCTGCTGACTTTTTGTTTGTTTGTTTTTGCTCCATAAGATGAAAAATCATGCTAATCTGAAATTTGCACATTTGATTCTCACAGTAGTTTGCTGATGGTTTTGTTTTGTTGATTGTGTTTCAGTTCAGGTCTGATGCTTAAAGTCACCTGTGTTTCAGCAGCAGGGCCCTCAGGACGTTGGCTCGATCCTCAGCTTTGATCTGATCAGAGATGATCATCTGCTCCACCACCTGGTGGGCGATGCCAGGCAGCGTCTTCTGGTCCAGGTCCAGCAGGACGGCACCTACACAAACATGTAGACTCTGGGATTATTAAATTGGACTTTATGGCTTTAAATTCAAACAGTCAACTTGGTTTCTCTTTGTTACCGTGTGAGATGGTTTTTCTGAGCTCCAGCAAACTGCGGAAGGACAGAGACGCCACGTGAGGTTTCCCCCAACGATCCGTCTCCTCCTCCACGTCCTCCTCAAACTTGATCCAACGAGCCGTTTCTTTCCACTGCATCTCGTGGTTCTTATCCATGGTCAGCTCGTTCAGCTCCACAAACACCTGGAAACATCGTACACAGGAGCGGGTGAGACACGTGGGTGAAAACATCTGCGCTGTCCAGACCAGGCGACATGCGTGTTCACTCTCAGCTTCGACATCAGGAAACAGTCGCCATGCTTAGCAGGAGATTTATTTACCTTCACTCATACCTGAAGATGTTGTATTAAAACACGGAAAACTCATCTCTCTCTGCTCAGCTGTCTGTTACCAGGTTAATAATTAAACACCATGCAGGTCAGTCAGTCGTCCCGTGTGAAGTGATGATCCGTTAAAAAGGGAAAACACACACAGGCTATGACATCCCTTAATTTGCCGTCATGTGCCGTTAGACACCTGTCGCATGCCTGTGAAATCACGCTCAAACGAGTCAAAACCCAACTCCGGCGGGTCATCATCACCCAGCCTCACCTTCTTGTACCCAGCCATGTGACCGGAGTTCGCGTCCAGCATGACGCCTTCGGGCCGCGAGGCAGAGCGGTACAGAACCACCGGTACCGACTGGAGGAGCGAGACGGTGCGTGAGACGACTCAGACACCGATACAGTCCACAGCTACACAAACGGCGGGACTCTCACTTTTTACACACACATAAACCATAGGTAACTGTCCCGTCACACACACACACACCTGACAGGGACCTGTTGTCCCACTGGGCTGCTGGGGGCTCGCAGTGCTCTGACAGAGCATGTGTGTGTGTTGGTGTGTGTGTTAATAAAACATAGCCCTCCTGCTCTCAAGAGCTCCCAGTGTCTGATTACCTGAGCTCCTCTCTCCTCTTTTTTTTTTTTTTTTTTCCTTTCGGTGTGTGAAAGGAAAGAACTCATTCATTCATTTTTAATTGTCTCTTCCACAAAAGATAGAAAGAGAGAGAGAGAGAGAGAGAGAGAGAGAGAGAGAGAGAGAGAGAGAGCTGCGCTAAATATAACAGAGGAAATGAGCGGAAACGTTTCCCAGGATTTACTCATTCGTTACCATTTAAGGCAATTAAAAAATATTCTGACGCAGAAAATAAAATATTTTTAAAAAATTGTTTTTCCCACACTGAGATTCACAGAGAAGGTCCAGTGAGTCTTAATCTGATCACATAAGTAACAGTTGTATTGATTTTTATAAAACTAAATCAACTTATAGCCCTGAAAAATTAATTTATAAAAAGAAATGTATAAAAATCATTGGCAAAATCAGGAAACATCAACATCCAGTGAGTTTGGGTTTTTCTTCCATCAACTGACTGATAAGAAAATTCATTTTATTACATCTTAAATTGTTGGAAACCGCCCAATTGTATGATATTTATTAGTCTAAACAAGAAACTGATTTTACCTATTGTTAACTGAATATTTTCCACTTCAATATGACCAAAATAAACAGATTTTATCCCTTTCCTGTGTCTTTTAAGAATCTTTCCACAAATATCATTTGCTAAAATAAATTTGAATACAAATATGATTGAAAAAGGTTCAAGCTAAAGACGAGTGACAAGTGACAAATGCTTCACCTCATGTGGGGTTCGGTCCTGTTTGCGGCTGCGAGTCGTCGGCTCCTTGTGGTCTTTAGTGATGTGCACCACCTGTCCTTTGGCGCTCTTTCTGAACAGGTGTCTGCGCACACCGGGGACATCTTCAAAACGGTGACCTGGTGTTGAGGAGAGAAAAGATGTTAGATAGTTTGAAGATTTTAAAGTTTTATCGTTTTCTTCTGTAGCCATCAGCCTCCAAAACACGTCAACCTCTTTAACCTCGAATTCAAATCTCAGGCCACTGACTCTCAGAGGACCGAGCTGCTTTTCCTTTTGTTCCCCTGCTCCCACATCAGGGAGTAGAGTTACTCATGCTGGCAGATCACCAGGTACTGAAAAGGATGTGACAATGGAGCCAGACTACAATGTGTGTAGAAATTGTCCTATTAGGTGCTATAAGTCAATAAATCATGTCTTACCTTTATCAGAGCATGTAAATCCTATGTAACAAACAGTGAAGCTTCTGAGAGTCCACATCAATGTTTTAATGTAATATCTGAAAGCCAGGAAATCCTGGAAACCGCTATTATTTCTCCATTCTGGCTCAATCTCTTTCTACTGAGCAGCTCCGTTCAGGTCAAGTCGCTCCGTCATGTGTTAACTGGTGTGTGAGTGAAGTTTGGGACCTGCCCGTCACGTAGCTCTTGAAGGAAGAAGGAGGGTCAGTTTTTAGTGTTGGCATGGACGTCTGACTACCTTGATCCCTTGCTGCTCCAACCGGACTGTGTGTGACTTGTGCTTGGAGTTTTTGACAAATTGGAAAAAGTTGCCATTTCCTGACCGCCGTCTGACCCCCCATCACAGCTGAAACTATCAGAATGCATCAGTGAGCAGAGGTGTTAATTTGCTCGAGGCTGAACAGAAAGGGGAGGGACAGTGATCTAATAATTCCTCTTGTTGAGCGGCGGCCAGAGATGGAGACTTTCCCAGGACGATTTACGGTGGCGGGAAGCAGATAAAAGAGGACAGAGAATAACTGGTGATGAACCTGTAGGGAGGCTCGACTCTTTGTCTCTAAGCTCCATAATGACCAAATATCTGGACAATATGAAGCCAATATCTTGACCCACAACCTCCTTGAGTCTGCTAACTCTTCCCCTTGTTCACCTCCACTAATAATTAAAAGCTTTTCAACTTCCAGGTTTCACAATTAGCGACTGTGATGCTCTGGCTGGAGTCCAGAGACCTCAGCTGACGGCAGGAACAGCTAATTTAATAACGGGGGCCTGTCTGCCGTGCTCTCTGATAAGCTGCTGCTCTCCGCTGAGGGGTCAGCTCCCTGACGTAAATCTCCATGGCCCCGAACACGACCTCACGCTGAGACCGGGGGCCTGGGGACGTCACAGGACGGCGGGGAGCGGACAGCAATGAAGGAATTTGGGCATCACAACTAAATTGTTGTTGTGAGTTTTTAGCAGCAACAGCAGAGAATCTGTTGTTCATAAAAACAAAAACAAGCTAAAAGAGGCTAAAAAGTTTTTGTAACATCTAAATGATCATAGGAACCATTATTTAGATGAAATATTAATTTAAGCTGCTTTAAAAAACACAATTCACAAAGCATCCATGGAGTCTAAAAAAACATCCAGGCGACATTTTGAGGAATTTGGGAAATACAATTAACACAATGACCCAACCAAAACAAAATAACAAAAATATTACAACTGTTAAAAAAAAAAAAAAAATCAGCAGAGTGACATTTTGTTCACACTCACTCTTGATGCCGTCGAGGTCGGCGGAGGCCAGCGTCTGAGCCTCGGTCTCGTCGGTGGGGATGCGCTCGTACTTGGCCTGCTCGGCGCCCGTCATGTTGCCCGTACGTCGGCGTTCCTGCAGGTCGTAGCCTCGGCTGGCGGATGACACCCGGGACAAAGGGATGTGTTCGGGCGGCGCTGACTGCGGAGAGGGGCTGGACGCGTCGGACGACACCGGCTTACTGAAATAAATGAAAAAAAAAACAAGAGATTTATGTTAGAGCTCAGAGCATTTTCCCTCTAAAATAACAAAAATATGACTTTTACTTCCCTCCCTCTACACTTTAATTTGCTGGTTATCTTCTATAATATACTTGACTCTTGCAACTCTAAACACCCAGCTCTTTAAATTTAATTAAAAGATATAAAAACACTCACCTTCCTTTCAGTACCAGCTCTTTTGCAAAAAAAAAAACTAGGTTTCCCCCTCAACTTTCTAGATACAAATCCTATGTGACTGTGTCGCTCTCCAAAACCAAGACTGAAAATGAGCAAAGTGCGTAAATGCAGCTTTATCCCTCAGCTCAGATTAATCCCTTGTGAAGTGGAAAAGTAAATGTCATAGGTGGAGCCTGGACAGGTGATATATGGGTCTGTGAGGAGAGGATTACTCTGGTCCATCAGCTCGTAGCGCAGCAGGCCCACTGGATGCCTGAGACTTGGTAACGTACAGCCTGTACCTCGCCAGCCAGTGAGGAGCCGAATCGTCCAATCAGGACGTTTCAACAACATGGTAAAAACATGTATTATGTAATCATCACAGTGGATGAGCCGCAATTATAAACCTACTCTGTCTCCTTTCTGTCGGTTTTATTTATCCATTTATTCCAAAAACTGGTCAACAACTCACTCTGTGGACGATGAATCTTCGGTATCTGCTCCCACACCGGTGTGCGGTATAACGTCGAGCTCTCGGGGCGAGTGAGGGCGTTTTATCACGTTTGGCACCGTTGTCTTCATCCGAAACAAAAAACTGTGGAGGAAAATACAGAGAGTTTGAATCCAGAACTTTAAACTTTAAATAAACAAATAAAATATAATCCCTATGATACTTCAGGATTCAGTCAAATCTGGATTAGTAATCCAAGAAATGTTGACCCATTTGGTTCATATATGTGAGAATACTTTAACTAACTAACTTCTGATCAGGTTCAATCTGGTCCTGTTTAGTAAAGTATCAGCAGCCAAATAATAGCAGCCAAACATGAAACCCACTGATGAATGATTAAGACTGTGATGAAATATTCATAGAGGGAAATATGGTAATGCTACAACAGTGAGTGTCTGAGTATCAGAGCATGAGCTGTTTGTGCTGCAGCACATTCCTGAGCGCTCAGTCACCCACATCTTAATGCAGATCGCCGCAGACGTAAACAGCGGCCGTGACCTCTCCATACTGCTGTGTTAACAGCCATTCACATTTTTTTATTTTACAGGACTTTATGAAGTCAAGTACAAAACAAGACACACGACACATGATTACCTCCACATCTTTGGTTTTCTCTGAGTCAGATGGAGCAGAAGTCGTCTCCGTCCCTTCCTCCTCCTCCTCTTCTTCATCCTCTCCTTCCTCGATGGGGCCGGTGCTGGAAACATGGCTGCTCTTGTGATCTTTGTCCTTCTTCCTCTTCTTGCTGTTCTTCTTCCTTCGTCCCTCGGAGGGCAGTTTGGACAGAGGTCGGTGGATGTGGTGAGAGGAGTGACGGTGGTCTGGGCACAGAGAAGAAATTCAACATGAACATTAACTACTGTTAAATTAAAAGGACACATGTTGAAGATAAAACTGCTCTTACATTCGATGTCCTCCTCATGGTAGTTGTGGTGCTGCTCATCTGGTACGACGGCGGCGGGACTGAGGATCTGCTGGAAGCGCTGGACGCCCAAAGCTTTGTTCAGGTCACCATCGTCCTCTTCTTCACGAGCGCTGTGTAGTGACGAGGCGGCAGGAGCCTCTGGCTGCAACGGAAACAACAACGGAACAAATTAACGAACAGAAACATAAGAAAAATGAAACAATAAAAAAAATAATAAAAAAAAAAAAGACCTCATGAACACTGAGATCCAAAGTGTTTGAAGGAATAAAAGCAGATAAAAATCAAGGAATGACCTTGTCTTATTCAAAATAACAGGTACATTTGATTTCTTTTCATTAAGTTTTACTTTAAACATTGTTATTGTGACATTAACAAGGTGATTGGCATCATCAAGGCCACAGCAACAACCAATCACATGACTGGCTTTGTTCTATTTGTGCTGACTGATTTTTTCTTATCAAAACTGCAGGAATTTAATAAAATAACTCTAAATAATATAACTATATGTCTATTTATTGCTACAGTATTAGTTTCCATACAAAGAGAAGTGACATTCAGTTTTTATACGATGTTGTTTTTGTAGTTTGGACACAAGAAATCAAGAAATGACGTGATAACATGTCTTTAAATGTCTCTGAAACAAACTGTGATGTTTGCAGAGTGTGATAAGTCTCAAATTTTAATTTGTGCATTGCATTGTGGGACAATAACGTCGAGCCTGCACAGACTGGTGAACAGCGTGGGCATGAGAGAGTGTTTATCTTTTACTCAAACCAACACTAGAGGGAGTTGTGGAGCCGTCACCATAGTGTGAGCGTCATATGACGAGCCCTCTCATGCATGGATTGCTGAAAATAAGCTTTAAATTGAAAACAATAGCCACGTGTTTTGATCAGTTACTCTTTTTTTTCCATGCTGTGGTGTGACAGGGATCATGTGGGTGATAAGAAATCTGTTTTCTTGCAGCAGGGCACGGGTGCCCTGCTGCGCTCTGCTCCGCCGGTGGGATGTTGTTGTAGGGATTGTCTGGAGCGACGCAGTGAGCCGATCTACTGTGGAGTCGATGTTGCTATGACTACGGCACCGATGCCTCAGACCCTGCGGCAAAAGTCGGGGGGCCACAGGTCATCTGATGCTCCCTTCGGTGGTTCTCAGGACACCGAGCGTATCAGCCATATATTTGGTTTTCCTCAGGGCTGCAGGGAGCCACAAAAAAAAACCATGTGATGAAATATTAATATGAATTACACTTCTCCATCTGCTTCGCTCTCTGGCCACTTAGGCTTATACTCAGCAGATAAACGAGAATGTGCTTTAATCAATTGCAGACACTCAAGTACTGTACTTAAGATTGATTCGACAGATGAAGTGGTACAAAACAAACAAATAAAATCTCACAGATTGTTAACAGTTAAACCGGTGGTTTCTAATCTTTTGTGTGACTATTTGCAAGACTCAACCCTCTGGATTTAACTAACGAATGATATATAATAAAGGTAAAACAAGTCATATGTCTAATAATGTCATATATATATATATATATTATATATAATAATAAATCAACCACAAGAGACATTATTCTGCATATTTGTGCTGTAAATTTGTCTGCATTAAGAAGATTTTTTGTAAGTTAAGATATTCTTTTTTCAAGAAATGTGACAAATTTTATCAAGAAGCATAAATAAATCTGTCAAATTGACTGTTTGCAGGGCTCAACTTTCTGGACTAAACCAGCTAATGATAAAACTAGCTACACAGGTAAAATGCTATGACATATGTTTAATAATAAATCAGTCACAGGAGATATTTTTCTGCATATCTGTGCTGCAAATTTGACACTTTAAGTACTTTACTTTAAGTATTTTTTGGAAGTAAAGCAAATTTTTTTTTGCAAGAAATGCAACAAATCTTATCAAGATGCATAAAATAAATGTATCAAATTAATACAGAAAAAAAAAATTGCAGTTTTGTACACACACACACTCGCAATGCAAACCAGCTGCAACAGCCCCTGTGTCATGTACAGTACGCTCCACTTTTAACAGATTAAGCTCATCAAATCCATCAAGACCAAAAAAAAAAAAAAAAAACCTGTCCTGGATTCGCTCAACAGATGTTTACGAATTAGTGCATGAAAGTGTGAAAAACTGATTCCCGTGACCCACCCAACCGTGCACCGTTTCACTCTGACCAGCAGTAACATGCCACACACAGGTGACAGATACAGAAAAACCCTGCACTGGGCTGTGGACCAGAACAGACTCAATCAATATTGACCCAAGGTTCAATTCCTCAAATATATCTAAATTAAAAACCGTTGCTGTTAAACACAACAAAGTCTTTAAGCTAAATAATTAGATCATCACACCCACATCCTCATCGCCATCTCTCAGGATTTAATTCCACATCCGATCCAAAGACTGAGGAAGAGCGCACGTATCCTCACCAGATAAACCAAACCCCGTCGGAGCGCTGCTAAAACAATGCGGCAGTTTATTTTTACAGAGCTCTCATTCATATCATGGTTTCACAGTGAATCCCCAGAGGTGGGAGAGATGTGTGAGGGATTCTTGAGGAGGTGAGAGAATTTTCCACAACCGAGACCATGTGCAAAAACAAGCACATGAGGAGAGCAGAGTAAAAAACAAAAACTGACCACTGAGATGACTGAGTTTTTTTTTTTTTTTTTTTCCAAGAGACTTACCTCGCTCATGGCAACGTGAGCTTAATCACGGTCGTCGGTTTTTTAAGGAGGCGACAAGTGTCGGGACCCTACACCATGACAACACTGGAGCCCTTACCCATCGACACCTCTATTAAAGAACTGCAGGCAGGAGATATCCCTCTCTTCCCCTTGCTTATCAATGCCTCGTGATACTCTAATCAGAGCTCTATCGGTCCAAACCCGCCACCTTCACCAGTCTGCTCATTGTGCCAAGGCAGAATAAACAACACCATCGTTCTCGCTTTGAGGACAAACGCAGCCTGAAAGGACAAGCCGTGTTCAAACAACCAGGAACAAAACCTCATGTTGACATTCACCTTCACGTTTTAACTTTGGCCTAAATATTGACCAAGGAGGTTTTTTTTTTTGCTCCTTGAAGGGCAATGTAAACGTGAAAGAACTAAACACCTAGCAATGTTTCAAAGGAAACATTTTTTAAATGACTAATATTGACCAAAGACTTGTTAAATAACAGGTTGGAATCAAATGATTAAAAACGACGTGTAACTGTAAACACACTGAATCATAAACCGAACAACATCTGTCTATGGAAGATTTTCAAAATGTGAAAAAAAGCAGAACTTCCTTGTTGCACTAATCTTGTAATTGAAATCAATTCATGACATTGCATCAGAATTTACCAATGACCAAAGCAGGAAGATTATATAATGTAAAATATTGTTGTTGATTCCTTTTGCACTGAAGAAAAAACAAGAACAAAAACATGACTAAGAGTCTCTAATCAGTTCTCTGGACACCATTGCAATCTATCCAGTAGTTAGTTGGAGACAGACTGACACTGGCATCCGGGCGGCTCTATGACTAAGATTAGTTTACCACTGTTGCATTTGAAATTTTAACCCAGATGTCACCAGGCAGACGGAAGAGACTCAGCCACGAAACACTTGAGAGGAAATAAATATAACGTAATTATCTTGCTTTTTAGCTAAAGTGAAATTGAAACGTCTGAAATGCATTGTTTAAGTGCGGTTCGTGCGGTTTTAAACAGCAGAGTGTGTGCGTGTGCGTGCGCGGTGGTTTGCGTTGCTTCACGCCGTTGACACTCGCCAGCGTGCGGAGGCTGCAGGGCAGATTATCTTTGTCGTGAGGTTCGGCTCAAATCCCACACAGTCAGCATCGGATGGGAAAGGGTGAGACAGGCCGGGAATGTTGTAGTGATCATGTCGTACCGTGCGGCTGATGACTCATTACATTCTTGCATATCTCATCATAATATCTGCAAGGATATCCGAGAGCACAATATGCTCAGGGTGGGGTAGGTGGGGGCGGGGGGGGGAGAGGAGGGGTTGGTCCGATTAGGATTATAAGCAAGAGAGTTGTAACCCAGTTCTTTCCTCAGCCAACTGTGCATTTCTTATTATGCAAGCACTGATTTTAACAACCTTCCTGTTTTATCAGTCCTGATCTCACAGCTTGTTTGTGCTTTTAGAAATGAAATCAAACACAAACTCAATATAATTATGAGATCCTCCAATCAGTCTGAGACCAGAGAAATATGTTTCGGATTCATTATTTCTCTTTCCTGTCTGGAGATAGCCCATTGAATATATTTGTATTGGAAATTGAGCTTTTACCTTTATTATTTTTATGTTATGCAAACAGGGTTTGCAGGAGCAGAAAAAACAGACAGATCATTTGCCTGAGATAGTGTTTTCGCTGTTAAGTTTATCTAAGCTAAATGAATGAGAGGAGGTTTCTGAACATCACAGGAAGTTAATCAAGGCGTCAAATAAAGTCGGGTTGTGAGAAGAATATGAAGATTAACAACATGTCAAAACATATTCTTGATAGTTTTAAACTTTCAGGCCTAAAAGAAATGAAAAAAAAAAAACAATCTGAGAATGGAGATTACCTTGTTTTAAAGGAATAGGTCAACATTTTGGTATGTTCATTTTAAATTACTTGTTTTCTTATTAAAAATTAGATTAAAAGAAACAACTGTGAGCAGTTGGATGTGTTAGTTTAGCTGCAAATACTGTAGCAAAACACAAATAATTCAGAAAAAAGAAAAACAAATCCAGTTTTCCATTTGATAAAGAGGAAAAATGGCTGCCGCCGCTCACACTGAGAGGTCTTTCCTGACCCACGTGCTGCCATTTGAGGGGTGACTATCTGTAACTAGTAACACATTAAGGTGACATTACGTAGTAATTATTACCTCGGATTTCTAATACCTGGAGAAAGTCACTGAGCTGCCGGCGACATAAAACTGCATCTGAAAAGTTCAAGACTTCGACTGAACATTAACCAGCTGCCAGAGTTCGTGTTGAGTTTAAATTTATCTGCAGAAACAAAGTCAGGCGACGTGAAGACGCAGAAAGTCTATATTTACACAATTTAGGAGAGACTAAATGTTCCCTAAACAAATAGACGAGATATTATTACATCGAGTCTCTGAGCTCGAACTGAACTCACTCACCTTAAACGCGTACAGGTAGTCCATCAAATTACACACCGGGTTGTAGCTGCTGCGCTGTACTTGCTTTTTTTTCCCTCCCAATATCAAAAGTAAAACCTACAAACGTTTGCTCTTTTTTTTTATGGCTTCTCAATTCAGTTAGTCCACGTCACATGACCAGGGTGAGATCTTCAGAGTAGTTTAGCCCTTAAAAATCTCAAACGAGATTATCTGAACTCTGACTGACCACGCACACACAAAAACACACATTGTTAAAGAGATAATAATTAACTGAGTTGGAGGCAAGAGAAACAGCCAATAAGTGCTAAGGCGCTGTCACACCGCAAACATTTTTATCTTTACAGAGCTTCTTGAAACTCTCAGCTACACACTGCCAAGTCGTCTTATAAAACCATAGAGACGTCCACCATTTTATGACAGTTAACTTTCTAGTGTAATTAGCAGTAAAGACAAAGGTGGAAAGACAATCTAGACAATCCCAGTTCAAGGAGGACAAAGTTAAATCAATGAATACATATCACAGAGTAGATTCAACACATATTAGCAGTAGCTGACACTAACATTATTGTTATTGTTGTCGTTATCTTAAAGATCGATATCATTAAAGGCAAATGTTTATGATTTGTCTGCAGCTTCAGCAATAAATTTGATCCAATTTAGATAATAAATCGGCGCAGGTAACCTTAACGGTCGTGTGACGTCTTTAGAGAGTATGAATAGAGTCTATATGAAATATCAGCAGTATTTTTTTTTCTGGACATCATGGTCTCCACTTCCACCTCCTACGTGTTTGGCATTCTTCACGTTAACAGCCGGGGTTAGATTACAAACTTGGACAGCGCTGGACGTTGTTTATGTCCAGTGATGAATGAATGAGGAAGCCCCTCTCAGATTCCCTGCAGGTACTTGTAACATGCACAGGGGGGTTTGTCGCTGTGGTCAAACTGTTGTGCAACGCTGTAAAAGGAAGCAGCTGACGGACCACATAGAGAAAACTGCAACGCTAAGTGAAACAAAGCCAGTTCCTCAACAGGGCGAATGAGAAAAGGCTCATCTTTTTTTTTTTTTTTTTTAAACGAGTAATTAAAATGTTGAGACGTTCAATATCTCAGTGATAATACTATCCACCAATATGCGCTGACTTTTTGCTTTAAGATCATGATATTTTCTGCTTCAGCATCTTCACGGTCCTGAGATGAACTTGTCGAAGAGCTCGACTCGAGGAATGCTGCTTTCTTTGGCTGCCGTCCCGCGTTTCACCGCTCGTATTTATCGCATCAGTCCTACCAGCAATTATGTTTTTCAGTATCATGTGCCAGTGTTATTTTAGTGTTTCCAAAAACTGGCAAAAGCGATCAACTTCCAGAAAAAAAAAAAAAAAAAGGAAGGAAATTGTTTTAAATTAAGTGGAACAGTTGAGGTTCTCTAGTGCTCTAATGAAAAATGGGGGTTTGAATGGGAGAAGCTTTCTAAGAGGATCTGAAGTGTTTCTGAGCTATTCTGAACATTTTTATTTTTACAGTCTCAAGTACACAGGCAGGGAACTGGCTCTAAGATGCAACTAGATTTGTACACACATAACTCTGGTGGGAACAGGGCGTCCAAAACACACACGCCGATGCCAGAGAGGACGGAGAGAGAGCTGATGCAGCATAAATGTGGGACAATGTGAAGCGAAGCAGAGTTTTAGTCTCGTACATGAAAACGCCTCAGTCTCTTCAACTGTCAGCGTCTTCTCCGACTGAATAACTTTTTACACGCTTTGACACCAAAGGTCACCAACTGTGCCTCGTGTCTTTTATCATGTGCTTCTGCCTGACGACACTGAGGCCTTTCTGTGTTTGTGTGTGTGTGTGAACTTACACTGTGAATAACCGCTGCCACGGCGTCTGTAATCTGGTTGGGAGCGTTGGGGTTGCTCATGGCTCCGCAGTGGAGACGCTGCTGGAGAGGATCTGGAAAGCTGGTTGTGGATCAGTGTGGCTTTAGCCCTTCTCTTTCTCGCTGGGACTCAGACAGCTTTTGGGCAGCATAACCTGGAGACAGAGAGACAGAGAGAGAGAGACACAGACAGAGAGAGAGAGAGAGAGAGATCCTGAGGTCAGTTCACATGAAGCTGAGGATTCATAACTGGAGGCAAAACAGGAAAGTGAAGCAACCGTGGGGCGAGTAATCTCTGAATATAAGCACAGTAATACGTTCCAGCGCGATGGATTTAAAATCAAATAATGTCCAGAAGGTTTAAGTTTTATCCTTTAAATTCAAAACACGTGTTTTTAACTGTCCTTGTCAGTCACATGACCACTGTTCGTTTTGTTCACGTGAAGGTTAAACGCCTAAAAGAAGTGGAGCATCACCTCAAAACACAGAACATCAAGTGTGAGATTTTCAACTATGAAGATTATTTTAAATGTGACATGACGTCTTAACCCTTTAAAGCCTGACACATCAAATAGTAGCCATTTTGATGTTTATTAAACCTTCTAACAAATTACAAAAAATGCTATATCATCACACATATACTTTTTATCATTTATTGATCTATTTTATTACTCTATATCTTATTATTTTTTAAGATTATATACTATTTCTTATTCTTCATTTGATAAAAACAGATGCTGGTTTGCCGGTTCAAATCCCGACTGAGATGAACTCTCCTAAGCGTCTCTCCTCGTTTCCTGCGTCTTTTCACTGTCTCCATCGTTAAACGGCCAAAAAATAATAGAAAAAAAAAAGAAAAGAAAATGTAGTCGATGTGATACAATGTGAGCAGTTTCAGCATTTCTACCTTTCAGTTCTCTAAACTCTGCTTCAGAAACACCTTCAGCTGAACGTCACATCAGTCATAAATCCTGGAGACGTAACGACCATAACGACAGAAGTGGGGCAGTACATCACTACATAGTGACTGACTTTTACAAATAATCGCATTCTTGTCTTTTTTTTCCCCATTTGTGCGATTCATAATTTAAAGCTGTACAGTACTTCCTCATGGCCATTGAAGGTCATTAACCATTAGAGTCAGATAAGAGCCAGATAACACTGTACTACTGTGCAGAGGACCCATTGATAAGTGGCGGCGCGTGCCTCAGCTCCTGCCGTCATTCCCCAGTCTCCATTATACGACACTAAACAAGTGAAATAATCATCATTCAAACGGTCTGAGACGCTCACAAAGACAATCAATCACGGATATTATAAAATATTACTGAGGATACAGTAGAGGTGGGTAACAATGTGTGAGAGTCATATGTTGTCTGGGAATTTGAACATTTTTATGATAAATTCATTGTTTAAACACCTAGAAGTCTATTTTTTTTGGGACCTTTTCTCATATTTAAACAAGAAAAAAAAAATCAAATATGTCAAATCATTTGTTAACTAACAGTAAATCCAACTCAAAGTACCTTGACAGCAGCATTATTTCCTTTCAGTGTAAAAGCAGAGGAGAGCCCTCTTTTGGTTTCCAGTGTAGAAGTGCCAAAGGCTCGCTGGCTCTTTGACAGCAGCTATCAAAGACACGATAAGCCTTCCTGATGCTGGCTGCACAATCATATCAATGACCTTGTTGACAGCGAAGGGATTTCTGAGTTATACTGAAGTACAATCAATGACAAGGGATGTAGGAGCTTTGACAGAGTGAACTTGAACATGAGGGATTTACCTTTAGAGACACTGTTTTCATGCTGCCAAGCTGCTTGTCACTGCGCCAAGTGTTAATTACATACCATCAGCTGTTTGAGCCGCTGCAACCTGTGCAGTGATCTTGATAAAAAAGGAGTCTACTGATGTTAGTTTGGCTTTAAGATTACTTTCTCAGTAAACCTAGACCCCAGCAGTGTTGGAAGGGGCAGGACCGGCTACACAGGGATAAAGTTACAGATCCCTGGGATCTTGGACGAAAACCATGGGAACCAGTTTATCTACCTCAGGGTACGTCTGTAATAATACCGTTAGGATAACAATAATGATCAGAAGGAGAAAACAATAATAACAACTGTAATTGCCCCTCCTCCTCCACCTCCTCCTCCAACTCTGATCTAAATGCTCTGTTAGAGGACTGAATAAAAAGGAACTAGCTGTTCTTTAAAAGCTGAAAAGCAGAAAAAAACAAAGAACATGAATGAGTGCTGACAGTGCATGAGGAAGTGAGGACAAGATGCTCTGTCCCTCCACTGGAAGAAGTTCATCACGTCTTCCCAGACTCCAGCACCTTGCAAACTGTTCCCAAATGACGACGATGACGACCACAAGGATGAGTGGTGAAAATGTATTTTTCCCAAACTCTCAAAGTTTTCCACACTAGATTTAGCCACAGCCTTATATTTACACACACAAGAGTTTAGGAAAACTATCCTTCTGGGAGGAAGTAAGTATGAAAACAGGAAGAAGGTAACTGCAACAGACAGGAGGAGCTGTGATTTTTTTTTTTTTTCAGAAATGGAAACTTTGGAGTGTTTCTAGTATCTACGACGTCAGACTTTTGACAGAGTTCACTGAAAACTACATGAACGAGTGGACGTGGAGCTGCAGGACGTCCCACAGCTAATGTGGTTCAATACAAGATACAAAACCTATAATGTCCATGAAACTCAACTTGACACAGTCAGAGGAGACACTGAGAGACGATTCACACTAAGAGACGATTGTATGATCAACGTGTGTGTGTGAAGATGGAGCAAAAACTGCATCCAGCACGTTAGCTGCAAATACACCAGTCACATGACTTGGTATATAGGTGGACAAACATGGCGACTCATTTCCTGTTTGACTGACTAGACAGCTGAGTATACAACCAGCTGTTCAGAGCCTCTAATGCAACACTGCAGTGATTCAGAGGAACTTCAGTTTCCTTTTGCTGGTATCTACAGATGCATTACTTAAAAAAAAATGAAAAAAAAATCTAAATGTCCCCAAAAACATGACATTTATGTTATGTCTTTAGATACAGATGCAGTTGGTGGTGACCCATACGCCCCACTTGGTGAAACCTATGGGGGCCTCTTCAGTATGACATAACTGATTAAATAATTGATTAAAAAAAAAGGCTGTGGTGCTTCCTGAGTGGAGCAATTTCCTCTTTTTTATTAAGAATGTAAGACTCCTGAAACGACAGGAGTTTGAGTAGTCTTTTATAATAATCTCATGTGCCCTTTTGTGTTGAAAAATATTCAAAAAAAAAGGTCAAAACTTCTTCTTCATCGTAATGACATTAAAGGAAAGCAGCGAGACAGTCGGACGACTGGGCAGAGGTTTGGAGTGTGACACGAACTCACGACACGAGCCCACATGCGTCTAAAAAAAATTAAAAAACAGCGATGTGCCAGGACGCCCCCGGCCAGAACGGACTTCAATCCACCGCTTGGCACGTGAGCGTCGAACCGCACGCCGCACGCTCATCTACAAATTCTATCAAAAAGGGCATAATTAAAGAACAGTTCAATAAAATATACAAAACTGACAATAAAAATGCCTGTCCAGAAATAGAAGCCTGATTCCAATGTCCAAACCTCAAGCGGCGGACAGGCCTGTACTTATAAAAGCAGGACAATGACAGAGGAAAAGGAGCATGTTTAAGGTTTCATTAGAGACCTGGGTTTAAAAATAACACACACAGAGCGATTCATTTATGTCCGTTTTCATTTTTTGAGAAGTGACTGTGTGGTCGTGATAGTCCCGAGCGAGGAAGAGATAATTTGCAGCCAATAACACGCTGTAAAGTTGCAGAATTAATGGTATTATCGCCTGTTGAAGACATAAACAAGAGCTGAAAATAAGATAAAATAAGGTCTGTGTTCAGACGCAGCTATAAAAGGTCAATTCTGAGTCGACCACAGCGTTTAGAGAGCTGTAACTACCCAAAAACACGGCCTTTAAAGGCACCAATTTAGGATTTATAACAGTGGAAAAGCATGTTTTATCCTACTAAAACTAAACTGACGTTGTTTGCGTTTGAAGAGTTTGTTTTCTACCGTTGTAACCTGTGGTACTGATTTGTTACAGGATTTGTTTATAGCTGCATATTATCATGGTCCAAACCTGACTCAGCTCTAATGTGACACCAGCAGGAAGAATCTGGTTGAGTTTGATTAAGACCTGACCTGGAAACAAACGAACAAACAGCAACTCTGATCTTTTCTAATTAAAGACTAACCCACATTAAAAAAAAATTTACTTAATAGACGAGGAAAAATATAAATGAAACAAACAAATAAACAAAAATAACACGTACCTTTGTGTGCTTACTGCAGAGAAGCCACCGCAGACATTGTAGTGCAATTCTGAACTCTGCTGTGAAGAGTGACCCCGGGCTGGTCAGAGTGCAGGACGAAAACAAACACGGGGAGAAAAAAAAACAGAGAGATAGAGGGAGAAAGAAGGGTGAGGGGAGGGAAAAAAAAAAGAGAAAAAATTAAACAAGAGTTAGAGATGTGGAGGGTGTATGTGGCGTCCAGCGACTGCTCTCTCTTTCTCTGTGTCTCTCAGATCAACATGCACCGACTGATAACAGCAGCCTTCCTCCGTCGGATTATGTTTCCTCCTCCAGCCTGCTGACAAGTAGCCATGTGACTCCAGGACCCATTCAACACTGAGTCAGAGGCTGTTGCTCAGACACACAAATCTATCTGTGTCTGTCACACACACACACACATTCACACGCATGACCTCAAACTTAAGGTGGAAATTCAACCCTCTGTGATCAATATCTGTCTGATTAACCACAGTGGTGGTGGTGGTGGTGGTGGTGGGGGGAGGGGGCTTTAAATGTGTCCTCATCCTTTCTGTCACATCACTTTCGTCTGTGTGACGCAATTAACTGCCATAATTAGTTTTCTCGGGTATTGTGTCACAAACTTAAGGGTTGGATAAATATTTTTATTTTCTTTTGAACTGATGACGGCGTTAGAAGAAAATTACGGAACACAAGTGTACAAATTTTCTTTCAAGGTGCTTAAGAAATTCGACCGGGCGAGAAGCCAAGTGTTTAATCACATGAGTATTACACACAAAACACAACATTTCCCATGTGGAAATATTCAGAAAAGGCATCTATTACAATCGACAACGGTGACATAAATTCCTGTTGAGACACAGACAATAGGTGACCACCCGGTAAAGACATCAGATTAAAAAAAAGGAGGAAAGAAATCAAGGGCAACACGAAAGCAAAGCATCACAAAAGACCAGTTAACGACCAAATGAATGACGCCTTGACTCACATAATACAGACTGAGGCTCGGGCAGCAAGTTACTGTGTACTTGTTTTCTTTTGAAACATTGAGCAACTTCAACCTCAGTCTGTCCTGAAGGACGTTTTTGCTGTGACTTTTTTGCCAGATCAGAGAGCATCATTATTAGGGTGAATAATTAATCGATATTATGAAATCGAGGACTGGCAGCGGTTACTGGAGAGTTTGCACATTAAAAAAAAAAAAAAAAAAAAAACACATACATCAACGTTGGATGTGTGTGTTTACAAATCTGCACAGGATGTTTATTCATTTGTTCACGAAAGAAAAAAAACATGCTGCCTAATATAACTTTTATTATCGTATTATGACTTATAATATAACATATGTTCTTGTGCTGTGTCCTGCAGGAGTATTACAGAATAATGTACGTTAGATTTAAAAAAGAAAATCAACATTATTACATAATTAATCCCATCTAAAGTCATAAAAGCCGCCAGATTAATTGTGTTTTGCAGCGAACAAAGAACAGTCCTGTGATCTAAACAAGTTGCTTACCCGTTCGCCAAATAATCGAGCACCGCATTCCTCATCAGCTTAGGGGCTAAAGAAATAGCCAGAGTGTGAGTGTGAGTGTGTGTGTGTGTGTGTGTGTGTGTGTGTGTGTGATATAATTGTTTGTCCTCAGGGATGTGGGCTCACTGTGGAGTCACATGCATGTCTTGCGGGGGGAAAAAGAAACGCAGTCAAAGCCGCAAGCAGCTAAAAATTGAAGTCCACTTCAAAGTGTGGGGCTTTCCTCAATCCCAACAGTGCGCTGATAATAACATTATCCACCGTGGTCGGCTATATAAAGAGGTGTGACTTCATTTGTGTGAGGACAACCAGTAAACTGGTCAACTTTTCTTTTGTTTTTTTTTTCTCCTCCTAAACATTTACCAACACACAACATCCATGTCTCATGTTGAACCAACTTGAATGTTCTGGTTCTGGTTGTTCGTCCAAAAACCAAAAAGAAGCTAAAAATAACATTTAACAAGAGTTTTTACACAATAACATCCCTCCTTCAGTTTCTCTAGCTTTTATCCAAAGTGTTAACACAAACTCGGAAACCCTTCCTTCCAGCTTCCTGTTATTCTTCCCTCTCTTTAAGTCTAAAAGAGCGAGGCCGTATTCCTCGACGCTGCAACCTTGGATGAACTGTTCACTCAAAATAAAAAGGAAAACATTAAAAAAAAAAAAAGTCAAATAAACAGGTGACGGTGAGGGTTTAAAACCTTCCAAAAAAACTGAATTTGAGACACAAACTCACCCCAGCCATGTGTGCCGGTGCAGACTGACCTCGTTGTAGCTGTGCACCTCTGACAGCTGCCCTGTTTGGGGATCTCTATGGGGATTTGGCGGCGGCGTTGAAAGCTGTGCCTCTCCTGCCTCCGCTGAGTGTTTCAGCTTGAAATAGCTCAGCAGTTTAGAAGTCACCCAGCCACGACCCTGAACCTTTTTTTTTCATCCAACGTGCAGACATCTACATCTTTCTCTCTCTCTCTCTCTCTCCTTCTTTCTACCTCCTCTCTGCTCTTCACAGCCCAGCGGACACGGGGCCAACGTCACTCGCAGTTTGGCAGGGTCCGGCGATTTGGCACGATGGTGCTAAGTTATGTGCACACACACACACTAGAACACACACACACACTGGACTCGCTGGGACGGATCCAGCTTCAGCACGTCTAACAGCTGCAGCTCGGTCGATGTGCGTCCGTCTTTATCTCACTCTCTGCTCCGTCACAGCGGCGGCTGCGCTCAGGGCTGAGACGAGCACCTGTCTCCCGGGGTGAAGAGGGATTGAAGAGGCAGCCAAATCCTAGCAGCTTACATAACGCCTGCCGTGTCGTCCTCTCACTGGTCAAACATTTTTTTAGAACCTCAGTTGAGGTTGTGACATATGGAGAGAAAGCTGAAGACATGTGAGACACTTGTAGTGACAACTAAACAAGAGGAGCTCAAACATAAGCATCATGGACCAAAAATAAAGATACATTTGGTGCAAAAACATCTACTTCAGGTCTGTTATTATCAAACTGCAGCTCAAAGTTATTTCAGGTTCTTCAGTATTAAATTCGACACAGACAAAAGCTGTGTCTTCACTAGAAATGTCAACTTATCCTGATGAAACAGTTTCTTTTTGTCAGTTTCATCATAAAAAAAGAAGAAAAAAAACAACGTTTTGCTGCATTAAGTCACGACAGTTTCCCCAGTGACTCAGGAGGAAATTTTTGGTGCATATCTATAAAATATTAAACATCAGACTGCACCGTGACTAAGAAAAATAATACTTTGTCTTGTTTATAATGTCTGCAGAGGAATCATAACACGATGATGCATCACCCAAAGGGTTTATACGGAGGCAGATGTAATAAAATCAGAATGATAAATAGTCACTTTGTCTTGTCACCTTGTCTTTTTTTTTTTTTTTTGCCTCGTCAGTGTTAGGGCGTGGCACGTCTGCTCAAAACTGCACCAGGTTGCACCAACAACACAAAGGAAATGTTGTAATCGTGGTGATGTTTTTATCAAGAGTCTTTGTAATTCAACTGTTTTTATTCTCGTGAGAATCGAGAAATAGACGGGAATCAAATATCCCCTACAGGCTCCCAGAAACCCAAACAAAGGTCTAAAGATCTCTCATACTGTGGTTTTAAACACAAATCAACCACTTATTCATTTCCTGGGAAACATCGTAATGTGATTACGTTTTGTGTGGTAGACAACGGAGCGAAAAAAAAAAAAAAAAAAAAAAAAAGCATGAGAATTTAACCTTACACCCCCACGGAGGGGAGAGGATGAGGATGACGACAGCGAAGGTAGATGTAGGAGGAGCAGGAGAGATGCTTGACTACATCTTATGAGTATAATTAGATGCTCCGAACCAAACTGTAGACAGCTCAGCGGGTTTAATGTGAGAGGACGGTCACATAAACTATACCCAAATGGTTCCAAGGTGTCCTGCCAATGCGCTTAATGGTAATTAAATGCAACTTAGTAGGCGAGATCAGAGCAACAGCCAAGTAAAGGATACTAAACTGCGGACAATGAAGTGACTCTACCTAATAGTGAACGAACTTCAAATAATAAAACCTCAACGTGTTTACAGACAAAATAATGGAGCAGTTTATCAGAGGGAGGGAAGGTAAAATAAACACAAAGAACCGAGAGGCCATGACAGGGCACAAAAAGAAAAAAAAATAGAGCTTATTATCTATCTCTTCCTTCCTTTTCTTCTGCATGACCAAGCAATTTCTGACAGGAATGTCGAGACTCTCTCCGTGTGTTTGTGCCACAGAAACACAAATCAGTTAACAATAAAGTCTGTTTGACAAATTCCACCGAGGCGAAGGAAAACAAACACACGAAAGAAAAAAAAAAAAAAAAAGCTGAGACCGACTGTGATCGCTTGGATAAGATGGATCTGGAGGTGACAATGATGTGTTCAAACACCGACGACAAAAAGGAGAAAAGCAACGAAGAGAAAACGATGAGGAAGACGTGACCAAGGTCAAATCGACCGAACGTTTCAGATTCAGCTATCTCACCGTTCCTCGAAGAGCTCAGGTTTTAGGACAATAAGATTTATTAATTTCCAGGAAAAGATCGCGGCTTTATCGAGCGTCTCTGAGTTTCTGTGTAAAATATCTCCTCAGATAACCTGGGGAGCACATGGGGATGATACTGGTGAGTCAGCAGAGGAGACACATCCTTCCTGACCGTCCTGCCAGAGGACGGACGTGTCCTGACATCTTTTAGTCCCGTGACAGGGAACGAACAATAAAAGACGAGCTGAATCCTCCTTTATTTCTGTCGTCTAGATGGAAAATGAGTTTCTACAGCTACACCAACAGCCCTTTAGTTTCCAATTCCTGTATTTTTCCCTAAATGACTCAGCATCACAACCTCCTCCTCCTTTTAATTTATTTATTTCTTGGCTCATCATGTGATCTGGGAAAGCACCGACAGAACTAACGACCAATCGAATCAATAGCGTAATTAGTTTCACCTGCGTCAAAACGTGTCCATGCAACTTTAGCCCCGATTCACTCTCCTGGTCACAAGCTCCTCAAGTGAAAACTACGTGTTTAGATCAAAGTTTACGCTGTTTAAAAGGTAAAAATAACAGAGATGCATCAGTTAATTTGCTTTAAAAAGCAAAAATTAAATGGTAACATTGGTTATTTACGGTCATTTATGTAATAAATCCATCCATTAGTTACCAAATTTCCAGCGCAATTGACTTCAATCAACTTAATGTGTTGATTATTTTGTCGATAAGTTGTCAAACTAAATCCTGAAATGCCCCAAAATCCAAAAATAATTCAGTTTACAACAATTTTTTTAAAATGGACATTTTCTTACTTTAATTAATAAAATCTGATTACTGATAACGGGGCCTGATCAATTAATCAATCAACATTATTTCAGATTTATCAATATCTGCCAATATTAAATATTTTGGCTCTTTATTAATGTTTATTTTTATAATTATTTTATTAAAAACACTTCCAGAAATGTGTGATTCTGGGCGATAAATATTATTTAATAAAATGTAAAATATTTTAGCTGTGATAAATGTTTTTTTCATAAGAATTTCAAACACATTTCAGAGATTATTGCAAAAAAAATGAATATAAGTTGATTCATCTCTAACATCCGTATCAGTCAGGCCTGAATTAATGATGATTAATTTAATAATCATTATCAACACCTGCTGCTGAAACATTATGTTAATGTCAACAGTGTTAATGTAGCTGTCTGAAGACTTTAAATAGGATTAAATAACATTTAAGACGTGACACTGATAGATGTTTTAACAAATGTCACCTTTGACCCCTGAAACAAAAGACGAATGGAGCTGCCTATTGTTGGAACAAATGAATGATAAATGAATGAGTAACAGTGACCACACCTCAGCTTCGACATTACCTGGTTGACATGTTGTTAAATAGGTGAGATGTTAAAGGATTAAAATTAAAAAGATTTGAGTTGTAACAACTCAGAGCATCATAGTTTTACAGTGTAGCTGCGGTCAAACCGCTAGCTTGGCTAAACCTGACAAACTCCTCTGATGAAAGGTGAAGAGGAGGCTTTAACAACAAAAGCGGACATATTTGTGCCATTCCCTACATTTTATATTAAATTACCTGGTTGTAAAGCTGATAAATAAAGCGGAGTCTCTGTCAACCATCAACAGGAGGAGGAGGAGGAGGAGGACGAGCAGCGGACACATTCATGCGTGTGTGGCAGTTTATAGCGGCTGTCACTGCCTCTCATCAGGAAAAAAACACGTCAACGGATAAAAACGTAGCTAACAACCTACACCGCTACGCCCCTTCACACTAAAATATCTGTTTTTATGAAGCGCAAATCTTCCCAACAGCTCGAAACAACACACAATTTAGGAGGTTATTTACTCACGGACGCCTGGTACTCACCTCAAACTCTCTCTGAATGACTCGAGCGACCGGCGTCAAGCCGCCATGTTAAAAACGTCCTCACTTCCGGTCACTGATTTCAAAATAAAACTCGCCTCAGGTTTCTTCCATTACTTTTTTTTTATATATATAAAAATAAATATCTAAATAGCACTTTTTTTACAACACTTCAAAAAAAATTATAGTATGTATTAATGGAATAAACATTTTTAATGATGTAAATACTTGTGGATGCTGCTAAAAAAGGTCATTGTATAAATCATGTAATGAGAAAAAATAAATATTTTCATAAATATTATTCTACATTGCTTTTATGAGGACATACTGGATCATTATAGCTAATGAGTGTTATATAAAATGTTTTTTTTTATCATATTTTGATCAGACAACAGATCATAAATCATACAAATAAGATACATATTGATTATTAGCAATTGTTGAGTAGAAGTATATAGTTGTATCATCCACATATATTGAACATACTTCTATTTATATATTTTTATTACTAATTTATCCTAATATATATATTTTTCCTCCATTTTCATATCATGTTATCTTTATTTTTTATATTATACAAACAATATAACAAGACTATAGAGATAATTTAATATATGAACATAAATATATTGACCAGAGCAACTGTGATGTGTAGTTCTGATTATATGGTATAATAAAATAAAATATATATATATATGTAAATATATATAAATAATAAAATGTTATGCATAGTTTAAGTTCAGTTCGTTTATTCCTGTAAAAAGAAAAATATTCATAATATATCAATATAATCTTATGCCAAATTTAAAAAAAAAAGTAATAATAAAGGGGGGGTAAATAAAAATACAATAAATAAATTAATTAATCAATTAATTAAAAAAAAATAAATGAGGAAATGGATTGTGTGCTTTTATTTTGAAAATAACACCAGCTGAGTTCCGGTGATTCTCTGATTAATTCTGTCAAATTGTGTCGTTTTTCTTCAGACACAAGTTGCTGCGCCTGCGTAAAGTGATGAATCATATTTCTGATGAAGGCATCAGAGGGCGTCGTTGCCGTTATAACGCTTTTGACCTCTGACTCAAACTGAGAAAAAAAAAAAAGATTAAAAACCGATTAAACATTTTTAATTTGTTTTTCTTTTATCTGAATTAAAAAAAAAGAGCACGAGGGTTAATTTACTGTGAATTTACCTCAGTCGTTATCAGGAAAATGTGGGTGAAACCTTGAAAGAGAGTCGCTGTTTTCACATATTTTAAATTATTCATGCTCCGTTTGAGCCTGTAATTCTCTCTCTGACCACTAGTCTGAGTCTGAGTTGATGCTGCTGTTTCACCTGTACACACACCTGCTCCTCATTTCCTCTAATTAGTCACTTAGTGTATAAATTAGTCCATTATTCCTCACTGTTTACCACAGAACACACCAGTTATTGTTCTTCACAAGCCTTTATCCACTTCCTACTTCCTTTCTGGGCTCACCGGGGCTCTTACTGACTTATTGATGTGGAGCCAAACTTTATTTGAACAAAGATCAAGTAAACTCCCCCTGCTGTGCCTTTGTGTCCTGTTTTTAAGTCTCTACTACTTAAACTTAACCTGTTGCTCTCACACATCAACAGATCTAAGACAGGGATTTATTATATAGTGGATTTTGTGTCTATTGAGGACATTTATTGAGGCATAAAAGTGTTTTATTTTTACATTTTCACATCATTTGTTGTTGTTTAGACGTTTACACTTTCACTACACACAAATGTTCAAAGAAAAACTATGAGCAAGTCAATTAATGAATTAAAACAATTCATGGCATTATTTTAAAAACATGTATAAAGTACAACAGGTGGCCTCTAAGGTCTTATATTGTGCAGCACTAACTGTGCTAAAGGTCACATTAATGTATATACACGCAGCTAGAGCGCCCCCTGCTGGTGGTTTACTGCTACTGAAGGTGGAAGATAAAGATCAGAAAAAAACTGTTGGATAAAATAAACTACAAACAAGATAAATAAATTAGATACAAGAAAAAAAAAAACAACCAAGATTAAATAAACGGGACACAGTTTTAATGAATGAAGAAATAAATTACTAGTGACAGATAACACACGTCCCAATGACATTAATTTAAGAAAATAATCATCACTAATTATTAATTTGTATTAATGATGAGAGTCACTCTGTTGTCAGACTTTAACAATATCATTCTAACTGTTTCTGATGATTAAGATGATTAAATAATTATCATAAAAAGTTAAACAAAGTTCATCATGAACTCAAACCTGCTGTGTCATAATAGTTGGATCTTTCTCTGATTAAGTCTCTGATCTCAGTCTCATTTGTGTGTTTGTGTTTTTTTTTTTTAAAAAAATAATATTAATTTCACTCATATATGTGATTTTCCACTCCAAAAACAATGAAAACAATGACGTTTCTTTCTATATTCCTTTGGAAAATATCGGTGCTTTTACTAACTTAATATAATATGATAATTTTCTATTGCATTTCCCAACAAGATCAATAAAGTTAGACATTTTACCACCATTATGATGTATAATATGCCCTGTAACTATAGCTTGTATATCATACTGAAAATAATCTCCATATATTATGTATATATTATTAATTTCAAAGTATTATTTTAATTTCAGAGTATAAATGAATAATCCACAATAGAGTAACATCATACATTATCATGTGCAACATACTTTATATACACTGTATATGAAAGTACAAATACATGTAATACTAATATTTAATATTTTTCATATTTTATATATTTTTCACCCATTTGTATATTTATTTCTATTTTGTGTAATAAAATACATAAAATAAAAATAAACATATATTTATTTATTTTGTATATTTCGTATAATAAATATTAATATATGTATAATAAATATATAATAAGATAAAAGATATGTGTTCTCTATTATTTATTCTATATTTCATTGCATATGTTTAATGATCTTTCTATCTGGAAGTTATACATAATATATTAAATGTATTATATTCATTTATTATTATTTTATTTATTATTTTAACAATTATTTATATTATCTTTATTATTATTTATGTAGCCTATTTATTATTATTATTATTATTATTATTATTATTATTATTATTATTATTATTATTATTATTATTATTATTATTATAGATTTGCAGCCTCTAAATAAACAGTAAACTGCCTCCTTCAGATTATCTGGATGTGTTTCGGTCATAGACGGTGAAGTTTGTTGTCGGGGCAGCGGTTGGGGTTTGTCTCTGTCAGTCAACGAGCAGCAGATTTGGATTTGTAGTTTCTTCAGCGTCGCTGTTTTGATTCGCTGGTCTGTTGTTGTGAAAGTGTCAATCTTCAAGTCACGTTTGGAGCAGGTCAGTGCGGCTAGCATAGCAGGCTACGCTGCACAACCATCCAGGAAGTCAAACAAAGTTGCCAATTAACATCACGTTTACGTTGTTTGTTTTGTTTTCTACAGTGAAGTTAAAACAGCGGTATGAGTTCTGATGCCTCTTCGGTGAGTTAATAATCACACATCCGCCTTTGACGTGACTCTAAACCGTACAAAAATATTAGCATGCTAGCTGCGTTAGCTTCAGCTTTAGCTTTAGCGTTAGTGTTAGCGTTAGCGTTAGCTTTAGCTTAGCCGCTGGCTAACTGCTAGCCGTCATGCTAACGGTATTTGTTGACAGCGCTCACCGTAGCGGACACATAACAACAGCCCAGCTGGCGTTAGCTGTGAGCTAACCACTTGTATTTAATTTAATTTAAACCGTATCACTTAACTGTGCGTTAATGCAGTTAGCTTGACACATGCTAACTCTGTGGAGAAAACTTCACGAACCAACGTTAACTTAGAATAAGAGAGTTTAAAGGCGAAGTCACATTTAATGAAAGATTAACAAAGAAGTAAACATGTCAATCTGTAAATGCACAATGAATTATATTAACAGATAATAATCATATGAGGCAGAGTTGAACTGCAACAACTGTCATTTTATGTACTTATATAAATTAGGAGTTTTGTTATAAATAAACCTAAAAACACAACATAAATCGATGTAAAGCAACTTTGTTAAATAATAAAAGCAAAGTGATCTACATTAAGAGCAAATTTAAAATGTTAAAAACTGTAAAATATTATTGTAAAATGCAACATTTTAGCTCCCGTGCTTGATTATAACTTACAGATAAAATAAATTAAAACATACAGCTCTAATTCACTGTACATTTCTATTGCAAATTAGTACAAACTGACGTATGTGGAGAAATAAGGTGTGAGATCATCCTCGGATGTTAGAGTTAGTGTTACATGTTTAATTATTTGTATCATGGTGATGACGTCGATACAAATAAAGCGGTAGTGGAGCCACTAAAAGATTAAACTCTGCAATTTTAATGCAGTATAAACAATAGACAGTTTAAAATGTGAAATAACAGTCTTTTACAATTTGTGATAAGGAAAGATTGTGTAATTGGCACTTTTTTTTGCTTTGTCAGACAGCTGCTCAGTGGTCTTTAGTGTTTGCTTTTGTTTTGCAGACTATTGGGGAGTTATTCCTCATCCTCAGCGAGATGGGATTCACAGAGGAGCAGATCCAGGCGGCCATGCAGGCCGGACATTTTTCTGTGCCAGAGGCAGCTGAGTGGTGAGTCGAGCCAACACTTCTCCCTTCTCTCTTTAGCTGTGTCCTTTTTTATTCGTTATTTAAATGTCGTATCTCCCTGTGTCATGTGCTGACAGGCTCTTACAGGGTCAGTATCCGCGGCACAGTTTGGTCAAACGGTCGTCAAAATCAGCCGAAACTGCCATTTCTGCTTTCAATCCACCCAAAGAGGCAGCGAGCACATCAGACTCATGTACATCTCCCACAGAAAATAGAGGTATGACACCAAGTTGTTTTGACGATACCACATGATGTCTAACCACAGGAAACACTTGTCTTATTAACCTCTGTCTGACTTCGACAGCATGCCCGTCATTGGTGCTAAGACCGTTGCAATCAAGCAGCACGTCACCAGAACCGCTACCGGTCGAGTCTCGCATCAAACAGGACAAGAGCGACTTTGAAGAGCAGGAACGACAACGTGTTGCTCAAGAAGCCAGAGCAGAGAGACGACAAAAGAAACAGGTCAGCAGCAGTGAAGAGAACGGAGATAACTCAGCTGGTCTGCCAGTTTGTTTGTTATCACAAAATCTTTTAAGCCAAGCGAGTGATTCTTAATCTGAGAGGAGAACATCTTGTCTTGTGTGTTCTGCTCTGCCAGGAGCGTGAACTGGTTTTAAAGCGGATCGCTGAGGATCGCAGGAGCCTACAGGAGAAGATCCAGACCAGCGGTGTCACAGAGACGTCACCTCCCGGTGGTCAGGGGCAAAAACTTGGAGGAAAGATTCAGACAAATGTTGATAACAACTGCATCCTCATGGTGAGGACAGAAAGAACAGATTATTAGTGTGTTTTCATATATAACAGTCAAATTTCAGATCTGTAGTTGTTTAAACTGTATGTGTTTGTGTTTGGCGTCAGATTCGGCTGCCATCCGGTGAGTCAATGCGTGAACGCTTCCCGGCTGACGCCCCTCTGCGCAGCGTCGTGGAGCACATCACCGGACGTCACCCCTCCCTGGCCTCCTTCTCTCTCCTCCAGGGTTTCCCTCGGAAACGCTTCGGCGAAGCGGAGCTCGCTTGCTCGCTGCGTTCACTCGGCCTGACGCCCAACGCTGCGTTGTGTATACAGACCACTCCTCCAGAGACTCCTCAGGATCAACAAAGTCCTGCAGACCCTCCGGCACCAGGACACAACCAGCTGTCTCCCTGTGCTACGCCTCCTGAACCACTTCTTCCTCCTCTTCCTCCTCAGCCCCCTCAGCCTCCTCAGCCTCATGTCCCCATCCTGGAGGAGGCAGGGGGACCGGACCTTATTTACCCTCCTCCTCTACCCAATCAGCTGTGGGAGGAGGCAGTGAATTATGCAGGGATCCCTGGAGCTGGTCCTGCACTGTCTGGACCGTCTCACTTCTGGGGTGAGGATAATGTTTTATATTGAGGGAAAAAAAAAAGTGGAAATTTTAATTAAATCCTTACATTACTACATTACTTAACAAAATACATGTGTTTCCCTGATGAAGTATAAATGTATAAAGGTTCAAACTGAAACTGTTTGTTGTTCTAGTTTGGCAGCTGTGTTTCAATTTGAAGGCTGCATCCTTTAGAGGAGCGTTGACTGGCTCCTTTCCCCAGTTACGTCGTTTACATATGAATGTCACACATGACTAATGTGGCCCAGTTTTAGCTGCATGTCCATCAGGTCTGTGCACCTATGGCACAGACGGTCTATGAACAGCTTTTGACGGATGCAATGTGAAACCCCTTTCTGCATACTTCAATACCCATGAGCCTTTGCAACCTTTGCACATTCAAAACTCTTCATTTTTCCAGTTTAAAACAAATGATATTGTTTCAAAATTGATCCAAATTATGAAAATTGTTTAATATTGATTTAAGCTGCAGGTTTTTTTTGCTGAATTGCACCCAGGAGTCGTGTTTATCTTTTAAGCATGTAGGTTTGTCCATTTTGAAAGTTTTGTTAAGAGGTTGGCACTGATGTTTATCTTTTACGCTGATGATTCAAATGGAAACTGAGTTTCATTCGCCTCCAGGCCACGAACATGCTTCAACTCTGAGTCAGTTAACTTTGTTTGTGGACACAGTTTTACCTCTGGAACATTGTGGCTCTTCACAGTTTCCAGCAAAACCAGAATGTTAAATATTATTTCATGTATTATTTAAACAGTCTCGTTTTTTTTTTTTTTTAACAGGACGAGGACAGAGGCTGGTGCCCGGTAACGAAGAGGAAGCTGCCGGCATTGAGGTCGACGAGGAAGATGATGACGAGGACGACGAAGAAGAAGAAGACCCACCTCACATGTTGAACGGTAGAGAGCTCCCTGCTCCCTTTGTCTTGTTCCATACACTTCACCCCCGCCTCCTCCTCTTGACCTCTCCCTCCCCTCTTCCTCCCTCTTTCCCTCCCACTGTTTCCATGTGTCTCCATTTTTTCATCCACACAGAGCTTTTTGTTCTCTCATGTCAGAAACAGTTGACCCCCTGGCCCCTTCGCTCTCAGCTGCCGGAGTTACTTTGAATTCATGCTGTACAACATTACACTGACTGGGTGGGAAAGATTAGGATTAGGAAATATGTAGGTGAATGCTCTTTTCGGTTGCACATAAAGTACATGAGGTCAGAGCTGCCGAGCACATACACCAGCTTCAGCCAATCACATCGAGTGTTTCAGAACATGTGGTTGTAATATATGTTTCTGAATGTGGGTCAGACGACGAATTTGAGTCACTCACTCAGAGTCGAAGCAACTTCAAGTGCAGAACAAAAGATGCTGATTAGAGGTCGGAGATTTGTTTTTAGGGATTTTATACCAACTTCTATGTGATATATTGTTCACGGACTGAGTTAGTTTGTCTTTAACAGATGTAACTTTCCATGATTTTTTCACAGGAATGCCGAGGCTGCCTTTCTTTCCAGAGAACAGGATTCGAGGAGGATTTGAACCCAGACATCACTGGCCAGAACAGGGTAACCGACTCAGGTGAGTCTCCACACAACGACACTAATAATTTAGGTGATAGTTATATTGGTCAATTAAAAAACAAACACAAGGACCAACCTTAAAGTGTGTTGCAGCTGAGGAACGAGAGGAGTCGCTCTGACAGAATGAGACCAGTTAATATGTAGATATGTGAAGCTGATGAGCTGGACAGGGTGTAGTTATGTACTTTCACTGTAAATTGTTTTATATGAACATGATGTGGTATGTAAGTGAGATTCATCCTGAGGGGCTGGAGGCTCTAGATCCAGCCCATTTGTGTTTTGTGGACTTTACAACCAGGAACTTTTCACTGTACTGTGCGAGTGTAGAGGATGAATTAGGGCTTCAACTTGTCACAAATCCTGTTGGTGAATGTAATGAGAGATGATACAATGGAACAGGAGATTGGCAGGCACTGCACAGAACCGATGTGGTGAAGAGGGAGCTGAGGCAAAGCTCCTCGAGTTACCAGTGAATCTACGATCAGCGTCCATTTGCCTTGGTCATGAACTTTGGGTAGTGACTGACGTAGTTGATCCTAAGGCAACTGGACTTTTGTAGATTCTTGAATATGTTTCACTTTCCAATCAAGAAAAGGTGGAGGAGTTTATCCAGTTCACCCATGGAGTTTATCCTCCATGGGTGAACACCAGAGATCTAGTGTTTACAGGTGTGTTAATGATCGTCATTAGTGTGTTTAGGTTGTTTCAACGGTAGCTGTTAGGATCACTAACAGTCATCCTGGTTATTCTGGTGACCCTAACAGCCACCGTCTGTGTCAGATACTATGATTTGGATGAATGAGAATCTCCACAGACATTTTAGGCCACTGCTTCTTCATGTTTGACGGAGCTAGTTGAGGTGGTTTAGGCATCTGATCTGGACGCCAGTTGGGCAGCTTCAACTGGGAGGAGACCTTGTGGTAGCACATGTTGGAGGGATATATTTCATCTTGGACTACTGTGTTTGACTTGCTGCCATCATGGCTGGATGTGTGTGTGTTTGTTTCAGGGAGGCTCCTGCAGAAGAACCACTAGAGCCTGAGGATGAAGGAGGTCGTGTGGCTCCCGTAGCTGCAGGTCTGGCCGCAGTGGAGCGTCTTCAAAGAGCTGCGCAGCAAGAAGACGCCCCCGCCTCCCAGGGGCAGCCCTCACCTCCTAAAAGACCATTCAGGACGCCCAGCGTGCCGTCTTTATGTGCCTTGGCGACCCGTGCGACTGTGCACCTCATGACTGGTGAGACACCACTCAACACTCACTGATTCATCTTGTCTGGTCTCGTTATTTCATTTCGCTCACTGTGTCCTCTTTCTCAGCTCCCAGCATGCAGTACAGCAGCAGTCTGGCAGGTCTGACACCGGAGTTAGCAGAGCTCCTGCTCAACCACATGTCCCGTGAACGTCTCCTCCGTCCTCGAACTCTGGAGCTCTTCTTTGGCTGCCCGCTGCAAAAGTTTGTCCTAAACTGCTACCCGTACTCCACCAACGAGCTGCTGCGGCAGCTGAGGGCCTTTACGGTGCTGAAGCATCTGAGTCTCGTCAACTCACCGCTCATCACTGGTATAAAACTTCAACTTTGACTGTTTACATCATGTTTGTATAATATTTCACACTAATCTCCTTGAATTTCTTCCATTCAGACTCTGGTCTTTCAATTCTGTCCAGTCTGGTCAAACTCCAGTACCTCAACCTCGCGTCCTGCAACAAACTGACTGATTCCTGTCTGCAGCACATCACAGGTTGGACTCAGACTGTTATTATACCAGGATTAACTATTATGTAACACCACTTTACCCACAGTTACAATTACGTTCAGGAATTCCAGATCCCAACATAAGCTGCTTTGTGTTTGTAAGTCTTATAGTAAGTACACTAAGTGTTAAAAAATGTTTTTCTTTGTCCTTCTGTGTCCTGAAGGTTTAAAGAGTCTGTGTTTCCTGTCACTGGACCAGACCAAAGTGACCGACACAGGGATGGTTCTTTATCTCCAGTCCGCTCCATCCTGTTTGTCTCAGCTCAGCCTGAACCAGACGGCGGTGACAGAAGCTACGCTGGTCGTCCTGCCCAGATGTGTACCACAGCTGCGCCTCCTCAGCATCAAGCAGACAAAGGTGCCTCAGCTCTACCGCTTTGCTTTGTGCTGCCGTGTTTGTCTCAGCAGACTGTGTCTAACCGAGTTTGATCCTCCCAGATCGAGGACGTCTCAGCTCTGGCGGAGCTGTCCAGCCTCCAGACTCTCAACCTGGACGGGACGGGAGTGACGGAGGCGTCGCTGAATCATCTCGCCACCCTCCCTGCCCTGTCTTCTCTCAGTTTGGCAGGAATTCCTGTCGCTGATGGCAATCACGCCCTGCAGATCATCTCAGGTCCGTAATTACAAAAGACCAATCGTCCAGTTTGTCCAAGAGTTGAATCAAACTCTTACAGAAGTTTCTGCTTTTCTCTCCAGGTCTCAAGTTGACTCACCTCACCCTCCCTGGGCGACATTCGGTGAACGACAGCGGGTTGTCGCACCTCTCCGGTCTGTGTCTGCTCTCAGAGCTCGACTTGACCGACTACACACAAGTGACGGACGAGGGAGTCAAACATCTCTCCACCATGACGAGGTCACGCTCATCTACCTCATGTTTTACAGCTGAACCCTTCAGAGAACACACATGCTGATGATAATATCGTGTGTTCTTGCGGTGCAGGTTGAAGAAGTTGTCTCTTAGCAACACTCAGGTGACAGACGCCGGGCTGCCGTCTCTGCGGGGGCTACAGGAGCTGCAGGAGCTGTGTCTGGACCGAACGGCCGTGAAAAGCAGAGGAGTGGCTGAGCTCATCGTGTGTCTGCCGCACCTCCAGGTGATAACACCTCAACAAGCCAATCAGAACAGGGTTTTCGTGATGTTACAGTTGCAACTAAATGTAAAATTCAACCACAAATCCCCACAAATTCTGCACGACCTTGCAGTCATCATTGTTTCCCGTGAAACATTAAGCCGGATGTCAGCGAACTCACTTCCTTGTTTTGGTTTGGAAGATGCAGTCTCACATTTACCTTCTACCATCACTGCTAAAAGGTCGTGAGAAACAGTATCCGGGCAGAGTTCACAAAAGAGAAGGAAAACTACTGGGAGGGATGTCAAGATGGAGGCAGAGACACAGGACAAGACAGGATGTTTATCTCTAAACTTCAAAATAAAAGCTCACGTTTAACACAGAAACCCTGAAAGGTTTACTGCTCTTTAGCTGTGAAAGTGAAAAGATGTGAATTGAAAGAGACATAAAAAACTTATTTTATAAAATAATTTCAATTAGTAAATTAGTGTTGTGGAGCACAAGAGGAAGTCGCCTTTCGAGAAACACTTTGCCACTTTGTCACACATGGCAGAAACACAGGGAGGACGTCAGATGAGGCACGTTGCAAAAAACCTAAAAACACTGCAACATTTGTCGCACATTTTTTAGAAAAGCTGCCACAAAATCAGGTAAATTAGGCCTCAACGATCTAACCAAAGGCCTGACATCCTGGAGGGACTGAATTATACAATTAAAGTATTTTCTTTTTTTCTTTGTTGTGTTTTAGGTGTTGGGGTTAGCGAGCACTCAGGTGGGAGACACGGTCGTGAGGAGAGGTTTGACTCGATGCAATCAACTCGTTAAACTCAATCTGAGTCGCACTCGGATCACAGATCACGGTAACATCGCCACCATTTTCTTTATCCGACTGGCCTCAGTTCGGACGAACGATGAGCGTTATCCTTTTTATATTTTCTCTTCAGGTCTAAAGTTTCTGAAACACATGCGTCTCGCTCAAGTGAACCTGGACGGCACCGGCGTCACCCTGATGGGCATCGCCAGCCTCCTGTCCTTCACCAACATCAGCAGCATCCGGGCCAGCAACACCCGCGCCATCGCCCCCGACGACGTGTCCGACGAGGAGTGGGAAGCCCAGTGAAACGCCGCTCGGTTCACACGCGTCATCTCCTGAAAACACGCCGCTGCTGCCGCCGCCGCCGCCACCACCGTCAGAGACGACCTGGGAAACGGCAGAAAAACGGGAAAAACACTCCGTGGAATTGCACTGTTTCAACTGCGACTAGTGCCACTAATCTCTATCATCAATCATGCACGCAGAGTTGAAACCAAAAAAACCTAAAACGAGAGCCTTGCGTTTAACAATTAGGTCATTTATAACGTTTACAAATATAGAATCAACCAGTATTTACTCACATTAACTGCAGCCCGTTTTTTTTTTTTTTTTTTGTCTATTGAACAAAACAAACAAACCTTATAGCTTTAAAGCTTCATGCGCAGCCTTAAAGGTTGGAAATAACCACACTTAATTTTGGGAATGTAACGTATAACAGCATGTTTTTTTCCAAACTGTAAAGACTGATTTGTCTCGACGCTGAATGAGAATCTTAATAGATTGCAGATCTTGAAGATGTTTTATGTTTTTTTTTTGAAGGGATGTGAAGGCAGATTGTGTCTTCCAGTCATCATCCTTTTTTTTTTTCCTCCTCTAACATTGAAGTTTAATTTGTTTTCATTTCATTTCCAGCTGGTGAAACAGTTCGGTCCACCGTTCGTCTTGTTTTTTGTTAGTGTGAATATTTGATAGTTTTAGCACATGCAATAATAAACACTATTGCAAATCGACTGATGCCGGTTGCCGCTCGTTTTGTCGTCAACATTAATCACATTTCCATTCCAGTTTTACCCGATCACGATCTTGCGTGAACTGTAACGGGAGCAGATGTTTTCAAGTCAAGAAAAGTTCATATTTTGGATATTTTCAGTTTCAGTTTGTGTGGTGGCTGTAACATGAGATGGGATCTATGCAGCCACGAGGCTAAAAAAAAATCAAAATCAAAATCCAAAGCAACTTCTTACCACTTCTAGTTTTGTCGTCTTTGTTTACAGAGATGTAAAATAGTTTATTTTCCCTAAAAGCTTTTTTTTTGTTTGTTGTTGTTTTGATTTGTGGATATGGACACAAGAAAGTTTAAATTTAAATGAATAATAATAATAAAAAGTCTTCTCAATCTAAATGTGTTTTGCTGTTTTTATGTTCTGTTTATTGAGACAAACCTTTATTGCATTACATTGTTAAATAAGGCAGAACTGCTTTTACACGGAGAGAGAGAGAAAGAGAAAAAAAAAAAAAAAGTCAACTTTTAAATATCATAAAATATGACCTAAAAGCTGCTGCATACATGTTGGGATAAAACAGAACATTTTGGAAAAATAAAACTTTTCTATGACGACAGCACAATGGAATGCGTTCCAAAATGCACTGAGATGCTTTAAGGTGATTCAGCCAATCAGAGTGCAGCCTGAGGTGACGGGAGGAAGTGGGAGGGGTGGGTGTTGAGCACAGCGTAGCACTGTCAAACCGAGATGGAAATTACAGTACAGGTACAAGAGACGTGTCCAATGAAAGATGCATAAGAGATCGTTTCTGTTCTTTTTGGGGACGTTTTTTTTTTTTTTTTTTTTTTCTTTCTGTGACGCAACAAAACGTTGCTCCTTCCCATCGGGAGCTCGCAAAGGATGAAGGAGTGGCTCAGAGTGTGGCGATGCTTTTTAGATGTCATGCGCTTGCTTTTCGATCTTTGATTTCAAGTGCTCCTTGTACGCCAGGATGTCCCTGTTCCACTTTGTGATGGTTTGATTCTCACACACCCAGATCTCCTGAGCCACCTGAGGGAAGAAAACATCAACGTTATGTCTCACAAGACCGTTTCTGATCAAAAACCCAATCAATCCAGCGACTGTCGACACGTACCTGTTGAATTAGCCTGAAGTCGTGGCTAACTAGCATCATGCCGCCTTCGAACTCGTTGACAGCTTCTGCCAACGCGTCGATGGTCTCGATATCCAGGTGATTCGTGGGCTCGTCGAGGAACAACATGTGAGGGTTCTGCCAGGCCAGCCAGGCAAAACACACCCGGCACTTCTGACCGTCTGACAGGTTCCTGATCGGACTGACCTGAAAGACAAAGTTTCACATGAGCTGTAAGTTTACGGTCAAACGGAGGACATTTTGTACTTGAGCACATCTGGTAAACGTGTCATTCCCACCTGTTGTTTTCCTGTCAGACCATAGCGACCGATGATCTTCCTCATCTCCTCCTTTTCTTTGATCTCAGGGAAACACTTCATCATGTACTCGAGAGGAGACAAGTCCAGCTCCAGCTGCTCTGTCAGATGCTGCAACACACACACACACACTCAGTTTGTGGGCCACTTATATCACGGGTTCCCATTTAGATTGTCCTTCAAATACAGGTGACAGATGTTGCCTATTTTCCCAGAGACGTGTAGGCGACAACAATTTCAACCTTCACAGCTCAAACTATCCCAAGATTCATTGCACACAGGCGACGTTTATGATGTGAACTTGCACTTAAAGCTACGAAACATGACTAAAGTTGCGGGAGCAGCAATCGAGGAGACCGTTTTAATAATTAAACACTTAATCTGCAGTATGCAAACTTAGCATTGTTTTTTGTTTGTTTGTTTCTTGTAAAGGCAGAAAACAGGTGCTACTGTTGTTGCCTTGTAATGTTTGTCAACCAGCGCTGAAGGATTCAGCTTTTCTAACTGGGATATTTATTTTTTGCTGCACCGGCTGCTTCATAAACTTCTGTCCAGTCTCTGTGTTTTACCTGGTGATATCTGCCGATCTTGACGTGAGAATGTTTGCGAATCATGCCGTCAGTGGGTAGGAGCTACAAGAGAAGAATATCAAACATGAACACTCTCAAAAAAGGAAAACAATAATAAAATGCAGGTTGTTGCCAGACTCTTTAGAGCGACAATGTACCAACCTCTCCCATGAGCAGCTTCAGCAGCGTGGACTTCCCTGCTCCGTTGGGCCCCACCAGAGCCACTCGTGTGTCCAAGTCGATACCAAACTCCAGGTTTTTATAAATGTGCGGCTGCAGGAGACAAGAACCGATGAGTGAGGCTGAGAATTAAATACATGTTTCAGTTGAACTGCGCAATATTTACAATACTCACTGTGTTGTCACTGTACTTGAAGCTCACGTTCTGAACCATGATAACAGGAGGAGGAATCTTCCCACAGGGAGGAAAATAAAATGACAGAGTCTGTGGGAGACACAGGGAGGTATTAATATCATGTATGTGCCGCACCCAGTGATGGTAAAAGTCAGTGTTCAGCTGCAACACCAATACCAAACTGATTTTACAAAGTACCTTGTCATTCACAACTCGTTCAGTCAGGCCTGACGCCACCATCTTCTGCAGTGTCTTCTCTTTGCTCTGTGCCTGTCGTGCCAGTTTTGCAGAACCGTGACCAAACCTGGCTATGTAATTCTGGTGAGAAGATGCATACAGAACAATTATTACAAGTCCTGATCCCGTTAACGAGCATAATAAAGGTTTATATCAACATTAAAGCAGGTGAACACAAAAGAAAACGCTTAAGTTTTCACTTTTGCATCTGTCTTTTTTTTAATCCAAAAATAAACTGTATTGACTCTTTTACATCTTTATTATTTGTAGTGGAAATGTTCCACCACATGGTGTCCTCATTTTACCTTCATGTGTGCGATCTGGTCCTGTTCCCAGTTGAAACGCTTCATCTGGTTCTCTTCCAGCTCCTCTCTGGTCTTCACATACTGGTCGTAGTTACCCTTAAAGTAAAAATAGATTTGCTTGGTCACTGAACAGTCCGTGGCACAGACACATAATTAGTAACAGCCTACACCTCCGTTTCCTTATTTAGCCTGATGAGATCACAGGCGGACAGAGTTCATTCAAGATACTGCCTTCAAAGGGATGCTAACAGCTCCGTGTCCTTTGTGGCGCTGCTTAATTTTGCTTTAAGGCATCAGCAGCGGTTTCTGCCAACTCGTCTTACCGTGTAGTATTTCAGTTTCCTCTGATGTAGGTGGATGATGTTGGTGCAGACACCGTTGAGGAAATCTTGAGAGTGTGAGATGAGCACAAGGATTCGCTTAAACCTGAAAAGAACCATCAGGGTAATTAATCTCCATTACTATTGAAATATATTAATATATTCATGTACTGTTTGGACTGTTTAAGCATTATATAAAAGTGGAGTGTGGACTTACGATTTGAGCTCCTCTTCCAACCACACACAGGCATCCAGATCCAAGTGGTTAGTGGGCTCATCCAGCAACAGCATGAAGGGTTTGATGAACAAAGCTCTGTAGAAATAATGGATTCTCATTAAAGTTTAATTTTCAGAAAACTTTTTATGGTGAAACCTTGTGTATATAATTAATCTTTAGTTTCATTCTTTGTTCAAATATGAGCTGCTTTTACTTTAATGAACAAAAATCCACAGTTTCTCAGAGGAAACATTTTAATTTGGAGCAAAACATTCTGAACCAGATGAAGTTGGCACAAGCAGCAGCTATGCAGTAAGCACATTTCAGCTGCATTTGGCACAAAGTAACTTATTCACATTGTCAGAAAATGTTGTAACACTAAGCCCCTTGTCTTTACCTGGCCAGAGCAACACGCATCCTCCATCCTCCACTGAAGTCCTTCAGCTTCTTCTGCTGCATAGCAGTGCTGAAGCCCAAACCGTGGAGGATTCGTGAGGCTCTCATCTCTGCCTTGTCTGCATCCAGCTCCTCAAGACGCTCGTACAGCTCCATCAGTTTCTCACACTCGGCTGTGGAAGTGAAAGAGAATTTTAAAATATTTTTCTTTGTTGTACGTCTGTTCAAGTGAGCTAAACTCACATATACCAAATGTAACTCACAATCCTCATGAGCAAGTCTCTCTGCTTCCTTCTCAAGCATAATCCTCTGTTCATCAACCTCCATGACACACTGCAGAGCCGTCTTTTCGCTGGGGGCCATCTCCCGGGTCAAGTGGTAGATATCTATGTGCTCTGGAATGGGAATCTCACGATGTCCGATGGCTGACAACAGCATGGATTTCCCTGAAAGAGAAATGTAAATGTATTATTTAAATGTCATTTACAAATAAAGATCCTCCTGATTATCCTGTGCCAAGTGTAACCAGGTACCTGTGCCGTTAAGCCCAATAAGGCCGTAGCGTCTGCCTGAGTTGAGCTCCAGGCTGGTGTCTGCTAGCAGCTCCTGCCCGTGGAAAGTGAGCGACAGGCTGCTGATATGGACATCAGTGCTGTTGGGGTGAGAGGCCAGGACACCAGTCACAGCTCGCGCCTCCGTCTTACGCAGCTCGAATTCATCAAGCTCCTTGGTCAAATTGGCAATACCTGTTGAAATGAAGCGTTGTTAATGATTTTATCAAGTTTAGGAAACAGAACAATGGGCTCGAACCGAACCTGTAAAGGAAAATTTTCATCAAAAGATCAGACCTCATCTCACCATTGCTCTCTGCGCCGTTATGTTGGGTCTCCGGCTGTTCACTCTCCCCATTTACCTCATCGGTTTTCTTGGTACGCTGGCGGGCTTTGGCAGCCTCCTTCTTCTTTGCTGCCTTCTTCTTGGCTAAGTCGGATGGCATGGTTGTGCAAGACTGGTCAAGAGTTGAGAAATAAAGAAAGGGAGGGAGAGCACATATAGATTAACACCACCATTATATGATACTGACTGTAACGAAAGTCTTGGTCAAACATGATCAGAGTAGGATTCGGGATAAAATGACTAATCGCTGACTCAAAGTGACGTTTGGAAAGAAGGAAAAAAAAATAATCACCTGCCGGTTAAGTAACGTCATTGAACCGGTGTAACTTCAATTTAGATCTGATTACGTTGAAGATCGACCATTATTGTAAACAGAGGCCTCACCCGGCTTACAGTACATCATGTAGAGCCGTGGTGATAGTGGTGGTAAAGCTAACGCGTTTTAGTTCTTTTCAATACCACCTGCTCGCACGTTGGGCTCTTCACAGCAAAAAAAAGAACAGCCAACGTTAGCAGCTAACGGCTAGCTGATGCCGCTAACACAAACGGTTATTTTTGTCACTTTAGTAGGATTAGCGGATAAAAATACTCACACTGAGTTCGAGCCAGAGTGTCACACATTAAATGTAAATCATATCATTTTTGACAGACTCCCCCTGTTGACTGCGTTAGCCCTCGAAGCTAAAGCTAACAACGGCAGCTCACTACAATTAACAGGCCTGAGCGGCTAAAGCTAACTTGACGCAAGGCCCCGCGAGCTACGACAGACTCGGGCAGGCGGCTCATTCGGCGGGTAATTAATATTTTTCGAGCCGGTGTTTCTTCCTACGGTAACCGGAGTATATTATCTGTTTAAGTTGCGGTTGTCAGACGCCGTTAATTTGTCTCTTACCTGGGTAATGTGTTACTGGTCTCCGGGAGCACACCGACGTCTCGTGTTCACTTTTCGCCGGGTGGATGTAACCGCTCGCCAAAAACCGCCAGACCATATATGGTAAAGAAGGGCGGTCAGAACGCACGAGCCCTCCCCTTCGCGTGGGACTGCAGTAAAAATGTCCGTTTAGTTCCACATTAGTTCAAGATGTAACTCAACGGGGAAATAGTTATGATTGGCTCGGATTAAATATATTATCAGATAAAAGGCCTGGGATTGATTTTAAAAAGTTATAAGTTATAGTTATAGTTTCTAACAACATGCAACATTTTATTCGATATGATAGTATAATCATATATTAATTGGTGTATAAATAATAATAATAATCTATCTATCTGTCTATCTATTGATCGAATGATATTTTGTGGGTCATTTTTTTTTATTATTTTCTTTGCATCTGGCCATAGAAAATAATGAAAGAAATCCCTCAATAACATTTATTCCTAAAAACTAAAAATGAATCAATTCGAGAAAACTAACATCTGTAATCAATCAAAATTATTGCCTGTCAGTCCAATAATCAATTACCTAATGATCTTGGTCACAGGTAACTTAAAGCGCTTTACAAAAGATAAAACAACTCTAAAAACATACAGCACGAAAACAAGTACATGAACAAAGATACATTTGTATAGATAAATATGAAGATAGATTTGTATTGTATAGAAGTTCATTTTTATTATTTTGTGCCTTTTTTGTTTCTCCTTTTTCATTTCTATTCTATTCTATTCTATTAAAAGAAAGGGAAGTAAAGCATAAAAACAAGAAATTAATAAAATAATTTAAAAAAGTGTCACTACACTACAGGGTATTAGATAGATAGATAGATAGATAGATAGATAGATAGATAGATAGATAGATAGATAGATAGATAGATAGATAGATAGATAGATAGATAGATAGATAGATAGATAGATAGATAGATAGATAGATAGATAGATAGATAGATAGAGACAGAATCAATATGTTTTTAGTTATAACCTGAAGGTTGAAAAGGTTTGGTCCTCCCAGTGTTTATATTTTGACCTGGACACTTTGTGTGAGGTTCACTAGGTCCAACACCCTCATGAGGAAACACTGTGAGAGACTTACACATGAATTATCACCACACAGGCTCGTTTAAATGTTATATTTAGTGTGTGTTGTTGTTGTTGTGGTAGGTTGTTATATGAGTAGTCGAGCTGTGTGGAGTCAGAGGTGATGATGCTGCAGCAGGAGGAGGCTCAGAGATGATGATGATGATGATGATGAGGGTGAAAACGACGTGACGGGGGGACGTTATTTCTACTCTGTGCATGTGGCACTCACAGTTTTCTCTCTCTCTCTCTCTCTCTCTCTGTGTTGAGGAAGTAATAAGAAACTGAAGGAAATGGAGGACATGTATGCGGCTGGGCTCGGTTGTTTTTTACCTGCATCGACGAGGGAAAGCGGGATCATGTCGGTGTCGTTGTCAGTGCAGACGGATCGAGAAGCTACATATCTGCATTAAAAACAACGGACAGCGATGCTAGCATGCTAGCTAGCTAGCTTGCTCTTTGATGTCTGTCTCTCCGACACACGTAACCTTACTGTACGGTTTGTGTTCCTAATATCAAACCAGGCGATAAAAAAAACTCAAATATAACTCTTCTCACTTCTTACCTTCCTTTTATATCTATCTAACTAACTAGTTAGATAAATGTAAACTCTAATCGTTAACCTTACATGGTGATATTTATCGCTACCTTAGCTAACTTTAGAAGTAGCTATTAGCTTAACGCTAATTAAAAAAACGTTAAGCTAATTAACGGTATTAGCATTAGCTAACACGGTAATTTATATCCATAATTTAATTAACACTTACTTAAATAACTAGCTCGTCTTGTTAGGTAACAAGAAAAAAAATAGCATTAAGTGTTTAATGGTGTTAAATATGTGTAGGTAATACTTTATTATTATTATTATTATTATATAAAAAGGGACAAACACGTTTAACTTCCGGTTTCTTGGGAAAATGAGGCTAAAACTCAAACAAACTTAATTTACCTCTAATCTTTAATAAAAAACTTGATAACGACTGTCTCACTGGATGGGATTGAAAACGGAGACAGAATGAGATATTTAAGAGGATTTTGTGTCAAGTACAAAAAAAATCTCTTTATCCTTATTGAAGTTTAATTCAGATTAAAATGAGGGGAAGTTGACACATCCTCAAATATTCTCTGAATCTTCCTCTGTGCTGTTCACTGTTGGTAGTTTTATAAAGGAGACATTTTTTCCAGACCAGCCTCATTAAGTGTAGCTCATAACTGCACAGATATGCGTCTCTCCTCGTTTTTGGCCCTGTTCAGGCCTGCTTTACCCCTTATCCTGGGGCTGTCTCTGGGATGCAGCCTCAGTCTTTTAATGGTGTCCTGGACTCAAGGAGACACTGAAGACTCCTGTAGAGATGAACTGGGTAAAGGGAGGATGTTTCCAGGCAGAGGAGAAAGCCACAGAGTGTCGAGGGACGGAGCCGGAGATGAAGATTTCCAGCCTCGGATAGTTCCTTATCACAAAGACCCCAACAAACCTCACAAGAAGGTCCTGAGGTGAGTTAAAGAAGTCATGTTTATGTCTCTGTCTCCAGGTGAAACGTGACTCGAAACTCGAAAAACCACAGGAATCTGAAAGAGGAGACTCAATTTTAATCCACTAATGCAAGATTTTGTCATCTTTCTTTTGCTTCAGTTGAATTTCTGCAGCTGATTTATTAGAGGGGAAAAAGAGCAGTAGCACTATTTGTTCTTTTAATAGTTTTACAACCTCATAAAAATGAGTCACGGTCTGTTTCATAGAAATGTGTCCAACCTACTAAGATCATGGAAACAGACTAATGATCGACCCAAACGTTTTTAAAAGACATCACGTGTCATCTGTGGTGGTCATTGAATTCATCCTCTTAAGGATGCAGCCTCTAAATGCCTCAATACCCATGAGCCTTTCCTACTTTTGTTTATGCAAAACACTTCATTGTTGCAGTTTGAAACAAATTCTGTTGCCAAAGTTTCAGATTTCTTCCTAAATTGACCCAAAATCTGAAAATGATTTAATCTTGGTAAGTTTTTGTGCTGAATTGGACGCTGGGAGTTGTGTTTAACTTCTCTTCATCCATTTTAAACACAGAGTTTGTTGGTTACGTTGATGTTTATCTGTTACACTGATGACTCAACAGGAAGATGTTTCATTACCCTTTCAGTTGGACCACACCTAATCTTTCTTATATTTTAATTTCCGTATATTTCTTTTTTCTTCAGAACTCGTTACATCCACACTGAGCTGGGAATCAGAGAGCGTCTGCTGGTTGGCGTTCTGACGTCTCGCGCCACCCTGAACACGCTCGCCGTGGCTGTAAACCGTACGGTCGCCCACCACTTCCATCGCACCTTCTTCTTCACGGGTTTACGCAGCCCCAAGGTGCCTCACGGCATGACCGTGGTCGCCCATGGCGACGACCGCCCCGTGTGGCTGATGTACGAGACGGTGCGTCACCTCCACCAGCACTACGGCTCCGACTACGACTGGTTCCTGTTGGCGCAGGACGACACGTACATGCAGGCAGATCGTCTGTCGGAGCTGGTGGGTCACCTGAGCGCGGGTCAGGACCTGTACATGGGTCGGGCCGAGGAGTTCATCGGCGGGGAGGAGAAGGCGCGTTACTGCCACGGGGCTACGGCTACCTACTGTCTCGCAGCCTGTTGGCCCGTCTGCAGCCGCACCTCGACACTTGTCGTAACGATATCCTCAGCGTGAGGCCTGATGAGTGGTTGGGACGCTGCATTATTGACTACCTGGGTCTCAGTTGTGTGGAGGTGCATCAGGTAAACACACACAGATAATCATCATTAGTTTAATGCGATTCTGATCAGGGACGGGCTATAACTTGTCAACTGTAATATACTGGTGGAAAGAATCATTACTCCCCCCAAGATTAATGAGAAAGTGTAGTTGATGACTCATTTGTCTCTCAAAGTTTATCCCAAAATTTAATCTGGAACATGTTTGAACAAAAAATAACGTTGAAAGAAATTGAGAAAGGAAAAAAACATAATAAGTTTGCAAAAAAAAAAAAAAGTACTTTTAAAGAGTGGAAACACTTTTAACATTACGCCATATCATGTTCCACCGTCTCAACCAAAAAACACAAAACTGAGCGTGAGGAAAGTGTGAAGATGTGTGAGGAGACGGAGATACGGAGACGACAAGAAAATTTCTACTTGGCTAAAAAAAAAAAAAAAATTGCCAGCACATTTTCTGGTCAGACGCGTTACTTAAGATAAGACAAACAAAGTAAACGATGAAGCAATTGCCACTGTTTGTGTCGGTATGAAGAAACACAGTGTGTATCTCAAATTCAGCATCATATGATATATCTACTTTTTGCAACAAGTGCTGGTGTTTGGACTTTTACTGGAATTTAAACTTTATATTCATATTCTCATTTGTTTTTACATAATCTGTATGGTTTTGTAGCCTTTTTTATAGTAGGGGAAGTTTTATTTTTAGATCAGTTTTTGTGTTTGTGAGACTGTGCAGCTGCTGTGGTGAATGGTATTTTTATCATTATGATATAATTATAAGTAAACATCGCCCATCCCTAGTGTTGATAGTTTTATGAGCAGATTATGTATTTTAACGCTGCAACGTTACGATGTCTTGCAGGAAATGACCTACCGCTACTTTGAACTGGGGAAAAACGCCGACCCGGAGCGTGAAGACAGCGCTCAGTTTAAAAACGCCTTCACCGTCCACCCGGTGTCGGAGCCTAATCTCATGTACCGCCTACACAAACGCTTCAGCCAGATCGAGCTGGAGTGGACGTACCTACAGATCCAACAGCTGCAGGTTAGTAACACTCAGCCAGAGCAGTTTCTCATTTATTAACAGTTTATCTGTTGGGATCGAATCCAGCGAGCTGCTGAAGCTATGAGCTCTGTGTTTAAAGTGTCCTCCTCTGCACCACACCCACGTTTTGTTTTCAACACTGAAATTCTTGTGAATATTTATACTTGTCACAAAGCCAAGACGAAGTTATGGGTGTTTTCGCTGGGACATGAAATTTTCTCATCGTGGAAGGTGAAGTCAGTGCAAATGATAGTTAATTAAGGTTGTTTTGACGTGACTTAAACACACCTCACACCGCAAGTGATCAGATGTGTCGTTAAAGCTCGTGTTTACACGTGTAGACAAGATTTGATGATACCTTTTGGGTTTTTTATTTGTACCTCAGATGCAGATCAACAACCTGAGTGACCTGACACCGGAGGGTAAAGCCGGAGTCACGTGGCCGATAGGAATCAACCCTCCCTTCAAACCCAGAACCCGTTTCGAGGTCATAAACTGGGAGTATTTCACAGAGGAGCACATTTATTCCTGCGTCGACAGTTCGCCGAAGTGCGAGATGAAAGGAGCGGACCGCGCCGACGTGAACGCGGTTCTGGAGATCGCGGTGGAGCGTCTGAACGAACGCTACCAGCCTCAGCTGCGTTTCCGTAAACGCCGTCTGCTCAACGGGTACCGGCGCTTCGACCCGACGCGTGGTATGGAGTACATGTTGGATCTGGCGCTGGAGGCTTTCACACAGAAAGGACACAGTCAGGTGATCGTGAAACGGGTGAATCTGCTGCGACCGCTCAGTGCCGTCGAGATCATCCCCATGCCGTATGTGACGGAGGCGACGCGGGTGCAGGTCATCCTGCCCGTCACGGCCCAGGACCAGGACTACGTCAGTAACTTCCTGGACATGTACGTCATGAACACGTTGGACACGCACGATAACGTCTTACTCACGTTTCTGTTCATTTACGACCCGTTCGACGCTCAGAGAGTGAGTCAGACCGACGTGTTCGCCGGCATCAAGGCGATGATCGGCGAGGTGGAGAAACGCTACGGGGACGTGAAGATCCCGTGGATCAGCGTGAAGACGGAGGTGCCGTCGCAGGTCAAGCTGATGGACATCATCTCTAAGAAACATCCGGTGGACACGTTGTTTTTCTTGTCCAGCGTGTGGACGGAAGTCAACGCCGACTTCCTGAACCGCTGCAGGATGAACGCCATCAGCAACTGGCAGGTTTTCTTCCCCATCCACTTCCAGGAGTACAGCCCCGCCGTGGTGTACCGCGACCAGCAGCCGTCCGCCGCCTCCTCTTTCGCCTCGGAGTCGCTGCGAGACGGACACTTTGACCGCCACGTCTTCGACGAGGCCTGCTTCTACAACGCCGACTACATGACGGCGCGGACCAAGATGGCCGCCGACATCTTAGACAACGAGGAGCTGCTGGAGAGCATGGACGTGTACGACATATTTGTCCGCTACTCTGGTTTACACGTGTTCAGAGCGGTGGAGCCGGCGCTCATCCAGAAATACGTACGGCGAACGTGTAACCCGCGTTTCAGCGAGGACATCTACCACCGCTGCGTCCTCAGTAACCTGGAGGGGCTCGGCTCGCGCTCGCATCTCGCCATGGCGCTTTTTGAACAAGAGCAGGCCAACAGCACCTAGACGCCACGTCGGTACGAACCGCCTGGAACTAAAAGACGCTCGCACAGAATAATGTGAATCGAAACGCAACAATTTTCGGATCCGTACACTGAAAATCTCTCCCAGAAAGATGCGAAGATCAGCTGGAAAAACTCGGCCTGAATCATTAAGGTGTCTTCTCTTCTCTCACAGCTCCATGAACTCGACCTGAGAGACGATATTTATACTCCATTACGATTATGAACTTGTCTTGAAATATTAAATGAACAAAAGCCTTCATTGTTAATAGTTGATTGAGGGAAAAAGGAAAAAAAAAAAGAAAAAACTTGAGCCATAAGTCTTCCTTTGTGAGGATATTTAAAATAATACTGGAACAAGCTGAAGCCGGTGGCTGCCTTTTGTTTAAGATGTTTTTGTTTTGTTTTGTTTTTTTAAAAAAGAAGTATTAAAGAGTGATATTTCTGCTGTGAGTTGTTCATTCATTCATATATTTCCTCCCAGAGCTAAATGTTAAACATATATAACGTCAGAATGAGAATAATTCCTCCTGTAGTCTCCGTTTGCTTTTACTGCAGCGCCTGGAGGCAGTGAACAGTTTGTTCCAAAGCTGCTCGCCCGCCGCCCCGCCTCATCTCCTCACATGAAGTCAGTGCTCCTCCACCCCTGCCCGGGCCTCCCTGGGTTTTTTGGCTTTTATTCTGTACACATGTGTCTTCAGGGAGAAGACGTGAACCCAGTGCCCAGAGGGAGGGAGTGTGTTTTACCTAGAGCCAAGGTCTGCAGCGGTGTGGTGTGGTGCGGGTGGTTAACCTTCACAGCGAGATGGTTGAAGGAGCTGAATGGCTCACTTCACACACACAGCCTCCTCCTCCCTGAAGGGGTGAGACGATTGCCCCCTCCTCCTCCTCTTCACCCTCCAAACTTCTCCATGTGAGCGGTTTGTCGGTGGAGGAGAACAGCGCAGCAGCGAGAAGTGAAAGAGCCTCTTTTTTATGAAGGCGACTGCAGTCGCTGCAATTCACAGTGGAAAAGGGGCCTCCACCTGCTTCCTTGTGGTGAAGTCAGTGAACAATAAAATGCCTGTGTGTGTGTGTGTGTGTGTGTGTGTGTGTGTGTGTGTGTCTGTCTGACAAACGCCCCCGCTCAGGCAGGATTTAACCCACAAAATGAGTCGAAAAATTCAGAAATCAGCACTTGTGCTGATGCAGAGTGAGACTTTTTAAAGCAGCGTAATGTTGCAGACTGCGCAATTATTAGCATAATTGGATATTGCAGTTTTTTTTTAAAGCTACGCTGAAACACTGTTCAAATCAGTTTGAAACTCCACATAAGTTGAACTCTCGGGAGCCTGATCATGTCTTCGGTAATAAGTTAAACTGAACTGTGACTTAGTTAAAGTCGGTGTCTGGAAATAATGACGAGAGCTGGTGAATATAAGGAAAAAGGGAATGGCGATTTTCTTTGGATTTATGACTCATTAGTGAAAAATAATGATGTTTTAACATGTTTCACTACAAAAATATGTCTTTGGTAATAATTTAAACTACACTGTCACTTGGTTAAAGTTAATTAGTGTCTGGAAATATAAGTAAAGACAAAATAATGATGTTAGTGAAAAAAATGTATAATGTATTAAAGAATAATGGTAGTTTTAACATAAAACTACACAATATGTTTTAAGTGATAACTCAGTTAAAGTCAATCAGTCGATCAAAAAAAGACAAAATAATGACGAGATTTAGTCGAGCTGGTGAATATATGTGGAAAAAGCATCAGAGAAGAACATTGTTTTAGTATTTATGAGTCAACTGTGAAGAATAATGGTGGTTTTAACATTAAACTACAAAAATCTGTCTGAGGTGATATCTTAAACTAAACTAGGTCTGAGTAAAAGTGTCTGAAAACACAAGTAAAGACAAAGTAATGACAAGATTTTACTGACTAAAAAAAAAAAATAAAGTGTCGTAAGTAAGTTTGTCCTTCGTTTTTATCTGTTTGTCTGTGAAAAATGGTGGGAGTTTAAACAATAAAACAAAAAAATATGAACAAAAGCTGAAATTGGGAGAAATTCGTCCACAAACGTGATTATTTTTGAAGGTGTTTGATATAAAGTTATAGATTTTTGTGTCTCGTTTAATACGACAAGTTAAATATATTTACCTTATTACTGATTCTTATAATTTATGTTTCCACCTCTGATTTTTGTTTGTTTTATCCTCAAACAATTAAATCAAACTCAACGTTTTTTCCGTCTCAGCGTTTCTCTGAGGTTCAATACGACACATTAAAATGCAAATTGTTGCAGCAAAAATCACGTCGCCGCAGATCAAAGAGTAAAGTTGACACGTTAAAAACATAAAAAAAAAAAACAAATGTGACAAAAAATAAAATAAAGACACTTCAGATGTCGTGGCATTTACAAACTTTGGCAAGCGCTTCTTTATTTACATCCAGGCTGTCTCCAAAATGTCACAGCTGTTTTCCCTTTTTCTTCTCTTCTTTTTTTTTCTTTTCTTTTCTTTTGTTTTGTTTTGTGTGTGTGTTTTTGTGTAGAATGTAATCACCAAACAAGAGTTTCTTGCTCTTTACAGATATACAGTATTTATGTATATACTCTAACCCTTCCTGTCGGTGACTCCTCTGACAACAGTGTAAACAGAGAGAAAGAGCTGACTTCCTGCTCTTTAGGGGGAAAAAACACAACATGCATGGGGAAAGAGGGAGGAAGAAGAAGAAGAGGAAGAGGAAGAGGAGGAAATAAAGGAGGACAGACATGTCAACGGTGCCAGGGTTTCGCTAACAGGAGACACAGTAGTCTGTTAACAATTTGTCAGATGCTTCTAGTGCTTTTTTTTTTTTTTTAATCCAACCAGGAGCTGCAGCTTCTAGTTTCCTCCACAAGAGGGTGATAGTGATTCAGTGACAACAATGTGAAATGCCCCCGGGCCACACAAAGAAAAAAAAAAAATACAACAAAACAACAAAAACATAAAAAATATAATAAAATAAAACTCATCACTCTGGGTCAGACACAGGACTGAGATAGATAGATACTAACCATGACTACTGTTTCTCCTCTAATGAGTGCAGTTAATATAACTTAGTCCTAGTAAACAAAAAAAAAACAAACACAGTTCAGAAAAAAAACAAAACAAAATAATAGTAATGATAAAAATAAAAAAATAAAAAATAAATCACACCTACAGTTAGTTAGTTGCTGGTAGGGCATTTGTCATTTTTGGCAAAAAAGTTTTTCCAGAAGGCATTTTTCTTTTTTCTTTTTATATATATTTACACAAAACTGAACCGCCTCAGTCGGATGGATTAGTCAACGTCCATGGAGCATGCATAGGTCATCGTGAAATCATCCAATCACTTTTCATGTATTTGGGATTATTGTTATTATTAAAATAAAGAGACAGAGGAGGAGGAGGAGGAGGAGGAGGATGAAGGGGTCCCGACAAAATAAAATAAAATAAAATAAAATAAAATAAAAGTAACAGCACAGTGCAAAGAGTTTCCAGCTGAGAAAAATAAACAAACAAACAAAAATCCTCCATCTGACATTACAACATATACAAACACATCAAGTGTCATTTTAAAAATAACAATAATAATAATTAAAAAAATGAGATTGGTGCAGATTATTTTATATTTTATGTGTAACAGCTACTGAGATCCAAAGTGAGGGGAGGTCTCTCTCTCTCTCTCTCTCTTTTCTTTTCTTTTCTTTTTTTTCTCTCTTTGCTCCCACGATAAAGATACGAGATGAACCTAAAATAAACCAACCCCGGCCCCGAGATAGTCCGCCGGAGGAACGCTAACATTCCTGCTCTACTAATTCAAAACTCATGGAGCTCCCACAATGCACCACGTTAACCGTTAACTCACCCCACCCACCCCTCGTTTTTTTTTTTTTTTTACCCCAAATCCCACCCACCCACCCACCCCCACCTCCTCAAAAAAAAAAAAAAAAAACTTCAAAAAAAACAAACACACACAAATAGCAAATAGTCTGTCGTATACTGTACAGTTGGCCCTCTGAGAGGAAAAAAACCACAACATATTTACATTCACATCTCTAGAAAATAAAAACAAACTTCGTTTTTTTTTTTTCTTCATGTAACATTAAAAAAAATGTAGAAATGGACAAAGTTTCCCCTCAAAAAAACTCAGGCTTAAGTGTTTATTGCAACAACTTTTCAGTTTTTTTTTTTTTTTTTTTTTTAGTTCATTTGAGACCAAATTATCTATGAAGGGAAGTATTGGTTTTGTTTCGTTTCTTTATTAAACCCAGATTAGGATTATTTTTGTCCATTTCTGTTTCAGTGATCATGTTCTCTTCTTCTTGTTGCAACCTTTGGTAAAACCTTTTTAAAATAACACGAGGAAGAGGCAGTGAGTCTCAACGTCTACACACATATTTGTCACTTTGCAATGATTAAAAGGGAAGAAAAGCTTTTATCATTATTATTATTATTATTATTATTATTATTATGATCGGTACTCGTCTCCTTCATTAAAACACTATCATGTTTACGTGATAATACTTCACTTCAGTTCAAGTCACTAATACTGTTCGTAAGGAATCTCTGTAAAAAATAAGAACAAGAACAAATCGTTTTTTGTTTTTTGTTTTTTTTTTGATTTTTACTGGCAAAAAAAAAAAAAAAAAGTAAAAGTGAAGAGACACGTTGGCGTTTGTCCCATTCATCCACTCGAAGCCGAGAGTGAATGAAATCCACACCTCAGGTTTAAAGATAGCTCTGATCCCCCCACGTGTCGCGCTGTAATCTCGACTTCTGCTGGTGTAATTATTCATCAGTCTTTCAGAAAAAAAAACAAACAAAAAAACAAATAAACAAAAACAAAAACAAAAACTAAAATCGCTCTAAAATCGAAAACATCACACTTACACTCAGTCAGTCTCACTTCCACAATCACACCTCCCCAAAAAAAAAAAAAAAAACATCAAAATGAAAATAAAATAAGAGAAGCAAAGACGTGAAAATCCAGATCTGACGTGAGGATCTGGACCGTGACGTTTCTGTCGGACGCAGCAGCAACGAACGTTTTGAGATGAAAATCCAGACGTTTGTCAGTTTGTTTCCACGTAGAAGAAGAAGAAGAAGACGACGGAGGAGGAGGAGGAGCAAGAAGACGAAGAAGAGGAGGAGGGTGTATGTGCTAGTGACGTATTTACAAAGCTGATGAAGAGGGGATGAAGTGAGTCCGAGGATGTTTTGTTTTGTTTTGTTCGTAGATTCGATGTCTTCACAAAATGTGCGTCGAGATTCCGGCTTCCGTACGTTGGACATCGCTGCTGTCTCCGTGAAAAAAACCCTCCTCGCTTTCATCTTCGTTACGTATCCTAAACTCAAAAAGCTGTTACTGACTGACTTTTTTCTTTTTCTTTTTTTTTTTTAAGAGGTATTAGGTTTCAGCAGACTACAGCGATGGCCTCACACACACACACACACACACACCTCTAAACAAACACACTTTTCAAACACACACACAAACGGCTCTGAAATCAGATGCAGAGGTTTCGTTTCAGGAGGGGCCTCGTCTCTCTCTTTTTTTTTAGGTGTTACGAACAGCTAAGGCCTGTTCCAGCTCCTGTCTCCTCTGCTGAATCTGTCAGAGACAAAACAAAAGAAAAGAAAACATGAATTTAAATCTCCCGGAGCGTCCAGAGGTAAAGAAACGGCAGCGACAAACACACAGAGGTGATGTTTCCTCACCTTGCAGTAGAAATAACGGCTGACGGCCTCCTGGGACCAGGGCTCGTGGTAAAACGCCGCCCTCCGCTCCTCTTCAGGGTTCCCCACCACGTCTGTCATTAACTACACCGACAAAACATCAGCGTCATTGATAATTATAATAATATTAATAATAATAATAAGCACAACAAGATGTATAATGTGGTTTATGTTTGAAGTAAAGCAGCAGCAGCATTGTGTTGTTTCAGAGCAGTGACAGCATCTTTCTCAATAGAAATAAATGGATCCAACCTTCAGGTCTCGGCTCTGGGATTTGAGCCAGTCCTGGATGTAGCCCTTGGGATCTCTGGAGAAACTGAGCATGAAGTCCCTCTGGATCTTAAGCTGGTTGATGGACTCGATGGTCTCATGGATCTGAAAGCGGAACAGATAGAGAAGGAGGAAAAACAGAAAATAGATCTGAGTGATTCTTTTTAACACATAAAAAAGACAAATACAGCTGCTTATGTACAGAAAAAATGTTGTATTAGAGCTAAAAAAGATGTTTTTTTTATTTATGTTGAGAATAAATGTACTTTCACAAGATCCCTTATCAATGATTCAATCTGCAAAACAGCAACTAAAACCATCAATACAACCATAAGATTAATCAGTTTGATCCATTGTCTCATAAAACTGGTTTGATTTTAATCTTAAAATATTGAGTTTATTCGTTAAACTCTTGCTCCTCTGAGTTTTTTTTCTCTCTCTCACGCCTGGTCCCAATACTCCATCATATTTCTCTGTAATCAGAAATACTTTATTGATCCCCGGGGGGAAATTTAGTTCGTCACAACTGCTGCAGCCAAAGAGTAGGAAGACATAATACGCAGACTCAGAGGGTTGTAGTTGATAAGAAAAAACAAAATCAACTGGGACTGAGTCTGTATCGACTATAAAACCCTTAAACACAAACAGTTAACACACGATTCCTCCGAGAGTCTCGTAACTTTTCAATACATCGATATATTTGCAACTTACATCTGAGAAATGTTTTCATTTTTTCATCGAATTTAACAGTTGTTCTCAAAAAAGTGTTGGGTGAATCAGTCATGAAAGAGTGTGTCACAGAAACAAGTACATTTATATTTATTTCTGAACCACGTTTCCTTCCTGCTCAACTACAACAACAGAAAAAAACTCATCAGTGGCTGAAAAGTTCAAATGTTTCAAGGTCAAACATTATTAGCTCCCACATTTAAATAAAAACAGGGTGTGATTTCCATTATGAGCGAACCGCTGCAATAAAATAACACTTCCTGTTAGATAAATAGATAGATATTTACTTATATATATTAATGTAATAAAAACTGACGTTTCAACGAGGCGCCACGTTTATCAGCTTCATCTGTCTATGAAATCGACACCGCTGATCTCACCTTGTTGTCGAGCGAAGCGATTTCCTGCTGGTTGGCGGTGGAGAGGAGGAAGCTGCTCATCTGGCTCTTCAGGGGGTCCTCCACCTCCACGTCGATGTCGTAGCACGCCGTCTTCTTCTGGTCGTTCGGGTCCACGCTGAAATGAGAAGAGGCAACTTCAGGCTTTTACTTATTTTCCTTTCTTTTCTCGTCATACGGTGTAATTCAGTAGCGAATTACAAACACTAATTAGGTTTTGATGCCACCACAGACTGTTTATGACGTCGAGTGGTTTATTTAAAATGCTCGTTTTTTTTTATTTGCGGTAATAAAGTTAATTTAAAAAAAATATTAAAAAGAGGAGAAAAAAGTCTTGAGGTCACGCTAAAAAAACAATATTCCAGGGTTTAACATTTACAAGCTTTTGAATTAAACAATACAGGGATTAAAAAAAAAACATCATGAATACGACATGAAATGTCAGAGGAGTCAGAGGAGGGAACACGTACGAGCAAGAATGCTCTTTAAATAAAGAGCCTCAATATGTTTTTATCTCCTGGTTTTAATACAATGAAATAAAAAGGTGAAATTTACCTGATGACATGGTTGATGACGATGGGGTCGGGGGGCAGGAGGAGGTTGGTGAGACGTTGAGGGATCTCAGAAAACTTCAGCCGAGGGCAATCAAAAATCTGTAGAGAAAGTGAGAAAGTTCAGTCTTACTTTTTATTTTTTGGGGCATTTTTTTTTGCCTTTAATTACAGAAACGGTGTAGAGAGATAGGAAACAGGGAGGACAGTGGAGGAAAGACACGCAGGAAAGTTCAACTTGGTCAGGATTCGAACCAGTTAATACCATAATCATTCAGTTATCCAGGCTCCTAAGTCCAGTCTTACTTGATGCTAATATTTATGCAGCTACAGTGCAATCTGCAGAGTCCTTTACCTGTTGGAAGTACTTGTCACAGTTGATGTACTCCTTGTCATGGGAGTCCTGCAGCTTGTTGGTCTTGACGTACTGCCAGAGGGCCTGGATGATGCAGGAGCGAGTCTGAGTGTGAATGCCAAGCAGGCGAGCCAGGCGAGGGTCCAGTTTAAACTGGGGAGGCTGTTGAGACATAATCACATTACAACTGTTTTTTTTTTCTACATCCATCCAGTCTGGCGTCTTTATCGCACTTGAAACCGGAGCCGTAATCTCAGGCTATCAGTTTGACGTGAGGTCTGCAGGTTGTCACCGCAACAGCTGATTTCATTGCATGGATCTATTTCTGGTTGTGGTTGTTTGTTTTTTTTCCTTGGCGCCCTCACCTGGTAGTCCAGCATCAGCAGCAGGGTGCAGCGCACGCTCACGTCGCCCGGCCTCTTCACCTGGAAGCCGTCCGTCTCCTGGGTGGTGGGCGTGCGGTGCCACTGAATAACAGCCAAAAAAAACAAAACAACACGATTTGACCAGGAACCTCAAACTGAGACGAATAATTATTCTGTGTCTCACACTTCATTATCTGTTTGCTTCACACTTAATTAATCAGAGTGTGTTTTATTAAATCTCGTTTTAAACGCCCTGAAAACATGTTTTCTCAATCAGCTGCTTATGACGAGCGTTGGAAACAAAAACATGCTGTTTTCTCTTCTGTTAGTTTACGAGAAATTTCCCTGCTGTCAGTGTTTTGTCCTCGTTTGTCTTTGTGGTTTGAAGGGGCAAGGTTGGTAACAGATGATGTCACACCTTCCCTCAACCAATCAGAGGTTGACGACATTCGGATCAAACTATGACGACAGTTGTTTGCTGCTACAAAGAACTACTAAATGGATTCGCATACAGTTTTGTACCGACATTCATAGTCTCCTTGGCAGTTAATCTTACTGACATTCATTGTCCCCCTGGGAAATATGCTCCCGATACACGTGGTCAACCTGAGGATGAATCAAACCGACATTCACAATCCTACTGGTCCTATTCATAGTCTCCTTGGGGATGAACCCTAATGACATTCATAGTCCTATCAGTATTCATAGTCCTCCTGGGGATGAATCTTACCAATATTCATCGTCTCCACAGGTTTGCATCCTTGCAACTTTCATAAACTCCCTGAGGATGAACCTTACTATGTTCATAGTCCCACCAGAGTTATACATTGTCCCCCTGAGGATGAATCCTAATGACATTCATAGTCCTACCAACATTCATGGCCTACAGAGATGAATCCTACCAACATTCATATTCTCTTTTAGGATGTATACTTGCGATTTTTATACTCCCCCTGAGGACTAACCCTTCCCACATTCATAGTCCTCCTGGGGATAAACCCTACCAACTTTCATAACCCTGACATTCATAGTCCTACCAACATTCATAGTCTCCTTAGGGACGTGTCCTTGCAACTTTCATACTCTCCCTGGGGATGAACCCTGCGGACAAACATAGTCCAGTCAGTCCTGTTCATAGTTCCCCTGGGTGTGGATCCTACCAATTTGTATAGTCCTCCAGTAGGAATCCTACAGACTTTGACAATCCTACTAGTCCTGTTTATTGTTTCTCTGGGGGTGTATCCTACCAGTGAAGACGAATCCAAAAGACATTAACAGTCCTACCAATATTCAGTCTCTTTGGGGATGAATTCTACAAATATTCATAGTCTCCTTGGGATGAATGATGTATCCCCATGACTTTCATGCTTCCTGAGAATGAACCCTACTCACATTCAAAGTTCGACCAACATTCATGGATGAATCGTACCAATATTCATTGTCTCTTTGAGGATGAACCCTACTGTCGACCAGTAGTTGTAGTTTTCCAATGGATATAGCCTACAAACTTTCATGGTCCCTCTAAGAACAAATCCTAATGATATTCATAGCCATAGTACCAACATTCAGTGTTCTTGGGGATAAATCCTATCAAAATTTCCTTCAAGGATGAATCCTACTGTTTTTAATAATGCTTTGCACTTATCCTCTAAAGCCTCAGTTGTAATTTTGATTGAAACGTCTGGATTACGACTCTGTAGATTGCCATGGATTTATATTCTCCTGAGGATGAACTGCAACGTTTTTGGTGAATGTTTTGTGCCACCACCAGTATAAGTTTGTGATCATCTATAACTCATCAATAACTGTTGAATAACATGTTAGCATTAAACTCAGAGCTGCACTTGACTTGGCAAAGCTGCAAGCCTAATGTTCTGGAAGAAAAACCTACAATTTTCAAAGGTTTTGAGGGAAGATGATTCAATAAATATACAATGTATATTTATTGTATAACCTGTATTGAGTTTTTCTTTGATCTCATCCTACAGCGCTATCTTCTGTGGTTTGTCGAGAGGCAGGTTCCTACAAACTGGTTGTGCTGAGAAACCACTATAGCACAAGGTTAACCATATGTCCGTTACAGCTGAACATTATCACACTCTGGATCACACATCAGCAGAGACTTGAAATAACATAACACCAGCCTGGCAAAACACAAGACTGCCATACGATATTAATATAGACCAGGACCTCCGATGTATCAAACTCTGGTTCTTATTTATATCGCCATTTTTTCTTAACTGCTCAGAAACTAAAAAAGAAAAGCACTTAAAACACTATCTTCGGTACAGTGGATTGCATTAAACTGGCATACAACACAGAGTAATGTTTTACTTCAACTCTTCAGCTGACTCAGAACAGATTAAGTACTGATTGTACCTCAAGGCAGAGAAAAAATGTCTTTTGATGGAAAATCATTCAAAGCGAAGCACATGAGTGCCTTACTCAAATATGCTCTTAAAAGGAGGAACCTTGAGAAGTCATAATTTTCACTCTGGAACTGCTAAAGTGAGTTTTTTTTTTTTTCAAGCCAATACATTTTGTGAAGATTACAAAGTCAAGGGCGGCTCATGGTTGTTTTTAATGAGGAAGCACTCACACCTGCATGTTAAAACAACCTTAAACCTTTCTGTTTGTTATACAAAATCAAGTTATTAAAAAAGAAAGAGGGCAGTCCACTCTCTCTGACTATTTTATTATTATTATCTTAAAAAAAAATCCTAACTGGAGAACACAAAAAGGAGCAGGTTAGATGGGGTGATTGTAGCTCGAGATTTAACCAGACATCAGAAAATAACAATTTGAAGAGTGAGTCGCTCCTCCGCATGATGACGAGGTCATCGGCGACCCTGACTGCATGGCTAAACAGCCTGATTCACTGATTTGTGTGGCATACAAAAAGCTCTTTTATTACTAATGGATGAAAGCACTGACCCGTGAAGTCACGAATCGTTCAGATCCAAAACAGTTGCAGGGATAAAGCTTAAACTGACACTGATTTATTTCTATTCTGTCACATTTCACAGCTAAATATTGGACTTTTATTCACTTTACCTGTTACATTTCAGATTTACATTAATAAGAAACTTAAAAACTGTCAGAAGAAACATTTCTCCTTTATGCTACTTAGATATTTCATTTAAATTGTTCAAAGTTCAAAGACAAGTACTTTTACTTTTGATACTTCCTTGAGCAATAGATGTTTAAACTTTTTTTTTCCATCTTTCAAGCTCAAAAGATCAAGTATTTGATCATTAAAGAGCACTTTTTAGTTTGAGAATCGCTTTAAAGGTTTTGGCGTCATGTTAAATCAATAATTTGTGGTTAAAAATATACAATTTTTGAGATGATAGGAGCTAAAATATCAGCAGTTAAAGGTCAAAGGTTGATTAGTTTTTGAGCTTGTGGCTTTTAAAACTCTGCCTCTGACCTCGACCAGGTGGTTGTCAGGTCCGTACAGGTCCTTGTCCAGCTCGATCACCAGGCTCTTAAAAAACGAAGAGAACTTCTTCTTCTGTTTCCCCGGCTGCACAGACAAAGACAGACAAATGTGGTCAAACGGCCACGTATGATATATGTGTAAATACACACATCAAATACACAAAAATGGACAAATGCAAACACTTGAGTCTTCGTGTCTCTACTTATAGCAACATTACTAATCAAAAACCCACAAGAGGCTGAGTAAGATCAGACCAAAAACGAGACACTAGACATTCTCAGGGTCCACTTCCTCCAAGCTTGACCAGAAATATTTGTGGTTTGTGAAACCTAAATGCTTTCTACCGCTGTGAAATGACGGCCTTGCCCCAGACTGCTGAGAACATCAGAGTTTTTTTTTTTTTTGAAGCACAGGGACAAAAAAGAAACAAATGTTCAAAGATATATTTTTTTTTCACATCACATCAATTTTTCATTTTAATTTCTGTGCCAGATGATACTTTTCTGTCCCAAGTCATTTTTAAAACGTGACTGCGACTGCCAGAAAAAAAAAAAAAAAAAAACGACCCAGAGCAGCACACTTTCATACTAAACGGTAAGATTACGATTTCACTTTTTTTTTTTTTTTAAATAAAGGTCTAATGTATCTGCCAGACGTGACATAATACTCAAAAAACCATGATGCATTTTTTTTTTTTTTTTTTTTTGGTGTATACATGTGTCTTTTAAAATACTGACAATACAACAGAAAACTTACATCATCCAGTAATTTCCCTTCTACTCGCAACTCCCACGATGCAATGCTGCCATCAGAGTCGTCAGCGTCTGGTCTGGCGGGGTTGAAGGTGTTGGATATGTAAAGTCGCAGTTTACGCTTTTGCTGCTGACACAAAGGCATATTAAAAAAATCCACAGTTTAACGGGACATTTCACAATAAAAGCGCAGAGGTTTAATTAGTTTCTAATATGAAACAAATATGATCCTTTTCCTGTTATGGAGAAAAGATTACAGCAAATAAAAATAGTCTCTGTAGAAAAATTGGATAAACGACATCTTGGACTTGCACCCTGAGGTCGGCAGTGCCTCGGTTTACGTCATGATTTCTTTTCCTTACCTTCATTGGTCTCTTTAGTGCCTCCTGAATGTCCACACGTTTCCTCATGATGGTCTGGTCCAGTTTGCGCTCGAACGCCAGCAGATCCATGTAGGCCTGAGACTCTGGGACCAGCTCACGGATCTGCTTGGAAACACAGAGACAATCTGACATTTAATATAATATAAAATATTTCAAACACACACACTGGATTTGAGAAGTCAGATTTTCTTCTCACATACCAACTGAATATCACTAAAGGGCTTAAGCAGATTAGCTGTCTGTCCTGCCTCGGTGCTGGTGGGGGGTCACTATCCTTCAAGGACATTTTAGCCTCATACATTCAGCTTCCTGTAATTTCCTCTCTAAGTAGCTTAAAGGTTGAAGTAAACGTCTTATTCTGCTCAGTCTGTCAGTATCGTGTACCACACGTCCTCAGTTAAACTGTGCAAGTTATTTCCTGTAGAAGGATAGTTATATTAAAACTGAGGCTAACAAAGCTAAGCACTAAAATCAGCTAATGCTACAGACGCAACACAACAAATGGTTGGTGTTAAAAAAAAGTAGCAACATTATAAACATAGTGGTTTAAGTTAAGCTAACATTATTTAACATAAAGGATCCAATTGTTTTGGAGAAAATGCTAATTGCTGCTATAAGCTAATGCTTATAAAGGAACTTAATTGGGGTATAAGTTATTTTAAAGTAGCAAACAATTAGCATTTGCCAACATTATAGGTCTAGTTAGCTTAGTTAGCTTGTTGGTGGAGCTACTGTACCAAATTCCATATGGTTTGCTTTAATTTATCTTCCTCCTGATTAGATTAATTATAACAATAAGTAAATGTAGCAGTTAGCTACATTAGCATTCACATCCAAAGCAACTTGATCCTTTATGTTTAAAAAATAACCTGTGTAGCTTGAATAGCATTAGATTGTTAGCAGTCAGTTACATTAGCATAAATGTAGCATAGTGTAAAATAATGTTAGCACTAGCGTTAGCTCTGTCAGCCATTGTATTTGAAGTTGCTACATCAGCTTTATCACAATCATCGACTCTGTTGCTATTATCCCAAACATAGCAAGGTCTATAACATTAACTACTTAATGTTAGTAGTTAGGTCTTAACTTTAAGTTTAGTTTCATTTAAAATAACTCTCCTAACATTAGAAAACAATATGAATTTTGTTACATTAGCCTTGGCCATTTTGTTTAAATATGTTGCTCCATTTGCTTTGTCATAAATCCAGTTAGCAGTTAGCTATGCTAACTTTTAACCTTACTAGTTTTAAAATAACTGTTACACAAAAGAGAGAGGATGTACAGTAACAGTCATATTGTCAGACTGAGCAAAATAACACGTTTACTTTAACATTTAAGTTACAAAGAGAGGAAATGCTAAGCTTATTAGCTTATTAGCTGACCACTAATGAGCTAATGTAGGGAAGATAAATAGGAATTAAAGTGAAAATTAAGCAATTTAACAGCCAAGATAAAGAACAACAGCCTGGTAGCTTAGTGATAGGCCTACTATATTCTACTACTGCTATACTATATATTCGGAATGATATATTTGTTTTTTGTTTTTTTGTTTTTTTAAATTTGTAATATTATTAAGTTTTATCTTGTACTGACTGACCTGACAATCATTGGTCTGGACGTCCAGGCTACTTAAAATCAACCTACTACAGCATATAGAGGAGAATTAACTGTGACAGGTAATATTTGCTTTGCACTGGTCTTATTTATTTCTACAAGAGTGTCATTCTTCTACTTCTAGAAAGGTGACATAAGTGAAAATGTCCCTTTGCTACTGCTCAGTTCATCATTAATACGGCAGTCCACACCATCCTGGGGACACTAGGGGATAAAAATGAGATGCAGTGTGTGCAGCCAACCAGCCAGGACTCAGACATTACCATACCGATGAAAGTCCTCAGAGCTTCAAGGGCTGCTGCATACCAAACTGCACGCACACACACACAGACACACACATACTCGAACAGTTCGCTCCATCTCCTCCCTTTCTCTTCTTTCCTTTTTCATGTTTCTGTCTAAACGGCTGCTTTCATTGTTCCCAGTATCTGAATCTCGCCGCCTTTCCACCGGGCTGAGGTGCTGAGCAGATGGAGGTAGTGCGGCAGACATTCCCTGTCCCTGACTCATTATTATTGTGGAGTGGCGCCCTGTAAGCCATGCTTACTGCTATATCTATGTCTGAGTTATGTTAGGTTTGTGGAAGAGGAGGGGGACGCTTGCAGAGTCCAGACCTCCATAGTTTCAGTGTGAACAGATCCTCTGTGTGCGCCGTGCCCAGGGAGGTGGTGAGGTTACGGCGTGGCACGAGGCCGAAAACGCTGAAAATCAAACCTCGGTCGGCGCAGACTCACCTGTGGTGTCTGTACCGACTCTTACTTGTGGTTTCGTGTTTTCCATATCCTGCTGACTATCCCAATTTAAATCAATAAGCAACGATCCAAAAAAAAAAAAAAAAATAAATAAATGAAACCACTAAAATCTCAATCTTATCTCCTCTCATTTGGAAATAGCACATAATCATCTCGGCCTTGTGTGTTTTCCAAGAACCCCTGACATCAAAAAAAAAAAAAAAAAAAACCAGCTAGGATTTATCTGCTCTGCACACAGAAGATAATAACAACACATACACACACTCTCTCTCTTTCTCTCACACACACACACACGAGAAGAAAGAAGACAGAGCAACACAAAAAGGTAAAAATATGCAGCCTCACCCTTTGCGGAAGAATCTTGTCTGCCATTTTCCTTCTCTTAGCACTAGAGAGAGGGAGAGAAAGACAGAGAGAAAGAGGAAAAAGAGAGCATGTTACTATGGTGACTGATAGCGTAGCACCCAGGCCATCTGCTAAAATGCTGGGCCATATCCAGCACCCCAGCGTCCCAGCTGTGTGTGTGTGTGTGTGTGTGTGAAGTGTGTATATTCGCTCATGTGTTTTCTGAAATGCAGCGGTCCACCTGGAGAGCGGGAGGTTCTAACAGCCAAAAAAGTGTCACATCACACATCTTTTTTGCTTGACATGTATTCACTATGTCCACACACACACACACACACACACACACACACACACACACACTTTTCAGATTGACGCTGCAGCAGGACTTAGGTAGTGACAGGATGTGTGTTTCGCAGAGGAGAGTGTGTACGTGTGGGTATTTTCAGGCATTTCCTGCAGTTACCTGAACATTTGTTTACCGATTTCGTCTCATACTTACCAACGAGAGGCTAAAAAAACAATAAGACAGTCTGTGCCAAGCTGGTGCCTTTGTCTGAGAACTTTCTCATTCAAAAAAAAAAAAAAAAAAAAAAAAAAAAACAACGCTACGACCTCCACCTTACTTAAATATTTGATCATTGTATGTAGGAGGGAAACAACTGAAAAAAGAGCATCTTTAAAAAAGAAAAGTCATAATTATTACATTTGAGCCAACTTGATTTTATTTTTCCTAATCAAAGAGTAATAATCTCAGCTTCGTTAAGTGTTATATTCATCTGGTGAAGCTTTGAGAAAAGTGTAAATAAGCATGATATCACAGGGTTTTGAAATCTTTCTCTGGCTGAGATATCAACGACTGAGGTGAGCTGAATCACTTTATAATGTCAAGCACATTTTTTCAAGGTTTGTTTCTTTTATAAAGTCTGTCAATAGTTTGATATTTTGATATATAAAAGGATAAGATGTGATATACTAAATTTAAGGTTGTAGCAGTTAGCTTAGTTTATTATGATGAATAAAAAGAGAGGGAATTAGCTCACTAATTAATATGTCACATCTTTTCTGTTTAATCCAAACACACATTGAGGTGTAAAAATTATTCTAATAAAACCGTGACTTGAAATATGTTTTTTGTATAGTGGAAAAAAAAAAAAGATATAATGTGTTAATAAGAGACAGACGAGCTGTTTCCACCCTTTGGTAAACTAAGCTAAGCTAACTAGCTAATAAAAGTAAAAGTAAATAAAGTGAGATGAATTACATTATAAAGTCAAGCACATTTTTTTTAAAGGTCGGTTTCTTTTATCAAGTCTGTAAATAATTTGACATTTAGGAGTTTAAAGGAATAACAGTCACTGGTTAGCTTAGCTTAGCATGACAAAGAGCTAACTCTTTTCTATTTTATCTACACAAATTGAGTCGTAAAACAATGCTGAAAAATCATAACTTGCCATGTTTCTTTGTTAGAAAAAATACGATATCATTTGTTAAAAGAAGCTATTTACACTTTATGGTAAACTAAGCTAAGCTAAGCTAATTAGCCAATAAATTTTTGTTTGTGTGTCAAGTCTGTCAGTAGTTTGACATTTTGACAAAAATTCTGATTTATTTTCTTGCCAAGAGTAAAATGAGAAACGTATGATGGCAGCTAACTAGCAAGCATTTAGCTTAGTGTAGCTCAGCTTAGCATAACGAATGAAAAGAGAGAGAAACAGCTAGCTTTGCTTTGCTAAACAGCAACAAAACTGCTAAAGCTCACTAGTTAACATGTTACATATTAGAGAAGCTGCTAATAAAAATATAACTTATCCTATTTTATGTTTTAATAACAGAGACAGAGCTAGGCTAACTGTTTCACTCTGCTTCCTCTCCATTTGCTAAGCTAAGCTAAGCTAACTAGCTGGTAGCTGGAGCTTCAGATTTAATTATTCTTAAATTAATTATTATTTGACAGATTTTGATTTTTGTCTTTGAGGTTGATATTTGAATTTAGATACAAATGCTGAGATAAAGTCAGTGAAAATAATTTTATTTATTATATATTATGCTTGTTTTTTTTTCTGTTTTGCAGAGTGTAGAAATCTTCTATCGCTGGTTGCAGCTATGGTCTATGAAGCAGTACGTTACATCAGCATGCCAAATACTGCTGCAAGGAGAGTTGACAGATCCAGAGGTGCATTGCAAAGGAAAACACAAACCTGCATCACAACAATCCGCCATTTTACACTAATTTAAAAAGGGTTTAAGCTTGGGTACTACTTTATTTATTTATCTTTTTAAATGTAATCTAGTGGCAAAAAACCGTTCTCATCATGCCATGCTCCAGTCCAAACCATGCACCACTACCACTATATTTTTAGGGACTCAACTTCTAGGTCCTGCACGTAACAACTCATTCAGGGAGTGCTGGGCTCAGGTGAGTCATCAAACGTAAGAAAACGGACATGCAGCAGAATTAAACTCCTACTTTGATCCGAGCGTGGGATCTGATTGGGGCTCTCTCATGTCCATCTGCCTCGCCGGCATCTCATTGGCTCCCGGGAATCCGACTGGCTTCCTAAGAATCGGTGAGGATCCGAAGGTTGTCGGATTAGAGTCGTGACGGAGACACACACTCAAAAGTGGCAGCAAGTAGAGGAAGTAACACCTGGTGTTTCTGGTTGTTTGTGTGCATGTGTGTGTGTGTGTGTGTGGATGTGTGTGAGGTTCAAGGGTCTGTTAGTAGGTGCAAACCTCTAAAGTCTAGACAAAGGACGGGCACTGAGGATGGGTGTGCGACTGTGTCCATGCACGTACGAAAAGTGCTCTGGAGGAGGACGCGGGAGGCATCCTGCGCTCGTCTGAGGGACAAGAAGTTTCTCGGTGAACCAAAACAACCATGCTTCACACACAGAGACAGACAATACACTGATAATGGACACGCTGTGAACGTGGGGAAGGGGAAGAAGACAAACAAGTGTCGAGAGTTTCAGGTCTGAATCGTGAAGGTGGATGTTGAAGATGAAGACAACGTGCACACGACTCGTCACAGCTTTAATTTAGTTCGTAAAAAAAAAACCCAAACCTCAAACATCAACTGAACAAACACTTCACAATGACACCTGAATTGAAGCAGAAGAGGAAAAAGTTTTTTGGGTTTGAGACCAAAATTAAAAACTAAAACCAAAGTTCAGAGGTTCACATGAACGATCGGGTTTTTATAAGTCATGTGGGTTTTCTTTTATAAAAGGAAATAATAGATAAAACTGTCAGTCCCTGGTGTGTAAACCAAAATATATGAGGCGATGAATGAAGCCGAGTTCTCAAGAAGAAGGCGGCGAATCATTCAAGAGAAACCAAACACCAACTGGACATTTTGGAAAACCGATCAACTAGAACAGTGGCGTTCATCCCAGTTCAGTTCGGATACTGTTGAGGAATTTAATGTCAACACAGCGATATCCATTTTCATTTGATGTAAGGAAATGATATAAAGTTGTACGGCTTTGTTACAAACTCTTTTATATATTTCACGAGGAAACTTTTACAGAGTTCAACAGTTAAAAAAAAAAAAAGGGAAAACAAAACAGAATTCACTGAAATTGTGCATAAGCTTCACCTGACATCCAACAAACAACCGACCTACAGTCCAGTTCAAATACGACCATGTGGTTAAAAGCCTCCAACAACCGGTCCAGTTACAGTTAATTACTGTGTGAATTCTTGAGGTTGTGGTCGACGAGTTTGAGGTCACTTCAACCTTAACGTTTGATCACCAACGTCTCATCAAACAAGTTCAACTTTGAGTTGAACGTTCAACGTTTGACACAAATTTCATACGTTAACATGCGAGCTTTGATTCATTGACGTGTTCTTAATGTTTCTAAATTTCTTTGTACTCAGACCATGAGTACACACATCTGAGGAAGACACAGTCTTAAATACAAACTAAACTTAATTTACTAATACATTTGCCAAATATATCAAACATCCATAATCCTTAACTCCACAAGTTGAGAAGTTGAGTTAGTCCCATCAGTTTCTTGTGCCATGAAATTGTACATCTGTATTTGATTTTAATGTAATAATTGGTAGGATATTAAAGATAATTACAGGTATGTAATTAACACTGATATGCCTTAAACCAAGTGGAAAAAGATAATTTTTCTCTATGTCACACAACTCTCATCCTGAACCTCCTCTGGTTCAAGTCTCATCCACCTTTGTTTCTTCATATTAACGTCATAAAGTCTTCATATACTGGACAAATCAGGGCGTGTCACTTTATTTGTGCACAAACTTGATTTGTACGAAGAATAAGAACATTTCTGTGCACATATTTCTAAATGACACCCACACGGTCAAATTTTCAGGGTCACAGAGACTTTGACCTTTGACCTCTGGCCACCAAAATATAACCACTTCAAAACGGAGTCAATGTGAACGTTTGTTAATTTAATTAAATTTAATTAAAAAACGATTCCCTGGAGGCGTTCTTGAGATAACGTAGATAACGTAGGAGTGAATGCTTAATAAAAGGATGAATAATACACATTATAAGATTATCTAAATTGCATTAACTTTGCATACATCTAGTATTGTTGGAAGAAATGTAAAACTAACATCTATATTAATTATTTTTAAAACATTTTTGACGTTACACTATGAGAAAAGGTTGTAAATTGATGCCGTTAATCTTGATCACCTGCCAGTCATGTTAATGCAGCAGTATCTTTCCCCAACAAAACAAATTAGTTGTATACAAACATAATTTCTAGGACACAAGGTTGAGTATTTATATCTCTTTATGCAAAACAAAACCAGAGTTACATCCTATTTATAGCTGCAGCAGCAGCAGCTTTTGTGTAGAGCAGGTGTAGCTGCGACCATAAGGTCTCAATGACACCGCGAACACAGGTGGTTTGCCCTCAGCTGGCAGCAGCAGAGGCAGCAGTGGTGGTGGTGGCGGTGGTGGCGGCGTGGGGGTCTGAGCTGGACGGTGCGTCAACCTGTTTGCCAGAGGACGCCGCGTCTCCGACTGTCACAAAGCGAAAGAGACGGAGACACCTGGACGGGTCACCCTGGACCATTGATCAGAGTCTGAACGACCTGAATGGACGATCTGAAGTGAGGGAGGTGAGGTTGTAGGGGGAGGGAGGGAGGGAGGAAGGGAGGGAGCAGGAAGACATTTCCCCCCCGACCTGTTCGACAAGCTCGCTTAATTGTGAGTGGATCAATTGTGCTGCAGATACTCCGAGAATGAAACGGAGGAAGACAGAAGTCCACTGAGTGTGAATATCGATCGCCTTTCTAATGACCATACCTGCCACACACACATCAGTCCAACCTGTGTGTGTGTGTGTCTAGTTTACTGATGCTCAGATCTTTTGTTCACGCTGGTTGAACCGCCAACAATAAGACGGTGTAACAATACGCCGACGTGTGGCGCCACATAGATACGACAGATTAACGAGAGTCTGAAGACGCGTGAAGATTCGACAGAGAGGAAACACTCAGTCATGCTGGTGAGCAGGACGATCAGGGTGATACAGACAAAAATAAAATACAAATTAAAAATAAAAAACATGGAGGGATGAGGGCGAGATGAGCTTGGAAACTACAAACTAAAACAGAGATGACAACTGGAATGAAATTGCGTCATTATTTTGAGATTAGATTTGCAAAAACAGCTGGAACGAAACATCATCGTACATTTTTTATTGTTGATTCATTTCTACTTTCCAATACACGTTAAACCTCACCTTTATTTAGGGATATAAAATAATTATGGGCCGATGCTGATATCGATATCATGTAGTAAAAAAACATTACAATAACCAAATCGGACACACTAATATACGTACTGGAGGTAAAATATATGAATAATTACAATAACTTTTGGGAAAAGTTTCCCAAAAAAAGTGTCTAATACCAGTGAGTCTGAGCTAAGTGAATATTAAGCGACTACATCTGCCAACTAATGAGTAGGTTCAATGTTAATAATTAGCATAAGTTAGCCTGTTAGCATCCTCTTGTAAAAGTTAGCTGCTTACTTTTCCTGAACTGCGAAGGCTACAATGGTTGTGACGTTAGCTAAAGCTAGACGACGTCACCAGAGTCGGGTTTGGAACAATTTTACATCATATTTTATAAATTTAAAGTGATTTTTTTTTCTCGTGGCAGTGACAACCAGGCTGTTTTCGCAGTTATTGATGGTTTAAATAGTGTAAACTTTGTAGACTAGACTTCATCGCCCGTGTTCTCTGAAGAATTCAGCCTTCGAATTTGGTCACAGTTATTGTTCCTGTGTGTTAGTGTTTAGTTCAAGGAGCTACAGCTAGTTTGTTAATGAAGATCAATTATTTAGCAAATTCTTTAGTGTGATACTTAATGTTTGTTGGTTATTTAATAAACCAAGAAATAAATTAAATAAACCAAACTTTTAAAAAAAAAAAAAAAAAAAATACATATTTTTCTACAAAATCTCAAAACACTCTTGAGATTTTCTGTCCAGACATTTTTTTTTCAAGGACAGTTTTATTATTTCCATATAATATGAGCAAACTCAGGTTTGTTAACCGCAGCTGTTGTTGTCTAGATAATCTCTCTCTCACACACACACACACATAGATATGAGTGCAGGCCATGCATCGTTACAGGACGAGTTGGACCTGAGACTCACTTTCTGGCTCGGTTCTGAACGGCCTGTTGCTGCTGCTGCTGCTGCTGTTGTTGCTGCTGCTGCTGGACCTGCTGGGAGGGGGCGGGCCTCTTACGACTGGGCTCCATCACCGGGGAGGGCAGGCCGGGCCGCACCGCCGGGCTCCCTCCGTACGGCGGGCCGGGGGGGCCCATGGGAGCTCCCTGGTGGGGCATCCTCGCTCCGGACGGCATGCCAGGACGCTGGGAGGAAAACGGAGAGAAGAGAAAGATCAGAAGTGAACGATGGCGACAAAGAAGACGCGAGATCGACCGACTTTTATTTTATGTGGACGTTGTATGTTAACAGTTAACACATAGAGATGCAACAAAAGCTACAATCAGAGACATGAAGATTTATTAATTTTGCCTTTATTTCAAGAATAAAGTTGAAATTCTGACATATTTCTATATCGCACCATATTTCCTTTACTCTCAACACTGTTTTCAACTTTATCTCGACTATTTGATTATTCTCCACATTTCCACTTTTCTATTCTTGACATTTTGACTTTATCTCGATATTTCAAGTTCATTCTCAGCGTTTCAACTTAATTCTCTTCTTTTCTACTTTTCTACTTTATTCTTGACATTTTGACTTTATCTCGGCATTTCGATTGTATCTTTTAATTTCTTTTTTATATGGACATTTCTACTTTATTTTTTCTCCTCGTTTTTCTTTCTTTCTTTCTTTCTTTAAGCCTGGCCCTGAGAAGACAGAAATCTCCTCTTTAAAATGAAACTCTGGTTACATTCACCTCTTTCCTACCTTTTGTAACCTTTTAGCAAATAAACAACAGCTGAGTTGCTGTTTTAGTGACGTCAGTTCACATGATTTCTGTTTTTTTTTTCTCTCTTTTTTTTGTGTCCAACTTGTGTTGAGTCCAGTTTCTTTTTTTTTTTTTTTTTTTTTGAGGGGTCATGTTATGTTGTTGCGTGCGTGTTTCAACAGGATCTAGATCAGTTGATGTTTTCAGTGACGTGTCAGTAATTTTTAGAAAATACGACAAACGAGAGAAGAAAAAACCGTCGTGTTTCTGTCTCTTCTGTGGTTTAATGGTTAAAAAAAAAAAAAAAAAAAAAAACGTCGATTTCACACACACTCACACTCACACTCTTGCTTCCTAAACAATGCAAACAGTGTCAGTAGCTGCAGCCCACCCCCACCCCGTCCTGACGCCTGGGAACAACTGGGGGGACTCTCACCTGCGCTTGTCACTCCCATGGCAACAGCTGCCGTCGCTACCACCGCCTCCCGCCTTCAGTTTTTCTTGTTTGAAAACCAGGCGAGTGTTTTTTTTTTTTTTTTTTTTTTAGTCACGATAGAAAAGACAATCACTTTATTCCAACAACAGCGCAGACACGTCCAACACACAGTAACCAATCCTCTAATCACAATGTAATTACTTTTAAAATGCATCTGCGGTGGAAGACGTAACAAGATCCTTTTATTACTCAGTCAAAAAAAAAAATAAATAAATAAATATTCCATTAGAGACGAGTAAAAAGTGCTGGAGTATTAGCAGTAAAATGTATTTAAAGCATTAAAGTCAGATGCACTGCGGCAGAATGGTGTAACGGTTATATTCTTATATATTATTATAGTATTGGATCTTTAATACTTTACACGTTAATATGTAAGTATACGTCACTTAGATCAGATCAGTTTTCTTTAAGCAGAGTTTGTCCACATGGAGATGAATAAAAAAAAAAAACCTGTTTTTATCAATTAACGATTACATTTTTATGTGTTTATGCTGTTGTAAGTGTGACAACAAGTTTACGTAGGTGACAAAAGCAATTAAAACAATCTTATATATTGAATTTAATCAAATTAAAATCAAATCCTGAACATGTTTGATTGGTTTCAATTATGGCAAAGTTTTTTACTTCTTCCAATTTGTTTCTACAAACTAACAAAAATAATGAAATCAGGAGGGTTTTTTTTTTTTAATTTAGGTAGTTTAATGTGTTTTGTTTTTTTTTTTGTCTTAATTTGAAACTTTAACTGTTTTATATATATTTTTTCCTTCATTTTAAGTCAAATATTTGAGAAGATGTGGTGATTTTATAGCAGTAAGATACATATTAAACATTAAACTAAAGGGAGATAATGACGATTTGTGTTTGTGTCACGTTCCTGGGTTCATGATGGGACATTTTCAGGATGGATTTGTCTCTAATTAGATGACAAAACCTCTATTTTTTATGCTTGTGCACACGTCTACATCGTTTATCTGCAGAGTCATGACACGATGGTCACGAGAAGCAGACGCTACATTTGGTAACAGAGTTGATCTGCTCACGTTCGTGATCTTTAGACCGTTCAAACAAACACACGAGGAGAGAGAACAAACAAAGAAGACGACGATAAATACGATAAATAACCAGGAGGAGGACGTAGTTATGATCATAAAAACCTGATATTTAACTGTGTTGAATGTAAACACACGTGTTCGTGTGGAGATTTAGATCATGACACCATCTGTCAGACTGAGACTGACGCGTTTGTTATTTGCCCTTTTGAAATTGTGACCAAACTCGGATCCTGCGATAAGACGACGAGCAGGCGTCGCTGTCACTCCGACGGGGGAGTTACGACGGGGGAGACGAATAGGGGGGATAAGGGGGGGTCAAAGCAACTGAGAAGGGTCTCCAAATGGGAGAGGATAAAACAACATATGGCCGGGGCCTCCTGCTCCTACGCTGTCACCTTAATGAGTCTTAAGAGACCCCCCCACCCCCCCCACTCCTCTATGGCTCTGTCCACTTCCCACCCAAGCCGGACAACAACCTCAACAGACGTGGACTTGGACTCAGACACTGTTACTGTCACTGTCTGGAGACACAGATACAGAAAACCAGGGTTGGATAATGTGTAAGATGAATGTCTGAATTTCCCTAAATCCACACACACACACTAGAGAGAGAGACAGAGAGAGACACACACACAATGAGTGGCGCTCTATAATCTGACCTGCTGAACCGACTCCAACGCTCTGCCCGGAGCTGTGCCAGCCAGCCGGCCAGCAATCGAATCTGCCATGTGGATGGATATCTGAGAAGTGTGTTGGCATCTCTGGGAAGGCTGGAGGGATTTGAGGAGGCCAAACTTAACCCACACTGTACTAAACATACCAATCTGTAGGACGGACCCCCCCTCCTCCTCCTCCTCCTCCTCCTCCTCCTCCTCAACCGAGGCCTTGACATCTCCTGAAAACTGAGGATGAGCCTCATGACTCATCCTTTCATCCCTCAGACCGAAGATCAATTTCATTATCGATTCATTATTTGATGTCTCACCTTTCAATGTCAATCACCGCCTTCTCAGAAAAATCCTGACGAGACCAGACGAGACACGCTCATTTAAAATCTTTGAACGTTTTGATCTTATCCCGGTAATTATGGAGGTAATATTGTGTATCAGCGTTAACGCGAAGCAGAAACTCGATATCGCTGTTTGCCGACTTTTAGCTGCGATAACTCGATGACGTCATGTTGTTTTACGAGATTTCGCAGTTGAAGTGTTTCCTCCTGAGGAAATAGTTATTTAAATAAAATATAGTGAAAATAATGAACAGATTTGTGATTTTGTATCAAAACTAATACATTTCTTCATCTTGTGATCATGAAAAACAGACACTTTTATGTTGAAATTGATCCAATTTCTCCAACTTGAGCTTTATATCGTATAATTTCCAACAACTCGAGACATTTGAAGACACTTTAGACCAAATAATGAATCGATTGATCGTGAAAAACGATTATCAGAGAGACGACGATCAGAAATATTTCAATATTAACACTTGAGCTGTTAGAAACAACAGTTCACACCTATAAACTAGATTGATTTATGTGCTCGTTGGTTTGTTTTAATCATCGTTTTATATGTTTTTTTTTCTTTTTCTACGTTTATCACGTTTATCTGTGTTGAATTGATTAGAAGTCATCTCTCTCTCTGCCGCAGCAAAAGTGAGGTGAAGGTAGATCTCATTTGTGATGCTCGTTTTTTAAAATAAGAGACGTTTCTCTTGATAGAAAGTGATTTCAATGAGAAGTGATCGTGGCAAGGTCTGCAGATTATCTGGAGTAAATGCGACATTGTGTGTGTGTGTGTTTTGGAAAAGACAAGTGGCTGCTTAATTTTGATTTTATTAATTTTTTTTTTTCTTTAAACGTGTACTTTTCAATGCTGCCAGCGTCACAGATGAATTTTTTTTTCCTTTAACCTCCATCGCCGTAGGTGGAAAACTGACGATATCTAGAAATCAATTTAAACTAAAACAAAAAACAAAATCTGCACCGATTGACGATTAGGAGACATGAAGAATAAATGTTTAGAGATAAAGATGCAGCGCGGTGTCGGATCATGTTCGGTGCTTATCTGGGTTTCTCATACTGTCGACGCCGGCCTTCGCCGACCTCCGAGAAGTAACAACCAGGAAGAGAATAAGAGAGAAATATGAAGATACTTCAGCCCGCCCATTACCACATTTGAAGCGGGAACACGCCACAACCTTTTGGTAACCACAACAACATGCACATGTGCTTGTGTTTCAGCCACAAAAAAAAAAAAAAAAAAACAAACACCAGCGTCATCCTTCCACACGACGAGCTGGGAAACTGCACCAAATCATCCCCGTATCCCTTCATATAAATATTTCTCCCTTCTGCAGTATATACACACGGCGAGGAACCTGCCGCAACTATTATAACAAGACTTTTCCATCTTGAAAAAGTGCAGAGAGAAGAAGAAGAGGCGAAGCGAACATGAGGGGAAAATAAGCAGAGGGGGAAATATTTGGCTTGGAGCAGCCAGAGCCTCATCAAGGTTAATTGGTCTGTTGAGAGGACACACTCATCTGGCTCATCAATCACCTGCTCCATTGTATCTGAAAAGTCTGTCTCTGTGCGGCAAAGCTTCAGCAGTAATGACCGCTCCTGTCAGAGACACAATAGCTCATCTTATTTCAGTGAATAAATCTGAACACGATGTCACAACCACCTTTAATAAAACCAGCGCCGATTATTACCCGGTTATTAAGTCGAGTCGGGATTTTTTTTTAAAATATATGTAAATTAAAAGAAGAGAAGACTCTGAAAAGTTTCAGGGGTCGAGCGAAGGTGAAAAACAGGTCAGCAGAAAAGTCGAAAACACAAATAAATGACTGTAAAACTCCAATGTGCCGGTTTAAAACTCAAATAAATCACACAACTGGTTAATTTTTTTTTTTTTTTTTTTTGATGTTTCAGCCCAAAATAATATGATTAAATAATTAAAAAAACAAAGTTTTATGTCTAGAAATGTGACTAAGAAGTCAGATAATCTGATAATTAGAGTCAAATGTCAAATTTAAACGTCTAAAACAAAATTTTTGATGTTTCAGCTCCAAAATATTGTGAATAAACAACAAAACAACAAACAGCTTCAGATCTAAAAATGCGTGGAAACGTTTCAACAGTTTAAAATTTTCACATTTTCACATTAAGTTTCAATAAAACGAGCAGGATCTTGATGTTTTTGAGGGTTTAACTTTCAGATTTTGTTTTTTACTACTTTTACACTGGTTGAGCTTATTGTTGTTATGAGCAACAACAACAACAACAACAACAAAAAAGAGGAGCTGGTTTTGGAAATATTGCAGCTCACGTCTGCAAAAAGTTTCAACTTCAAACATAAATTCAGCTTATTGAGGGAAACAAGTCGCCGCTGTGTTGATGTTATTAAAGAGGAGGAAGAGGAGGAAGAGGAGGAAGAGGAAGGGGCTTTATGGTAATAGTTGCCTTAACCTCTAAACATGAGCAACACTTGACTTGACATTTCACGCTCGCTACACATGAATGAGCCGATTGTTCTGTGTGATTTCCATGATACTACGTTACTACGTCCGTTTTCGTTTCACTTCTCTTTCTCTCTCGTGACCTTACGGGTTCAAATCAAACCCCACGGCGGCACGCCGCCTGGAAGGAAAGCTAGTTGTTGTGAGTGGACTCGTCATTTCCACCACCTCCTCCACCTCCTCCACCCCTCCGTCTCTCTCTCTCTCTCTCTCCCTCCCACCTCCACCTCTGTCTGTGACTCCCATGCTCACTGAGCTCCTCCGTTCGCTGCTGCTGCTATTTCTACAATGATCCTTTTGTGTGTCTTTATTATTATTATTATTATAGTGTTTGCTCCTCATCCTTACAGCTTCATCCATCCATGCTGCTCCACTTCTTGTTCTCCAGCAGGAGGAGGAGGAGGAAGGAGGAGGAAGGAGCAGGAGGGGGGTTGGAAATAACCTTCACATGGCCAGCTTTACCCAGCTATCTCACACACACAGACCGCTGCTGCTGCTGCTGCTGCCGCCGCCGCCGCTCGCAATCACACACACTCCAACACACACACACTAACACACACACACACACACACACACATGCATGCCAGAGCCCTGCTCCTTTACACAGGAATGACGGACAGCGCCACTCACCACTCCATGGACCAGGAACTCAAACAGTTTGCTCTTGGTGGCTTTCCTGGCTCCCCCCGCCGTCTCCTCCGCCGTAGCCATTTGCTCGGTCTCCCCTCCGTTCACCCTGCCTTACGTCTCCCCCTCTCTCTCTCTCTCTCCTCTCTCTCCTTCTTTTGTCTTTCCCTCTTCCCTTCACCCAGCCTCCTGTTCCCCTCCCCTGCTCCACTTTCCTTCTCTTTGTGCTCTCCTTTTCAGCACTGCCTGTCCCTGACTCTCCTTCTCTCTCTCTCTCTCTCTCTCTCTCTCTCTCTCTCCTCCTCTCTCGTCTCTCCTCCCTCCTCCCTCCCTCCTCCTCCTCCTCCCTCTATTTTGAATGCCGAGTCTCTCACTGTGTCTCGCTCACTTTTTTTTTTTTTTTTTTTTGAGTTGAGCTGCCTTTCAGGGAGCCCAGCACGTCCCCTTGGAGGTGGTGGTGGTGGTAGTGGAGGAGGAGGAGGAGGAGGAGGAGGAGGAGGAGGAGCGTGAGGCGTGCGGGGGTCTAGCAGGGGGGTTTCAGCCAGCCCACCCTTAGTGCCCCCCCCTCTTACCCCTCCACTCGCACAGCTGTTGCATTCCATTGGTAGATAAGGGCATGTGGTGGTGGCGTTGGAGGAGGAGGAGGAGGAGGAGGAGGAGGGGGCTGCCATTTCTGGTCTAAACCAAACTGGGGTGAGGAGGGGGAGGGAGGTTAGGGTGGGGGGTCAGTGAGTTAGCCATTCCTCTTTCTGCTACCTCCCCCTGGTGACCAACCCAGAGGCCACGGTCACACACAAACACACACACACACACACACACACTCAGAGTTTTGGACCCATTCTCAAAAAAAGGACATTGGGCTCTTAAAGGGGCCACGGCGCATATAATTAACACATGGACATAAATATATGTAAATATATGAATAAATAAACACGATGAGGTCATGGAGTAAAGGAGCGAGATAATAAGACGCAAAGTCACCTCCATTTTTGATTTTTGTTTGTTGTTTTCAAACGTTACGACTATTTCGCTTCATTTTTTTCACCTTTCACCCGCTAGTTCATTCATTCGTTCATTCATTTATTGAGTGGGTCGGTCAGTAATAAGTGAAAAAGGCCACGAACAAGCAAACAAGGTGACTGCATCACTTGACACGTGTAATTAGTCACTTGTGGTTTCTTTTTTTTTTTTCTGGCAAAATACAAAAAAAAAAAAAAAAACAAACAAAAACAACAAAACAAAACAAACAAAAAATACAAGAAATCGTTTCTTTCAAGGACGAGAGAATAAAGAAACGACTCCAAATGTTTCAGACTCTAAACCCGACGCCACGTTGAATTATTACGACTCTTTCAGACCCCACCACCTCTCTCCTCGCTCCTCCCGCCTCCTCTCCCACCGTCACATCAGGGGCAGTGAAATATTCATGAGGTTATGTGAATGACAAAGGGACGGGTGAAGTAGAGCAGATTCAAAGAGGATCAGAGGCTAATTTTTCACACTTACTTTTTTGTTGGTTTTTGTTTAGTTAATTGTAAACGAGGAGTGAAGTGGAAAAAAAAGGGGAGGGTGGTGGGAGGTTTGTCTGTTTTGTTTCCTCTTCCTTTTTTTTTTTTTTGCCCCCTCCTCCTTTACTTGTGGTGTGAAAATGACAGAAAAGTGTTAAAGGAGAAAGGAAATGACCCTCGAGTTTGTTTTTTAAAAAAGAAAAACAAAACGGAGACAGAAAAACTCAGCAGATCCTGTGAACAGCTGCGACCTCCAGGCCAGAGGTCACGACCTCTCAGGAGGATACGACGCCCCCCCCTCTCTATTCCCCCTCCTCTCTTTAAAATAAACACAGAAACACAACAAAGTCAAGGAAGTAAAGTCAAAATAACAACCACCACGAGTTAAAAATCCATACAAACGACCTTTAAACTTCCTTAAAACCTGATTATTGGATATTGATTGTCAATCGTTGGCTGTCCTCACATGCGGCGGTGGCGTTTCGCATTAATCTGATTGGTGGTGACACCTGCTGGTCACACGATCACACTACAGCTGTCGTTTATATAAAGGAACACATTTTTATATAAAAAAGAAACCTTCACTGTAAAATCTTTAAATGCTGCTTCAGTTCATCTGAGTCATCTGAGTTTCAGTTCACATCAGATGAACCTTCAGTTCAATCTCACAACATGACGCAGGATTCGAGTGTTAACCACACACACACACACACAAGGTGCCTCCGTCTCTGTTTCACACAAGGTCAAAAGCTCAAAGCGAGCTGAGCTTATCCACGCAGATTCAGAGATTGTGCCAGTCCAAACCCTCTCAACCCCTCCCTCACTATTCCTCCAGCGCCGGCACGTGGGCATTCAACGATAACAAAGAGATCCACCGGGCTCGAGCGTAGGAGTACCCCCTGCAGGGGCCCCGCCGTCTCCCTCACTAAAGCCAGTCCGTTTTCACCAAATGGTGATGTCCCAGTGTGCAGACAGACAGAGGGAGGGGGCAGAGAGGGATAACAGGGGGTAAAGGAGCAGCAGCAGCAGCATTATTAATGACCAACAGAGGGAGCAAACAACCAGGGAGGTGCTGAGTGTCTGAATGAAAACAGGATCCATGTTATAGAACAGAAATTACATCAAACGTAACGTCAATAATATGAAATCTACACATTTAACAGCTGAGTGTGTATTTCTTAGTTAAATCTTAATATGAATCAATTTAATTGAATTTTTTAAGCATCATTTCAGTGATTTTAAAAAACATATTTCTTCAGTTCCTTGTTCGGCCACAAGAGGACGACACTGAACGCAGACAGAGACACCACATGCAAACTACGCTGCACCTAATTCTTCTTCTTTTTATTATTTTTAATTTATCTGATTATCTTCATGATTGATGAAAATGTATTTCTTTAAATAAAAAATGTGTTTACTAAAATATATGTATTTATATATTCTATGCTGACATGAATATTTATGTAGAAGCACTTTTTTAAAAAATCATCTTTTTTTATTTTTGTATTATTTATTTTATCGTCTCATTTTTGACCCATTTAATACTTTATGAGTGTGGCCTATTTTTTTTTTTTTATTATTATTATCCTTATGCTGCTTCAATGGTGTGATTTCTCCACTGTTGGATTAAAAATAAATAAAAATTTGAATTTAATTATTTATTCAATTTGCACTATTTAACAGTCTTTCACTGCCATCATCAACTCATTCTCACTTCATTTACATTTTTCAGTATTTTCACATGTACCTTATTGAAAACTGTCATTTTATTTCTTATATTTATCACTTTAATACTTGTGACGCCTCATATTTTCTTTTATTCCTTTCATTATAGATCGAGATCTCAGCAGTCTTAAGGTTTATTTTGTCTTCTTGATTAATCATCTACTTTATAAAATGTCACCGTGATGTCTTGAAATGTGTTTAAAAACCAACTTGAGTGATTAAACGATGACAAAAATAGCTGCCTGTTATTTTAGTGATTGACTAATCGGGGGTAATGAGGGGTCACACCAGGATTTTGCTGCTGGAGCTGAAAGTATTTCTCTGTGACCTTAAATATCCGTGGTATTCAACATTTTAAAGTCTCTGATAATCTGCTTTATCGGGGCCAGTGTAGCGGCGGCAGCAGCGTTGTGGTTTGATCGGTCATCAGACTCTTGAACCAAATGCTGCTGAACTATTTGTGTTATTTATAGGGCGTCGCTATTAAAGCTGGTTATTGTTGAGAAAAGCTTGGTTAAAGTGATGGTCTGGAGTAATTTGAACCCAGAGTCTATTTCACCACAAATACAGAGTTGAACAAGAGATATTTTACATTGACCGAAGGATTTTCAAGTTTGACCGTCTTTTGTTTTTCACAGTCAAATAGTTAACAATGAAAGTAAATGGGGCAGTCAGCCAAACGTATCTAAATTGTCATTTTTTAAACACTAATAAAGCTCAAAATATCACTTCACTTTAGCAGTAGCATGAACAATGGCCCTACACATAAACTGGTCGATGTGACCCTGAAGAGCGAGAAAAATGATGAATCTGCTGATGTGGAACAACGTTCATCACCAGTTGTTATGAAAACAAGACGTTGGGTAAGTCTTGTAAAACAGTGTTTTTAATAAACTCTCAGTTCACTTACTAAGTTTCAGTACTTCAGTTTATGTGTAGGGACCCTATTCATGCTACTGCTGAAGTGAATTGATATTTTGAGCTTTATTAGTGGTTAAAAAATGACGATTTAAATATGTTTGGCTGACTGCCCCATTTACATTCATTGTTAACTATTTGGTTGTGAAAACAAAAGACGGTCAAACTCAATATTACTTCACCCAACATAAAATATCTCTTGAGGGGAAGTTTGACTTACTCTGGACCATCACTTTAAGAGAAATGTATTTCGATTTCTTTATCTGCTCCACGGTGCAGCGCGGCAACAATAGAAAAAGGAAGAAAGAAAGGAGAAATCCATACTCTTCGTTTTCTGCTTTTCAGCTCAGGGGAGTAAATCGAGACGGAAAACATATATGAAGAAAAGAAAATCTGATCTGTGTAAACGTACGGTTCCCAGTGGCGACGTTTACAAACTAAAAGGCCACGAACAAGACCTCGTCAATGTTATTGTCGCAGACAGATGGGGTCCACCGAGGAGGAGGAGGAGGAGGAGGGTATGAAGAAAGTCTGATTCCCTCCCGCCGCTGGGCCCCTTCTTCAGTTTTAGAGCTGCACACAAAACCCACAGCTCGAGCCGCTTAAAGGCCACAGGCCTCGGAAAGCTTAGTCAATGGACGTCCCATCAAAGGGAAGTGTACAAAAGCACGAAGACCCTGCACCTTCATCGAAGAGGAGGAGGAGGCGGAGGATTAAAGAGAGGAGAAGTACATTTCATGGCCCAGCTAGAGGCGTGTGTAATGAAGAGAAACCTGCAGAGAAAGAGAGAAAAGTCTCCCATGACGGTTGGAAATAAAGGGGCATCTGCTGAAATTTGGTGATCAAAGTGATTTAACAGAAAGAAACAGCGAGGACTCGTTTTTTGGGGTTTTTTTTTTTTTTTTTTGTTCCAGAGGTATGTTAAGCGCCTAACCTAAGAAACTGCAGATAAGGAGTTTTAGGGCCGACCTTGGATTTCAGGACTCGTTTGGGACAAAGCATCTTTATCCAGACGCCGTTTATGGATAGAGAAAGAGAGAGAGAGAGAGAGAGAGAGAGAGAGCATTGTGGGAGCAGATGGAAAGACGAAGCAAGAGTAATGAGCCGAGTTGAGTTGAGTTGAGTTTTTTTTTTTCCTCCAGCAGCACCGGAACAAGCCCGAAGCGTTATTACCTGCTTCAGGGCATTTCCTGTTTGCTGTAACCATGACAACGGGATAATCTGCCCCGACCGTTTCAATGCTAGACACCCAATCGGGTGAGAGCGACTTTAAAATCTGGAGCAGCAGCTGGTGAAAACGAGCGAAGGAAAAAAAAAACAAAAAACGGAAAAGAAATCTTTATTTTTCTGAGACACAGAGAGCTTCAGTCTCTGCAGTGAGTCAGCGCAGAGGTCGGCGAGGGTCAGCTTTGACGCTAACGTACAGTGAAAAACAGACAGTGAAAAAACCCAAATACCACAAAAAAATAAAACTGTCAGGACGTGAAGGATAATTCCTTCCCTCCTCTTTTCTTTCCAACTCTGCATCCAAGTATTAGCCTTGATCTTTCAGCGCCGCTCTGCCCCGAGCAGGACGCTACAGAGACACGACAGAACCAGGACACGACTGCTGCTGCCGTTGCGTGTTTTCATTTCAATAACTTGATCCAGGTCGCAATTTGAGAAATTAATCTATAGACACGGGCACACATAAAAGGGTTTGTGCCTCTTGTCTGTTACTGTTACAGTAGATTTTCACTAAAAATAAAAACAGATGGTAATCTGACAACATTAAGACATCTAAAACTCTTCTACAAATCCTGATAAAAAATATATACATTTATATCATTTATAGAGAAAATCCACACATCTTTGCTCTGTGTTAATTAATTTTTTCTAAGATGATTTTTCAAATGTAATATTTTCAGCTACTATAAGTAATTAAATTACTAAAATAAAAGAAGAAACACAACTCCAGGGCAGAAATTAAGAGATGTAATAATATTATTAAATCCAGGTATTCATAAATATTTTATAACAGTGAGTGATTATGCTCCTACTATAAAAACTGCTACTTAACTCTGAGACTCACATGTAATATTCGTACATGAGAGGCTCAAACTGGAGCTGATGCCTTATATGTAAATCAAATGTTCTTAATTTTAAACAGATTATTAAATAAAAGTTTTAATTTTATTTCTAGGGAAATTATCTAAGGTGCTAGATATTCAATTAACTAACTTATTCCAGAAGATAGTAAGCCAGTTAGTTTAGCTTAGTTTAGCTTAGCATAGCAAGTGTGAACAGCTGCTACCAGCACATATTAGCATGTTAGCTTGTTGATTAACGTACAAAAGTGAAGTCTGCTTTACTTTTTCTTCACTGCACCTAGCCAGGCTAGCTGAGTCCATTTAGCATATAGCATACAGACGGTTTGTTTTGCTTAAAAACATCTTTTAATAAAGCCTTAATTCTCATTGCCACAACATTTATCTGTCCAGCTAGGGGCCAGCTAAAAGAGAAGAAGCAACACTAATCTCTATAGTTTGTATCTAATTGTCTTAGCATAGAAGCTACATGATGAGGATGGTATCATAGCAGCTCGTTAGCTTAGCTGAAAAACTTGCCAGGCTTGCTAATAGTTGTTTATAGTCTTTATGCTAAGCTAGGCTACATGGAAACACAAGAAGCAGATAGAAACCGCTAGCATATACAGGTGCAATTACCAAAAAAAAACAATGCAACACACAACCCCAACATGCTGCGGTTAGCCAATATTTTAGCTTTTTTTAACCATCAGCCAGTTAGCTTAGCTGAGAGACAAATAACGGATAGAAACGACAAACTCAGCCAGGTGCAATTATAAAGAAATAGTACAGTATATTACACCTTAATGACATGATGTGTTGGTTTTGCACCTTAGCTTTTATAGGAAATACGATACCTTGTTGAAAGATTAGCCAGGCTACCTATTGCTCATTTCCAGTCTTTATACTTGGCTAACACAACTCACGCTAATGGTAGTTTCATTTACACAAGACACAAGACATAATAATGTAATAGCCAGTTAGCTTTTGCACCAGTTAAACAAAGACAACTTATTGTTGAGATTAAGACGTTAGCCAATGTTATAGCATTTTTCCAACCAGCAGCGAATGAGCTTAGCTTAGCAGAAACCCCAATAACAAATGGAAACAGGAAGCACAGCAAGAGGCAGTTACTAAGACAAAGAACAACACTCAACCTCTTAATGACACACCATGTTGGTTTTACACTTTGTTTTCAACAAATGAACCAAAACCAATATTGGAGCTCTTTCTTTCAACCAGCAGCCAGTTAGCTTAGCTTAGCTGAAATGAGAGAAGGGAATGGAAACAGACGGCCAAGTCACGAGCAATTCCCAGAAAATGGTGCACAATACAAACCCCTTAATGACACAACATGTCGGTTTTTCACCCCATTAGCATATAAAGGTTAAGGCAAGGTAATCTAAATGAATAAAAATAAACTAAAACTGCACCGTGATGAAGAAATATTCTTTTATAACAGTATTAATGGAATAAAAATTTCTATATACCTCAGACATTAATTAACTTAATACATATGACCACAATTTAACTGTGGACATATTGAGTTCCCATTTTTCTGTTCTACAAATTGATCAATTAATTGATTAATTGATTTATCTTAGACATTTTGATGGTTTAGTTGTTTTTCCAAGTAAAAACTTCAAACACTATCAGCTTAGAGTTTTGCAAATGGATGCTTTTTTTTGTTTTTCTAGATATTTTATTATATATCTTTAGGTTTGAGGCTGTTAAACAAAAAAGTGCTTTGAGCATCTTCAATTATTTTCTGTTTTCCATAAACTAAATGAAAATAACCAAATAGATGAGAGAAAAAAAAACCTTCATTAATCTTTTTTTAATATAATCTTGCTGTCATGCACGTCTTTCCAAATTATTAATCAGACATATTTTTGCATATTTGTTCACTAGATTCACACAGCGAACACAGTGTCAGAGTACGGTGCAGTATCCAGTGTTTCACATCTAAATGGGTCAAACAGCCGCTCGGTGAACTGTGGCACCATTAGGACCCAGACAGTTTGTCTCTGTGCCGAGCTCACAATCTCATTACACGACCAGTTAAAATGCAACTGGAGGAAGAAAAAAAAAAAACAACACAGCAAGTGCTTTAGGTAAGATAACAGTGATGAGAAGAGAAAAAAAAAACAAAAAAAACACAATGCTATAATGTGTTGGTAGGGAGCAAGGGCGCCATGTGTAATTAGGTTACAAAGAGCTCCACTTAAAACCATAGAAATCTATACTCTGACTGTGGGAATTACACAGACGAGGCTCATTCACACCACCCAGACTGTAAATATATTCTATATATGTGTAAAATATAACAGAAAATACATGTTTTTCTTTCTATTGTCAATTGTCCACTAATATCAATAGTTTTCATAACTTTTCCTCTAAGCTCATTTGTTTTCGACAGTCGAAAACACATTCCTCACCAGCCAAAAGAAAAAAGGAAGTGCTCCATTGTGCATTTATCCCTACAAATAACACAAAACACAAAGCCAGGGAACATTTTAATTGGGTGACCTGCCATTTAGAGAAACAAAGGCCAAATGTGTTCAACTTCCAATCACTGATTTTCACTGAAGTTTGGGGACAAACTAAAACTCTAAAACTAAATTTCAAACATGACTGAACAGAGTAACTGTGGTCTATATGTGAATGTGAAGTGGAGGAAGGTGGTGTTGGTGGGGTCCTGTGTGGATTTTCCTTTAAAAGCCAGGTCAAGCATTCAGCAGACTGTAAAAGGAGCTGATCCTCTGATCCTCTATCAGACTTCAGCACCTTGCATACTAATGAAAAGGTTCTCAGGGAAAGCTGGAGTTTAAAAAATAGCTATTTTACCTCAGTATTCCTGCTAAAATTCATATTAAATCATAAAATACCTCAAGTTTAGAGTGGCTGAAGTGTTTTTAGATTGGAAACAGAAAAAGAGGTAGGATGTTCTTGCGTCATTGCATGGAAATTTAACCTATAGGCCCATCCTATATGGAAAAACTCTTTGCACACAGGGAAAAAAATGAATGGAAAAGCTCCTCAGAGGCTAAAATCCACAGAAGACTCAACACACAAAGGAGCGCTTTGCTATATGTTACATGTTTCTGTTGACTAATCACACCCAAACGCTTGCATCTGTGTTTTCTTATTTTCATACAGATTTTCAAACCGTTGTGCACGATGACGCTGTTTGAAAATCAGCAAGCAGCTGAGTCACCGAGTCCATAACTCAACAGTTCACAACATGAAACCAGAGAGAAGCTGTAAAACATGCAATGATTTCAGTGACGAGTTGGGCTGTTATTCAAACACAAACACCTTGTAAAAACCAAAAAAACAAACTCAGTCCTGCTAGCATCAGTAATGTGATAATAACAAAATGTAATTAAATGAAAAAACATTAAAGAAAGAGTAACTGACAGCCCTGTGAGACCTTGGCAGGAAAAAAAAAAAAAAAAAAACATAAGCAAAACAAGCAGCACAGTCACGAAACCTGCCTATAAATCATGAGTGTGCGGTTAAAAACAAAATGCTAATGCCTCATAATCAACTGATTTTTCAAGCATCTTGAAAAATAAAATATTTTTCAATTTCTCTCTGAGATTTTAACAAAATATAATATACTCTTATACTTATTAGATACAGCCAGAAGCCAGTTAGCGTAGCTTAGCTTAGCATAATTACTAGAGACGGGTGCTATCATCCTCCCAAAACTCACAAATTAAAAAAAAAAAACTTCACTGAGCCTTGATGATATATTAAATAGATTAAAATCTTTGGAAAATCATTGTTTTCACTTTCTTGCTGTGAGAGAGATTAAAGAGAAGATCAATTATATTCCCCACAGCTAGTAGCGAATTAGCTTAACTTAGCATGAAGACAGGAAACTGCTAGAAGCTACATAATGAGGATGATAATATCGCAGCTATTTAGCGCAGCTGGAAAACTGGGGTCGATAGAAAACATAAGCCTTGCGTGCTATCCCTTGTTTCTCGTCTTTATGTTAAGCTAAGCTAACTGGCTACTAGCCATAGCTTCATATGACATGAGAATAAACCATAGCGGTTCTGTAACTAGCACCCAGTTAGCTTAACTTCACAGGAAACAGCTAGCATGATTGATTACAATTACCAAGAAGGAGTGAACTAACACAACCTTTTAATGACAAGATGTTGGTAGAACTAGTAGACAACAATTTTAGCTTATTTGAAAAATGAGAGGCTAGAAGAAACAGCTAGCCTAGCCAGAATCAATCATTTACAAAGACAAAGTACAAAATATAAGCCATTAACGACACAATATGTTGGTTTTGTACCCTAGTTTTTGTACTGACTATCAAATAAGATAACTTAATAGTGAGACTTAAAAGTTAGCAAGGCTACCTGGCCCTCATTTGAGTCCATCTTAGCTTATCTGAAAAACTAGAAGGTAGGAGATTAGCCAGGCTAATTACCAGTCTTTATGCTATGGTAGGTGTAGTGGCTTCTACCTGTTGCTACATAATAATGTACAGACACAAGGATGAAATGATCAAATTAGCAGCTGGTTAGCTTTGCTGAAAGTCTACAAAAGCAGGGAACATCCTGTCTAAGCTAGGCTAACTGGCTGCTAGCTTAGCTAAAAGACCAATAACAGATGGAAACAGATAGCTATGCCGAGCACAATTACCGAATAAGGAATTAAGGAATAAAGCAACATATAACTTCTTAGTGGTTTTGTATGATATGAAATGACTTTTAGTGAGACTAAGCCAAACTAGTAACTCCTCGCTTCACGTCTTTACGCTGAGCTAAGCTAAATGAGTGAGCTAAATGGCTGCTAGCTTAGCTGAAGCACTAATAACAAACAATGCAATCGCCAAAAATAGTGCAACATACAAGTCCTTAATTGCATAGTAGTGAATGAAATAACTTGTTAGTGAGACTGACAGGTTAGCCACATTAGCTACCCTTTGTTTGACGACTTTATGCTATTTCAGTAAGAAAGTAAACATGTCAGACTGTGTCTATGTGCTTTAAAATCTCTATAAACTGTCAGGTAGCAGATTTAGCTCCAGTTGGAAGTGGATGTGTTACAAGGCTACAGCCCAGAATATAAAAATTAGATTTTCCTCTGGATCAGCAAAAGTAGATCTGGCTCAAAGTGTGTGTGTGTGTGTGTGTGTGCACATACACACATACACACCCCTCACCCCCGAAAAAAATAAATTCCTGTCCTGCTGCTGTGTGTACCCACAGGCTGCCAACAGATTAACACAGTGAAACTGAAACTTTTCCTGCAAAGATCCAAATACACACTTTACAGTACCATTATATTACTGTGCATGTGAGTCAAAGATTTGGAGGGATAGGGGTGGTGGTGGTGGTGGTGGTGGTGGTGGTGGTGATGGGGAGGAAGCAGGATAAGGTATGAATTAAAGCCATGCGTAAAAGGAGGATGGTCCGCATCATCCACCTCAGTTACTCCTCAAGTGTCTGTTTCCCACACCAGTCAAGGTTAACAAGCCGCGCTGGTGTCTGCGTCGGCTGGAAAAAAAAAAAAAAAAAAAAAAAAAAAAAAAAAAAAAAAAAATGGGGAGGTGAGGAGGAGGGGGTGGTGGTGGTGGGGGGTGAGGTGCTGCAACTATACAGTGAGCTGTGTGATGATGCAGACAGACTGTAGCCTACAGCCCCCCCCCCCCTTAAATATTCCCAACCACACTCATCCATGCCCAATAATAATAACAATAACAATTATTATCATAATACATTATGCACCATGCCACTGTGCTTCTGTGCACCCCTCCATCTCTCTGTTATTTCGATATAAGCCTAAATACAACACGTTTTTTTTTTTTTTTTTTTTTAAGATGCACAATAAATTACTGCTGCGCCTACAGCATAAAGAAAATATACACAGACTAGTTTTAATGGTGGATGCGGATCCTGTGCAGCGCAGATGCAAATAAAACAAGGTAGCAGAAGCATCCATACCTTTCTCTCCATCACTATGCGCTTTTATTTTAGGGCTAACTGTAGGATGTGTCTCTCTGTCCGGTCCGGCGAGGCGCGTTGAGCTTTTTCTTTTTCCCTTCACTCCTCAACTTCCTCACGGCTCTTTTTATTTATTTTTTCTCTCTCTCTCTCTTTAATGTGCACAGACAGACACACAGCAGCAGCGTCTCTCTATCACTTCCCCATTACTGGACACAGCAGCTTAGGCGTCTTATTAAAGCGCTGGCCTGTGGGACGCCGAGCCGGGGGACGGAGCCAGAGCCGCGGATTGGTGGTGAAGCCTTGTTCGGGGGGAAAAAGGGGGGAGCGATGGAGCGCAGGCGCGGTCTCTACCGGAGAGTCGATATAATGAAAAATTACTAGAGGCAGGGAGTGTCATCAAATTATCCTCAGGATAATTTTTTTTTTTTTTTTTTTAGGGAAGGAGGTAAAAATTAAAATCAGGAAAATATCAATAAATAAATAAACATTATAAGAACAGACATAAATAAATAACATGATGCACTAAACAAAAACTGTTCACCATCAGTCCCTTAACTGAAATACCTGTATCTTTTTTTCTAATAAAAGATTTTTAAGTTGTAACTGATTAAGTTATAGTTGTAATTGCCAGATTATAAAAATAAACAATAAATAAATAAATAAAAGAAAGAAAAAGAAAATTGGGATAAAATTAGTTAGCTTAGTTTATCTTATCTTAGATTAGCATAACAACTGAAAAAAAGCTAGCTACGTGTACCAGCACCATGCAAATCTATAGCCAAAAGCCAGTTAGCTTAGCTTATTTATCAACACATTTTTAAACCCAATAAACAATGGAACAAATTTGCTTTTTCACTTTCTCCACTTGTGTCTGAGGTAAATGTGAAGCTACAGCAAAATGGCAGCTAGCTAAAAAGATTTTTTTCTTAAGTTCTTTTTAATCTATAGCCAAAAGCTAGTTAGCTTAGCTTAGCCTGTCATAACTGAACAGCTAGCCAAATGTATCACCACCTCTAAATCCCACACATAATTAAACAAATTACCTTTTTTTCGTGTTCAAAAGGTAATTATGAAGCTATAGCAAAAAGCCAGTTAGCTTAGTTTAGCATAACCAGCTAGCTTCACGTACCAGCTTTATGCCAAAAGCCAGTTAGCTTAGCATAATGACTGAAAACAGCTAACCTAATTTATCAGCACATTTATCTAAAGTCCACAAACAATGGAACAAATTTGCTTTTTCACTTTTCTTTTTTGTGTCTCAGCGGTCAGTGTGAAGCTACAGCCAGTTAGCTTAGCTTAGCTTAGCATGATAACTGAAAGACAGCTAGCCTGATACATCAGCACCCCTAGAATTCACAAACAACGAAGCAAATGAGCTTTTGCACTTTTAACACTTAACTTGCTTTGACGAGATTATATACTCTTGTGTCTTAAAGGCAAGTATGAGGTCACGGCCACAATCCAGTTATCTTAGCTTAGAGTAATAACTTGAAACAGCTAGCCTGATGCTGCCCAAATAAAACTTTCTTCAGATAGAAGCCAGTTAGCTTAGCATAACTGGAAAAATCTTGTCTGACATCACAAATGAACATGTTAGCTTGTATGTAGCTCTGTCTGTAAAGGTAAATATAAGGCAATTTAGCTTAGCTTAGCTTAGCGTAACAACTGGAAACGGTTCTGAGCACCTAAATATCTCACAAATGATAAAATAAAAGTAGCATTTTCACTTTCTTTTTGAAAGTTAAACAAGATCATATATACTACACACCCAGAAGCCAGTTAGCTTAGCTTATCTTAGCATAACAACAGGAAACTGTTGCTACACTCAAATAGCTTCCTACGGCTAGTAGGAAATTAGCTTAACTTAGCATGATGATACCATAGCAGCTAGCTCCTAAGCTAAGCTAACAGACTGCTCAGTTTATTATCCAACTCCTCCGCTTATCAATTAATGGTTTGTATCAATAAATAATAAACAAAAATGGATCAAATTCTTTGCGTATGAGTAAACATTCTTGACCAGTAAAGTTATTTGACCCCCTGGCAACCACATGGTATTTCTCTTTAACGGCTTATTATGGGCCTATAAAATAAATTGAAAATGTGTGTGGGGATGCAGCAGAAATATCTAACTTGTAACATAAAGAGTCATTAGAATATTTTATTAAAATGTATGTTTTATTATTGAGGAGTACATTCTGTTTTGCTTTCTTTGAGCAATTGTATATTTTTCAGTTTTACGTAAAACTTGCAGCAGAAGAACAGGCTCTTCTCGTTGGCATAAAACCTCCGGACTCTTGAAATATTTTTGGCACGTAGATGATGTGACTTAATACAATGAAAAATATAAGAGGAAAAACTGAGTTGCACGTTAATAAAATATGTCATTCTTATGCCGCTGAGTTCATTGACCGAGACCGAGTTGACGTCTGAACTCGTTTAACCCGACGTCAACTGTCAAAGGCGTCGAGTCGACCGACGTCCTGCGGCAAACGTGCGAGTCGATATCGCTGACCTCAAAACTCTCCTTAAAGGTCTGACTGAGGAAGGAGTTTTCAGAAAAAAAAAACAAAAAAAAAAACGCAGCAGCACATCTGGGTCAGAGCTGCGTTTTTTAAAACAAAGCTTTGTTTTTTTGCGCAGTGCAGCCCACTCCTACCTACCCACAAACTCAATCAGCAGAGGTTTACTACTGAAGCTCTGGCTCCAAACCAAGTCAGGAAAAATAAAAGACGCTCGGCTCGGAGAACCTCGAACAAGGAGAGATTTCGATCTGAAGATGCATCATCTGCTGTTGAGATGTGAGCTGATTTTATGAGGAGTGATTTTTTTTTTTTTTTGAAGCTGATGCATTAAACTGATATTGTTTTTTATTAAACAGGGAGCGGCTGCAGACGAGGGAGGTGAAGAAGAAAACGTTCCAGCTTCAGGGTCTGAGCAAGTTTTCCAAATCTAAATTCATGAGGACTCAATTCCTCAAGCGTGTTTTTTTTTTTTTTTTTTTTTTTTCCCAGGATGCAATCACGTCTCAGAAATATTCTCAAACATAATTTTATTTGATTATGAAGCCAGAGGAATTCTTATGATGTTTGATGAACTGAACACAAATTAATTTCTTTCTCTTTTTTTTTTTTTTTGGCAGATGTAGAGCGTTGGGATGTTTTCTGGGGTGAATCCTGAGGTTTCCTCCTCTATTTTAATTTTTTTTTATTAGTCCTGGACATCAAAATAATCTATCACAGGCTCTTCTTTAACCATCTTTGACCAGGTGCTTCCACCGGTGGCTCTGTGGGAGAAATGAGAAGAAAATGAGGCAGGAAAAGAAAAGTAAAGTAAAGTAAAGTAGGACATTAATAAATCAAGGCCAGACAGCTGCATATTTCTTAAGTTAATCATTCATCCTTCGCCAGAGGAAGGATGAGTTCAGCGCGATTCCTGAGGACACTCGGACGAAAACGGTGTCTTTAATCACACGAGAGCAGACTCACTTGCTGCTGTGTTGTTTGATATGAGCGATGGGGGGCGGGGCTCTCGCCGTCGTCTCTCTCTCTATCAGCGACGCCAGCGTTGAGTTGGGACACGCCGACTTCCCCCTGAACGTTATCAAGAGACCAGAGACATCCTCAAACTCTCCACAGTCAACGATTATTCTTATTCTTAGCGCAGCTATTTTTACATTTGGTTGAGTTTTATAAAACAGGTCTCGTCTTACTTGTGGGCCGTGATGACCACGTTGCGTTTGGGCTCGCTGTCGTAGCTCACGCTCTCCACGCCGTACACCTCGGCGAGGTCGTGGATGATCTTGCGATGTTCTCGGTTCATCGGAGGGAAACAGTGGCTCCTCTTCGTCTGTTTTCCCTGCGGACACAAGTCGACGCACGTCCATTTACACGGAGAAATGTTTCTGATCCCAGCTTCATTTTACAGACATTTATTCAGGTTTAATGCAGTTAGAACCACCAGACGTTAACCTACCACAACGACATGTCACGTTAAAATATGACGACTCTGAGGGTTTCAAGCTGCTTCTACACCAGATCTGATTATTTGAAGAGGCTTTCTTCCAGCTGCAACTGATCATTTTCTTCTTTCAACCTCTAAAAAGTCTTTAGATGAATAAATAAATATGTCTGATGATGAATAGTCTCCTGCTCATTGAACTGGACACATCTCATAAACACGTAACCGTGATGTTTCTTTTTAAAGGTTCGTTCTTTAACTCCTTGACTCTTGATGCTGAACCGTTCTAACTTTCTAACTCTCCAAACTTCTAACAGTTTGGAGAAGACGTCCAACAACAACACGACGAAGCTTTACTCGCTTTAATTTGGAGGAAGATATTACAAACACGTCAGAGCTTTTAAAAAAATGATTTTTTTTATCAAATCAATCTGCTCAAACTTCATGTTTTCGCTGCTACACGCTCGACACGACAACACACTTCCTGTGTGTCGACACCAGGTCGAGACCGAGGGTCATGAGCAGCTCATTCAAGACGTCAGTGTCGTTATTCAAAATTTCTCTAAAATGTTCACGCTTCTCTTTGAAGACTCGCTCGACTCGTTATTCAAGCTTTAAAAGTGTCACAAGGTTTTGACTTATTCAGCTTTTCAATTTTTGAATTCTTGTGACTTTTATTCTGCTTCTTTCTTTTTATCGTCTTCAAATTATATCGCAAACTGCCAGAGCGAACGTGTCACATGACCGGTGACATCACCAACCGGCCTCGGAAGCTGCTGCTCGTTTCCAAACTTTTGCATCGTTTTGTAAAATAATTTGTGCTGCATCACATCACATCACGCAGCGTAACCTCTGGAGCGATAAAACGTTTGGTTTTTAATCCTGTTTCTCTTTTTACCTTCAGCTCTTTAATTAATTACACACAGTTCACACTCGGGGCAAAAAAAAAAAAAAACGGGCACTTTTTCAAAACGGCCGTGAATCAATAATTTTTCACTTTAATTACACAAACTACATCAATTCAGCAGCGTCTTGTGGTGCTCACTGTAGCAACATTTTGGTGACGTAGGCTACGTTTTCTGACTAATTCGTGCGTACACCAGGTCCTTTTAGCTACAGTTGTCAATGCTGAGACACAACCAGCGCGTTCACACTTGTATTTTTTGCAAATAAATGCCATTTTCTAGTAACAAAGTTAAATAAAATTCCAATAAAATTCAGAATATGGAAAATAGTTGTGGGTGAAGACGCACTGACTTAACAAACGTATCCGCTGATCAATACAACTGATCATTTTGTCAGTGAATATTAGTTTTACTACATTTATATCAGTGTAAAGTCAGTCTGAGAGATAAAGAATTAAAATGTATTGACAACAAATGATATCACATAATATTTTAAACACAATGATAATTATAGGAGGAATGTGGAAACAATTAAACGATTTAATTAAATGTGGACACGTTGGGAAGCTTCTACATGAGGAAACCTTTTATTTTTATGATTATATTTAGACTTTTATTTTGTTAAAAAGGTGCCACTGAAGCCTATAATTGATTTTTATATGTTTTATATCGATTTTGACGAGAAAAAGGATGAAAGTTCACGTTTATATGACGCAGAGGTCGGGAACTAATTGGGATTTTTTTCCATTTTTTAAATAAATAAATAAAATGAAATGTTTTCGAGCGTCCGCATATTTTTGTCCGTGTTGTTTCTGTGCGGCCAATTTTCTGTTCACAGGGTCACTGAGCATGTTCGACCCGACTTTTTACAGCCGTACACTAACAATGGAAAATGTTTGGAAACAAATGTTGGCAGAAAAAAAAAAAAGGAGCTTGTTAAAAAAGTAATACAAAAAATAAGTTTTAAGAAGATTTAACAACCTCGTTTCTGGGAATGAAAAAAAAAAAAAAAAAAAAACCTTAAAAAGGTGGAAAATAAAGTGAAAGCGAAACGCGGTTTTAAGGACGTGAGAAAAATAAGATAAAACTTTCATAAACGCACTGAAAGGCAGTAAAAAGCTCCACGCTCGTGATTCATTGTTCCAAAGAGAGATTCAGGTGGTGATAAACAATCTTTTTTCACGTTTGGCAAAGAAAACAAAGCTACAGTGACCTTGGCAGATTCACTTCTCGCTGCCTCGAAGAAAAGAAAAAAAAAAAAAAAAAAACGAACATGAGGACTATTTTTCTAGCTGCCCCCATGAGGTACCTACTAATTTAGCCTGGCTCAGAGCGAACGGTTACTAAAGAGGCTGTCAGTAATATACAAGCTGCCACAGCTGGATCCGTGTCGGAGGTCCGCTGGAGGATTGACCGAGCTCAGAAAATAGCAGAACGTACGACAAGTGGGTCAGAAAATAACACGAAGGTGAGAGAAGTGAAGTTAACGTCAACGACGTAGACGTTTAACACACGTGTCATCAATCACAGCTGTGTTTTATACAGAAGCCGAGGCCATTTATTGTTAAAAAAAAAAAAAAAAAAAATGATGTCATGGTTTTATTTTATCAGTCATCTGTGGAGAATTTTAACTAGAACGGCTGTAAACTCAAGTTGTGAGGAAGGAAATAATGTATTAAAAAACAAACGATGCTTCGGGATCGTTTTCATTCACACATGAACCGCGCCTTCATCCTGACATTTTTCCATGAAGATAATCAAATCAACCGAGAGCTAATGATGTAACTTTAACCACAGAGGCAGCTTTTTTTTTTTTTCTCCTTCAGGATTTGTTGCCCAGGAGCAAATCAACCACCAGAGGGAGCGTCACATCCAATCACGCCACATCAGACGTCGCCACGACGACTCACCTTGTTAACGAGCTCCACCAGATTCTTGATCTCGTCTTCAACTTCTGTGACGAATTTCAGGTCTTTTCTGAAAAAAAAGAAAGAACAGAAGAGTTTTTCGTCAGCTAAGAAAACATTTTTACATATTATAAAACAAAATTACATTATCATAACACATTTACATTTCAGAAAACAAATTCACAAGACACGAAACACTTTTACAAACGGCAAAACAAATTTACAAGTCGAGAAACGAATATGATGTGTAAAAATGTTTTCTAGAATAAAAATTTGTCTCAAGCTTCGTAAAAGTGTTTCGTATTTTGTAATCTTGGTTTGCACCTCCCGGCCACCGTAGGCGAGAGACGAACCTGGCGTCGTCTTTGAGGCTGTCGCTGTAAACGGACGTGGATCTGACGTTGAACGGGTCGGAGGACGAGTCGATCTGCAGCGCCTCGGCCAGACGTCGGTTTCTCTCCAGAGTGGCGCATTCCTGGTCACATTCGAGCCTGAGGAGCATTTTAACAAACACGTACTTATGCTCCTTTCATCGTGATAAAACACATGTTTCTTATCATTATTCCACCTGATTCGCTCCTTTTTTGTTTAAACTAATTTTATTCAGCATCAGGGTGAAATACTTGGTTAAAAATTCCTTCAAAATAAAAGCTCTCCTAACATTTTTTAGAGGCTGACCAGTCCCAGGTCTGAAAAAAACAGAAGCACAAACTAATAATTACAATATAACGGTTATAATTACTATAGTTAATAATTAGTTACAGTCAAATTAAGATGATGATGTGATTTTTATCATGTACAGTCACAACAGTCCAGTCATCTCCCAACATCCAACTTCAAATCCATAAAAGCCACTATACAGCACAGTGATCAACATGTAGAATCACTTGTATTTCATTTTTAATATCTTTAATGTTTTTTGTTCTGGACAACGCCCCGAAAAAAACGTACATGTGGTTCTCAACCTCATCCAGTATAAAGGTGAGGATCCTGGAGGTCGACCTTCACTTTTCAGTCAAATTCTCTCTACGTTGGACTGTTTTTGTGTTATTTTATTGGTATTAATGTGTTTTTTTTTTTTTTATGTGTGTCTGTGTGTGTGAATGATTTCAAACCGTCTCCTGCCATTGACTGGATAATGGTAACCATGGCAACCAACCCAATCAACCCACCACACGAAGATAAATAAAAGTCTGTATTTCCTGTCACCGTCTGTTTTCCCTCATCTTCAATGTATTTTGTACTTTTGTCTCATTTTTCTTTCCAACGTGTTTCAGAAAAAAAAAAAAGACTGAAGAATTGAATTTTATTCCGTCTGTGCCCATTTTGTGTCCAAGTTATTATTGATCCAGGTCACTTATATCTGTAGTTGGGCTTCTAAGTAGTGGTACCTGAGGTTCAGCTGTGTGTTTTGAGACTAACTACCTTGTTTGTTTCAGCTCCTTCTTGGTGAGGAACGGTCCGATGTCCATGGAGTCTCCGAGCTGCATGTCAGACAGTTTACTGGCCATGGCGATGGCTGCGTACCTGCGGCGCAGACAGCAAAGGGAGGACGTGTCAGACGCTTTCAGATTCAATATTCAACTTTCTGAAAAGAGAAACGGTTTCACCGACCTCTGATATGAACTGGCTGCTTCAGTGCAGGCAACCGCTTCCTTCCTTCGACCGCAGTCGCACTGCAGAGCGACCTGAGGAATAAAAAACACCAGGAATTAGACAAAAGTAGAAAATGTAACATTATACGAGACGTATTGAGTTTTGTAAGAGCAGCTCCTGCAGCTGTGAAAGGTCCTATTGTTTGTTGAACTCTTGAGTTTGGACATCTGCCACCGACGTGTTTTTATTTCATCTGAGTTAACTGTCGGTGACAGTTACAAGTGTAAAGGCACTTGTCAGCAGCAGCTTATAGCGAACACGCAGCTCCGTCTTTAAGAAGATGCGACAGATTCGTAAAAGTTTGATTTATTACATAAAAACCATTTTCATCAGGATAATAAGTTTTACAGAGGAGGAACATTTGACGGTGGGAAAATATGCGTCAACTCCCTGTGAGTCCAGGCCGCGTTGTAACAAAGACCATCTGCACAAACTTTGTTTCCCAGTTTTTTGTTTTTTTTCCAGCCACTAGAAGTCCAGCTGTTCTCAGCGGCGGCGGTGTGTTGTACCTTGGCGTTGCAGGTGGTGCGTGGGCAGCTGCTGCCTTTATGACAGGGAGCGGAGCACGGGTGGCCGCAGTCGGGACGAGGCAGCAAACACGGCTGCTGGCAGACGCCTTCAGACAGGCAGTCGCCTCGGTGGCAAATCCGTCTGCAGCGGTGGATGTCGCACGGCAGCGATTTGTTACACGTCAGGCCGCAGGAAATGTCCTGCAGGTGACACGGGATGTTGCTGCGTTGCTGTGGAGTCGAAGAAGAAGAAGAAAGAAACATTATCATAGATAAATAATAATAAAAAAAAACAATAACTGTCAATTGTCGACCATTACCTCGTGTTTCCCCATGCACCATTTCTGAGTGAGGTAGGTACACGGTGGACACTTCTCTTCACTGTGGCAGTTGTGAAACACTAAATTAGAGAAAAATGTTAAGACGACACTTTATTACACACAACAAGCCTCATTCAAAAATGATAAGATACATAATTTTTTTGTACTATGATAGTAACTGGAGCTGCTGCCGTCCTGCCGGGTGGGATCCTTCAACATCGCTTCATTGTTCTGAATTAGTTTGTACTTTATGAGCAAAATTCTATTTTCTTAGAAAACTAACGTCACACTGATTGATCCAAACTAAATGCTATGCTAACAGTTTAGCTAGCTAGTCTAGGATAAGCTAACAGACAATAATAATTATTTTTTTTACTAAAACAGTGGCCAAATATATTAATTAACCATGAAGCTGACGTCTTGTCATCGCCAATCATTTATTGTCATAATTTAAATCTTTAACTACACCAGTTGAGTTCGGTGCTTTTGAGTGTTTTATAGTAACAAAGTGCTAATACTTCACTACTGTACTGAAGTATGTTTTAGGAATATTTGTACTTTAGTTGAGTGTTGAAGATTGTTGTAGCTCCATGTTTTAAAATGCTGAATAAACTTCATAATATTCTTCTGTTTTATTAACACGTACTTGTACTTTTACTTTTATTACTTAAGTACATTTCATTATAGATTACTTGTCATACTTCAGTACAATAAATACTAGATACTTTAAGACTTTTACTTGTATGTTCTCATCATTGACTTGAACTTCTACCAAAGTTATTTTATGGTCGAGTATCTTTACTTCTAGTCTAGTGAGACTTTCAGCTCCTTTATACAACACTGGTTTTGATTTAAATTAATTAAATTATTCATTGGCCCTTGATTGATTTGTCTATAATTTCCACCACGAATCAGGATTTCACAGTAAAGAAAGAGGTTGCGGATCGATACAGATTAGTGACATCTCACCTGGGTGGTCGCACTCGTGTCGTCTCGTACACATGTTCTTACACTCCGGCGGTTTGGTGCCACACGCGATGGGTGGGTAGAGCACGGTGAGGCCACAGTGACACGTCAGCTCATCGAAACCTACAGACGGAGAGAATCGTGACGTGTTAATGACCAAACACAAAACCCACAGAGGGAGGGAGAGAGAAACTAAACAAAAGATGACGCGTGTTCTTTTTCTGACAGAATAACCGAATAATAATGGTGTTTCATAAAATCCTGCTGGAGCAAAAACAAAAAAAGAAGAGAGAGAAAAACCGGCCGCGGGACTCACTGGACTGCCAGCAGGGTTCACAGTTTCCACGGTGACACGGCTCCTGGCAGCGGTGGAGGCCACAGTTGAGCTTGTAGCCGCAGATCAGAGGACACTTGTGCTCCACAGTCTGAACGGACACAGACATAAACCAGTCACACACACACACACACACGCTCCACAGGTTCACAGCTGGATTATAATTCAATCTCAGTCTCATCTGGAGATGATGAGCGTCAACATCACAGCTGCTTCTCTGTTTTATCTCACTGCGATTTTGACCATGGAAATACTGTTTCTTGCACAGAAACATAGAATAAAAAATGCAGTGAAATGAGGATTTTATGCACATGTCATAAATATACAAAGTGAACAAAAAAAAAGAAAAAGAGTTGGATTGTACTAAAGTCAACAAATGGTGATAAACAGCAATAAAATAATAAACTGTTTTTTAACAACTATGTTTCTTAAAACTTGAGTAGAACAAGTCACGTCTCGGATTTAATCGCTTTTTAGTTTAGACGATGTAAACGCGACGCAGGTAAATCCAAACGCTCACCACGCAGCACATCTCGCCACATTTGTGTCGACCGCACGAGCGTTTCTTGTTGCAGCGCCTCTCGCAGGTGAAGACGAGCTCGTCTGGAAGAGAAAAATGACAGAGTCAGACATTAAATATGACAAAAAATAAAAAATAAATGCCGGGTTGGTGTCAGGTTAGTTAATTAATTTAATCTGAATGTGTAAACTTCACCTTCTCTCTGGATTGTTTCACATGGAACCTCCTGAAAAACAAAAGTGTTTTTTATTTTTTTTTTTTTTTTTTTTAAATAATTAGAACATGATGTCAGGGATGGTTTTTATATCAATATTTCACATTTTAATTAAACGTCAGAACGTGTGTGATCGTCTCTTCGTTCGTCGCTAATAGAGGAATAGAAACAGAAGAGATACTGGTCGTCGTGTTGTATATTTTATTGCCTCAGATCGTCTAAATTTAGCACCACACGTCTCGTGCGTTGGATAATTCAGAGTCTAATATCACTGTCAGATCCTGTTCATACATCATTCTATTATTTTCTCATTTTTTTACAACACACAGCAAAGTAAATTTGGACTGTAATTTTCCAGCAGAAATCCTTCCACAGTGTTTTGTGTGTGTGTGTGTGTGTGTGTGTCACATGTAAAACAAACCCAGACTCTGTGATACGACAGATGTTCTTCTGTGTTTTTCAACCCACCTTGGTTTTGGAGCCACATCTACATCTGATGGTGGACGTCAGTGAACACGGACCACAGTTTCCCTCGTGACACATTTTCTCACACATGTGGACGACGTCTGAAACAACACGACTTCGTTAACGACACGAGCTGCGACAAAAAAGAAACGATTCGATCTTCTCCGTCTTACCGCTGGAGCCGCAGGCCAGAGGTTTGTTGCACGTCTTTCCACAGGAGGGAATGGGATCGGAGCAGCTCTGTCGTTCAGAGTAACCCAGTTCGAGGAGTTTGACGAGCGGCGTCTGACTGCAGGCGCACGTTTTTACGAGCGTCGGTGACCGTGGGCACGGTTGACACGGACCGCGGTGACACATCTGCTGGCAGCGGTGAGCTTCACACTCCAACATCCTGCAAAGAAAAACAGAAACTAAAATGAATCAAACGCCAGAATGAGACGGAGGAGTTTTAACATGGGAGTCAAAAACTCACTTTCCACACGTTTTTTCACAAGAGAAATGTCCCGAACCATCGAATCCTTTTTTATCTGTTCCACACAGAACTTTACGAGTCGTGACTCCGCAGTAGCAAACTGTGGAAAATCAAATCAGAGCCAGAAATTCAGTTATTTATTTGCACAGTAAATCAAAAGTTTGTCAAGACAGAAAGTCTCAGCGTTCGCTCGGTTGGAGTGAGACTCACCCTGCTGAACCTGCAGCTGGCAGGGATCACACATCCCGCTGTGACACACCTGAGAGCAGGTGTGTTCAGCACAGTTGAGAATTGCGCCGCACACGTTATCACACTGGAGCACTGAGGCCTGACCGCAGCGCATCGGCTGACTGGGAAGAGACGTTACCAACAGCGTTGAGGTGACAGACGGAAATATTTAACATGGTAAAAACAGTCATATGTTTTGGTTAAGAATACTTGACATCTCCTCTGTGTTCTCCATCATGACAGATTGTATTTCTAATTTTATTTATTTACATAATCTATTAATTTACCATTTTAATACAGAGTCTTATAATGTTTGTACTGCTGCTGTCAAACATGTACATTTCCAAATAGAGGGATAAATAAAAGAATATTCTTTTGTGTTATGGCTTTTCTTTACTTTTATTTTAATTATTTTAAACAATCTCATGATTGATAGATCAAAGCACAAAATGTAAAACCCTCTATTGTCCCTTATAGACTCCTTAATTATTGTGCCAGAAGAGTAGGATGTCTTTTTTTCCTTCTTTACATATTATTAATATTATTTTGTGTCTTATTCTGTAATTATTCTGTTTCTTTTTCCTTTTCTTTTGGTTTAAAGGGTGGGGGTTATGAGGTAGGAGAGAGGTGGAGAAAATTATGATGATAAAGTGATGTTGTCTTCTTCATACTGTTGTATCTGACTTGTGTCGCTCAAAACGGTATATTAAAAGAATAAACCACAGAGGTTAAATACCTGGTTTTCCCACACGTGCAGGATTTTGTGACAAAGGCAGGACATTGTGGACAAGGTCCAGGATGACACAAGCTGAAGAAAAACAAAGAAAATATCGATAAAATTAAACTCAAAACCAGTCTCCTCTTGTAAATCTTTATTTAGTCGCTTTCAAAGTTTGTTATTTTGCATTTGACCTCGTCTAAAAGTTACAGCGCAACTTAAAGCATGTCAATAAAACAATAAATGCTCACATGTTACAGGGGTGGTTACAGTCAACTCCACTTCTCTTCTTTCCACACATGTCGCCACAGCTGTGAGGAATCTCACTGCGCTGCCACTCAGGGTTCGTCACTTTACCTGAAAACAGAGGTGGAAAAACTTAGTGAAACGACTGAACCATCTAACCTGACGAATATGTTGCCAAACAGCTGTTTTAATTACGTGAATTAAACTAGAACTGACCACAGAAACAGGTGTAAGAAGTCGGCTGTTTCAGTGCAACGTTCTGACAGGCGGGACAACGCCAACCTTCACCTGATTCTGAAAAAAAAATAAAGCAGAATTTTTCTTTTATAGTAAAACAACAAACTATCCAAGCGGCAGGAATGTCAGAGCAACGTTTTGTTAACAGCATCACAATAAAAAGCAGCTTTGTACAGCAGATGTAGCCAATATTGTCGACACAGCGTTTTCTATACAACAGAGTATTAAACCACAAGAGCCTTTTGTTTTGAGTCGGTGCTGACGAGAGTCAGAGCTGAACGGACTGTTCAGAGGAGACGAATAATCCAGCCCGAACAGAAACGTAACACGTGATGTATTTAACATATGTGCTTCTACGATCACAAGCAACGTCGTGAGTCTTGTCTCTCATTTTCAACTTTAATTTTTAAGTCTGTGGCTCAAAGTCTGACACAGCAGTTAGATGTTAAACGGGACAAAGTCGTTACAAAGTTCAGGAGCTTTGTCATTTATATCTATGAGGAGAGAAAATTAGGAAAAAAAAAAAAAAAAAAATCTTTCAAGAGTAAGTCTGAATATTATAAATCTCTGTCCTGAATGAGCCAAACTGTGTTTGAGTCAATGAATGAATACGTTAATAAAATGTATTGATTATTAGTAAAGATTTGAAAAACAATAGTGTGAAGGCTGTTACATAATTACATACACAACATACAGATCAACTTAAAGTAATATACATATATAACAATAATATGTTTATAGAAGCTAGGCATATATATATATTACATTTATTATAATTTTTGATAGGTTTCATATATAATCACTGTGTAATTCACATGTCAATATGAGTCTTTGCGTCATATGTGCGTATGTTTCCTGTATAGAAGATCAATACACGCACATATATCTATATGTTCCTATATGGGAGATGTTGTTCAGAGGTCGTACCGTCGGCCTGAGAGGCCGGAGATCGAGCCCATTTCTTGATGCAGTTCAGGTGGAAGACGTGGAAGCAGCTCTGGCAGCTCCACACCGGCGCCATGTGTCGGATGATGTCACAACAAACCATGCACTCGTACTTCTCCTCTGACAGCTGTTCGATCAGACATCCTGCGATGGGAACAGATCAGAGGCTCATAATTAACATCCCACCAACCTTTAAATGTCTAAATGTTTCTAAAGACGCCAAACGTTCAGTCTGACCTGTCTGCGTCTCCTTGCTCTCGGGCATCTTGTCCCAGTTCCTCTGACCGGAACCAGGACCAGATCTGTGGTTCTGATGGTGTGTTCGTCTCCCTCCTCTGGACTGGAGGTGTCCATGTCGTCCTGAACCTCCTGAAGATTTACCGGTTTGGTTCTGATGAGACGATCTGTTGTGGTCAGAGTGGGCGTGGCTGCTGGCCCCGCTCTCTGAACCCACCTCCACTGGAGACGGCGGTTTCTGCGGTTTGATTGGTCCTTGTCGTTTCTTTGGCTCAGACTGTTTCCTCTGATGATCTTCATGCTGCGAGTCTGGACCTGCTCTGTTCCTCTGACTTCTCTCTCTGAACTCTGAAGGATGATTTTCTCTTTTAGTGTCGTCTGAAACATTGTCACCCTTCTTGTTTTGCTCTCCTCTCCTCTGCTCCTGGTTAAACTTCATGGGTTTTTTAACCCGGGCGTCCTGTTCTTCACTTGTTTGTTCAAAACTTCTGTTCACATCTTCTCTTCGCCAGTTTGGTGCATCAGGTCCGTCCATGGGTTGCGCACCTGAGTGGAAACCACCTGCTCCTCTGTGTCTGCCACTGTGAGAACCATAGTCACCTCCAGGTCTTTGCCACCAAGAGTTTGAGCCACTATGACTCCCGTTTACACCTCTATTCCCTTCCCTCCTCCCTCGTCCTCTGCCTCGCCTTCTGGCTCCATCTTCTCCTTGGTGGGGAGGAGGATACTGATGCTCTGAATAATTTGAATTACTATTGTTAAACGAAGAGTTAAAGCTCTGGTGAAAGTGCCCGTATTGTTGAGAAGGATCACAGCTGTTGCTACTCAGGTGTCGGTCATTGTTGTATCTGGGTCGACCTCTTCTGGATTTGTGCTGATGTGGTTTTTCATGCGACGTCCCATCTGGATCGAGGCTGGGCAGGTCTGCAAACACAAACAGTGACAGTTTGAAGAGTACAGGCTGAAAATATATGCGTATAAATCATATAGATAGATAGATAAACATACACCATAGGTTGTTAGACAGACAGACAGCTCTGCATAAGCTCATATTGCCCTTGTTGAATTACTTTCACATGATTCAATTAAATCCTTACAATGATTTCCTTGTTTCTCTGTGGATTAAGTCAAAAATTAACATAAACGAGTGGTGATGTTTTCACAAACCATCCAGACAACGCTTGTGTTTGTTACCCACTAAATTTTTTAGATATTGCTTTAATTCGTTACCACATTAAATAAACCGATACGGTAAAAACTACAACATAAACAGGTTAATCTGAGATGTAAGTACTGGCATATGTGGAGAGAAGAGATAGATTAAAATCAGAGATCAATCAACATCAAAGCAAAATTAACAAACCCCAATAAAACATGAGTCATTCTACAAGCATATCTTCATGTCTCATCTACTATCACCACCAGCAAACACACAAAAATATGAATGAAATTAATATAATTTAATAAGAAATAATATAACATACATGTGTAGACATCAGCAGATGTTGGTTTTATTATCTAATCATTAAACTTTTAACTATTTACTATTAAATTCGTGTAGATTCTGATATTACACCTGTTAAATATCATCACGTACTCTTAGAAACACGTGTTTTAAACGTAAAAGCTCTTAAAACAACCGCTAATATTTCACCGTCTCGTGTCGTCACGTTATGCTAACATTAGCAGCTAAACGTGCGTCAGAAATGAAGAAGCAGCTATGACACATTAGCTCAAAGTTCGTGGAGCTAACGTTAGCCGCTCAACTTAACACATGGAATAAATGAGGAAAATATTAACATAGGAGATAAATTGAGCAGTTAAATCAATGTAATATTAATATTAAGAATGTATTTAAACCATATAAGTTCATACTAAAGTGTTTAGTGTTTGTTGTAAATAAATATTTAGATTTAAAGAGCATGTTATTTACCTGAGGGGCCCTCAGCCATTCAGTTTGAACTGATGGTTGTTTCTTCTCGTACGTCGCAAGTTTTGAAGACAACAGGCTGATTTCTGACAAATGACAATCGTTTCCAGATATTGAGAGATAATTTCTGGATTTTCACTTTTGTCTCAGTTCTTAAAAATCAGACAAAACCCCTTAAAAAAAACAAAAACAAAACAAAAGCAAACAGCCGACAATCTCAACAGCTCCCCTTATCAATGCTAGCTAGCTAGCTAGCTACAGGCTAGCACAAACGCCATCAAGCTAATGATGAATTAGATTAACGGTATCGAAACCGGAACTTCCTGTTGTGCTTTTCAAAATAAAACAAACACAACTCGTTACTTTGAACCCGACTTGTATGTTTTCCCCTCTTTTTCTGAAATAAAACATCCCATATTAATGCAAATATAAATGTTATTCTACCAGGAAATATATCAGTCGTCCATAATATTTATAAATGAATTAGATGTGATCAATTTAAAGTTATTAGTTGGTCTATGTTAAAGATACTGAAAAAAATATAAATATTAATAATAGAATAATAGCTAAATTTGATAATCAGTAATTTGCAAGAGCCCTTTCAAGTATGGATGTAAATAAATTTTTTTTAAAAAAATTCAAACATTTAATGAAAAATATAATTAAAAAATCCACATCAAGACCACAAGGTGGCGCTTCATGTTTGTCTATGTTTAACAGAAAACAGGTTTTTCTAATGGAAACAGGAAAAAAAAATACAATAACAATGTGATATTTTTTGTTACATTGTAACATTAAGTCTCCTTTTTACCATTTGAAAGTAGAATATAAATATGTAATAAATGGTTTATAACACACATATATATATAGATACTTATATTTTAAGTGTTTATTAATGTGCTGGAATGTATAGAAAATTGTTATATATATTTTCATTCATTATATGTTTATATTAACTTGTCTGAACAGGTGGAGTTATAGTTTTTTAATCATTTAAACGTATATAGGCCTATATGTTTATTAAATATTTATATTCTGGTTATAAACTCCAGTTATTTACAAAGCTATTTACTATAACTTTGTAAAAAAAAAAATTGTAGGTTTTAGTGCAGTTTTAAGAATAAAAGCAAGTGGATATTAGAGGATAAAAAAAAAAAACTAGTGGAAGTAAAAAGGCTTTAACTTACTGTCGGTTTAAATGAAACACGAGTTTAACAAATCTCCAGTATATCACCGTAAAAAATGAAGTAAAGTATAGATTTGTTCCACCTGAGAGAGCAAGTTCACGACCTCTGGAGAATAAAGCTCATTGTTTCTGAAAGGTCAGGACGGATAATATGACAGACAGCTGTGAAGTTGGTGCAAAAAAGAAGAAGAAAAAAGCTTATGTTACTTTGTGGCAATGCTCCAAATTTATTTTATTTATTTAGTGGAAGAAGCACTTTCAAAATAAAACTTGACCAGGAAAAAAAACAATGTGCTCAAATAAATACATAAATAATAATTTAGGTTTAAAACACTGTGTTAAATGACTAAATGAGGTGTAAAATGCAATTTTATTAGTGTGAAATTAAAACTAAAACAATAAAAGCGTAAAAAAAAAAAGTTAATGTAAACACAACTGTGTTGATTTTTCATACAATCTAATAAAGGATAGGCAGCATTAATTATTATTTAATTATTAATATTATTTATGTTAAATATATATGTCTTATACTTATAAATAAATGACAGTAGGCTAGGGGACACTGCTAGAGTCATTACAACCAAATGCTCGTTTTATTATCCAACCAAGTCTGATATCGTATGGAAATTAAGCTAGTCACTAGATGATTCATTTGTTTAACTGTTACTAACTGACCAAACTTTAAAAAAAAATAAAAATAAAATAAAACATTACTAAGATAGAAAACCGAGAAACAGTTAGCTAAATGCTAGTTAAGTCAGTGATGCTAACCGACCGTTAAGTTTCAAATCACCAACGTTCCACTGTCAACCGTTAACAGTTAAAAAAAAAAAAAAAAAACAGCCGTATGTTAATTTATATGGCTTTTAAATGCAGCTACGTTCAAACTGACAGTATTTAAATTGGCTTTTATTCGTCAAACAACACTCTGAACTGTAAATACACCACAAATTATGTGTTAACGTGAAACTTAATGAAACATTTACTGTTGTTTTGTCTCTGTAAATGCCTGTTTTTTTTTCTATTACAGGCCCCCGGTCCCTCTCTCTCTCTCTCTCTCTCTCTCTCTCTCTCTCTCTCTCTCTCTCTCTCTCTCTCTCTCTCTCTCTCTGCAGCATAGTCAGAATCCGGACCGCGCATGCGCATTGCGCAGAGTTGCTGTCCTCGTCCCCGTCAACCAGTCGAGGTGGGTGGGAGAGGTTTGTGTCAAGCACTGTGACATATGATAGGAAATACCGGAAAACTGGGAATTTAATTTTCAAAATAAAATAAGAAAAAAAATATTATGACGAGTTTAACTGTTTTTGTTGCACCAACTATGTGTAAACATTATCATTTTAAAAATGTAAACTTAAATTTATCTCTTTAAGCCTGGTATTTGATTGAATATGATTCACCGTTATCTTATGAACACATTTATTATTTTATTGTTGCATTATGTTCATGTTTATTTATTTATTTATTTGATTTTATTAATTTTATCATTTAATTTGATCTTAATGGAGCTTTAAAACAGATTTTAACTAGTGGTGTTTTATTATGGTTTCTCTACTTGTCTTGACTTTGTTGACCCTAGTAGAAAAAAAAAACATAAACGCAATAGATACAAATTATTAGTTCGAATAAAATTAATAAATGTAAAACATAATTTTAAAAAAATACACAAATATATGTAAAACATAATGAAAGACTGAATAAAACACACATTGATATAGAAATACTATTAAAAAAACATTTCAATGGGTTGTGACTATGAAATGATAATAATAATAAAAATAATAATAATAATCCGCTGACTGGGATCAATAAACAACCTATCTATTGATCTAAAAACATATTTGTGTTTTCTGTTTAAAGATGTTTAAGTACAAATATGTTAAATTATTATTATTATTATTATTTCATCAGTGAAAATTAAATTCACTACTCTTTATATTGTAAAATTAGTCATTTAACCTACAAATGTAGGTGTATGTCCATTAATTTTTTGTTGTTATGTGACATTTATATACACAGGACTTAATTAAACATTTATCTTTGGTGCTTAAACGTAAACAAAAACACTTGACTTTTATGTTGAAAATCTTGACCGGAAGTCACGACTTCGATTCCCGCTAACTTGACTTCGCCTGTGAGGAGCCTGAGCGCGGCCGAGCAGGGGAGAGTGAAGAGCAGCGACCGTGTCTGCGGCAGCGTTTAGCATCAAAAAAAACACCAAACTACAGCCGAGGACGACACGACCGAGCTCCGCCGCAGCGTAAAACGACCTCGGCAGACCGCGGACTATGATAAATAACCACCTGGAGCTGGTAACGGTGCGCTGTTTTGACGACAAGCGGCTTATTGAACATCTGTAGCAGCATAATGAGGGCATCCGCTATTCTTTACGGCGGTTTCTCCTCCGAGGTTTAAGTCTTCGTCGCAGAGTGACAGTGTTGCTAAATGCGTCGCTTTTAAAGACAACCTCTTTTAACGGAATAGGAGAAGAAGAAGAGGAGGAGGAGGAGGAGGAGGTGGTGGTGGTGGTGGTGGTGGTTGGAGGTGAGGAGAGAGAGGGGGGGACACAGCCTGCAGATATTTAGTTAATTCCCTCCTCCCGTGGCCTCTGGGGAACAGTGAAGTCATTTGAGAAGTCACCGGAGAAGAAGACACGACTTCATCATCTCGATACTTTTCTCCAAACCAACATTCAACCACAAACAACAACCTTCTTCTTCTTCTTTTATTATTATTATTATTTTTTTTAAAGTCTTACATGGTTTTGTCTTTCTGAGCCTCCTTCTCCTCTTCCACCACCACCTCCTCCATCATCATCATCATCATCATCCAGTGGGCATTTTTCCCTCCCCACCCACCCCTACAAGTTTTAAAGGATGCCGGATCAAATATCGGTGTCCGAGTTTCTCTCGGAGACAACAGAGGATTATAATTCACCGACCACATCCAGCTTCACTACCCGCCTGCAGAGCTGCAGGAACACGGTGAATGTGCTGGAGGAGGTAAGGCCTCTCATGGATGGATGTGTGAATTATATGAAATATATAGAAATACGTGTTGAATGCAAATGTCATGCATGCATTAGTATGTTGCACACAATAATCATCGTAATAGTAATAATAATAATAATAATAATAATGATATTGTTGCACCTGTTGAGCTTCACTTTCACACTATTCCTGGAGACCAGTTCATGCACATTTAGTGTGTGTGTGTGTGTGTGTGTGTGTGGTGGTGATGATGATGATGATGTGCCAGATATGTAGAGTGATAATAGAGGAGGAGGGTGGTGTTGGTGTTGGATGGGTGCAGGGAATATGCAGGGAGGATGTGCACTCAGGCCTATTACATAACTCGCAGCTTCACAGCACAATGAATTCATGCAGCCAGTTCTGTAGCAGTGTGGGTTTGTGTGTGTGTGTTAAACTCCATGATGCTGTGTCACCTCTGATAAAGTAGCACGTTAAAAGGCGTGACCTCATTTCCCACTTTAGGTGAATGACTTCATCCTCTCGGGATCGATGATTTTGATTTTTACCTACATGTGCTATATATATATATATAAAAAATGTGATATATATCAGAAAAAAGAGCCTCGAATTTAACCCTAGAGTGAAATAACATTGATGTACAAATAGTTACAACATCTTTAAACATCTACAAAACCCTTCTGATTCTCAAGATATCAGAATAAATGCAAACTTACATATGAAAATAAGAGTAACACCCTAGTTGGTAACGATCTGATTGTATACGTCAACACCCTAGATACATTACAATAATCTAACCTTTATAGTTCTTTATATTGGAAAAAATGACAAATATATTTGGATATATGCAAACTTCTACAAGACAATACAATATTTATATACACATAACACCCTAGTCGCAGTCTACTCATCATTTAACAACAACAGCCTCTAACAAATGTGTCAAATGTCATATTTTTTTTAATTAAAATTTAAAAAATCTAACCTTAAAGTTCTTTATATGCCCAAAACAATAAAGATATTAGGATAAATAGAAACTTACATGTAAAAATGAAATATTTATATCGTTAGTGTAACATCCTAGTTGTCGTATACATCAGTCTACTTCTGATTCAACCACATCATCCACTAATAAATGTGTCAGAGGTTGTATTTTTAAAATAATCTTAACCTTTACGGTTCTTCACGTGTCTAAAAAAAATGACAAAGACATATGAAAACTCCTACATGGATATCAAATATACATACACCCTAGTAACACCCTAGTTGCACAAACTCCACTTAAAACAACCTGAAACTCCTACAAAACCTTCTGATTCTTCATACTATCAAACATATAAACAAAGATATTAGAATAAAAGCAAACTTATATATGAAAATAAGATATTTACACACAGGTCGAACACCCTAGTTGTTATATATTCGTCAAAAACTTCTAACAAATGTGTCAAAGTTTGTATTTTTACAGTAAAATTAAAATATTCAAACCCCCAAAAAATGAAAAAGATTTGAGGATTTGGCAGATTTTTATATAAAAATAGAATATTTATACAGTCGTGACACCCTAGTTGTCAATGATCTGATCATATGCATCAATCTAGTCGTCATTGTGTTTTTTTTGAATAAAATACCAATAATGTAGCTAACGTCAGAATATTTAAAATGTATATGTAAAAAAAAAAACAAGTGACAAACATATTTATTCAAATGTAACACCCTAGTCGCACAAACTCAAGTTTACTTTTCGTTTAACCAAAACGTTCTCTAACAAATGTGTCAAAGTTTGTATTTTTAAAATAAAATTAAAATATTTGAACCCTGTCAAAAAAAAAAAGATAAATGTATTAGAAATTATGCAGATTTCTATAAGGAAATAGAATATTTATACAGATGTAACACCCTAGTTGTCAGTGGTTTGATCATATACATCAGATTATATGTAAACGTGTGATAAAACATGTAATCTAAAGCGGTTTTGGAGGTTTAATAGTTAACTAAAGGGCTCAGGACACTAACCAGAGATGAACTTTCCATCACTTGTAACTTCAGTCTTTTTACAAGTTTGTTATATTGTTGCAATCGAAAGAAAGAAAAGGAAAGAAATCCAGAGTCTGTGTTTGTGCTCAGTTCGACTGTAACAAGGAATCGTGAATCACCTCTCTGGCTCCGAACCGAGAGAAGAGAAGAGAAGAAGAAAAGAGAAGAGGAGAAGAAGAAGAAGAAGAAGAAGAAAAGAAGAGCGAGGCTGCGGCAGCACAAACGAAAAACATCTGTGTGCAGAGAAGAGAACGCCGCCATGTGCGCTCAGCTTCTGGAATTTTTTTCTTTTTTTCTTTTTTTTTTTTTTTGCAGTGATCACATGACGAGGAAGACCATTATATTACTGAGACTGGAGAGTTAAAGACAAGGACAAAACACTTTCTTCAGTGTTTTAGACAAACACACACACACACACAAAAAAAAACACAACGACGACAAAAGACAAGAAGATTCTGGATGGATTTTTTTTTTTTCTTTCTTTCTTTTTTCCTCCTAAGTCATTTTCTCGTTATGTTGACAGGGTAAATTATGCAAAGGTACGGTGTAAATATTTAATGTTGTAACCTGAGGGGGGAGAGTTGACGCTGCAGGAGGACTTGTCATGCTCTGCATGCTTCCACTGAGTCATCCAGAGGTGCAGCGATGAGAGAGAGAAAAAAAAAAAAAAAAACGTTTTAATTCAACACCACGTCGATATATTTTGATCAGAGCGTGATGACATGATGCTAAACTACTTCCCTCTCTCTCTCCTTCTCTCTTGGGGGGTGTTACATGTGAATTTGTTTACTGTTTACTCAAAGATCAGTGTAGAAAATATGTAAAACAATGAGCAGCAAAGATGGAGAGATAACGTCCTATAAATAACCTGGAGGCTCGGTGACGTGCGACGCAGGGAAACCAGGGGCATTGTGTGGCGACTGGAGGCTGGTGGACGTGTCTGGGTTTTATTTTTGGGTTCATCTTTTGCTGTAATTCGCTCATTGTTGTGGTGTTTTCCCAACGCGTTTCCCAGAAAAACTATTTGCGGAGGTTGGATTTTCTGCGGTTAAAGTCAGAGGGAAAATGTGGTCGACCGTTATTTTATTCGCTCACGTCTGGATGTAAGAGATTGTTGCGGCGACTTAACAAGTATTTTCATTATTGATCATTTGTCAGAGATGATGGTAAATGCTCCTCCCAGATTCCAGGAAGGCAAGATTGGTTGTTCAGTGCATTCGATTAAAACTCCGATATAAATCAGAGGAAGGAAATTAAAATTTAGTTTAATTTATGTTTTTAATTTTCTCAGCGTGGACGTTAAAGTCTTGTAACAAGACTTGGACTTGTATACACTGTCTGTCCAAACAATCACATTATAATTGATACGTTTTCTGCGAGTTGGCCGATGATGTCAAGGTTGCTCAGTTTATTAGGTACCCCAAGATAATGCAGCTGATTCAAAGATTTAATGGACCATTGGAAAAACAGAGTATTGAGACCACACACGAGGAAAAAGGGAGGATGATAATGTTGAAAAGTCACGAGTAAAGACGACGTTACTGTTGAGATTTAAGGCGAAATGTCACGATTCAGTTCGATGTTAACGTCAAGAATAAAGTCGACGTTAAAGTCGAGATTCACGCAGAGTAAAATCAACGTTTATGTTGAGACTAAAGTCGACAATAATGTCGAAATGTTGAGAACAAAGACGACGTTAGAGTTGAGATTAAAGTCGAAACGACGCAATTAAAGTCGAGATTAAAATTAACATTTCGACTTGAATCTTGTCGTCTGCGTCAACTATATCCTCGACAGTCAGAAAAAAAAACAAATCTTTCTTACGTTTGGCCTCAGTACATCTTTGTGAACGACACTGACGCTAACACACCGTTAATCGTCGTGAGCTGCAAACCGCCGTCTTCAACACGAAGACTTGCTGCGTTTCTCTGGATATATTTAGCTTTTCCACTATTAACAACGTGAACTATGACCTGATGGTCTGCGACCACCTAATATTCCACGTAGGTGGTCACCACCCTGCCTCTGCTTATTGCTAGCTGCTAGCTGCTAGCATGTAGCTGCTCACGAATGAGGCTCTCCTGACCTGATTTCCTCCAATGCTTCTTTTTTTTATTAATATTATTCTTCTTGTTATTATTATCAGCAGCAGCAGCAGGCACTTGTTCTTCCCTGTGAGGTTATGTATTGTCGCTGGTTCTCCACCCTGCAGATGGTACTTTGCGTCATTGGGTTTGCTTTTTCTGAACCACACAGCGATACAAGGGAAACCCTCAGCACATTGGCATTCCTTTGAGCATGCCTCTCACACCACATCACATGGGCCGCACCAGAAAAATGTTGACTTTTCACAGTCATTCTATTCAAGCGTAACTGGGCTTTGACCTAATAGGCAGAGGTCTTTTATTCATTTATTTATTTATTTAAACTTTTGTGCTACAGCCTTTTCAGACGTGCTATTCTCAGCTCCAGTCACTTTAGAAACTAAATGACGAGTTTTATTCCAAACCACTGCGTTTTTTTTTCTTTTCTTATTATTATTGGAATAAAAAATGATCATCTTTAAAGTCGTCGCTCTCCATCTAGTTCCAGTAGACGGCTTAACATTCCTGCCATTCTTTAAAAAGCTTTGTTTATTTACAGAATAAAGTCATTTCATGAGGGTTGAGTCACTCGGGTCAAATGGTTTTTTTTTGCAGATTGATGGCAGATTTTGTGTATTATCATCAAGACATTAGCGTCATATTGCAGCCAAATGGTTGTTTCTGCAGCAACGATGGTGAAACAATGACTTTTTCTTTTTCTTTTCTTTTTTTTTATTTTATTTACAATGGCTTAATCCTTTTATTTCCCATTTAATCCCATCTATTAAATGTCTGGAAACACAACCCAAGTCATGTTTTAAAATGCTTTCAGATTGTCTGACCATCTGGTTCAAAAAAGGCAAAAAATAGCCTGTTTACAACCGGATACGGTTAAATTAACTTAGGAACAGAAATGTGAAAACTTCAACAACAAAACTTGTTTCTGTTGCGGATGCAAAAGCAGCAGAAAGCACGTCGTCATTTCTTTCTTCTCTCAGTTATCGTAGCCTCTAGTTGTTTGTCTTGAAATCGCCCGAGACGACGAGTCGACATGTCACGTTGTCATGTGAGTCTTCATCCTTCATCTGTCACATGTGACACCGAGTCAAGTTGTCAGCGTCTGCAGAGCAAACACTTCGCTCTTGTTCTCTTTTATTTGATCATTTCATTTACTTTTCAAAAAGGAAAAAAAAAAAAAAAAAAAGTGGAAACTACCCAACTCTCTGTTGAAATTACCAGGGATTTTCTTTTGAAGAAAAGTTTCATTTTCGTTTTTCTTTTCACGCTTCCTTGTCCCACCTGTTTTCTATCTCGTATTTAATTAACACTCAATATTTATTCTTTTATACCTTCCTGTTAAACTCATGTGAGAAAAAAGGACTAAAATAACTACTTTTCGTGAATATATTACATATTCAGCCGTTCATTACTTTTTTTTTAAAGCTGTTTTTTTTCACGTTTTCGCTTGATTAAGTTAGTTTAGTCTTTTCCCTTCCAAAGAAAAACCCCATGAATAATTCAAAAGGCTGAGACGAGACAGGTTTTTATCATACTTGGCTTTTACATAACAAAAACCGAGCGGCCGGCTATTTAAAGCCACCGTTCGGCAACATTTGCAAATGGAGGAGCACAGCTGTGTCAGGTTCAATTATTAATGAAGTTATGGCTTTTTATTCATCATTTGTCCCTTGTGTCACCAAACCCAGTGAATCGCACCGTGTGTGAGAGAATGGGAGCTTTTTCTTTTCTTTCTTTTTTTTTTTTTTTTTTTTTTTTTTTTGTCCCTTGGCACCGTGGCACCTGACATCTTGTTCTAGTTAAGCTGCACTATATAAAAAAAAGCAGTTTAAACGGTCACCTCCATGAGTCTCAGTCTGAATTTTGTCACATTTAGCTCAAAGTAAAGAGGGTTTCTTCACTGAATTTCTCATAGTCGATACAGTGATATAGTAGTGTTGTGTTTTTTCCCCAATGAAACCAATGGGTTTTTGTCCCATAGACTTATCTTTGTGTGGAAATATTAGGACTGTTGCTTTAAATTCAATGTAGTCAATGTAGCAGGTCCCTGGTTTGATTCCCAGCCAAACTGACTACACACTGCATGCTATTCTCCAGCTAAGCTAAAGCTAATAAAGGCATAAAATGCCCAAAGATGTTGGTAAAAAGAATAAGTACGTGGTCAAAATAGGTTTAGATTGAAACAACAACAACAACAACAACAACACAGAAACAAACCCCCATCGTTGTGTTTTAACCATTTGTGCAAACATGCTAGCAAAGAATCGTAGCGGCTAATTCGGTAACGCAGGTGTAAAGAGCCTCATTTAGCTAGTAGCTTAGCATCTACATATCCTAACGCTACATTCATACAATAACATACATGTAGCTACACCACATAGTTGTAACTAAAGTAAATTAGCCGGCTGTTTTTGTTACGTTACATATTTGTGCTTAGCTAAAACTACTGCAAAGAGGTTGTTTTTAGTGTTTAGCTTAGCCTGACTGATGAAAATGTTTGAGGAACATAACATCAATCCATGAAATAACAATATTAACCACACCCTTCAAACACTGAACCAACACCTCCTGGTTCCTTACAGACTGAAAGTATCTGTAGTAAATTTTAGTTTCAGTTTCTGAGTTGATGTGATGGGTTCAGAGGAGGAACAACAGATCATCACAGAAATAGCTTCAGGAATGTAATGAATATTACACAACAATGATTTGTTAAATAAAAGAGCATCAATGAAGAGTTGAGGGAGCTTGGATGTGTTTTAAATCTCCCCACAAAAACACCAACACACCTCCCGAGCCATTTTTCTAATTTGTTCACAGTCTCCCACAGCAGGAGGCGAGGCCGCGTTGCGTCGCTTGTTTGTCGGCTTGTTTTCCGTCTGTGGCTGAAATCTGATAATCGGTCTGTGGGCCACAGCTGTTGGCCTACCTTCCTGCCACAGCTGCACTGCGTATATCATCAAGGGCTATTAGCCGGCGGCGGATTAGCCCCAGACTCGGGCTCTGGCACTCTGAAACCCCTTCGCTCTTCTGCAGATTTAGGTGAGGAAGAGCGGGTCAGCGTTCACATCTGTTGACAGCCTTCCTTCACACGGATGAACAGCGTTAACTTCTTCCTCCATCAACAGCCATTTTTAATCTCTAATCAGGCACGGTGAGCTATCGATGACATCAGGATGCGTCTACATGACTCTTGCAGACATTTTGGATTCCTTTTTAAATAACCTCAGCTATTAAGTCTGGTCTACCTTCATTCAGATTGAAAAAATATCTTAAATATATTGTTCTATTATTCCTGTTAAACATCAGCATGTTGATGTTGATACTAGTGAGCTGTCCAGGACCGCGGCCTTCTGCTAAACGTCAACTAGGATTATCTCCAGCCTCCCGCGCACGACCCCCCCAAAAGATAAGCGGTGTAGCTAACGCTAGCATGTAGCATCTGGTTTCAAAGGCTCCTTCAAATGTGGCTGATAAAAACAGCAACTTTGTCCAGGTGGTGAAGTTTACAACATTTGAAAATCACAACCTCTCCTGTGATTCACTGCACGCAGGTGATATTTATGACGTGGACATGCAGCTAAAGCTAAAGGCTACTTGACCAAAGTAGCATTTTAGTATGTAGAATAGTATAATAGTATTTTAAATGTACATATTGTATCTTATCTGAAGTTAAATATACGGTGAATTGTTCCTCTTAACGGCAGAAAGCTTTAAGGTTCTGTTGTTGTTAGCTCCCTTGAATTAGGACCCAGCTTAACTCACACTTTTCCTTTTCTTATTACATTTGCAACATTATATTTTTGCAGTGGTTAGCGGCGTTGCCTTATGGGAACAAGGTCTCAGAATCTGGTGACACCAAGAATCTGAAGATTCCGGAATTCACTGGATTTCTCTCGCGGTCCAAAGGTTACGTTAGTTGTTGACTCTCAGTTCCATGTAGGTCAGTGTGGATGTTGTTTTTTTGTTTTTGTTTAATAAATTATCAACCTTCTCTACCTTCCTAGTGAAGTTCCTTCAAATAGGGACACGGTTTTAGTTTTATTTTACATTTTCCAAGACAAATATAGGTTTGTATAGAATTTATTTGGACAAACCAATACGATAGTCATGTATTTCAACTTAAATGATATTTTTTTAAAGCATGACTCTGGTTGCTAGTTTCAGAATCTGACTCACTAAAATCAGACATTTCCTGAATAGACGAGTCCAAATGTGGTTGAGTTGGGTTGCAAACTTTCTGCCACTGTTGCTGCTCATTTTTCGTGCATGATTACATCAACCGGGTCGTATCGCCGCTAGCCTTAAAGATGACCCAGCAGAACCGGGACGTTGTCCTGTGAACGCTCGCTGTTTTTGTCTCTGTGTTGAATTCGAATGCCACCTCTTTCTGAACAGCGATGGCGCCCGCTGAGATCATTCAAGCGTTGATGGTCCTTCAAGACAAGTTGTTTACATCTTCTTCTCCTGATGTCATTAAATCTAATGTGAGTGTAAAGTTGTTCCATCACTTCCTTTTTGTACATCGTGACAGCAGCTGTCAAAGCGACTGTCACTGTGAAAACATTGGGAGACTCCAAGTGGAAAAGTGCAATAACACAACTCCGCAAGTGGTTAAAGCGTTTGTCGGTTGTCACAGCAAAAGGCTTATTTCTGTTCCCTCTCTGTGTCCAGTTGCTCAAATGTCTGAACATCCAAATGGTCTGTGGGAGTGGATCCACCTGTGGTTTTGGAATAGCTGCTCTCTCACCCAGTGGAGTCCCATAAAGTGTGAAATTTGAGCCTTGCCTGCTGAAAAATTTCAAGGAATGCCATAAAGTGCCGCTCTGAGTCCTCGCGACCGAGCGGTGTTTAACAATCGTTGCTGCTCAGAGGCTAAATAACGTCGCTTTTCGCTGTTTGTGTGTTTATCAGGAGCGCATTCCTTGGCGGCGTGCCTTTAAAGATTTACAACACGGGGCGGTTGATTGGTAGGAAGCTCAGCTGCCGGCTTATCAGCTGATCATTGATAAGGGGAGAGACCAGTGATAAAAGACTGGAGTAGTTAGTTTAGGTTTCCTTTGATCGACGTACATGGAGCAGCTTTGTTACAGCTTATCTAGTGTAGTATCTCAGCTTTACTGAAATGTTTAACACTTAATATCGCTACATTAATACAGACTTGAACTCATTGTTCAACTTATCATAAACTTTAATATTAATCTGTTTATTATCCATGTTTTATTACCAAGTAGATTTTTCAACATACAAAGGATTTGTTGTAGTGTTATTAGGGCAAAAAATTAGATGCACAACTGAATAAAAGTATTAGAAATATTTTTAAAAGATGTAACAGTGTATCCACTGTGCAAAGAAAGAATGTGCATACTTTAAAAATGAGTAATTCAATCTGACAACATAGTTTAATTCATTGTTTACTTCATAAAGAGTTAAAACTCAACCCCCAACTGAAGTTAAAGTATTTAAATGTCTCATTTTGTCAGAACAAAAGCCACAAATCTCCAATAATATTTAGTTTATTATCATAAAAGATGGAGAATATTAACACTGGAGCGTCTGGAAGTGGTGAAGTTTTGTTATTTTAGTTTAGAAAAAAATGTTTAAAGCATTCGTCAGATATTAAAATAGCAATAATGACGTATATTTGCCAGATTTGTCATTGAAATCTAAATGTTTAAAATAATTTTGTCAGCTGCTGTTTTCTAAGCTCCACAATAAATCCCAACTTTTAACCCAGTTTAGACGATGAATCATCAAATAATCAAAATGTAAGTCGACGTCGTTTGTTGTTAAGGCTCAAGGAGGAAAATGCAACTCGCTTCTTCACTGTTTTTTTTTTTATTTTATTATTATCTCAAACGCCATCTTTGTTTTGGTTTGTTCATGTGTCACGTGTATTATTTCTGTGGTTTGTGGGTGAAAACCTTCTTCTCTTTTTGAACTTGCCAGTTTATAAAGGAAGTCTCCCCAATGAGAAGATAAACACACCTGTTTGTCTATTGTTGTTCTGTATTAATCGTAGAACTGAGATGGATTTCACGTCGTAAAACCAGGCTGGAGATACAAAGACACGCTCTCTGTTCTCGTCGTTTCTGCTTTATTTTGTTATAAACAAAAAGTTTTTATAGTTTTTACTCAGGAAGCAACAGCTTCAGCCGGGATGTGGTTGCATTGTGGTTTGAAAGTCATTAGATGTCTCCTTGTCTTTATGTGGTTCGTGATGTAACCAGTGACTTTTCTCAGTTTTCTGTCAGTTTCAATTAGTCAACAATGAAGTGGGTTTAAAACAATACTTAATTTCAGCTGCCTTTGTCATTATTTGGCATCTCCCAGACTCAATAATTGACAATAATCCTAGAACAGTCGGTCGTAGTTAGTCACAGCCGTGAATAGAAAACAGTTTTGACAGTGTTGAGGTTCAAGATTTGCCAGAAATCAGTCGGTCGGTTGTTTTCTTTTTTTTTTTTCTGCTGTTGTTTTCTTTCTCGCTGTCAGAGGATGCTAGCTGTCTTTTTTTCTTTTTTCTTTTTTTAATTATTAATGATAGCTGCTGATAGTTGAAAACAGCTGCTTCACATCAAGAAGGATAAACACAATAGACGTGAAGGTACGGTGCATGTTTCCTGGTAGGTGAGTACGGTCTGTTGCTGCAGCAGCAGCAGCAGCAGCAGCAGCGTGTGGGCGTGATTGTGAAAACATGCGCGTTGCCTCGAAACAAGTGTTGGGCCGAGCGAGAGCGAAGCCGCCAAATGATGTGTGAATGTAACGCTGCTGCACGCACGGCTTGACTTTTCCGCTGGTGGTGGCGGCGGCGGCGGTGTCGAGCACGCACCTCAGTTCCTGCTCAGGGCCTCTGGAGAGAGATCGAACTGCAGCTCAGAAAGTTGGCTTCATCCTCCTCCTCTTCTTCTTCCTCTTCTTCTTCTTCTTTGCCAAACTCACTGTGGAGAAGCTGCACAGCTGAACAGCTCATCTCTCTCTGGGAGGGCCGGGCTGGAAGCTAACAGCCGCCATATATATTGGATTAATCTCTGTCTTGTATTGACTCCTTTTAGTGGCCAATAACATCAGCAAGTCAAGATTTGTGTAATAGATTCGAGCTAATTAGAGCAGATCTCCGATATAAACTGGAATTCCAGCCAACAAACAGCACTTTATTTATTTATTTACTTATTTTCATTTACCACAACATCCCTTAGGTTTTTTTTTTTTTTGTAGCCGCTAACGCTAGAGCTAACGCTAAAGCTTCGAGTAACAAGGTACGATTGAAATTTCATCGTGGTTTGGACTTCCTGGTGTGACACTCACATGCTAATCGGGCGGGAATTGAAATTTGGCTTCAGAGACACAACAAGTCCATGAGATTTGTTGGTGGAAAATCTAAAGAGGAGGCTCGTGTTTTTGTTAATTTTTCAAAGGAAAAATGTTGTTTGGACAGAGTCACAGGATATTAAAATACAGTTTCTTTTAACACAAACAGCCACTGAGTATTTGAAGCTGTGTAGACGAGTAGGTCGAGCTGCACCGGCTGTTGGATCTGTGATTGTTTTGGTTTGTTGTGCTTGTGAAACAACAGTTTCCATGGTGACGACGGATACAACCACATAATTAGATCTAATCTTGTGTAATTTGATTTCTTCAGTAAATTGGTTTTGTTGGTTTTGTTTTTTTGTGAAATATGTTTGTTCCTTTTTTTTTTTTTTTTGCTCAGTGATATCTTTCTCATGTGTCTATGATAAATACTGGAAGTTAGCGTTAGCATTTGGATAACCTAGCTTAGCATTAGCATAGAAACACACCAAAAACTCAGTAAAACTCATCATATGTTATTCGTTTAAGTGTATAAAACAGTTTGTTGCTTTATAGAAAGTTTTAAGTCGTGACCAGGACTAGGATCTTTTAAAAAGTTTGTTAAACTCTGGTTTTTATTCAAACAATTTCGTTTCAATTGCTGCTGATAACGAGCCCTGATTTGCTACTTTAATTTAGTTAAACTTGACCAGAAGTTATGACAGTATGTAACACATATACGTAGCTAAAATTGTAATTACATCACTTAAAAGTATGTCCACACTGTGGACTTTCAAAACAATTACTGAGCTTTTGAACATTATTAATGTTGCTCACGTTATGATTAAAATAACAAGTATGTGGTGTGAAAAGGATAATGTCAACTACAGCTCAGAGATCATTTACTTTCATCGGCTAACTGCTAACTCTCTGCGTTATTACCAACAGTATATCAATCGAGTTTCAACTCTTATGCTCCAAACTAGGACCAGGAGAGTCATTATGTCGCAGCAGTTTGCTAGTGAAGCGTCTGAAACATGCAACGACAGCAGCTCTGTCCACTCATGTCATTTACTGTAACAAAAACGAAGGTATCAGCCGGATCTTCAGGCTTGCGACACCATCCTGTGTTTAAAAAAAAACAAACATAAGTAAGCAAGTGGAAGTGTCAGATTCTTTTCATAGTTATTGTTGCAAAACACATAGTTTAAAGTTGCAAAACTGTCAACATCTGTCCGAGCCTTCAAATTGTTTGGACGTTGAATAAGACGCCGTCGTTATTCAAGTCGCCGTGTTCGATCAGTCTCGATACCGTGTGTGTGACAAATAGACCATCTGACCTCAGCTGCTTTTGGAAATGTTACATCCTCTCATTTTTCCCATTCCGCAGGCCCAGAGAAAGGGATGTGCATTTGTTTCCTGCCAATGAAAACGGCTCCCCACCCTTCCTGCTTGAGTCATGCCACATAGACTCAACAAGACAAAATCACTTGACAGACGGACTTTATCTTTTCAGTGACACAACAAGACTTGTCTTTAACTTTAATGCGTGGCCGCGTTATATATAAATCTTCCATATGAATAAAACGAAAGGAACGATGAGCTGGTCAAAGAAACAAACAACAACATACTTCTAACTCGTATGTTTTGTCTCTGAGGAAGTCCTTTGATAATTGTGCCTTTTTTTTTTTTTTTTTTTTTTTCCTTCCAGGAAATAATTTGCATATTTTGCAGTTCTGAGAGCTTCAGTGTCTGCGTCCGTTTGTCTGTCGGTCTGTCAGAGAGAGAGAGAGAGGGAGAGAGGGAGGGAGAGAGGAGGAGGTGAGGGTTAAGTCAGAGTGAGATTTGCCACAGTGGCACAGCTGACGAACAGAGAGCAGGCCGGTTTGTCAGCGCGAAAAAAAAAAAAAGAATGTTGAGTCGACGCGTGAGACGGCCAGATCACATCTCCGTGGTAACCGCACCGTCGCCTGTCGGTGTAATGCCAGATGCTGAAAGAGGAGGAGGAGGAGGGATGAGTTCAGGGAGGAAAAGACTGTAACGTGCCATAAAAGTGACAGAGCAGGGATCTCAAGAGTGGATCAGCGATTTGAAGGAAAAAAAAAAAAAAACAAAAAAAAACAGATCTTGTATAGCCAGATCTCGAGTTTTTTTTTTTCTGCTCAGCTGTCAGCGGACGGCAGTTGGTGTCATTAGACAGACCGCCATCGACCCCAGGACAGGACACTGTCAAGCTTGACCGCTTCCTGCTTCCTGTGAAAAGAGACGGCTGCAGGGGAAACGGCGGGGGGAGCTGCTGAGGGAGGATAAGCCCTCGGACAGGAAACGTGAAGCTGAGGCAGCCTCAATCGGAGAACATCACGTTACATCACCGTATGATGATATATCAGGATCTTACAAGCGATCTGAAATGATATCAAATAACAGAAACAATAAAACAGAAAGAAAACAGAACTGAAACAACATTAAGTTCCTGTTTCTATATATTAGGATAAAATTTTTGCAAACGTCAACACATTTTCAGTGACTTAAATAGGAAAATATGGATCCATGTTTTCACTTTGTATCAATAAAATGGGATCATTAACCATTGAGTTGATGTATTAATCTGAATCAATGGATCATTACATCTCTAAAGATCATCAGACCCATTGATCTTCATTGGTTTTGGCTTTAATTTTAAAACTTACACTGGATGTTTTAATCCAAAAAAGGCAGAAAATATGTATATTCATGTTTTTTAAGGATAAAGTACCAGAGATATGTTTTTTTTCCTCTTGACGTTAAATACGAGTCGTTTCAAGGACGATCCGGTCGTCTTTGACTCTGACTCGGCCTCCAACACTTCCCGCTTCAGACTTTAGCCCCTGACCTCTTTGGCTCCGCCGCTGACAGACTTCCACTTGAAAAGCGCTCTGACACCGACGTGTCGACTCTTCCAAGCACAAATGGATCTTCAAGATGGGGCGTGTAGCTTCGTATTCTCAGTAGCGATAAAGATGCATCGCTCGTACGTCAGGACAGAGAGTGACGAGCAACTGCAGATGTTCTGGCGTTGTTGCACTTGTTAATCCCTCTGGGTTGAGTGGGAGCTTTTCAATTGGCTGCTGGCAGATAAAAACAATCCTTTGACTATATTCAATAGTTGTCAGCCTTTTTGGAAAGCAGCGTTTGGATGCATTCTTGCTTGTTGCCAAGGGTTCTGCAAAGACTTTGTGCCAAATTGAAGCTATTTCATTGATTTTTTTATTTTTTTTTGTTCACTCTGAGAGAAACCATCTTTTTCTTATCAAAGTGAGAATATTCATCGTGGATCTTCTATAATAATTGCTCAGTACTTATGTAGTAATGTACATAGTTAAACCAAAACAAACAATCAAGAAAGCAAATCTGTTGGAAGCTCGTTCATTATACGGCTGAATATTTAATTAGAGCATGGACAGGGTGGATTATGGGTGGGTGACCCTTTGGGTGGCGGCGCCAGCTGCTCTCAACACGAGCGCCACAACGGTCGACGTGTCGGCTGAGCCTGCTCCTAATCAGCACAACATCTACAACGTCAAGATTTATTTAATTTCGAGAGGAAACACGGCTTGTTATGAAACATGCTGCGTATTAAGGAGCTATAATCTGTGACTTTTGCGGTTTAATACGACATGTTAACCTGTTTGGACTGATTCAAAGCGATTCATGTAGAAGATTATTTCCTCTATCAATCGATTAGTCTGCTGAGTATTTTCTTGATTGATCGTATTGTCTTTAAAAGTAACGAAACCAACAATGAAACAAAGCAATAATAACTAGCTTGTCAAATTAATTTCACACTGATCAGTTTGCTTTTTGTTCCAACTCGTAATTTGTAATCAGATTATCCTTAATCCAAACACTGAGACCAACTGTTTTGGCAGCTGTTAGCGACGTTAGCAATCGTTAGCAAAGGCTAATGGCGCTGTAAGCTAGTCACCCTTGTTTGGGAGCAGAAACAATGATTGTATTTGTATATTTTAAACTTAAAATAGCTTCAGTGTGTTGTGCTACTTTTTCTCAGCAGTTTGTAGCGAACTTTGCTTCAGGAGCTGCTATAAAATTGTGTTAGCTTAGCATCAAAACTCTGCTAGCCAGTTGTATTAGCAGCCAGTTTAGAGGTTGTAAAACAGGAAGATGAAGTTGTTCTGAGGAGGAAAAGTGCTGTTTTTAAGTCTGTTTTCATATTGTTTAAAGACTGTCATCATGGTAATTATACACTGTGCACTGAGATGGTATTGTCCAAGATAAAGACTGAATGACGTTTTCATTCAAGGCCACTGTTTTAGTTGAACAGACACAAAGAGTCCATGTGAACGGAGACCAGGTTGATCAAAGGACTCGAGTCTGGCAGAACAAACCCTGCGGCGGTAAACTGCTGCTGCCATAATTGGGGAAGAACCATGTAAAACTGTCCAGGGGAGGCCAAGGACGGCTTAATTATGTCGTGAAATTTAATTAGCTCACGCTAGCGTGTGTGTTTCTCTCTCTCTCGACCGGCTGACCTTCATGTAATGGTGTTTTTTTTTTAGCTGGTGTTTATCATCCATTATGAGCAAACGTCAGAGATATGGTTTCACTCACTCCACCGCGGTTAAAAAAGGCTGCAGGTTCGCATCATAAACAAATGGGTGGTGAGTGTAGCTTTAGCACCAAAACGGCCATAAAACCACAGAAGAAGATATTTATTCACCGAGGATTAGTTGAGTAAACGCGATTATTCAACTAACGGCCATTTAGCAGATATAGCTGTTACAGCTGTTTAGCTGCCAAAAAAAAAAAAAAAAAGAGAGACTGACACTGATATTAGGCTGTTAGAAATTTCAACAACAGTGAAGCCCATCTGGTGACATATGAGGAAAAAAGCCACAAGATAACAATGTGTAGTTACAAGATAATTAAGTTGTGGCCGCAAGTTATTATCTCGTTTTAAAAATAATTTAAAAAAAAAAAAAAAAAAAAGATTTTTTTTCCTGAAGTGTCACCAGAGGAGCTCTGTAACTAACACGTTATTGACCAATATTTTGTTATATCACATAACATGAACACAGTTTTTTGCAAAGATAACTTCTATAAGGTTCAAATACATTTTTGCAAAGATTTATTTAACAATACATTCTCTTTTTTTGTGTCTAAAATGGGCATCAGCAATCTGAAATTTTGTACACGTCTGCTGATAGTACATACTAATAAGATACCTACATTTGCTAGATGATAGCTAAGAGCTGCACACAGATTTTTGTGATTATTTGTTTGTTTACAAAACAACTAAATAGACAAAGTAACTAAAATATGTCTTAAACTTATTGCAGCCGGTTGAACTTATTGCCAATCAGTTAAAAACGTCCAGATGGCTCCAATCCAACACTTGTTGGCTATAACGTATATGAAAAGATATAATAAGTAAAGGCCAATATAGGAACAATAGACCCTAAAATAAACTATACCAATAAACTATATGTGTTTAGCTTTTATTTGTTCACTGCACCAAAACAACACTGTGATATTTTCAGTCCTCTGTTTCTACTTTAAAAAAGTCTCAGCTAATAAAGACGTCACATAAACAACAGGGTTTTATATCTGCTGAATCATCCTGATCCTTATTTATTGAGATTTTTTATTTACTAAGAAGTGCAAACCTTTTTAAAGGGTAAAACAATAAAAGCAATAAAATAAAATGAAATGTACTGGGCTGAAAGTGGAATTGAATAAATGAAGACGATAATAACAGGAAAGGTTTCCAAAGAGAGGGGAAAAAAAAAAAAACAGGCTATAAAATGTAACAGGATGTAATAAAAGTTTGAGGTAAGAGGTCATTGAAATATAACATTTCATTTAATTGAAGCTATCAGCTCAAACTCCCGCGTGTATTTGGGGTTTAATCGCGTCTGCGTTACGAAGCCTAAAGTGACAGGTAGTGATGTGATTTCCAACGTATTTACAGAGAGTGAATGATGAGGTGCGACTGAACGCGGTGCAACTTCAGATGTAGTTGTTGTTTTCTCTGGCAAAGCGAAGGAAAGTTGAGTTTCTCTATTTGGATGATGTTTATGAAGATTAATTTTCCACATGTAAAGCAGAAGAAGGAGGAGGACGGGTTGAAATTGTGAACTAAATAAGTTCAAAGGTCACGGTCGTCGCTCGGCTTTTGTCTTAAATAGCTTTGTAGGATTTTCTCTAAATATAGATAGGAATTATCGTTAAATGAGCTGCTACCACCGCCACTAGTGCCACGATCTGTTTTCTATTTATATTGGTCATTATTACTCCCCCGGGTGCCTTTTTGGGTTTCTGAACTCTTGAGCATTAATCTCTGAAAGTGCGAGGAAGCGAGGCAGATAACTCACTCTAACAATAGGTCAGTGGCAGAGTTTATTTTTCCATCGTTTAAACGTTTCATCGTGTAATTGTTATAATAAATAGCCTAAACTAGAAAGAGCTTTTTTCTTAAACAGTAAGCAGCGTTGAAATAATGATTTATGCCACATTCAGGTCAAGCTTTATGGAATATGCATGCTTTGAATCACTGAGCAAATATTAGCGTGTTTGGCCTAAATTCTTCAGGGTTTCCACGCCACCGCCATTGAAAACAACAAGGGCTTTTGAGTCTTAAAAATATCTTTGTTGTCTTTTTGATCATTGTGTTTTGTTTCCAGTTTGTTGTTAAGGCAGGAAAACCACCATAAAAAAACAGGTCTTTAAAAGCATCCTGTCCTGTTCTTTTCCTCAGGCGCTGGACCAGGATCGAACCTCCCTGCAGAAGGTGAAGAAATCAGTGAAGGCCATCTACAGTTCAGGACAAGGTGAGACCAAAATAAATCAAGCCTGAACGGTTTTCAGCTGACAGTTGGGTACATATTTACAAACCTTTCCAAAAAAAGAAATCCCCAAAAGGACAGCATGTTATTTCTTAAAAGTCTTTAATAAAAATGAGGATTTCTTTTTTTTTTGGTCTGGATCTTTTCCTTTTGTGGGACAGATGGTGTTTTGTATGTGTATCCAGGCCGTCCCAGAAACCAACACCTGAGTTTGTTTTGCTCGTTGCTGTGACATGGATCCTCAGTAATTTTCCACAGAATACTTTTGAGAGCAAGTCTCCTCCCTGTAAATTGACAGTTTCAGATGTTTGTCCCAAAAAAAAAAAAAAAAAGTTTTGTTTGTTCTCTACTGAAACGAGAGTTTATTTTCTCTCATTGTGATCTGAGGGATGAGAACCGACTACAGAAAGTTTTAAAACAAGTGGAAGTTGGAGGTTTAATAACTTATTGATAAGATTAAAGATTAAAGATTCTTTTTTGTCATTACACACACGGTCATGGTCATGGTACAGAGACATTAGGACAGAACTTGAATTTCAGGTCTATCTAACAAACTTAGATAAGATATCTATAAGTCTGACATGTTTGATGTTAAAATAAAGTTATAATCCTCAAAAAAACACAATAAAGGAGCAGCTGATAACTGTTAAATGTGTTTTTCTGCGCAGCCAAATGCTGCGTACCATTAACATCGAAGGTTTGAAACATGGACTTTGGCAGGAAAACCTGCTCTTTAAGAATATAGACAACTTCTACACCAACTACAGCCAATTGTTGGCAAATACATTTGATACCAGCGGCCAATGCAGTAGTTAATTTTACTGTCGTCTGCTGAAAACACTGTCTTAAAACATCTGAAGTTAGAGGTTGAATAAGTAATATATAAGATATCTATAATGAATGGATGTTTTATATTAATAAAAATCAAGTTATGATTCTTAATTTAAAGTGATAGTCTGGGGTAATTTAAACACAGCATCTATTTCACCATGAATAAGAGTCAAACACACCCTCAAGAGATATTTTACGTTGGTTGAAATAATTTCGAGTTTGACCGTCTTTTGTTTTCACAACCAAATAGTTAACAATGAAAGTAAATGGGGCAGCCAGCGAAACGTATCTAAATTATCATTTTTTAACCACTAATAAAGTTCAAAATATCACTTCACTTCAGCAGTAGCATGAATAGGATCCCTACACATAAACTGAAGTACTGATAACTTAGTAAGTGAACTGAGAGTTTATTAAAAACACTGTTTTACAAGATTTACCCAACTGGTGATGAAGGTTGTTCCACATCAGCAGATTCATCATTTTCCTGAACAACCGGCCGATGTGTTTGTGAAGAGAAAAAAAAAGCTGTTGATGGTGTTTAGTTTACTCAGGACATCACTTTAAGTGCTTGTTGAATTTCTAGGGGGCAGCAAAGACTTCTTTAACAGTTTAACAGAGAAAAAAAACAACGCGTCTACTGACATGAAAACCTGTTCTTTCAGAGTATAGACAACGTCTCTACTAACTATAGCCTCTTATTGGCAAATACATTTGATTTATTTTCTCTCGTCGTGATCTGAGGGATGAATAAAAACTGAATCGTACTGTTGTGTATCGCTGATTTAATGTTAAAAAATAAGACAAGAATTGCCATAAAGAGTAAAAATAAATAAATAAATAAAGGAGTCACTAGTAATGTGAGTAGCAGCCATGTTGAATCCAACTTTTCTGGCGTTTTCGCTCAAATTTCTGAAAACGATCTTGGAAATTCCGACTTCCGAGTACAACGTGAACACGCCAAAACAAACTCAACTCTGGTTTTATGCTCTTCATTTTAACAGATATCTGTTGCTGAAGCTGCTCCGCAGCCAAACTTAAAAGACGAACCCCGCTGGCAAAAATCACAAATTGTTGACTTGCTTTTCACGATCGGAGTCAGCTTCAACCACGAGGGACGAATACTTTTAGCTTCACAATAAAAGCCCCGCTCTGTTTTCAGTCAAACACAAGTCAGTGGGACTTATATCAATGAGATAATGTCAAAAACAGCAACCTTGGATGACGTGCGTGGGCTCCCTCATGCATTAGTAAACAATTTTAATCCAGTGTGGCTTATTTAATTTTTTTATTGGTTTATAAAATGACTCCCCTTAGGTCGGATATAAAACAACAACAACAACTTTAAATTCCCAGAAAGACAGAAAACACAAAGCAGAGGACATGACCTCGTTGTTCTTGACGGTAACTCCAACTCTTGTTTTGGAGTCTAGTTGAGTTTCCAGTGCAACGAAAAGTTCAAAATGTCCGCCGCAGCAGCACGCCCGTCTTCCTCGCCATCAACTGATTTAACGTTTGTGACAGAAGATTTTTTTGCTGAAACTTTCTGTAAAATGTTTCTTTCACGTCTGTATTATTGTGAATCTGCACGGGACGTTAAAATATTTACACGCCTTTTTGTTCCAAAGAGTAGGCGTATTATTGAAATATTTTCTCTCTGCTCAGACCATGTTTTCACTTGTCTTACACGTTAAGCTCCTTACATCTTACCACACTGGTGTGACTCAGGTTTTGTTTTGTTTCATAGAAGAAAAAAGAAAAGAAAAATGTAATGCAAAGAATTTCCAACACGTTTCTCTGTGTGTTTTCACCTCAGATCATGTTCAAAATGAAGAAAACTACGCCCAGGCTTTGGACAAATTTGGAAGCAACTTCATCAGTCGGGACAACCCCGACCTGGGGACGGCCTTCGTCAAGTTTTCCTCTCTCACCAAGGAGCTGTCCGCCCTGCTGAAGAACCTGGTGAGTCCAACATGTTGGGAAAATTCACCATAAAGAGTTTACTTTTCCCCTCTACCTTCACTAAGATAAGTGGTTTAGGATTTGGGCTTAAGGTTAAGAGCGGGATTAGGTTCATGTTGAGGTTAGACGTGTTAAAACTGGAGCTGTATCTGTTTTCTTCAGCTTACAGCAGCAGTAGACATGTTCACTGGTCTCTACGCTCGTACAAAACATTATAAAATCAGCTACACCGTCAAAACTGTCACCGCCGTCGGACGGTATAGCTGACTGCGGCTAAATCTACTCTCCCGAGCCTTGTATTTCTTTTTCCAGTCGAGGCTCTTATCTACGGGCCGTGGATTTCCCCTGACGTTTCTTTTTGAATATTGTGTCCTGTTTGAATCCACTGTGAGTGATTGTTGTTGGAAGAAGAGCCAGTCCCCGTTCGCTCCGTCTCTTCCTGTGTGGCTGACAGCGAGATTAGTCTCCATAAATACACTTGGCAGCACCACCAACAACTATCTCAGTGTGTGTGTGTGTGTTTTGAGTCCATTGTAAACCATCTTAAATCACCCGTCTGTCAGTGCTACCTGCGTATATTCTCCACTATTCCTCTTCTTTTTCTTGCCTTTTCCGTGTTGAGTTTTTTATTGAGCGAGTTTTCAAAACCACTAACTTCGCCCATGAATATTGACGACTCGACTCGTCCCACTTCTGTTGTCAACTTCACAGATTTTGTGAACAGATTTGACCAAGTTGTTGCCAGTTTTTCTGCACTTTTTTTTTTTTTTTTGAGAATCGTATCGTAAGATTAAAGAGAAAGAAACAGTGACAGTTTCCAGGATGGGCTGTTAGAGCACCGGCGGTCGGCCAGGGGAAGATTGATTCTGACATTGGCCATATGCAAGACAGGCACTTAAGAAGCACATTAGTGCCCATTAAGCGTTGTTTACTTCCTTGACCGCTGCTGCTGCTGCTGCTGTGTGTGTCTGTGCGGACTTGGATAACCACAACGAGAGACTTAAACGCTTAGTAGTGTTGTAAATGACCTTGCTGATCCTAATGGTTAGAGCTGCTGAGCAACAACAGCTGTTAGCAACGTCAAAGTTTTGTTTATTTATTTATTTATGCATTTACTTTGCTAATTCTTTAATAGACTAACTGGCACATATGCTTTTCTTGGCAATACTTCACTTTTTTCCCCCCCTTTTATGTTAAGTGAGTTGTTCGGGGGTGTTGGTGGTTAATGCTGTCATCTCACAGCAACAAGGTCCAGGATTGTGGATGAATCCGGTGATTCCGGTGTTTGGAGTCAGCATGTTCTCCGGGATTACCGGATTCCTCTTACACTTACACAAGACAGTCAGGATAGGGTATTTGGTTACTCTAAGTTGCCTGTAGGTGTGGCTGTTTGTCTCTTTAGCTGCGTCTCAATTCGAGGGCTTGACTTTTCAGTCGTAAGGCTGAAATATACGTACGCTGTCGTTAACGGCGTCATGGCGACCATTCGTTTGGCACGTCGGTTGTGGACATTTTGTCAAATACAGTGTGTGATCTAGATGTAATACATCTTATAACCACTAGGGGCAGTCATGTGATCATGAAGACATGAGTTCATAGGTCAACAAAATGGTGGAAAGTTTTAAAGTGAGGGTTTGCGATATGGTCTGAAATTATCCTCATGCATAGTCGCACATAGAGCTGTAGCAACTGTCTGTTCACGATACAGCTGGTTGTGTAAACGTACGTTTGGTCACACAGCAAGTATAGTTGTACAGCACGTAGCAGGTTCTCGACTTCCTCCAAAATGGCCGACAAATCCAGCCTGTTTTACGTGAAAAGTTTTCTTTCACTTCATTAAGTTTGTTGATTGTTCAGAGGTAGCGATGGTTACTTTTTATTGACTCATAGCAAGAAGGTCATGTAATCCAATGAACCTGGGACTGTAAACAACCTGGGATCTCCATCCTGTGACCCTCAATGTATTGTTCAGAGGTAGCGATGGTTAGTTTTTATGACTCATAGCAAGAAGGTCATGTAATCTGAACCTGATGAATATTGTTCAGTCAGCAGAATATTGTTCAGTCAGCAGCAGCAAGAACATGTAAAACCGTCACTTCGGGAGAAAAGATGAGTCTAGTGTTATTCTATACTCTTATCATCAAAAAAGACAAACACTTTGTGACTTCCCTTGTGGTGCTCGGCCCTCAAGCACAATCATTTAAATTATTAAAGCTGCACTAATTCATATTTTTAGAATAACAAAAGATTATCTCCCAAAATCCACAGTTTCTATTGTCTATGTGTAGCTCTTCGTTGTCTTGCAGCCCCTTGTTTTTGACAAAGTTTTAGATGACGTCACCAGCAAACTGCAGATATAGTCAGCGATTAGCCACATTACTCTGGTAGAGATGGTGGAGACCAAAACAGAGTGAACAAACTAGAGTGAATTTTAATTTTAGATTCATTAGATGATAAGAAACAAGACGCCAAATCATGTTAATGTAGCTGTGTTTGTGAACTGATATCTCAACTGCTGATAGCTAAAAAAAAAACAAGTAATGTTGCTTAAAACTGTTAAACAGCAGGACATTGTAGATTAAAGCAAACATGACTCAAACAGGAGTAAACTGTGTATTTATTGGGGACTAGTTTCAGCTGTGGATTAATACTTATTGGGGTTTTTTGGTGTTTGGCAGCCTGTTTACAGATAATGTTGTGCTCATGTTTTTTTGAACAGTCAGATTCTTCACCACAGATAAATGAGTTGGGTTAACCTCTCCACCCAGAGTGTTTTTTTGTGTGTGTGTCTTTTCATGGTGTGTAATGATATGATACCTACGTTTGAGACAAGTGTTACATAATAACTCCCTGTGGTCCTTCTCCTCCTCTTCTTTGTGCGTCCTCTTTCAGCTCCAGAGCCTCAGCCACAATGTGATCTTCACCCTCGACTCGCTGCTGAAGGGCGATTTGAAAGGCGTGAAAGGGGTAAGATTTATTGTAAAACAGTTTCTCTTCCTGCCTTCGAGTCTCACTTGGCTCCTTTGGGCTCCTGTGACGTTTTTCAGCAATGGGGCACGGAGAGGGTGGAAGTAAAATGCCCCAATGGCACATCTCTTGATTCATCTTTCTGTTTCTTCACATGCGAGTAAAGAGCGATGGGAGGGAGGGTTAGGGTTAGTTAGGGAGTACAGCTCTTTGTTTCAATGATTACACTGTAAATCTTGCAGGAATAAACGCTGCCTCTGTGTTTTGTTTGAGGTGAGTGGTAAGAAACTGGGTCATGAACCCTTGATGTGCAGGGTACATGGAGGGGCGTGGTCGCCTAGTGGGCGTCCAGAGCGTAAATCTAAAGAGCAGAGTGAGGCGTTCGCCGGGTCTCTGGTAGAGATCCAATTCTGCAAATAACTTCGTCCCCACAGTGACCCACATATAGTTTACTGATGCTCACCCCCCTTGTGTTTCTGCAGGACATAAAGAAACCCTTTGACAAAGCATGGAAAGACTACGAGGCCAAGTTGTAAGTGTGTAATTTAAGTCTCCTGTTTGCATCATCCAGCTCATTATAGTTCACTTAATAATGGATCAAACAGAGTCAGTAATTTTGTTTTGTTGTCCTGAAGCATTTTAGAAGTTGCTGGATATTGTAAAATTAAAAAGATTATTTAAAAAAAATCTCTTCTGTATCAGTACAAAGATAGAGAAGGAGAAACGAGAGCACGCCAAGCAACACGGGATGATCCGCACCGAGATCACCGGGGCCGAAATCGCAGAGGAGATGGAGAAAGAGCGGCGTCTCTTCCAGCTCCAGATGTGCGAGGTGAGTAGTTAAAACACGTCACATGTACCTGGAAATCCTGTGTGGACGTGGACAAAAGGACCAGACTCTAAAGTTTACCAACGTTAGTCACATGGTCTCTGGAATCTGCCCAGTTCGTCACTTCCTGCTTTCTAGCTTAATTTAGCATTAGCCTTAGAGAAAATTAGTGATTCAAAAATGAGTAATGTCCGTCTGCGCCATTGTTTGCTCCTTTGACCTTGGATGTTGGGTGTTTGTTTTCATGTAATTTACAATTCCATTAATCTCTAATCACAGTTTAAAATGTAAATGGAGGCAAAAAGGACATTTTTAATTTCGTTTAATTAAATATCAGTAATGAGGCAGCACAACCTTGTGTCGTTCTTTCATTGTCCTTTGATGAATCTTTAAAGCCGCTGTCTCATCGTGAATCACTGCGGATTATGAGCATTCCCGCAAGATTAATCTTTAACTCATGATCCTTGAAGCGGAAAATAAAAAAAACATTTTTTTTCCACAATTGTTAAATCCTTTGTCATAATAAGATAAACAGCTGTTCGTTGTTCTAGTTTGGTCTGTCAAAACTCAACACAAAATGTCTTTAACAATTACTTTCAAATATAATGTAAAACTCGAGACTTGTACCTAAATTAATATTAAACGATGCTCTGTATTTGATCCATCCACTGGTTATAATGATCATATATCAGCTTTAAAAGTTTGTGACATGTGATGAGTATACTTTAGATATTCAAGCTCATAAACCGTTTAACTTAAGTGTTTTCATATGTTCCCATTGTTTCTCGTGTCTTCAACCATGTTGCGACACCGTTTGAATTTCTTCTTTTGGTATTAATGTTTCAAAGGCAGCGCTTAAAGAAAAGTGACAGCTAAAATTAAGTGTAAAATAAATGTGAGATCTTTATGTGCCCAAGAGAATCAGAACAAACTGTTAGAGCTCACTCCGCTTTGCCAGAAACCTCTCTGGTGGTGGGTGGTGACGCCTACGCCTCGTTCACTGTTTTATCCTGCTTGGATTTTTTACTCAAATTACATAAAGGAGCGATGGTTGTTCTGCTGCTGTCGTTTGGTGAATTATTCACTATGAAACTCGCTGTGGTTCTTCAGCGGTCTGCTCTCCTCTCAGAGTGACTCAGAGGTATTTCCTTGCCCACATTTCACCACCTGCGTTCAAATGTTCCACATTGTTACAGGTCATAGTCAACTGTAACACTGTAGTTGTATTTTTTTAACAGATGTCGACAGAGCTACGTCTCTGTGAGGCTAAATGCCAATGTCAACATGCTAACGTGCTGATGTTCAGCAGATATAATGTTTAACATTTATACTATCATTGTTTAGCATGCTAATGCTGCAATTGGAGTTTCATTACTAGAAGATTTAAAAGCTAATTCAGCTGTTCAAGCTGCAGTAAGTGATTTTTTTGGCCACCCTGGAGGCAACAAAAACAAGTTGTTAGCACAACATGGACATATTATCCTTATTCTGAATTTATTTGACATTTTTATTAGCAAACAGTCAGTTATTCACATCTTCGCCCTCTATTAGCTCTTTGTTTGGTTTCAAATAACTTCTGAGTGAAATATCTGACTCTTTAGCTGCTAAATGCTCCGCTAGCTAGCCACTAACTGTCTAGCATGTAGACAAGGCTACGTCCGTGTCAGCATCTTGGTGAGGCTGAATGCTAATGTCAGCATGCTAAGGTGCTGATGTTCAGCAGATATAATGTTTAACATTTATACTATCATTGTTTAGCATGCTAGCATTGTAAAAAGCGTCTAGTTGCTAGTAGCTAAAAAGCTAATTCAGCTGTTAAAGCTACATTAAGTGTTTTTTTTGCCACTTGGGGGCAGCAGAAACAAGTTGTTAGCACAAAATATACGAATATACGAATATTATCCTTATTTTAAATTTATATGTGACATTTTTATCAGCAAAAATGCCAATTATTCACACATCTGCAGTCTCTTTTAGCACCCCTGAGTGAGACATCTGACTCTTTAGCTGCTAAATGCTCTGCTATGTTCTCTAGCTAACTGCTAACCGCTAACTGTGCATGCAGCAACCGAAAACGCTCCTACAAGAGCAGCTACGTTGAGTAAACACTGAGCTGAAACTCACTATAAAGCTCTGTTATAATAAAACCCACAAGAGCTGCTGAAGAAATAGGTGATACATCATCACCACAAACATTGTTCCATTGTTTTCACATTTGTAATATAAAACATTTATTGTTGCTGTTTTGAGTTTAAACCTGAATTGGAAACCGTTTATCTTTTTGTGATTTCACAAGACCAACTCATCAGTCATCTGTTTTATCCAGTTTTTGTAGCCTGCCACCAGTTGATGCGTTTTTGCCAAAATAAAAAAACGAGTCGTAGCTCCCATCCAGATTTGATTTAAAATTTCTAATCATCTGCAGAGTTTTGCATGTTGGTGCTCTGCCTTACAGTAGGATACAGATTTTGTTGTGCTCTCACAGCGCTGTGGGAGTCCTGTGAGCAGAGCCTGTTGGCTGCTCCATGGTAAGATCATGAAACAAAAAGGCCTTTGTGGTTTTGGCCAACTTGTTACTGAACCAGCTTCACTGTAAATGATAGTTAGACGACCATGTGGTTTGAAGAATTTGCCCCCACCCCCCAACAAAAGAATAAAAATGGCTGAATTATGAGAACACAGATGACTTGTTTGGGATGGGTGAGTTTTAGGACAAAAATAATGAGTTTTGAAAACCAAATGTCTCACCAGCAACTGATGAGTCATAGACAAGATAAATTAAGCCTTCAAGACTTGTTTAACAACCAAATGCCTCAAAACGAAAGCAAGTCGATAGCATGTAGCTTAAACCACCAGACTAAAACCTCAAATACCTGTCAAACGAAAGTAATTTCCATTAGCATTAGTGATACTTTAGCAAATATTAGCATGTAGCTTAAACCATTGGCAACAACCTCAAATACCAATTTCCATTAGCATTAGCGATGATTAATATTAGCATGCTAGCATTAGCATTTAGCTTAAACCACCATAGAAAAGCCTTTAATACGTGCAAAATGAAACCAATTCCCATTAGCATTAGCGATTCTTTAGCAATATTAGCATGCCAATGTTAGCATGTAGCGCAAACCGCCAGAATAAAGCTTTAAATAGCAGCTAACATGACTATGAAAGTATCCTGATTTAAGTTTCATGTTACTGTGTGGCTACAGATCGATTAATTTATTTATTTTTTTTAAATATAAAGGAAAATGTTACATGCGTGTTCTACTGACAAGTAATTGTGATATGACAATAAAAAATTGCATTTACTGTCAAAGAGGATTTCATCCCTATCACACAAATCTATACATCAACCTTTAATCTGAGGCTTTTGTTTAATCTGACCCACTTTGTCCTCGTGTAAATGATGTGTTTTTATGATTTGTTAATATCTTTTGAAGCGTGCTGCAAGTCCTGAAGCCGTTTTATTCATAAAACACAGAGAAGAAATGGTCACAAACATCAGAAATTTTGTAAATCAACAGTCATCCTGTCTGGAAATACCAACACTGCTGTTGCTGCTGTTGTTATTGTGTGTGTGTGTGTGTGTGTGTGTGTGTGTAGGACATTTGCTGCAGTCAGTGGTACAATCTGTTCATCCCACTTAACCTCATTTCTCTCTGTTGCGTTCGCTCTCACGCTCACTCTCTCTCTCCATGTTACTCAATCACCAGATTACAGGAGGATGCTCTCAGCCTCTCACCCTTTTCATCCTACATTGTCAGAGAGAAGAAGTGTTAGAAAGGCAGGAATCAGCAGCAATAGCAGCAGCAGTTCAAGCGTCGTGGCTCATTCACACAAAAGAGTTCAAACACGCACATGCCCCGCCGCCGCGGACGCTCCACTAAACACTGAGATGGGCTCAGACAAATGTGGATAATCCCCCCTCATCCATCCATCCACAGACAACACAACACATGCATCCACACACATGATATAAGGGACAAATTGAAACTGTATCTTGGCAGGAGATTCATTTTTACTACATACGACTGCAACACTGTAAATCTGTGGATTGACACAGATTAAGAATATATTTTTTTTAAATCCTGAAACCTTTAAATTATAAATTTTGTCACAATTTGATGTCATATTATCGCAAATTTAAGGTAATATAATAAACTTAACACAATCAGTTCATATTAACTAAAGGATGATTCGATATATTTATGTCTGACATCTAAATGAAAAACAATCTATTCTTTTTAATAAAAATAATCAAAATAGACATTCTGTTTTTACTTTTTTTGTTTTTGTATCAGTTAATTTAAACTGTTAACATAATATTTTATGTTTTTAAATCCTATAAAACACAACTGATCAAACTCATTTCTATACATTAAGACATGAAGGTTCATGTTTAGTGACTCAAATATGATCAAAGTTTTCACTTTAAAGGTTCGATTATATTGGATTTTAAAATACTGAATCGATGTTTTGATCCAGCGCTCCTTAATGTGAAATTGCCTCTTTTAACCTCTATTCAGATCAATACAGTGATGATATCTTCTCATACTATACGATATTTTCCTGTGTGTTTACCAGACTAGTCTTTGGCTTGTACATCAAAGGTTTTGATGTGATCATCATACGTTGAAATGTTCTTACTCTGAAGCATCTGAAACAGCTCTGCCTCATTAAACTGAAATAAAAATCCCTGAATTTTTAACTCCTGGCTGAACTCTGCACCTCTCTTTTACTTTTCAGTACCTGATCAAAGTAAATGAGATCAAGACCAAGAAAGGAGTGGACCTCCTCCAGAACCTGATTAAGTATTACCACGCTCAGTGCAAGTAAGTACCACCCTAATCCTGCAGAACATGAACGTGTGAAGCTCCACCGTCGAGTGCATCGCACCCGCTGAGAAATGTCTTTCATAACACGCCTTCTCCTTTATGATTCACGCATCTTTAAGTGTGCAGTTATGTATGTATGGTCATATATATTTATATATATGACTCTCATAAATATGCACCGGTCATCATGGAGATGTGTTCTGACAGCTGTGGGGTTTAGTGGCTAAATAAGCCGACGATCTTCGTGCCAGAACCTCAACTTGCAGCAGCAGCAGCAGCAGCCGCCGCCGCCGCCGTCGCAGGATGACAAATTTTTCTCTCGGCGTTGCTAGGACCTGTCATAACACAGGGACAAAACAATATACTCTGCCCCGTTATTCTGTTCAACCTGGGTTAGAAAACGCCGCCACCGCGCTGATGGATTGGGAGCATAAAGGCTGCGGACGACGAGATGAAGGGAGCGTGTGATTGCTTACAGCCTAGGTGGAAAAAAAAACCCAACAAAAAAACAAAATAACAAGAAGGAAACAATTTAAAAGTTTTTGTTCTAATTACTAACTCTAATTCTGATTATTCACAAAAGAAAACACATTAATTAAAAACACATTTTTAAATTTGTCTTCCTGCTGTTCGGCATCATAGTTGAAAGTAAGAGTGATTACTATTACATCATTGAGCACACAACGAAATTAACCTCTGCATTTAACCCATCACCTAAGTGAGCAGGGGGCAGCATGTGTGGGGACGGTGCCTTGCTCATGGGTACCTCAGTGGGACCTGCTTGGTGGATTCAAACCTGGGACCTTCCGGACCGAAGTCCGCCCCCTTAGCCACCAGGCCACCACTGCCCCATTTGTATATTTGTGTCCATTTACGCTTTATTGGTGATGAAAACATAGAAGCTTTTATTTTTTATTTAATCTTTACGATCCATTGTATAAAATTCATCATATAAAATAAAGTAATTAATAATGAGTTTATTGATTTAAATATCATATTAAAACAACAGTAACTTAACGTGATCATGATCATCAGGTCGTCTTGTTGGTCCCAACACGTTCATGTTTTTTCCATAAACTCACATCAACTGAGTTAAACTAATGAATCGCTTTCGTCTTGTTGCTGCGACAAAGAATCGATAACAGACAGGATTTATTTATGTTTCTTTTTAAAAAAGTCACGTTGGATGTTCCAGACGTGACTCAGCGTCGTGATTTCGAGTTGAATCACCAGTGAAAGATCGGCATCCACCATATGCGTCGCAGTCGCACAACCAGGCGGTTTCACGGAGCGACGAAGGACACGGTCCAAACTGTCGCATGGTTCACGTGGATATTTCTACTGACGATTCAGTTCAATTCAATATAGATTCTTTTATAGATATTTCAGTTTCATTAGCAGTTTCACATGGATGTAAAAGAGATTTTCACATAAACTAATGCAATTTTTTTTTTACAAAGATTAATGTTGCTGATGGTGTTTCTGGGTGATTTCTTGTTTTATTTACACAATATTTCACCTCTAGTTTCTCTAGTTTACACATTTGACATATAAAATGTTGTTTCTGTCCAGTTCTTCTCCGTCTTCATGTTTTTGAAATAAAAAATGCTTTGACATGGACAGAACTCGATTAAGAATAAATAAAACACAGAAGAAACTGAAAATGGCAACACGAAAAGATTAACATTAGATGTTTCAAATAAAGACCCACATTATTTATAGACTGGACCGTCTCATTTAGAGACTGTTGGTCGACGTAGACCAGAGAGACCAGTCTACAACACACAGACTTTCATATAAATTATTTACTTATTCTCTATTTATTTTTAGTTCAGTTTTTTTTAATCACCACAAAGCTGCTTCTCTTTAACTCAGATGTTCTGATGACGAATCTGCAACTTGTCTTAAATATCTATGACATGGTCGACGAGTTAAACATCAACATGACCGCAAAGTCAAGATAAAGAGAAGTGACATACACATATATAAATATACGAGCAGGAGGAGAGATGTTAATTGAAAGCAAACAAGCAGGAAGGAAGTGACAGAAGAAGAGCGAGGTGGTCAGCGGGTGGAGAGAGAAAGAAAGAACGATGGAAGTCGTTAGTGGTGATTTGCGGCTGCAGCTCTGCATCGAGGTGTGTGTCGCTGACAGATCTGTGATGGATTTCAGGATGTGTTAAGCACCTCTGCGAATCCGCTGCCGACCTGAGGCCAGCGCTGGTTTCTGTGCCAACAGGAGATCGGGCGCCAGAAAAAAAAAAAAAAGAGCCGCGGGCTGTACATTAAACATAAACGATGCCGAGTCTGACCCTAGCGTTCACGTTGGCCACCTGACAAACACCTGACATTTGTTAAGTAGCTCCTATAGACGAACTGATCCGCCTCTCGTATTTATTTATTTTTTTATTATTTCTTCTGTTTCAGTTTCTTTCAAGATGGCTTGAAGACAGCGGATAAGCTGAAGCAGTACATCGAGAAGCTGGCAGCTGATCTCTACAATGTAAATACTCACATCTTTAATTTCACTTTAGCCGCCAGTTTTTATCTACATCACTGCTCCTGCAGTCGATATGTGAGAGAAAGCGACTCTTCTCATTCACAAAAACTAGAAACGTTAAATAATATTCATCTTATTTTATTCCATTTCCCCTGCGACAGTTTGTTTTGTCAGAGTAATAGAGACAAGTTTATTCCAGTTGAGGCGTTTTTACGACTTTGTGTCTAAATCGTTTGTTGTCGCAGATCAAACAAACTCAGGACGAGGAGAAGAAGCAGCTGACCGCCCTGCGAGACCTGATCAAGTCCTCCCTCCAGCTGGACCAGAAGGAGGTAGGTGGATCAAACCCAGACCGGGTCAGAGTTTAAATACTTACCGCACCATCATCCATCCACCAACCAACAGACATATTAATATCGGGGGTTAAATAGATAAATAGACCCGAGCTGTCACTCTGGCCACTACCAGGTTTGGAGCTTGTCTCCTGCAGCACAGAGCGAGTGCCCAGTGCTGTACCATGCTGGTAGCCAGTGTGTGGTAGGCTTTGCTGGTGACCAGTGTTGTGCCTCACTGGCTGCTCAGTGGAGAGCCACTCACTGCCAGACTCTGACATGACTCCACATATTGTCTTACATTAAAACAAACCACTCGCAGACCCAGACCCGTCCCGGTTTTATTCATTTACAGACACTTTCACCCTCAATCTTCACAATCTGATACTCTGGGTCCGATGTGGTGCACGAACCAATCTAAATAAACTCATTCGCTTGTCATTTACACGTCGTATAAAAACCAAAGACACACTTTAAAAGAATCAGCTTCTGGAAACTGCCTTCACTAAATCTTCTGTTTATCAGCTTGTGAAGCAGATAGAGACATGAAATATAAAAACACCTGAGTGTCGTCTTCACACATATTTCTCAAACATTTCAGGCTCATTAGAAACTTTGAAATTTGAGTTTGAGTTGAAGAAACATCATAACTGAGTCAGTTTCATCTTTAAATTGACTAAAACTGACAGAGCTGTGCCTTTAGCTGTTGAGCTACAACTGAAACCAAATCAAATCACGCTTCCCATGATGCATTTCTCTTTCTCCATGTATGTTTTGTCAGTTTCGTCGTGTTTGTTGAAAAACGACGATGTCACATAAAACTTGTTCTGGTCACAGCCAGTTAATATGAATCCATTGTGGTAACAGCTACCTGAAGTCAGAGAGTTAATCACGCAAGATTGAGGTTCATTTCAGTTTCAGCTCGCAACACCTCCTCCCCCCACCCACACACACACACACACACACACACATGCACTCACTCACACTCTTTCACACCCACCGCCTTGCACCTGAGCTGGATCTTTCACACCTCTCCCCTCTATCTCCCCCTCCCCCTCTGCCTTCTGCTTGTCTGGAATCAAGTCTAGAAGAGTAAGTGCCGGTGCATGTCGAGCATGATCGCATCTCTTTATTCTGCCTGTAACAGTAGAGTTTGGTTTGATGCCTTTTTTTTTAAAGGTGTTGCAGAGCATGTGTGTAGAGTTTTATTCCTCTTAGAAACTTTCACTTTGAAAAACAGAACCCAGTACTTTGACGTCAAGAGATTCAGTTTGGTGTTTGTGTCCGTGATGCATGTTTTTACAAAGTTGGTCTGCACATTTAGCGCATTTAATGTTGTTTTTTTTTTTTTTTTTATTTTATTTTTTTTTTTTTTTTATGTGTGTGTTTTTGCACAGGACTCACAGAGTAAGCAGGGTGGATACAGCATGCACCAGCTGCAGGGGAACAAGGAGTTTGGCAGTGAGAAGAAAGGCTACCTGCTGAAGAAGAGCGACGGGTAAGATGCTAACGCTAACGCTGGACATTATGTAAAGAAGTTATAGAATAGTTAATGTTGAATAAACACAGTTTAATGTGTCGAACAGACGATACCAGAACCTCAAACCACGTCTCCACCTCCTCTAGAAACTTTAGATACAAAACCTCAATATTTACATACCCCAACCCACTTTCACAAGACTTTAGCTTACTACAATTAATTAGTGTGAAATAATTCCTGTTAAAATAATCTTCTGATGCAAAGATTAGACAAAGTTATTAGTTGTTTTTATTACAGCTAACTTAACATGTTACGTATAGTTTCTAGAAAGGCTACGTGACAAACCTCAGGGAAACCTTGGGGGATTTCATGAGGTTGCATTTAGGATCCTGGGCCTTTTTCAGCTCAACTAATATGATAAACATGTGATGTAGCAGCAGCTTTCAGTGACCGCTTCCCACAGCGGTGGTTGCCTATTTCATGCGTCAATCAATCAAATCAGACGTCACGCTCTCAACAGGCCTGACAGAACGGAGTAATACATCCACACAATACTACACAGTGTTGCATTACTTATACTTATTATTTCATGAACATAAATATTATCAGAATTTCATTAACATTATGCAAATCAGGATCAAATTAAAAATGGCTTCAACGTTTTGTATTTGAAGACATCAAAAGAGCAGTTTACTGTATTTCAAATAATGTGTTTTATGATTCTTTAAAGAAGGAAAAACAGAAACATAACAACCTTCATCTCTCTCTCTCTCTCAGGCTGAGGAAGGTGTGGCAGAGGAGGCAGTGCTCAGTGAAGGGGGGCATGCTCACCATCTCTCATGCCACAGTGAGTACAAGACAAACACACTTAACACACAGAAACACACACACACACACAAACCCTCAGACCCCCCACGATAGAGAGAGAGAGAGAGAGATAGATAGAGCATCACGCTGGGAGGTTGTGTCGGACTCTCTCTCTCTCAATCTGGAAGAGTGGAATTGACATAGATCGGTTGTCATGGCAACAACCCCCCCCCAAATATCCCTCCATCCTCCTCCACCACCATCATCATCACCTCCCTCCCTCCCTCCCTCCCTCCTCTGCCTGCTGCGCCTTCGGTGACTCATCTCAGAGCGAACGAGACGAGAGCGAGCGTGCTCGTCTGTGGCGTCGTCTCGTGCAGATTCACAGAGACGTTTTGTCTTTTCCTGCAGGAATCTGAAGCTTTAATTCAGATCTGAGCTCATCCTGCAGGACTTTACAACAAAGAAAGACAACAGACTTAACGGGCTCAGCTCAGACAGTAAATTCATCTGATTGCTGCGGCGGCGGCGGCAGCTGGGTGGTGGGAGGCGTCTCGTCACGCTCAGATAATCAGTAAATCCAGACGGTGAACAACAGGAAACAAAGTGTTTCACTGTAGGAATTAGACAGAAAATTTTCAAAATAAGACACTTATTGAAAATAAGCAAATAAAACAATCGACCATGCTTTTATTTTGTAAAAATAAACATCAAAGGTTTCCTTTTTGGTAACGTGGGATAAAGTGGCCACTGTAGCACAAATAATCAAGTTTATTATTATAATTATTTATATAAATATATACTTTATTGCCAGAAAATGCCTCACAACTAAGATTAGAATAGAACAAATAGAGCAAGAAAAAATAAGATTAAAAAAGGTTTTTTGAAATAAAAATAAAACCATTAAACAGCATTTTACAGTAAAGATTTCAATAAAAACCAATAAAACAACATATGATGGATTAAAGGAAACAAATCACCAATAGTGTCTGTGACTTATATGAATAAAAACAATAAATCAGCTACTGATAAAGTGAAATAACACAATCTATTCAGCAGTTATTGTATTAATAAGAGAATATGTCAAACACTTAAAGGTCTTATCAGTCTTTACTGGTTTACTTTGGTTTGTAGACTTATGAAAGATCAAAATGGCGTCCGCTTAACGTCACAGTAGATCTTTGTCCCTCAGATTTAAACCTATAATGCATTGCAGGATTAAAAGAAGTCAAATATGGTGACACTGGCTTGTTTGCAGTTTGTTCATTCATTGTTTATAAAAACATTTCTCATGTAAACAAATGAATATATGGATTTACGATGTTAGCATTGCTAGCAGTGCTGCTTTAAGTGTAGCAGTGTTGAGGTCTGACTGTAGCATGCTAACACGCTAAGTCAGTTGATGTCAGCGTTAGCGCTAACCTTTCAAGTTAAAGTGTTATCTCATATCCATGTAAATATTTGACTTTTGAGGTCAGGACGACGTGAGTAACCTTCACCGCTGAGTTGAGGCGGAGAAACTGGCAACATGGACGTTTATTTACTAAAAGACGTAGCTGCTGCAGCTGAAACACATCAGGGAGGACCGCGCTCACAAGCCTGTTTGGTTTTTACTCTTCATATGTGTGTGAGCAGGATTTGAACCTTCACACAGCAGCTGCTGAAGCTCGAGGGGGGAAGTTGTTTTCGCAGATCTGATATGAAAAGACCGAATCTTTCACCTCTGCTCGAGAGCGTATGGTCACTTCTCTCCGTCCACCGGTGAGCAGCTGAACTCCACGTGACTCTCGTCGTCGTGGCGACGCGCCAGCAGGCCAGCGCAGCTCCGAGGCTCATCACAGCCCGTTAGCATTTCATTAGCACGTGCCCCCGGCCCCCTCCTCCGCCCCGGCGCTGGCAGGAGACGACGCTCGGCGTTCATGTGCCAACTGGGCCCATTATTACAGTACACAACCCAGACTGTGCAGACACAGCCGGAGCAGCCTTGTTGTTCAGCTGCGTGACAGTTCTGCAGCTTTAATTATGAGAATATTCAAATATATGAGGCCCACAGCAGCAGCGATGAATAAAACATAAAGAAATACATAAGTTGAAGCTAAATCAGTTTGTGTTTTCAGTCCAACAGGCAGCCGGTCAAACTCAACCTGCTCACCTGTCAGGTCAAACCCAGCGCGGAGGACAGGAAGTGCTTCGATCTTATTTCTCGTAAGTTTTCGCAGTTGTGTTTCTTCGCTTTTCTTTGAATTATTTCCTCATTTAACGCTGTGTTTTTTTTTGCCTCCCACAGACAACCGGACGTATCATTTCCAAGCCGAAGATGAGCAAGAGTTTGTGATGTGAGTATGTTGTACATTTGATTTTTTTTTTTAAACGAGTTTCGCCGCCTCCATGTACGTAATGATCGACTGACATCGCTGTCACACGAGGTTATTCTTGAAGACAGGATGTTTTTTCGTCGACGGTGGGTGGTACAAACGATGGCAGAAGGATTTGTGGTCTTGGTTTGTAGCAATTCAGGTCATAGTGAACTCAACCTGTTTTTTCCCATGAACATCACACACACATATACAGTCATATCAGTAGGAACAACCACAAAGAGTCATTAAACAAATGTTTTATTCAGTCATCAAACGCAGCAGATGACGTATATTTAATTAATGTTACAGCAAGTACCATTTTAGTGTCTGTTAGCATTAAGCTAGCCTGGTTAGCCGCCCGTTAGGAAGCAAAAACAGCTAATCTGTGTTTGCTTTTTTCACATTAAACTCATTAAAACAATGATTTATGTAAAACTCATTTTAGTTCATTTGGAGAACGGCAGGAGGCTCGCGCTGTTTTAACACAAATATGTTGTTTTTTTTTTTTTAAAAACATCTGCGGAGTCAGAAGGAAAAGAAAGATCGATGGAGTTTTATCTTTATTTTTTAGATTAACTGACATTTCTGACCAAACACGTCTAGTTTATGATGACATAAAAGGCAGAAGAGATGTCGATCTTCACGACCGAGAAGCAGGGAGACTGCGTCGTGTCTTTGTCGTGTCTTTGTCGTGCTTGAACGATCTGAACCTCCACGTTCACGTTGTCGTCCTCTGGGATCGTCGTTACTTATCGCTGCCTGTTCTGTCACGCAGCAGCAGCAGCTTCATGGGATTTTCCATTAAATATTTAGTGTTTCCATACATTCTCCTGCTTCAGACTCAACTTCAATTAGGCTAAAAGCACATTATAATGTATCATAAGTAAACACAAAAGTGCTTTGGCTCAGCAGACGTACACCTGCACGTCTGTGGATTCACATGTCTTGTTTTTTTGTTGTTTTTTTTTCTCTCTCTGGTCTTCGCTTTTTGCCTTTGCAGGCAACATTGAGTGACAATAACAGAGGAAATGCTGACCTCAGGCTCATAAAAGCCCACATTGTGTGTGTGTGTGGGCCAGTTGAGTGGGTAGAGTGTAGGAGCAGATAGAGGAGGCGATGTTTTGAAAGGAAGCTACAGTGTTTCCTGTCTGCTTCAGTCTTAATGACTACAGATTCTGTGTCTGTTCTCTATAAAATAAATCTGCAAACACTGTCATGGGTGAATTAGTGCAAAAAAAAAAAAAAAAAATATAAATATTTTCGTACACAGAAGAGAAATGATTGTTTGTTGGAATAAGTTGGAATAAAAGTAGTTTTACGCAGCATTTGTGTTGTTTTTGAGCTGAAACTTGTTTAATTGTTTCCATTGTATTTTTGATATATCATCATATGTTGTGTGTTTTCAGATGGATCTCAGTGTTGACCAACAGCAAGGAGGAGGCACTGAACATGGCGTTTCGTGGCGAGCAGAGCAGCGGCGGCGAAGACGGTTTAGAAGATCTGACCAAAGCGATCATAGAAGACGTGCTGCGAATGCCGGGCAACGAAGTGTGCTGCGACTGTGGAGCTGCAGGTGTGTGTGTGTGTGTGTGTGTGTGTGTGTGTGTGTGTGTGTGTGTGTGTGTGTGTGTGTGTGTGTGTGAGTGCAGCATCATCTTTCTGTTTTATGCTTACTCAACCTTCACCTTGTGGCAGAAAAAACACAAATACCTTCACTTCAGCAGTTTCGCATTTTGTGTAAAATCTGCGTGTCCAGTTTTATAAATACATATATATATATATATAGCGATGTCACAACCACCTTTAACTCGACGTCCTTCAGTGAGACAGTAACTGAACACGCTGCTCTGTAAATCCACCCCTCCTCCATCCCTCCGCCCCCAGCAGCCTTCAATAAACAAGTATGTGCATGTACGTGCACTAGTGTTGTTAGCATTCGGGGCACAACCCGATCCTCATCCTCTCACACACACACACACACACACACACACACACTGGAAAGTGGACTCAGCACTGAGGAGTGACACTTAACACACACACACAAAACATCAGCAGGTCGGACTGGACGCTCCGAGGGGGAAAACAACATTTCAGAGCTTTGACAAACAACATCATTACATCATGTTGTTACATAAAATCTGCACATGCATGTGTTTAAGCTGCTTGATTCCCATTTTATTTTTGTAAATCACAATTGATTTTTTTTTTTTTTTTTTTTTTTGTCGCCTGAGGTCGTACGTAGCGTTGACTTTGAAAGGTCGCCCGCGGTCTGAAGCAGAAAGGGGACGACAACGACTCCATCTTTATCTTTGATGTTCTCTCAGGATCTACTCGTATAAATCGCAGCTTTAACATTAAGCAGCTGTAGAGGTCGACGTGTGACCTCGCGTCGCGTCACATCTGTTCGACGTGTCGCGTAGATGTGCATCTGCCTCGTTTGTTCGTTCGTTCAGGTCAAGACAGAAGCGACGCCCGTCTCTCCGAGCTGCACGTTTAAGACTCGTTTTAAATCTCCCAGAATGCACTGGGGCATCAGAGCATCACTGTAGATTATGCAACGTCCCTTATCCTCCAACTGTCCTCTGCTCGTCTGAAATGTCTGCTGCTCATTTGCAAATAAAAATCAATAAATGCACATCCACTTCAAAAATTCATTCATCTACTCGGCTGAAAGATCCTGTCAGTACTTCCTGTTTGTCAAAATAAAAGTCTGAGAGAAAAGGAAACATTTTAAACCTGTTTCTGGTCGCGTTTTAAATGTATTTAATCTGCCGTTAAATCATTAATGTCCACAGAGAATGATGGTTTGTGTTGAGGCTTTGCTTCTTCTTTTTCTTTTCTTTTTTTTACTCCTCTCAGGTTTAACAGTCAGACACTAAGAAACCAGTTTCTCTACTCAAGCGCAATGAAGCCAAACAAAATCTATTTTTATTTTCAGTATCTCCTTAAATCTCCTTAAAATTACTTTTATTTTGACCATCACCTCCAGATTGGAGTTTTTAACTGTATTGACATTTTATATCTTGATGCATTTGCTCGTATCATCTGTGTTTGTAGATCCTAAGTGGCTCTCCACCAACCTGGGCATCCTCACCTGCATCGAGTGCTCCGGTATCCACAGAGAGATGGGAGTCCACATCTCCCGCATCCAGTCCATGGAGCTTGACAAGTTGGGAACTTCTGAACTCTTGGTGAGTCAGAGAAACGACTCACAGATAATAAAAGAGCAGCAGCAGCGAAGGATTCGTCGATATCTGATACGTGATGTTTTTTCTCTCTCAGCTGGCCAAGAATGTAGGGAACAGTAGTTTCAACGAGATCATGGAGGGAAACCTCCCGTCTCCTTCACCAAAGCCGACTCCCTCCAGCGACATGTGAGCCACCTTATCCACGTCTTCTCCTTTTACTTCTACATACAAACACTTTGCTGAATTCGTGATAAATACGATTATTTTTCATTTCGCTCGTAGGACGGTGAGGAAGGAGTTCATCAACGCTAAGTACGTGGATCACAAGTACGCCAGGAAGACGTGCACGTCCGCGGCGGCTAAAATGATTGAGCTGTTCGAAGCCGTCCAGTCCAGAGACCTGCTGTCACTCATCCAGGTCTACGCTGAGGGGGTGGAGCTTATGGAGCCGCTGCCGGAGGCCGGGGCGGTGAGTTTGCGCTTTTTCCAAAGATTTGAAAGTGATTTCAAGTCTTGGCTCAGATACGATACACGTCATGTAACGTTTCTTTTTGCCAGGAGTCCTTCCCTCCACAAAACACACGATGGCGTTACGTTTTCTAAAATGCGAAGCCAGAAAACCTCCTCGAAGTTTGTTACCGTCATCTGCCGCTGACACATTTTACCAATCGCTGTTGAATTATTTATTGGGTTAAAAAAAAAAAAAAAAAAAAAAAGGGCGTTAACAGTCGGAAAGTTTTTGAGTCATCCGGAAAACTTCACCAGCAGGTGGTGTTGGTGTCCAACAACCTCCTCCTTCAGCACAGAGCATCATCATCATCATCATTGTCTCCGTTGAGACCATATTTACTTCGATGACGACATCTGCGGCAGCTCAGACCCTGTGTCTTGTTTTCTTTTTTATTTTTTTTATTGTGCGTCTCGGCTCAGCTCCTGGTTTTTTCCTCTTTTGTTTCCTCAGCTGTTGCACCGTCACTGTTGTCGCTTCGGGGCATAAATGAAAGCTACATAACAAGCAGTAGATGGTGGAGATACCGAACCGTAAACAACATGGGTGGTCGGAGTTAATCTGACATAAATGGGTCGAGGGTTTTTTATCACGCAGGGATGAGCTCGTTTTTTTCCCCCTCTCTTTGTATCTTCTCTCTTTAATGAAAAATGAAGGTAACGACGCTGCGGCAGAATAAAAGAGGATGTTTTGGTGACAGAGGGAACGACGACGCTGCTGCTGCTGCGCTATGAAGTCTGACTCACTGATATCTGATCTGCTGCTGTCAGTACATCTGAATGGCTGCAGACAGCACAGTGACATCCCAGCCCCCTCTTCTTCTTCCCTAAAGCCAGACGCAGATAGCATGACAGGAATGCATGACTAAATACAGCCCAAACTCATAATGTCCCCCCCACCTCCCTTAATTACACAGGACAAGTAACCATCACTAACGTTAATTTAATCTTTTATCTTCATCCACGTCCAGTTTAAACACATGAAATCACATGAATTTAACCCGGAGGTTTCGAAAAAATGTGCAAATCTGAGCTCAGCTCGTGCAGAAATACTATTTTTAGGAGCCATTTTGTTTACTGCAGCTTGTTTAAATGCTGAAAGAGACACACACGCGCACACACACACGCACACACACACACACACACACACAGAAAGAGAGGGGGAGAATACAGAATGGATGCTGCCAAAGCCTCGTCTCACCGTGTCCTCTGCTGTGTTTGATGGCCCCCTGCAGGAAGTGGGAGAGACGGCACTGCACTACTCTGTACGGACCGCAGACCAGACCTCGCTGCACTTGGTGGACTTCCTCGTGCAGAACAGGTAGATTTACACCAGTCGCTCACAAAGAAAAACATCCTATTAAATTACATGGGAAGTCTGAGGCGTCAAAGCGTCTTAAAACACATCAGTGGTTGACACATAAATTATCTAGTAAACAACAGTTTGTTGAGGGGAAAAAAAAAAAGAAACAGAGTTTTAAATATGATGTGTTTTTCTGTGGTGAGTGTTTTTCTTGTGTCTGAGCAGCAGAGGTGCAGAGGAAAAAAAGGAGAAAAAAATAAAAGCTCAGTGCTGCAGCTCAGCTCTCATTCCCACAAGGCAAAGAGAAATGGGTCAAGCACTTGTTCTCTGCTTTAATTTATTCGTCTCTTTTCAATTGTTTACCCACCACTGCTCCGACTGCACTCACAAGAAGAAGAAGAAGAAGACACGAGACGCTTTCGTTAATTAATGGTTGCGCTTATACATTGTCTCATTATTTAAGTGTGAAGATGTTTTTTGTGGAGCTAATTCGAGGTTAGCCTGTTGTTTTTTTTGGTTTTCACTTAAGAGTTTTAATGGAAAAGACAGATCTGTGTTGTTACAGGACGCTGGAAAACACCCTCAGGCTCATGACCTGTGTCCTGACTCGTGTGTGTGTGTGTGTGTGTGTGTGTGATTTCACACAGTGGTAACCTGGATAAGCAGACGGAGTGGGGGAACACCGCCCTCCATTACTGCTGCATGTACGAGAAGCCCGAGTGCCTCAAGTTGCTCCTGAGGGGAAAACCGGCCACTGACATCAGTGAGTCACACGTTGTCGTCGTCAGTGTTCAACATCATTAAAATGTCGCCTGTGATCAGACCATAACTGTCCATTATCCCCTTTTTTTTTGTCCTGCTTTGTTTTCTTTTTTACAGCCAATCAGAACGGAGAGACGGCGCTGGATGTTGCCAGGCGACTGAGGAACACTCAGTGCGAAGAGGCAGTGAGTATAGGAAGCTCTGAAAAAGCATTTCAAAATAAAACTAAATTTCAAAATTCAACTAAAGACAAATAGACAGAAGATTTAAACCACTAGGTGGCGGTGTTTGGGCCCCCGGGCAACAGAGACAACAGAGTGGAAATAATAGTTGATCTATGTTTGTTATTAACGCTAATATGAGCATGTAGACAAAGAAAAAGATTAAATATACTGACACATTTTTATTTCATAATGTATTTTAGTAATTTGGTTTCCTCATGTTACCTCTATATAATCTAAATATTTAATTTTTCCTGTATTTTCCATCACATGTTTGCTTTCATTTGTCTTTTTTCAAGCAAAAATTGAGAATAAATGTCAAGATAATCAGTTACAGCTTTAAAATAAAAACATTTTTCGTCATATTTCCACGTAAACTGAACATCTTCCATCATTTAAGATAATTAAATGCTTCACTTTGAACACTTGATGCTTTAACAGACAATTTCCTATGATTATTTTACAGTTTTCCTAAAAAATAAGATAGTCAGCAAATACATTAATATAAAAATAGTTCTAGACTATATCCACAAAAAATCTAATTGCTTTCATTTGTCCCACAATAGGGAAACTATTGTAATATCGTAGCGATAAAAAAAAATTATATTTAATATTGTACAAATATATCAGAGAAATTAAAAATACGTCAGTTGTGAATGTTTAGTGTCAAGTGAGATAATGTTATGTTTCATGATCTTAACTGACGAATATTTGTGCGTCTTTGTGTGTTTCAGCTCGTTCAAGCTGCAGAGGGAAAGTTCAACCCTCACATCCATGTTGAGTACGAGTGGAGCCTCAGACTGGAGGAGATGGACGAGAGCGACGACGACCTGGACGATAAGGTGCGAATGGATCGGCACCGTGTTATTACATGAAACTAATACTCAGATGTGATAAATGAGACGCTGAAAGATACATCACATTAACATCTTATTAGGATGATTAGAGACGAAACGCAGATATATTTCATTTTACAATTTCACAATTTAAATCTAACTGCTTCTCATGAGGTTAAATGAAGAATATTTGCTCCAACAGCTCGTCTCACGTGTTGTGTTAGCGTATCCGAGGATGGATTTCCCAAAGTTGCTGAGGTTGTGGGGGCTCAATTGATTCAGCTGCAGATGGATTTTCACCTTTTTAAAACATCAGCATGTCAAGTTACAGCATCAGTTCTGCAGAGTCAGAGATCATCAGGCCTGTTTAGCGATTCACAGTTTTGCAGCGACTCAGGATATTTAGTCCCCATCAGACACATGATGAATGAATCTAGAGACTTGGCATTTATTTGGTGTTGATGTAGAATTAAAGAGTGAATGTTCCTGCCCCGTGTCGCCCCTCCAGCCCAGTCCCATCAAGAAGGACCGCTCCCCGAGGCCTCAGAGCTTCTGTCACTCCTCCAGCCTCTCCCCCCACGACAAGCTGTCGCTGCCGGGCTTCATCAGCCAGAGGGACAAGCAGCAGCGTTTGTCCTATAGCGCCTTCACCAACCAGATGTACAGCGCCTCCACCGACCTCACCTCCTCACCCGTAGCTGACGGGCCGCCGCTGCCGCCCAGGAACCAGGGCAAAGGTCAGAACCGAGCAGCCGCTCCCAGCGACTTTTAAAAACCTGCATCAGTTTGGGTTTTTATCAGCGTTTAAAAAGAACAACAACGTGACAGTCAGTGTAATCGTGGAAGTTGTGTTTTGCCATCTATTCTTGCAAATGTAATGCAAATGGTTTAAAGGTTGTGTGTGTGCTTTACTGTGTGATTACTGGAGAAGGAAGATATCCTCTGAAATTGACATCATTATGTCTGTTAATGTTTGATGGTATCCAGGGCAGGATTAGCTGCACAGGAATGCTTCGTAATCACTTTTCTGGAAAGTTTCTTCTTTGCGCTGTCAGTCAATCACACACACACACACACACTTACTAACACACACACACACACACACACCCTGCAGTGGTATGCAATTTGTCAACACACAGATCACAGGGCGGGAAGCAGGTGTCATTAAGATTGCTTACACAGTAAACCTTCAGGAAAACATGGCTGCAGGAGAGGGTGGGGTGGCAGTGGTTAGTCAGCCGTGTGAAGAGGAAGCTGAATACGAGCTTCATCATTAGCTTCAACACATTATACACACACTTAGCGTAGTGAAGTGTAGGCGTGCTGTCTCTGCACTATTACAATTAAAAATAACACTCCTCCCTCCGTGGAGGGAATTTAAAACATCAACATTGCAAAAGCTTACGCTGCACAACATCCATCCCAACAAGTCATTTAATTCAATTATTGTGGCTTTAAATCTTATTTTTATGAAAACAAGAATGAAAATTCTCCTGTTTCCAGATGCATAAACGTCTGTAGCTTATTCAGTCATTAAATGACATTTAATATCTGTTTGATGTCAACTTCTTCAACCAGATAAAGAGCAGAGCAGAGCTGCTAACATTAGCATAAACTCTGACATGCTACTTTTTATACTGTAACTTATAAAGTTAGTTTGTTATATGCTTCTTGGAGGTAAAACTAGATGACCACTACAGGCAATAAGCTAGTTAGCCCACATGCTAACTCGAGTTAGAGTGATTTAAAATTGTTAGCTTATATTGATATATGTTAAACTAATTATATTCTTGATGGAAAAAGCACTAAGCTACGACTGCTATTTAGAAAACCTGCTAATTGTATAGAAATACACATTAAAAAAAGTAGAGTATAGCTGTTAACTTTAGCTTACATTGTGATGAGATGCTAATGACAGAATATCTGAGCGCTAGGGGAGATTTTCCAGCTTTTTCTAATGTCAGCAAGACAATAAAATCCAATGATAATTGTCCAAACTACTGCTGTAGGTAGCAATCTAGTTAGCCAACATCTGATGATACTAGAAGAGCAGAGGAGAGCTGCTAATGTAGCTTCAACTCATGACTCATGATGCTAACGAGATATTTATCATCTGTAAAGTTCACAAAAGTTACTCAGTTAGCTAATGATACTCTATGTACATATCTACTGCTGTAGGTAGTAAGCTAGTTAGCTAAACTGCTAAATGTTAGCAGGTTAAAAATAACACAAAGCTACTACTATACATAGTAAGCTAGTTAGCCAACATGCTAACATTTTCATTAACATTTTTGCTCTGTCGTTAGCTTTGATAAGGCAGAAGAAAGCTGCTAATGTTAGCTTAAACTGTGGTGTTATGCTATTAGGGTGTTAGCGAGTAATGTAACTCTTAACTATCATTGGAAACAAGTGAATTTTTTAGTTTGATTTCTGCAAAAATAAGGTTAAAAGCTCGAATAAGTGGCTAAATGAAACATGTACATATAGAATCACGTTAACTCCTGATGAGGAGCGTCAGCGCCTCCTCTCTGTCAGCGGGTGCAGCTTTGGCGCCGCCGTCTCTCTTCTTTTTTGCTTTGCTTTGCCACTGATAAGATGTCATCCTGTTATTTTATAGTGTGTGTGGGAGCAGCTCGTTTTTTTTTTTGACATATTGTAGATTCCTCTCCCACACTCCTCATCTCGCTCTCTCTTTTCTTTCTCTTTTTTGTTTCTCTATTCTTTCAGCTCCACACTTGGCATTCCTTGGCTCTCATTCGCACTACGCCACACTGGCTGGCACTCGACCATACATCAGTGAATATCCTGCTTTTATGTTTCCCTTTTACTCGGCTGTGTGCTCCTTATACAATTACTCCTCAGTTGTTTCTTCCTTTACAGCTCAGGTTTAAAGGGTGGTGGTGTCTCTACACAACACACTACACAATAGGACCATGTAGGCAAAGCTGTGTTTCCAGTTAATTATTTCTTGCCTACGTTATTATTTTGTTTTTAATCTCTCAACGATCACCTGCCATCCTTGAGCTGTAAACTCTCACCACAGCTGATTCCTCTCTGGCTGAGCTCTCTATTAGCTACTTTCATCCTACTCTTTATTTTAGTGTCCCAGTAGACACCGAGACGTATTTATTAACACAAACCTAAATTATAGGATCTATTTTTCATTATTTTTGCATCCCCATCCATTTGTGTTTTTCAACTCCTCCTCTCTTGTCCATGCCTCATCCTCCTCTCCTCTTTTATTACCTTCTCTGGGTTTTCTTGATTCTTGTGGGAGGATTAATAAAAATGATTATTTATTTGTGGGGGAGCCTCATCACCTCATGTGTTTTATGTATCGCTCCTCCAGCTCCTCCCCCATCTGGCCCTCCCTCTACACTCACCCCAGGAGGCAGCTCCACCCTGTCCAAGAAGAGGCCTCCACCCCCACCTCCTGGACACAAACGCACCCTGTCTGACCCACCCAGCCCGCTCTCTCACAGTCCACACAGTAAAGGGGGCTTGACTGGGGGTGAGACCACCAACACACATAAAAACAGATGAGGCTGGTTTCACTCAGGCCTGGGATCATCACCACCATTACCCCCAGAGACACAGGAGGATTTTAATCAATTATTATGATAATAATAATAATCTTAACTCAAGGTCCACCTGCTCACCTTTCTAAGGTCCAAACACCAGCACATTTAGTTAAAGTTCAGATAATGTTTAATTAGTGTTGAAAAATACCAAATCAGGACACAATGACACAAACAGTAGCGTCATTGTTGCATCGTTTACTTAAATTATCTTTACATAAAGAGACATTTTATATGTTGGCAGTTTTCATCAGTGTAGAAATGTTTACTTTAAGTTTTAACTACTAAAGTAGCTGAAATTTGTCATAGACTAGACCTTTTAATAGACTATTAATTATGGTGGAACGCTAATCGTTATCATTGGGACAGTTTCTTAAATGTCCCAACAATGACTTCTATTAATAACGTTCACATAATAACATAACATTCAATTGAATATATAAGGTATCATCTGTCCTCATGTGGAAGTGGGCCTTGAGTTAAATGACAATGGTCCCACCAACAAATCCCACAAAAAGACTAAAACCACCAACATGGTGATCGTCCTCTAAAGATCTATTGATATTGATATATTGATCTATAGAGGATAAAAGTTGTAAGAAAAAAAAAACTCAAAATATATGTTTATAGTTTATATATTTTCCACTTTAGTACACATTTCACTAATGAGCATACAAATATATATGTATGTGAATGATATATATTATATGTACAATATTTGTTACCACAGTAAATTTATTGTTGGTTTTATCGTCTTTTGCTGGGATTTATTGACTAAAGTGTAAAATCACCAGCCTTATCTTTAAAGATTATTTTGTCTCATAATGAATCTTTAACGTTGGAGAAATGTTTAGATTATTAGTAGTTTATTGAAGGTTAATTTGACACAAAACACGAATTACTTTTATGTCTCTTTATACAGTTTAAAATTAATTTTCAATGGTGATTTTATTACAATTTCCAGTAAAATCCGGTAAATCTGGAAACAAACGCGGTAATTCTGGTAAACACAGAAATAGCTGCTTCACTGAAATAAAACAAGGCAGTTGTTTTTGGCAGATGACAGATTGTTGTGTCTAATAACATAATAGACATGATTAATTAAAAAATAACAGCTTTTTGTTTGAAGAGTAAGATTTTTGTTTTACCAGAAATTGTCTTTGACAAGAACGGTGCTTTTACCAAAAAATAAAAAAAAAAAAGAAAAACACAACTGCCTGGAGGTAGATTGTGTTTCAAGCTAAATTTTACCCTGATTTGCACAAAACAAGGATGACTTTTTAAGTCTCTTTATACAGTTGAAAAAAATCAATTTTGAACTGTGATTTTATCAAGTTTTTCCGGTAAATCCGGAGGCAAACAGTCACGGTAATTTTGGAAAAAAAAAAAAAAAAAACACCAAATAGCTGCTTCAATGAAATAAAACAGGTTAGTTGTTTTATGGCCGGGATACACTGTGCTTTTTGGGCTGTCCCAGACGAAAGACGGCCGTCGTGGGAGAAACGTAGAGATATATTTGGTCGCGGCTCTAAAACGGGTGTCTTACGTCGCACTGAGAGGGTTAAGGACGGCCGTTGTCAGCGTCTTGCGACCAAAGATAACTTGAGATAAAATTCTAGCGGTGTCAGAAATTCAGGACGACTATCACAGTGTGTGACAGCTGCTATGACCTACATTTACTAATCAGCCAATAGAAATGCAGCAGGAAATGATGCAATGGACACAGCGACACTGACGCTAAACCCAAACAAATGAACACTTGCCACGGTAACTATGGTGGCGCCAAACGAATCGGTTTCGTTAACTATGATGGCACAGATGGATGATGTACGCTGATGATGTTGCATATTGACGTACGTCGTAACTGGTCATCGTACAATCTGCACACATCAAACTTGATGTCGTACCCAAGTTTATTAGATCCACGTCGCATAGTGTGTCATGCAATGGTCACAGTGTATAGAGGCCATTAGTCGCTAATAAATTGTCGAGACTGTTGACATAATGGTCATGATTTATACATAAATGGAGGTTTTTATTTAAGAATAAAATCATTTTTGTTTAGCGGAAAAAAGCCGTAATATCACAACCAGACTCCATCGAATGTACAATAAAACACAAGTTTCTGGTCTACGTCTTCCTTGATTATGAGTAGCTTGTGTTTGATTTTATCCAAATGATTTAACTCCTACTATTTAAGATACTATAAAACTGTGTAAAGAGACATCCATTAGTTTGTGTTATTAAGAGGTAGTTAAAGAAAATAGTTATAAAAAACAGTTTTATTAGTTTTAAGTCTGGTTGGTCGACACTTAACGAGAAAACTTATCCCCCAACAACTGGAAGACAGAGGGAATGAAATCAAACACACCTCAGTCATTGCACCCATATGTGGATAATGAGGATATTTTTCTGTTTTTGTTTGTCCTCTGTGGTGTTTTTGTGGATTCTGTCACACCCCACCACTAATTAAATGACGACACTTTTATATTGCACAATTTCAAGTTTCCAAATAACACGTGGCTCGTTGAAAGCTCAGCCAGATGACGCCTCCCTTATTGTTTCTTTTTTTTTCTTTTGTTTTTGTTTTTTTTTAAAAAAAACCCATCACAGCATGTTTAATTTATTCCCACATTTATAAATCAATTTCATCTTTTTCCTGAGTTATGGTGTTGATTAATCTGCTTGTTGTCAATAATATTGGTATTTTAGGAAGTGACTCCACCCCACCGCCTGTTAGCAAGATGTCTCCTGTTTCTAACAAGTTTGAAGGCATTCCTCAACAGCAAAGGTACTAAAAAAAAGGACATTTTAAAGCTTAATTGCTTTGAGATTTAGTTTTTGTTCAATTTGTTCAATCTGAATTTTCCTCCCAGCACTACTTCTAGCAACACAAAGTCAACACTTGGTCCAAGGGTTCTTCCCAAACTACCTCAAAAAGGTACAGTTGCCGTCCAGTTTTTATTTTTGATTTGTTGGTAAAATAAAGATGTGATTGAGTTGATGATTTCTTTATTTTTTCAGTGGCATTGCGGAAGATTGACACCATACACCACCCGTCTATGGATAAACCCAGCCTTCCTCCCGAGGTCTTCCAGAAGTCACCGCCAGCGACCGACACCCCGCAGAAGGCTCCTCTGGCGGAGAGGCCTCAACTGGGAGACCTGCCCCCGAAACCACAACCGTCTGAACTTCCCCCTAAACCTGGAGAACTTCCTCCAAAGCCACAGCTGTCCGACCTCCCTCCTAAACCTCAGCTTGGTGACCTCCCGCCCAAACCCCAGCTCAAAGACCTCCCTCCCAAGCCTCATCTCTCCGACATCCCCCCGAAACCAGGAACAACCGAATCGGCTCCCAGGCCGCCGCCTGGAGAGACGCCGACGACGACGCCGACGACGACGCAGAGGCCTCAAACGCAACCTCCGCCTCCACCTCAAACTCATCCTCAACCGCAACCTCAACCGCAGCCGCAGCCTCAAGACTCACCGTCACCTAATCAGCAAGCGAATATAGCGACGCCCTCCCACCAAGCTGCTGAAGACACCAACGGCACCCCGGCAGGAAACGCAGAGACGCCTGTCCCGCTGCCGAGGAAGATTAACACGGTAGGAAAACACTCGCTGCTAAAACCGATCAACTGTTAACCACTGCAGACATAACGATCGTATCAGGAAGAACTTGTTTACTTATTTTAACAACTTGAACTTTATTTTTTTATTACTGAGATACGATAACATCTCTTTATGGTAAAATAATCACAGCGTGTGGACGTCAACCTTTGTTCTCAGGCAATTTTATTGAGATCTAAAGTAAAAACATCAAATTAAAACCAAAATCATTTGAGGAACACCTTAACTGCGCCACATTTTATCTGTTTTCTGTAAGAAAATATTTTAGACATTTTTAATGCAGATTATGTGTTTCAGTTTAGGAAAACACCTTGTAGCCCAGTGGGGTTTTCTATTCTATTTAAACAATAAATATGTGAGAGGAAAACACCTTTATTTTGATTTTATAGGTTATTTCCTGATATTTAAAGGGAAAAAAATTAACTAAATTTACAAATCTAACAGTTTTTACATTTGTGTGTTCAGGGGAAGAGCAAAGCCCGTCGAGTGAAGACGATCTACGACTGTCAGGCTGACAATGACGACGAACTGACTTTTGTTGAAGGAGAGGTGATTATAGTTACAGGAGAGGAGGACCAGGACTGGTGGGTGAGTACAGCTTCACTGCTTCAGTCGGTATTTACACTCTTTACACGTCTGTGATGTCGACTTTGGCACAAATGTCACATTTTGATGGACAAAAGTCAAAAGGTCATTGTGACCTCACAAATCATGTTCATGACCCTTTGAATGTGACTAAAGGTCAAGGTCGTGGTGACCTCAGGTTCTTGTGAACACATTGTCTTAGAAATATCTCTGATCAATGACCGTGACCTCACAAAACATGTTCTTGAACCTGATTTCTCCAGAACAACTTGAGGGAACTGCTGCAGATTTGGCAGAAATGTTCACAAATTATTACATGTTGGGGGTCAAAGGTCGTCGTGGACGTCCTTATATTTAGGCTCTTTAAATTTAAGGACAAAGAATCCTTTCAAATTTATCACAAATATTTACAGACTCAAAGATGAACTGGTCACATAATGGTTCAAAGGTCAATGTGAGCTCACGAAACATCACAAATTTTGTTCGTTTTTTTTTTTTTTACCTCTTACCTACCTCATACTTTTAGCAAACGACTTGAAGTTTTTCACAAACATTTACTCAAAGATGAAACATCTGCTAATCTCAAATATCCAGTCAAATTCTCTGTGACCTCATAAAACATGTTTTTGGCCTCTTAAATGTGATATCTCAAGACCATCTTGAGGAAATATCTTGTAATTTTGCACAAACGTTGACTCCAAAGTCAAATGTCAAAGGCCACTGTGACCTCACAAAACATGTGTCTGGTCCTGAATGTGATTTCTTCTAGACTTTCTAGACTTTTTCTACAAAAGCGTTCACAAAGAATTTCATTTTGGTAGTGAAACATCAAAGGTCACTTTATTATTTTTTAACTTATTAAACGTTATCGCAACATTTCCTCTTTACTCTGACTCAGATATGAACTCATTTGGTTTTAGAGTCCAAAGGTTCAGGTTCTTGACTATAATATAAACACAATTTAAACACTGATTGCCTGTTTAGTGGAGGAATACAAACTCTTCCTAACATGCTCTTTCTGTTCTTTTCTGTTTTTCCTTCCAGATCGGGCACATTGAAGGAGATCCTGAAAGAAAGGGGGTGTTCCCCATGTCTTTTGTGCACATCCTGAGTGACTGACATCCACAAAAAGACTTGCACTACACCTCTCCCTAACCTGGGAGCTCCTGTAAATAGCTATCAGTAACACCTCTTGTCACATGACAAGTGTCCTAAAGTGAAAAAAAAAAAAGAAGAATAAATAAATGAATAAATAAAACAACGAAGGAGAAACCCAAGAAGGATCATTTAGCCATGGATGCCTCGTCCATGCTGTACAAAGAATGTGTGTATTCTTCCTCTACCAGTATTATCTTAACCCTATAGCACGGCTGTGATGAAGCCACTCTCAGAAAACTAGCACTTACCTAAAAGTCTATGTTTATGCTGTTACTGTGTATATATGTATGTAAATATATATATTTGTGTGTGAGTGTATATACATGTTTTATTGTACAAAACATGTACCATTGCTCTCTGCCTGTCAGATTTAAGCATCAGGGCAGTAGAGTTTGAATTTTATCTGTATTCATTTTACTGGCCCTCAAGTAATTATCAGCTTATATTTCTGGAAAAAGGACAAATAAGAAAAAGGAATGTGAAATAGGTCATGTCACTATTTGTGTCTTGCATCCCTGTTTACCACCTTAATTGACCGAAGAGGCGGGAGTCTCCCACTGATCTTTCCGAGACGATGAGAATTTCATTAAATGTACTCCTTGTTCTTGCTTGCTTTGTGTGTACACGTATTATGGTTGTTTTACAGTATAGAAACCTGCTGCTACTGTGTGGTGGATTATCAAAGCCTGTGGTTCACTGTAGGTCACTAATTTACTCCTTGTTACACTGTCCACTGTGTGTGTGTGTGTGCGTGTGAGTGTGTGTGTTTATGTGTGTGCGAGAACGTGTGTGAAGTCGACGCCATCTCCGCAGTCCTTTGACCTTCCTCCGTGCATGGTGTAACAATGACTGGAATTGAGTGGAGGAGTGCTGCGTTCAAAGACGCTCACCTCAGGGTTTGAAGAGCCACTATTAATTAAGCAGGACTACACAAACGGTATCCTGTTTGTTAAAGCCACTATATTAAATGACACGTACGGGAAACTCAAGAGGACATCTTTAGCAATAACTTGATTTTGTTTTTTCTGACAGGCAAGACGTTTCACAAACAACCTGTGTTCACAATTCAGTGTCTTGTAAAAAAAAAAAAAAAAAAAAAAAAAAAAAAAAAAAAACCTCATGAGCTTGAAACTAGTTTTGTTTTTTTTTTTTTTGGTTTGTTTTTTTTTTTTTGAGTCATGTAATATCATTCCATGTTACTGGATTCAGTATATTTCCAGGTTTTACCTGTGAAAACCAGAGATGTGTTTTTAGATGAAGGGTGGACTTTGTAAAACAAATTAAACAACAAAAAAAAAAAAAAAAGAAAATTAAGGCTGGACAGCCGATGTATTTTCACCCGGTCCTCACTGACTTGCAGTTCTTCCCATGTTAAGGAACAAACCCATCAACCCATTGTATCATTAAAAGTGCTGTACTTCAATCCTTCAGGCCTGATCTTTTACTCCACCGCCGCCGTCGTCAAACCGTGTGACATCGGAACATTTGTGTGGTTATTCGCTCATAAGCTGCTTAACTTAAAACTATTTCAGCAATAGTAATTCACATTCTGGATTATTACTAGTGAAAATACTTCACTGTATTTCACACATTACACATACAGCACAAAGAAGGAAAACAACTAGTTTAAACGTTTAACTCATCATAGATCAACATAAGATACTTTTCCCACAATGACCATTTTCTGCAGCCAATTATGAGTCTTAATTTTGGTTAAAAATGCTACTTTTACTTTAATCTTTACACTCCCAAACCCCCCCCACACCCGGTGCTGTGTATTTTTAGGTGATGTGAGGTACAACGCCCATTTCGTACTTCTGCTCCACATTTAGCAACTTTTATCAAATGCAACTTACAAATGATGGAGCAACACTGAAGCCCCAGTTCAGTAGGAGACAGAGGAAGTAAACAAGTGATGAATTAGTTAATTAGGCAAAGTGCTTCACTTCAGACTAAGTGCTAGTGCCAGAGATCTCGGATGTTCTGTAGAAACGAGTCTTGGGATTTCCTTTTTCAAATTAACTTTTTAGCTTTTCCAACCAGAAAGACTCAAACAAAACGCAACAAATTCAAACTGGTATTGAAGATTTCCCACTGATGTTTAAACAAAATGTTAAAGAGCAGATTCTGTTCAACACTGGACAGTTTACGCGACATTAAAAAGTTACAAATCAAAGTCTCAAAAACAAACACTAAAATCCTTCTCCAAGTTCTTTATTTTGTTTTCGCAACAATTCTCATTTTACATTTTAAACCAAAACAAAAGACTATCCAACTTCATTTGGATTCAGCAAACACAGGAATACCGTACACGTCAAACGTAATATACATACTTTGTGTCAAAACACAAAAAAAATAAAAAAATCACATATTTCCAAATAAAACTGTTCACATAAAGTTGTTCTACCAAAACACTGGTAAATATTTAACTTATTTACACACTTGGGCTTTGAGCTGAGGTTTGGACGCTGGGTCTTTCTCCACCGACTTGATGACGCCAACGGCGACGGTTTGCTTTAGGTCTCGGGCTGCAAACCGACCTGAGGAAGACGAAGATAATTAACATTTCATCAAGTGGGATTTCTTATTCGTACTGAGACTTCAGTGGATTGATACTGTACCTAATGGAGGGTATGTGAAGAAGCTCTCCACACACATGGGCTTGATGGGAATCAGTTTGACTGTAGCGGCGTCTCCAGACATCAGCGTCTGTGGTTGATCCTCCAGTTTCTTTCCAGTGCGTCGGTCGAGTTTCTCCTTCAGCTCAGAGAAGCGGCAGGTGACGTGGGCGGTGTGGCAGTCCAGCACGGGAGAGTAGCCGGTTTTGACCTTCCCTGGATGGTTCAGGATTATCACCTTTTATATTTAAAGAAAAGAAAAAAAAAAAAAAGATCAAATCAAGAAATAAAACTGGAACTTTTTGTTGGTTCAAACTCCTGAAGTTGACCCAACCTGAGCTTCAAAGCTCTTAACGTCTGACGGAGGATCCTGCTGGGCGTTACCCGCCACATCACCGCGCCGCAGGTTCTTCACCGCCACGTTTTTGATGTTGAAGCCGACGTTGTGGCCCGGCAGAGCCGTCTGCAGCCCCTGGTGATGCATCTCTATTGACTTGACCTCAGCCGTGAGCTTGGCGGGGGAGAACATCAGGGTCATACCTGGCTTGAGGACGCCAGTTTCAATCTTCCCCACAGGCACGGTCCCAACTCCTGGAGGTTTAGATTCAAGTCATTGTTGAGCTTTCACACCTGCCCCACGTTTGATTTGATCAATCAAAGGCAAAGCATCTTGAATCAAATCAACCTTAACGATTCTCTCACCTCCAATTTTGTAGACGTCCTGTAGAGGTAATCGTAAGGGCTTGTTGATGGTGCGTACTGGTGGATGAATCGAGTCTAGAACCTCAAGTAGAGTTCTTCCACTTGTGTTTCCTTCTCGTCGTCTGACTTTCCAACCTTGGAACCACGGCATCTGTACAGAAATAAACATTTAACTCATTACATTTCACTTCTGGTTGTTTTTTTTTTTTTTAAGGCATCTTTACCCTCTGGGTCGCAGTGATCATGTTCTCTCCAGTCCAACCGGAAATTGGGACGAAAGGCACGGTCGCTGGGTCGTAGCCTATCTTCTTGAGGAAGCCGCTCACGCCTCGAACCACTTCGTCGAAACGTTTCTGACTGTAAGGAGGCTCGGTCACGTCCATTTTGTTCACGCAGACTATGATTTGTTTGACGCCCAGAGTGTACGCCAACAGGGCGTGCTCTCTGGTCTGACCACTTCTGGAGACTCCGGCCTCAAACTCCCCTTTAGCTGCAGAAACCACCAGGAGGGCGACGTCAGCCTGAAATCACATTTATAGTTCAGTCATGAGGAAGACGTTCATCAAAACAAGTTGGAAACTTGTGCTTTTTGTTTTTTTTTTTTTTTTACCTGTGATGTCCCAGTTATCATGTTTTTGATGAAGTCACGATGACCCGGAGCGTCGATGATAGTCATGGTGTATTTCTGGGTGTTGAATTTTAGCAGTGAAATATCAATGGTGATGCCACGCTCCCTCTCTGCTTTCAGTTTGTCCAACACCCAAGCAAATTTGAAGGAACTCTTCCCCATCTGCAAGACAGCAAAAACAAAAAAAAAAAAAAAAAACTGAACCATTTAATTTTAGTTTTGATAACATTTTTTTTAATTTTATTTTGGGGTTTTTCATTCTCACCTGCGCAGCTGCTTTCTCAAACTTCTCCAATCGTCTCTGGTCGATGCCGCCACATTTGTAGACCAAGTGTCCGGTGGTGGTGGACTTGCCGCTGTCCACGTGGCCGATGATCACCACGTTGACGTGTGTCTTCTCTTTTCCCATCGTTGAAAGCAAGTTTTTTTTTTTTTTTTTTGTCAAACAGATTAAAGATCAGTGAAACAAAACTCCAACTCTTCCAATTTCTTCTATCAAATGGATGAGCGCAGCCTCTGTTCACTAACTTTATAGGCTCAGAGCAGCTGAACAGATAACTGAAGACAGGTGTGCTGTCTAATTGAGCTTAATTGGTGTCAGTGCAACTGAAAAAGTGTTTTGGAAAACACAGAAACACAGCAGGTGAATAAAATGCTACAAGGTTGTAGAAAATCTTTGTAACTGCTGCTTTTTTATTGTGGAAAAAAACAAAACTGTGAGTGGTGACAAACTGCGCACGTTTCAGGTGCAGTAACAAACACTTCAGAGTCAGTTTGTCCTTTTAAAGTCTGACTGGATCAACTTCAGTGATATCAGATTACAGACAGGTGCGTCTCCTGGACAAGCTGTCTTTGATGCAAACTTAATGAGAAGCCTCTCTATATCAAACAAACTACAACCACCCACAAAGAATAAAAGATGATCAGTTAATCTGTGTTGAAGAGGAAAACTAGAAGCTGAAAAACAGCTGGACCATCTGTACAAAGTACAAAACAATGTGTGGTGACCTAATTAATGTTATCAGAATAATAACTGTTACAGAAACATGAGAGTATAAAGTTTGGTTCAATTATCTTTAAACATCAGAAGAGATATATTACTATTATCATTATTAAACCACTTCCAGGAACTATAATTTATTCATTCATTTTTAAAAGTATGTTTTTTTCCAAATTAGGGTGAAAAGGCAAATGCATACTTAGCACATATCAATAAATAAAAGATAATAGATTAAAACAGTTACACAATTAACTAGGAAAATTAATTTTTTTCACTTAATTTGGGTATTAATTTAGGTATTATAACAGTCACAATGCAGGAAATAAAATAATATTTTTGTCTCAGTTTAAAGTTTAAAATCACTTTTTTTTTTAAATATTTTTTTAAATTTAACCAGATTCTAGAATAAAAAAACAAACAAATAATGTGTAAATATCATCTCCTCAAAATAAAGATAAAAGTATTAATTAATTATTGGTATATTATATACATAAAAATAAATATTTTATAATTATAATATTAGATATTGTTACAGTCTTGTCATATGCCCTTATTTGGAAGTCCACGTGTAACCATGACAACAAGAAAGGCGATAACTTCCGTGTTTTATCCCTACAGATGGGAGGGGGGTCTTTAATGGAGGGCGAATTGACACAATAGCGCCCCCTGGACCTTATCAAATCCCTGTATTAGCTTCTTGCTCAAGGACACTTCGGTCAAGAGAGTGAACGTTGCGTCGTTTGGTTCAAAAACGATATTTCTAACCGTTTTCTAACGGTCACGAGCCACGATAAAATGAGCGGTGCAACATATTAATAAGCTAGGTCAGTAAGTAATCCGGTTCATGTGACCGTTAGAAGATATTAGCCAGACTGCGCTCACCGGACGGGGTTTAGCTTTAGTCGAATGTTGGAACGCTGAAGAAGCTCCGCCCTCGCGTTGTCACGCGCTGTGTGTTTGAACAAACCGAGCGCTCCTCGGGTTTGACGGGCCCCAGTGACGCTCGATAACTAACCCGGAAACAGCGACCGCAAATCGCTTTTCTTCACTGAGCCCCGGACCGCTGGCTTCCTAGCGTGGTATCCAGCCTGAAGACTCCCCCCACCGTTTCTCCACGAGCATCGAGGTAAAGAAAAAAAAAAAAGAAATCAAATAAGGAAAATTAACACTTTATTTCTCCACTTTTACCGCTTTCTTTTACTCGTCGCCTTCAACTCTCCACCGGTTGCCATTCACTGAAGCGTGTTTTGTGACTGTTAACATTTTTATTTCTGGGTCGGAAACAAAATGAATGATGCATCAGAAACGTGTTTGACGAATCTAAATCTAATCCACGTATCGTTAAGTTGGTGTTAATTTTAAAATTGGAGATAAATATTACTTGTTGTTTTGGTCACATCCTCGATGCACCGTTAACTTCCCCTTTTTTTCAGACCAACGGCAGCAGCAGCTACATTTTTCCTTTATTTGGCCAGAGGCTGTGAATGTTACATGTATGACCCATATATTAGTTAAAGCCACGTTACCAGCCTGTGTTAAAGAGCCTGATTTATAGTTACCAGTTTAAAAAAAAACAGACAAACTTAACCTTTATAGTTGTTTTAAATAAAGACATAACGACTGCTGCTCGTTTTACAGTCAGGATCATGAGATGCACCATTAAAGATGCATTAAAGGAAATGCACACGCTGACAGCTGGGACGTGGTCAGATCTGCTCTGCTTCATCATATTTATTCTCATCAATGCACAATAAGAAGAAACTTGGTCAAATTTAGCATTTGAAGAGTAAAAGCAGCCGTATCACAAGTAAAAGTACCTAAATTATGTGAGTTAAAGTGCAAAAATACAAACAGAATCGTGCACTGATGGAGCTTTAGAGGATTAGTTAATCCTCTAATTACTTTTTAGCTACTTAATTAATCATTTTGGCTCAACTACGTGTTCCAGTGTCATTAGTTAGTCCTAAAACTCAAGCAATATACTGCAAATATTGGACATTTTTGTTTTAAAAGTGGCTAAAACCATCTAGTACCCTCCTAGAGATCGATTTATTGGTTAATTATTGCAACTGAAACCGTGTAATATGCTGTTGGATAGGTAAACTTAGCTAGAACAGGTTGCCATGAGTCATTTGCTGCACGTTTTTTGTCATTTGCACCAATTGTCTGAACAACCACAGACAAACTATCAAGCGGAAGTGTATGTTATTTCCTTTAGGCCCGACGTCTGCGTCAGGTCCTGAAAGTGGAAGTGAAACATCAAGAAAGATGGATTTGATGCTAAGTTAAGCAGACACGTTTATTAGTTGTGGTTATAATATGACGTCTAGATGGGTTTTGCGTTGTCTTTCTGGTACTTTTATCTCACTGAAGTGTGAAGTACAGAGATGAAGAAACTCTACAGGTGTGGCTCTGACGGGGTGTGAACACACTGCTGCATGTCGTTCAACCTGGATTTAATACAAGTCGATATGAAATGTATCTTAGTCAGACTTTCACCAGGTTGTTTTAGGTTTTTATATTTGATATTTTTAACAAATGGAAGTAAACTCCTGCTCTGTTCAGTGAAGGTGTTTGACGTTTGGTCTGATAAGTAGCTGACTTTTCCCACAGCTGCAGGACTAAAGAGACATGGTCTGACTTGTTGCCTTGTGTCTCATACCCTCTCTGCTCCGCAGCCGTGTTAACAGATGAGATGATAGACTGAAAAAGTCCACGACGGTGAACTCTTCCCTTATTTTGATCTGTTTTGTCAAGTTGCGGCAGCAAGTCATGGAGATTGCAAAAGCTAAAGAGGAAAGGCTTCTTTGACTTGCGACAAGGAAAGTGAAATCATCTGGTGGTTGAACATTTTATGGGTTTTGAAGAAACAACTTTTGTTCTCACAGACTCGATTTCAGACACACTTTGGCACAAAGTCGTCTCATAAACGGGACCAACGCAGGTAGAGACATGCTGCTCTTTCTGATTGATTGGATATTGTGAAGGAGCACCTCCGTGTTAAACAAGTTGCATGGTGGGAAGTCTCAGATTAGGAAATGCTTGTTTTTAAGCTTCTACTAATTACTGTTTAGTCATAATGACTATAATCTTTGTTGAATATGATCTAACGCTGTTGAAATACAGATCCCTCGCTGAGACGCTAAACCAGTAAACCCACAGAGGAATCCCATGAGGGAAGATTTTCCACATACTTTCTCCAGCAAATGCGTTTTCTAGTTTGGACAGCTGTAGATACCGTAGCTGGGGGTGATAAGACGAGAGCGGAGTCAGTGTAATGCAGGGTAATTTTAATAATTAATCACTTTTCCAGGAGTCTTCTCAAGGAGCTTTAGCTGTAGGACACAACAGCTCAGACGCCGTCGTGTCACAGATTTAACAACAAACCGACATTAATCGTCTCGTCGGGGACGGATTTTTTGATTTTTGACGGTTTCTAGTGAATAAGACGTCGACTTGACGGGAATGTGTCCCGAAGACCCCCCCCACTCACCCCCCCACTCCCTCAAACACACCCGACGTCGCTCCAGCTTCAGTTACTCTCGGTATGAGGTTCAATGAAGTCTCCTGCTGACAGTCAGACTATTTATTGTATTTCCGGCGTCTGGTGGACACAAAAACACTCGTCGAGTCATCGCTGTAACACATCCAGCTCTTATACTAATGTGCTGTTTTGTTTTGTTTTGTTGTAATATTATGAAGAAGGAACCAGATCTCGCATAAATACATACATGATAATTTATAAACATTTGCATTGAGCTGTTTGCTCCGGACTCCAGCAGCATCTCAGGTCTCAGCTTTATGCGGAGCAGAGCTGTATTGATCCTCTTCTATAGCATAATGCTGTTTGTGCAGTTATTCGGATTAACTTCCTCTGACTGATTTGACCCGTTCAGCATTTTTTTTTCTTTTTTCTTTTTTTTTTTTTTATCATGACATGGCTCAATTCAAAACAGGAGGAGTTTGTTACACTGTTTTTCATCTGTGATGCACTTTTTGTTCAGCGTGTTCAATCAGAGTCGGAGTCCTGGTCTGGTCTCGTCGTTCTACGTGTCTGCTCTTGTTCATAAGCGGATCAGAGCTGCAGTGATGACAAACTGGAGTCTGTCAGTACCTTTAGTGCCCTGCTGTTTTAAACATGACTGTATGTTTTTTCTGCACTGAACATTGATCGATCAGATATCTGACTCATGTTTTCTCCAAATTTACGTTCTCATATTTGTTTAATTCCTCATGATTTAACTCTTAGACTCCTGAAATATGACCAGTCTGATCAACATGTGTGACTTTTTAAAAGATTTCACAGCTTAAAAGCAAAATCTTTATAGAGTTTTTCCACTAACTTCTTTTAAAAGTACAACTTTTATAGTCTATTCTTCTTTTAGTTTGTAAAAAAAAGTAACATCTCAGATACTTTAATATCAGTTTTTTTTTTGGGGGGGAAAAAATGTGTCAAAAGTACAGTCGCTTTATGAGATGCATCTTTAAAGGAAATGCACAGACTGACATCTAGGATGTGGTCAGACCTGCTGCGTCTCATGATTTTTATTCTCGTAAAAACACAAATGCGAAAGAATTTGGCCAAATTTAGCTCATAAAAATCAGCAGAAGTGCAAATACGATCAGAAAAGTGCAGCTTATGTCGCTGGAATGCTTATTTTCATCATTAGTTAATCTTAAGTTATTTAATTAGTAATTTTGGCCATAAAACATGTTATAATATCAAACCAAAAGCAAGCTACAAACTGCAATTAGATCCCTGGTGATTTATATTAAGTTTAAGGTAGTTTCTTAGGTGATTATAAACATATTTGTCTCAGTTTTACCTTTTTATGTTTTCTTATCTGCAGTATTTGTGAACCACTCACACTCTGGGAATGTAAGACCTTTAATGTCGATAAATACCAGGTGTTTTTAATATGGGGGGAAAAAAAAAAAAGAAAAATGTTCACATTCATCATCTAAAATAGCCTCAGTTGGCTTCCTGTTGACGTCCTACACAGCGTATGGATCCAGTGAGTACGTCCCTCCTGCTGTTCACATTATTTTAACGTTAAATGAGCAGTTGGTCCGTCTGGCTCTGGTTCTCTGTGTGGTGTGTTGTTTCAGCCTCGAGCAGCGGCGGCGGCGGTGGTGGTATGATGGTGGTGGAGGGTAATTTACTTTTGATGCACGTCTGTGTGATGTGTGAGTCAGAGTGTGTTGTGCCAGTTTGTGATCTGCGGCAGCGTCAGACTCGGTCGCTCGACTCAAGCATTCCTCTCAACTTTCTCACTTCCGTCTTGTGATGTTTGGCTCATCTGAACCTTCACATAATGACTCCACCTTTTTTCTTTTTTTTCTTGTCCTCCTCTCCTGGCTGCAGGCTCCATCCGCAGGCCTTTTTTTTTTAATAGGATGCTTTTATTTTGTCACTCAGCAGCAGCAGCAGCAGCATCTTTTTTTTAGAGGAAAAAAAAGAAAAGTGGACTTTTCTTTGAAACCATCAACATGAAGCTAAAAATAACTCTGACTTTCATTGAAGGGGAAAAAAAAAAACTTCAGGCTCAAATCAGAGAAAAGAAACATAAAAATCAAAAGTATCTTTTCAAGATAAAAGCTCATCTTTCTTTGCTGTGATGCTGCCGGTGTCGTTGTCGTGGCGTGCGCTCGGCGATGAGGTCGTCACGCCTACACGCCGCCCACACGTCAGCGGACGCACACAGAGGAGGGTTGTCGCCGCAGATGGCCAACCAGCAGGAAATTTCACTTTATTTATTTATTTTTTTTCTCCCTCAAATGAAACTGTTGCTGCTGCTGCTGCTGCTGCTGCTCCGCACCAAACCCTCATCCTCACACTCGTCACAGCGTTAAACAGTCACATGAACCTGAGACGAACGAATATTTAATATTTAACCTGGTGCAGGTCTAAAATATTACAACTGTTGAGGTTGTTTTGATATTTATTTATTTTAGTTTTATTCATCGGAATGTAGTTGGTTGCGCTGATTGATTGATTGATCGATTTAATAGATGATAAAATTAACCAGCAACTGTTTTATTTTATAATCTGACGTTGTCATTTTCAGTGTTTTGTCATGATATGATGTCATATCGATATAATATCGCGATGAGGCGAGATCATGAACCCGTATCGACTTGCAAAAACGAAATAAAATATGATTTGACACTTTTGTTTCTGAGCTCGTCCAGACGTCAAAATGAAAAATAATCTGTTATTTTTAATAAGAAATAATAAAAATAGACATAAAGTCGATCATTTCAGTGACACGTCTGTTTCTTTAAAACAGAAGTGAAAGAACTTAAAGTTCCTGTTTTGCTACTTTAAGACATTAAGGCTCATTTTAGTGACGACATATAGTGAAGGTTTCAATCAGGGTATTGATCTATATCGACGTATCGTTACGTTCCTATCGATTATGTTACAACGTTATCTCCATCTTCTGGAAGCAGATGAGACGATCGACTCCTCAACAACTCGTCCGTTGTCACATCAAAGCACCTCCTCCTCTTCCTCACCTTCATCCTCGTCTTCGTATCCGAGCTGCGGGAGTTTTCTTAATGAAAAGATTTTCCACAGAGGCTTCGCTGTTTCAGTCGGTGTCCCTCCTCCTCCTCCTCCTCCTCCTCTTCATCTTCATTCTCCTCCTCCTCCTCTTCATCCTCCTCCTCCTCCTCCTCCTCCTCCTCCTCCTCTTCATCTTCCTCCTCCTCTTGCTCCTCCTCCTATAAGTCGCCACTCGCCATTAGGGGGGAAAAAAAAAAAAAAGTTGTCATGGCAACTTGAGTTTTTAATTGGAGTTGAGAGGTGTCAAAATTTAAAACCACAATGATTTGTGGTTGATTTTTTTTTTTTGTATCCAAGAGATGCTGACAAACAAACAAATAAAACACTACAGCAGCAAATATGTTACACTGGTCAAACAGATGAACACGTGGACGTGGACGTGAACTTAAACATGAAGATTCAAAAGTAAATTTTTCGATCGTAGAAATTTTACGCCAACTGTTTTAAATTGTTCATAAAATAAACAGAGAGAAAAGACAGAAGATGTATATTTTTTACACATTCAGACGTATGATAAATCTGATTGTTCAGACTGATTGAACTGATTAAAGCAGAGTTTCTGGTTTATGAACTGAAGTAAATGAACAGTCACTGACCTTCATGTGGTGAGAATTAAAACAAAACATGAAGAGAAACAACGTGACGTCTGATTAAACGTCTCAGGACGTATCAGAGGATTTTATTATGATATAAATGATATAAAAGTTAGAAATATAAATATAGTAGAAGATGAATAAAGACAATAAACATTAGGGAGAGAAGCAGCATTGATATCAAGAATCAAGAGTCAGTGGTTTTGATCAGTTCTCATGATCAACACAGATTCACATGTGGTAGTTTTTTTTTTTTTTTTATCATATTTAACACATTTAACACATTTAAAACAGAAGCGAAAGAACTTAAAGTTCCTGTTTTTCCACTTTAAGACATTAAAGCTCAAATTTAGTGACTTGAAATCGACAATATATAGTAAAAGTTTCACTCCGAATTAAGAACATTGGATCATTAATTATTAAATCTGGGAATTTATTGATATATATCGAGAGTTTTACTTCAAAAGAACAAGAACAAGCGATGTTTTCTCATATACAACACAACATTTACGTCATATTTTATTAGTTGATTAATAAAAAATGTGATAATTTAATCATAAAAAAAATCAAGTTCAATATTGATTAGTAATAAATAGTAATAAGTAACGAGACTCCATCTAAACTGATCTATACTTTAATACGACATAGAAGTGAATGAACAGTGTTTTTTCTCAATTAATCGATAATAATTGGTGTTGATTTGTCACGTGATCTTCTGTTTCCAACAAAGCTAAAATATCTTAAATCACTGACGTGTCTTTGTTCTTCAGGATGATCTGACAGTTTTTATCTGAAACATCAAGTTTTTACTGAAGCTGGACTCTGATTGGTCAGAACGGCTGTAACAGGAAGCGTGTGAATTCATTTGTTTATTATATTAAATTTAGTTTCAGTTTCTCAGTTTCACAACAGTTTTGACCACTTCTCTTCATTTATTGTCATCTCTTCTTCTCAACTGTCACAGTCGTTCATCAGTTTGTAAAAGACAAAGGTGTTTTTATGGGATTTCTGTCCTTTTTATCGTGACTTGAAGATATTTCTGGAGGTGTTTTTCCCTGTGAGGTTGTAGCTCTTGGTCAAACTACTGTATCTGTAGTTGTCATGTGACGGTCAGATGTTAACTGTAGTTTTATTCTCCTTCTCTTCATCTTCTGGATTTAATTGTTGCTCAGCAGGATGAGAAACGTTGAATCACCACATGAACATAAACACACACAAACACACACTCTACTGTCGGTGAATGATCTCATCATGTGGGTCTTTTCCCAGTGACAGCAGCAGTCGTGTGTGTGTGTGTGTGTGTGTGTGTGTGTGTGTGTGTGTGGGATGAGCCATAAACCTCAGAAACCTGGTGATGGTTTGAACTGTGATCATGCTCCACAGTTCGATTAAACATTTACAAGCGATTGTATAAAGATGTTCGTTGTCCTCAGAGGATGAACCTTAATGATCTGGTGTTTTTTTTTTTTCTTTTCATCCTCATGTTTGTGGTTCTTAGTGAAACATCTCGACAGATTGTTGTTGGATTAATCGTCTTTAGTTTAGTTTCTGGGATTCGTGACCCTGTCGGGATGAATCGTAAAGACTTTGATCAAAATTAAGAATTTTTAATTGGTACGACACCAGTTGTCTCTTAATTTTAGTCATTTATTTTATGGACTTCAGCTACTTCTGTGACCTTGGTGAACAATAGAAAATAAAAATAGGATTAGAAATGATTGCGTCATTTCTAGACTGAAGATTTAATCTTAACTACATTTATTTTTATTTCTCTATTTAATATTTATGGCGACTAAAGTAACAGTTTGCTACTGATCTGATTTACACAAAAACAACTTATCAAAACATCCTGTTAGTTTGATTTTATTTGAGTTGGACTGTTAATTTTATAACGTTATTGACTTTTTTAGTCAGTTTTTTAGTAAGTTTAAAAGTTTGTGTTTGACATTTGGCGACGACTTCTCTTGATCTCATTTATTGGATCAGAGCCGATCAGAAAGTCCTTTAAGTGTTTTTATTACTTTTATTAATTTATTTCAACATTTGAGGCTACTTAAGTAACAATTCACCACTGCACACGACAAATCAATCAATCGATTAATCTTAGAAACCGGTGACATCACTCATTTGTCACCGGTTTAAAAACTTGTCGTATCAGGATCGGTCCTGATGTTTTGTAGCGTTTCTGAAATGTTTTTAAACAAATGTTCGTTGTTTCCTTTTCAATGAAAACACATTTTATTTTTATTTATACATAAAGTGCTGCTCCACATAGTGTAAATGTCTGTAACCTCATGTGCTTGGTGGCGTCGGGGGTCGATGTGGTCGTTGGCCTCAGGCTGGACACATGATGTCATCCAGTCACTCGCTGTGGCTCCTGTGACACGTCAGCTTTATTGGATTAAAGTCGTCATCGGTGCGAACGAATGAGAGAATCGCTTCACTCTCTCTTTCTCTTTTTATATATGTATTTTTATTTTTGTACCTTTTTTTTTTTTTTTTTTTTTTTTTTTCCATCGTCTGCTTCTTGCTCCTCGTCGTCCTCGTGAAAGGTTTAAAGTTTCAGAGGTTTCAAGTCTGATCACATTCACGCACGACCGAGCGGCCGTGGATTCATTTGTATTCAGCAGAGAGAGACGGAGAAGTCTCCCAGTCTGAGTCTCGAGTCGTCTGATGTTTTTTTCGATTCAGGGTTTTAAAGCGTCTTTTTAAAGTCGTCTCGTCAATGAAAAGTGGTGAACGTCGCTGCGCTGGGTGAATTAAGTGTCGGCGGTCACACGGGGAGGAAGCAGGGAGGCTTGTAGAAAAACCTGAAGTGAATCAGAGGAAGTGTTGCACAATAGGAAGTGGTGTTTCTTTTTTCTTTTTTTTTTTTTTTTTTTTTTGCATGTGTGACTATTTGTTCCATGTTTTTTTTTTTTTTTTTTTTCGCTCTACTCCACCCCATGTTTTTCACCAGGAAGGTACAGTCATACACGAGACTCAATCTGTTGTTTCATCCACAGCTTGTTAACTGTCGCATTTGATGTTTTATTTCCCTGTGATTTTGACTAGTTTATCACATCTTTTAAACAGGAACTAAAGTCGCATGCAGCCTTTTGTAATGGGTGTAACCAGAACCAGAAGTGTGTAGTATCGCTCGTGTTGTTGAGATGTCGTAACGTGGTGACGTTGTGTTTCAGAGGCTGACCTCTGCTGGAGGACTGTGACCCCGGGGCCACCCTGCCAGGCCGGGCCTCCCTGCTCCTGACCGACGCTCGTACGCATCCACGACGCTGGTGAGTCCCGTCTCCTCGCCTATGACGTCCGGTTTTCTTTCTGTTGCCGTGTCATTTCGTAGCGACGCTAACTGTTGTTTTCATCAGTCGATGAGGAAATGAGTCAGTGCTTCACGAAGTTACATCAACAAAAACTAAAAGGTCACCGATGTTGATTTAACCCTCAAACACCAACCTCGGTGGCCTGGGTTCACGCTGCCTGCGACGCTACGTTGAATTTCACATTCAAGCCAGTCTGGCCAACCTGCCTGTTGAAAAATCAGGAACCAATGGAAAAACGAGCTGTTACGTCGTCGTGTTTTAACACGATGACACACTAGTGAAGCGACCTCAAACATGGCCGCCATGTAGGAGCAGCAAGATCAACAGTAGCTGCTGTTTTAACAGATTTTAACAGCAGCTACTGTCGTGTTCACTTGACAAAGCCGACAAAGCTCTGGCGAAGCAGACTACACCCGGTGAGGTTTCCTGTTTCCATCTGATCGTTTGTAGCTCTGTCCAGTGGCAGCAGATGCGTTCAGATCTTTACCAGACCAGGTCTACGAGCTCGGTGCGACAGCTACAGCGTCGGGGGAGTTTCACCCAACGTTTGTCATCTAGAGTCGAATATTTTTCGTGTGATTCAGTGAAGCTGAAAGTGACGATGAAGATAAAGCTTCATTATTTTTTTTTTTTTTTTTTTAGAATTATTTTGTTTATGGTTTCCTAATTTTTCACTAAATTTTGAGCTTTTTTTTTTATTTTTATTTTTTTTTAATTTTTCAAAAAAGTGGAAATGTTTGAGTTGACGTCGTTTTATGTTAATAGAAAAAGAAGTATATTATATCAGGTAAAATAAACCCGACGTTAGTGACTTTGTTGCAGAAAAGAACAACGATGTCTTTTGTTTTTAGATGCTGTCGATGTTCTTGAGGGAAAACTAGTTGGTTTCTTCACTTTAGAGTAAAATTGATTGATTGAATTTACTTGGTGTTGCCTTTTATTTTATTTCTTCTTGAAATTTCATCAACAGATACGTTTTTATTGTTGTAATACCGATTAAAATTTGTATTTTACACGATGAATACAACATTAACTGGTTGTTTCTGAGCTAAAATAACAATTATATGGTTTTTACCGATTATGATTTGAAGGTTTTGACACTTTATTTGGACGAAGTTTAAATATGTCACAATAATTTGATGAAGGAGCTTGACAGCATTAAACTTTTATCATTATTTGCATTTTTCAGATTTATTTATAGTTCATTAAATTATTTATTTTACATCTCGTGTACATGACAGATGATCTGTTTTTATTTTTTTTTTTAATGTGGATCAACAGCTGCTCAGAGCATCTGAGCTCGTCCCTGAAGATATTTTTATTCATTACATCAAACGACCGCAACAGAAACCAACACGTTTGATTAAATAACTGATTAATCGATGACTTCTAGGATATTTCCTCCAGTTCATACGTCATCGTCAACGTTAAAGTAAACTCGATTTGAGGCGTCATTGGTTGCAGTTTACCATATAAAATTTGCGTGTCCTGGAAAAATGTGTTGTGCTGCAACGTTTCACGGCCTCGAGAGATGATTTAATACCTTATTTACAAATCTATAATTAGATTCACTGATGCAAATTCAACGACCAGTCTATTTTTACCCTGTGAGTTTTCACTCACGACCTCCAGATTATTATCTGTGTGTTTGTTCTCATTTGTTTACACGTTTGTGTGTGAATCTGTCGAAGGACGCAGCTCGCGTCTGATCAGCTCGGTTTTATTGAGACAAACTGTTTATATTTATTTATTATATTCATCTTCCTCCCGTCGTGCATTAGGTCACAGAGCTGCAGCTGAAGGACTGTGAATCAGTGGAGGCTTTTCTCTCAACATCTGACTCACTTTGCTTTTTTTTTTTTTTTTTTTAATTTTTCCACTGGTGGTGTTTTCCACACTGATGTGGTCTCAGTACAGGTGGGAGGAAAAACACTGTAACTGCTTTGTCTCAGCCTCTTTGTCATGTGTCCATCCTCCATTTTTATTTGTATTTATTCTCCGGTCGTGAATCAATAAAACCATGTCCAAATGTTAGATGAGGTTTAGTCACTTTTGAGGAAATTTGACTTTTTTTTTTTTTTTTTCTGCCGCAGCTTCAGCAGCAGCTCCTGTGCAACGTTACAGCGACTTGTCATTACGCAAGACCGCCTGTGGTGCACCTCCTGCCTATTATAGTCTTAATGTGCTGTGCTGTGGGTGTATGTGTAATGCTGGCTCAGGAAATGAAGTGCATTGTGGGCCATAAAAAGGAGCAAAGTAATGTAGGTGCTCCCGGCTTCCTGCCCCCCCCCCCTCATCCACCCTCCCTCCACCACCTCCTCCCTCTCAACCCTCAAGGCCAGTGTGTTTATGTAAGTACAGGGCGCAGGGTCACCGCTCGCCACAAACACGTTACGGTTTGTGTTTTTAAATCTTTAATATCTGCGTTGACCTTTAGCACCAACACAAGATGACGTCTGCATTTTACATCTTCTTCTTCTTTTTTTTTTTCCTTCCTTCTTTTCTTTTTTGCTAATTTTCCCACGTTTCCTGTTTCACATTTCCCCTCTCACCTCTGCCTGTTTCTCACGTCTGCACATCCCTGTTTGTTATATTGTAGTTTCCTCCTTGGAGATTGTTGCTATGACACACGGCCGTCGTTTGATTGGCTGAGCTCCTGGTGTTGGAATGCTACGCCGCGCCGCTAAGCCTCAGGTGGCTCATGTATATACGATCACTAAGTCAGTGTATCCCCTGTGTGTGTGTGTGTGTGTGTGTGTGCGTGCGTAGTCTAACACCAAGCTCCAAATCCATTCACTAAAATAGCCTTGAATGGAGCGAGTTATTTTGGTTGGTGTGCAGTGCAGAGCCCCGTGGCGGTGCAGAGGAGCGAGAGATGAGCTGCATTATAAGTAGAGAATGAACCAGAGTTAATGCAGCAGGCTGAGTTTTGTGTGTGTGAATATAAATATATATATACACACACACACACACACACACACACACACACAGGGTGGATTAGCTGCTCTGAGTCAGAGGGAGGTGAGTGGTGCAGATTTTTCTCTGAGGTTATAACTGAGTCGATGCTGCCACCTCCTGGTTGAGCCTGGTATTGTTACACTTATTTATTATTAATAATAATCATGATACATTTTATTTGAAAAGTGCCTTTTCATGTCACTCAAGGACACTGTACATTGTGAATAAATGTACAGATCATAGAGCAGACATGTCCAGACTTTTCCACAAAGACCCGAGTTGCTGCAGGTTTTTGTTTCAACCAGTTTGACCAATCAGCTGTGTGAAGACTGAGTCGGTTAATTAAACGAGTCAAGTCTGCTGCTGCTGCTTGGTTGGATTAAAAACCTGGACGTCTTTTAAAACAGAGATGAGACACTGAGATGCTTGAAATATAGTGGAGGAGCTGTGACTTTTGGAAGAGAATAACTTCCTACTGATGATTCTGTTGTGTTGAAATGAATGAAAGTGAAATTGTTCTTGAGTTTTAGTTGTTTTAAGTGGAGATGAGACACTGAAGCACCGTGTTCAACAACCACTGAGCTGATGGTCTGGTTGTTGTGGAAGTGAAAGTGGTTGTAGATGTTCAACGATCAGTCAGTCTAGATCAATACATCGATTTAATGATAAACAATATAATATTATTGATGAAAAGTGAAAACTTTAGTCAGTTTTGTCATATTTGAGTCACCAAATGTGTCTTAGTGTATAAAATCTGGAACTGGTTGTTTCAGTTCTGTTTTCTAGGATGTGAAGTTTTTAAACTCAATATTTCTGTTTTATGGTTTAAATATTATAAATATAATATTTGAAAGTTAAATACGAAAAAAGTCTGTTTTTCATTTTTGATTATTCACCGTTAAAACTGTCACATTATATCTTAGCTGCTTTTTAGTGACTTGATATGAACTGATTGTTGAATCAAGTAATATTGAAATCGTGTCGTATGGATCAAACGTTTGTAGTGGTGGTTATCGATTAATCTGTTAATTATTTATAAAAAGGCAAAGGTCGTGTCTTCACATACTCAGTTTATAATCATGAGAGAAAGAGTCTGGTTTGACAAATGACGTAAGTTTAATTTAAGATCTTGAATAAAATAGTTACTGATTAATTTTCTGTCCATCAACCAACAATCGTGGCAGCTCTTTAATGAAGACTAACTATCTTCTGATGAATTAAACCAAATAAATAAAACACAAAACAACCGAAGCAGTTCACCTTCCTCTCGTGTCGCCACTGACCCGTTTTTGATTTTTTAAATTATAAAAGTGTTGTTTTCAGCAGCTTTCCAGTTAGACTTTTTTTTAATTCTGCCTCTTTCTTGAGGTAAATAAATGTTGGTCAAAACTGACCCGAACACTTAGATGTTACTATAGTTAATAATATTAAAATTTAAAAAAAATAATCAAATTTATTTAGGAGATGTTTTAATACCCCTCAGCAATAGTCAAGTGACATAACAACCTCTTATTTATTTATATAATTCTCCTGAGGTTCATTTTTTTTAAAAGAAAGACCCTGGTGGCCGCACTGAAAATATTAACACCGATCTTTTCATGGATAAAGAAGCCGAACAAGGTAACTAAGAGGTGAGAAACAAACTGGATGAAAAACATTTGTTCTGAGGATGTTTTATGGCCGATTCAAGAGACGGGTCGAAACCGACTCATTAACATAAGAGATAGTAACAAAACTAACGTAAGACAAAGGTTAAAATATTTTATCTCCACAATAAATGTCACGGTATAAAACAGAACCGTGTGACTCGAGTCTCAGGGTAAATATTAAATGTTCGCTCGGCTCCTCAGGTTCTCACAACTGTATGATGTCGATGTATTGATCACAGGCTCCTGAATCGAGTCGTAATCGAAACCGTATCGTGACAGACTTTGTCGTATCATGAAGACACTTGTGATTTAAACGTCTAACGTCAGCGTTTGAAGACTTTCAAATGATCCGAACATAAAGTTACAATGTAGCAAGATATTAAGTAGAACTTATCATCATCAATGAAAAGATAAAAATCTCTCTCGGTCTTGACTCAGCATATAGACGTCGTTCGTGACCTCGCCCTCTGAATAAGTAATTTGAGCCTGATCCGTCTGAGTGGTTGTAATGTATAGAGCAGCTTGTTATGGCGGCTAAAAGCTCCCGGCTTCTCCTCACGTATTTATTATTAATGTTACCTCAGATGCTGTCACTTCCTGTTCGGGTTTGTTTGAGGAGAACGTCGGGTCGGTATCGTTCCTCTGCAGCCACACGACGTCTGGACGACTTAATTTATGATATTTATATTATTTTGTTTGTATATTATTCTTATAACTCCTGAAGTGTTTGTAAATAAACACTGTGTGATCATTTATCTATTATTTAGATTTATATTCTTTTGAATTCATCTGGTTTTTCTGAATTTTTAAAAGCTATTAAAACACAAATATCCTCTAAAAGCTGGTGTGATATTCGGGAGTGGTCTTCCTCCTCTCGTGCACAACCATTTCCATCCTCCAGATGGCGCTCGTCTCTCACTGAATAAAATCACCACTTCTCTTCAATCAGACAGTCATCATCCCCTCCCAAAAAAAAAAAAAATAGAGAAATGGAGAAAAACCTCCACGGTGCCCCACCCAAACTCCTGTCAGTGTAAATCTGAGCAGCAGAAACAGATAATTGATGAAATGCTCTGTTGTGGTCGTTTGATTTTTAAATTAAAGAATAGATTTTAATTTATCTGAATTAAAATAAATAAATAAATAAAAGTGTTGACTTGTGTTTTTGCAGCAACGTTGTTGAGTCAGAAGGTCGGTGACTTCAGGATGGGAGATCTGAGTGTGTGTGTTTCATCAGGGTGATGGGTTTTAGAGGAAGACGACCCAGAGGGACTCGCTGCTTTCAGTGACAACTTCATCATCATCATCATCATCAGGAATATTAATGATTTCTAACGTATCTGTTGAAGGAGTCAGAGGACTCTGAAGGGCAGGAGGGAGGTGGTGACAGAGGCAGATGTTGAACAGATGTAAAGTGGAGTTGGTCCAAATAGACGTGGGCTGGTTTTTACAGCTTCAACTCTTCCTGTAGATCTGAAGGTGAAACATTGTCATGATGATGCTACTGAAGCTTTTTATCAATTAGTTTAAATTAAATCTGCACTATAAAAACCTGAGTAAGGTCGTCGCAAAACGTTTAATTCAACAGAAACGGACGCGCTGAACGTTTCGTTGCATGTTGACGACTTATGTCGTTTTATAAAGATCATCTATGTTTATTCACACGTTGCTGCTGATTGGGTAACTCCTTGAACACGCCGAACAAACGGGAGGAAACTGTCTTGAAAGGCTGTCGCAAATCGTCACACCTTCACGAATCCAACATCACTGGGTCGTAGACTCTGATCTTACAAGTGGTGGTTTTTAACTAATAGACGGTTTGAGCAGCTCAGAGACTTTTCATTCACCCAGTGACGAGTCATTTAACCATCACAGAGTTCACCTTTAAATTAAACTAAACGTACTGATGTGAAATCATCTGTCAGTGTGTGACTGAGGAGTCTCTCTGTTTCAACACAGCCGGCGTTTTTTAGCTGACTCTTGTGTACGCGCCTGTTGCCATGGTTTCCAACTTTCATCAGGTTGCAGCTCAAAGCTTTTGCAGGAAGAGTGTGTGTGTGTGTGTGTGTGTGTGTGTGTGGAGGGTTTATCATTATTTTAAGTAAATAAGATGAAACGGGTCAAAACTGTTGGTTTGTTTTGATTTGACAGAAACTAGGTGATGGAGGCATTAGATGTTGTTGACTATAAAGAGGCGTGGCCACAAGGTGATGGAGGTCAAGCTTGTAAACAAACAAATAACGAGGCTCCGTTGAGTTGATTAGGAGATGATGATGATGGTAGCGGTGGTGGTGGTGATGATATTTGGGGAGGAGGAGGAGGTGCCGTTTTCTTTTTTTTTTTTTTTTTTTTTTTTTTCCTCGTTTCCTTCCTGTCGAAACGCTCCAGCGTCAGCAAACTCCGGCGGCGGCGGGTTCAGGTCCGGCCGAGCGGGTTAATGCGATGTGGCGTGTCACCCGGGGAATCTAGGTCAAGTTTAAAGCTGCCTCCGCCTCTGCCGCAGTGTGACGCTTCAAACCCCTCCCCCCTCAACCACTACCACCACTCAAACACACACTCAACAACACAACACACATACACCAACACTTATATCTTTTATTTTATTTCTTTCATTTAATTTAAATCTAAATCATCACTGATGAAAACGACATAAACTCTGATTCTCCCCATCCCCCCTCCTCCTCCTCCTCCTCCTCCTCCTCCTCCACGCCCACAGGCGAGCTCCCTCTCTCCCTCCATCTCTCTCCACGGCCGAAGCCACGTGACGCTGTGTCTGCGCCTCCCGCCGGGGGAGGGGGAGGGCGTTGTTCACCCCCACCTCCTTCCATAGTAAAACAGCGGGGGCACGTGGATCCTCACGCTGCAGCCGAGTAGTGGAATGTCAGCACTCTCCTCTTCCTCCTCCTCCTCACCCCTTCGCTTCCTCCTCACCCCTCCAACCCTCTGATCTGTGTGTTTTTTTTTTTTTTTGTTTTTTTTTTTTGTGGGACGCCGCACGTTGTTGCCGCAGTGCTCGGTTTCAGCTCCTCGCCGTGACTATTAAAGGAGGAGGCTTCAAAAATAAATAAATTAAAAAAAAAAAAAAACAACAGGGTTGTGCCATCCAGAGGTCAGGCTGCTGCATCGTGGGCGTGGCACTGAAATTATATCTCTAATTTCTAAATAATTATTTCTGCACCATCTTAACTTATTTTAATTATCATATTTATTTTATAAGAAAAAAAAAACTGTTCAAAAATAATAACAAACAGATCAGCGCTGGAATTAAAATATTTCCACTCAGCTTCGCAACTAATCCGCTGTTTTTGGCGCATTACCTCATCTGTATTAATATATTCATGTGCTTTCAAGTCCTACTACTACTGTACTCGCTGCTCGCCCAGAGCTCGTCTCTGATTGGCTGCTGCAATGTTTTTCAATGGCACCAAATTTTTTTGACTCCATGGATACAGCGAGCTGTCGGGTAGATCGGCGTCAGCCAATAGGAGAGCGGCGTGGACTCCTGCCTGTCAGATTCACAGCCCCCACCACCTCCTCCTCCTCCTCCTCACCCTCTGAAGCAGCCCCTCACTCACCCGTGCTCGCTGCAAGCACGCGATGGCTCAGTGGGGGGGTTCAAAACAACAACACTGCTGTCGCCGGGCTTGCTGCGGTGGCCAGGTCATGCCAGCACTGCTGGGTATTACTACAGCCACCACCGAGGGAGGGGCAGGGACAGAGGGGGGAGCAGGAGAGGAGGAGGAGAGGTGGTGGGGAGCTCAGCTCAGCTCAGCTCCTCAATCTCTACTCGTACTCTTCTCTTACTCCACTAAAACTGAGCCACAACACAGCAACTCGTGGTTTTATATTTATTTTTCAGAATTGGGAAGTGTTTACATCGTCTGTCTGCGTCTCTCAGAAGCTTCAGGTCAAAGTTAAAAAGTTGCAAAATGTTTAAATTTAATAATAACGACGCTCTTGAACAGCCCCCGTCCTTAAAATGACCTCGTTTCAAAGCAGCAGCCGGCCAGTTGGCGTGGCAACTGAGAGGTGGCAGTAGAGGACCGACGGCGGCCCTGGTGGTGATGGGCAGTGCCCACATCATCTTCATCCTCCTCATCCTCGTTGTCGTCGGGCGCTGACAGCTCTCGTCTCTTCTGAGCGTTGGATCAGGTGCTGCCTCCCTCGACAGCCAGCGGAGGTGGCAGCGCCGCCGCCGTCGGACATTCAGGTCACATTAGAGGAGGGAGGAGAGACGAGGACGGGGCAGGTGGGACGGGGCAGGTGGTCGACTGGTTACTTTAAAAATAAAAATAGAAGATGCAGCGTTCAGCAAAATACATATATTAATTAATCATGATCAAATTACGTGATGTTAAAAACGTTGCAGCATAAACTTCCTTCAAAACTGCTTCTTTGTATCATTTCTAGTTTTAGTTTGATTTAGATAAAACAACTAAAACCTGAAATATCATCATTTAAATGTAGTAAAAATACAATGTTGTATTTTTGTCATATGAAGAAACTAAAGTGTTGAAAATATTTTGAATTATTTGAGTTTTTTTTTAATCTCTCACACTAAAAAATGAAACAAAATTAGCTAAAGTTAAAGTCAAAAGTTGAGTTTTATTAAAATTAAAAAACCTTAAGCTGTTAAATTGTTCATATAAGACTAATAAAGAAGTGATTTCTCAAAGTCAAAATGATATTTTTGTTTCTTCAGGATGAACTTGAGGCAAATTTCAGTTGAGCATTTCAGACATAAACTAGTAAATTTCTGTTTTATAGTGGAGTAAAAATGTCTAAATCATCAGAAATGTAAAACGTCTGACCCACTCTTTGGTTTTTAAGATGCATGAACGGACGTCTCTCCTCCGTCTCATGCATTTTAAAAACCTCTCCGCATTTTAACCCTCAGCTCCCGACTGCTGACTGTGTAACTTTACACCATGAGGCAGCGCCGCCGCCCCGATCCACCACAATACACCACGATCCACCACAATACACCACGATCCACCACAATACACCCCGATCCACCACGCCGTCGCTCACTTCATCCCGTCAACCGTCAGTATGATGTCTGTGGTAGTCATCATTGTCGAGGGTTAAACCTGCCTCCGCCGCCGATCTTTGACTCGTCGCGTCTGTCAACACTTCGGCCTCTGACACTGATCGGCTCGCTGCTTTCTAGGAGTCGCAGGAACCGACGAAGCTGCTGTCGCTTCTTGTAAACGCAGCATCAGCTGATGTTTGTAGCTGTGAGGTTCATGTGTGTTGCTGCAGCAGCAGCAGCAGCAGCATGTTCACTGCTGCAGGAAAGGTGTGGCTCTGATGGATGATGATGACTCTTCTTCTTCTTCTCTGCTGCAGTCACCTGAAGATGCAGCTTTGTGTTTGTGATTGTGATAAGGGCCTGAGCTGCTGTTGAACCAGTTAAACAGTCGTTATCAACGACAAACAGTCGCTGCAGCTACAAATGTAGTTGTAGAAAGTGTGAGACGAGGACAGTGTTGATACAGATGATTGTTGTTTCTGGGTGAAAGTTCATGAGACTGAGCTGGAAAACAAGTTTTAGCTTCATTATCAGTCATTAGTTTCAGTCAAAACATTATTTTCTTAGTTTCACCTCCGATAAAACTACAAAGCAGATTGGTGCGTGGGGACTTTGGAGGCTGTTATGAGTCTTTATCACGTTCATTAAAGGGGAACTACGGCAAATTTAAACCGAAACTTAACTGTACTGTTCTTTTACTGTTCTTTGAGTAATGTCAGTTGGCAAAAAAATGAAACTAATTGTTGTAACGTTAGTGGAGATGTCGTGGTAGCGGTGAACCTGGCAGCTAATAAGCAAAGTGATCAGGGCAGATTTCTAACATCAACGTAAACAGTGTTTTTGTGTCACTAAAAAGGTTAAACATCTCTTTCTAAGCCGTGTGAAACAGCCAGGAGCCTTAAGAACATAACAGCATGTCAGTTTAACTCAATAGTGGTAAAGAAACAGTATAAAATGAGTTTTTAAAGCTACAGTAGTTATGCGACTTCCCTGGAAAATTCAAACAGATGCAACAACACTCAGGTTGCTCCTTCAGCCTCTGCTGAGCCACAAAACTGTCTACAGACCACGTAGTGCACGTCCGAGCACGTGCACGTTAACTAGTAAAGTCTAGTCTGCGGCATGTGCACCAGCGGCAGCAAGCGTTCTGATTGGTCAGACTCACCGGGAGCGGTGGATTTTTTTGCGAATCCTGTTTCAGGCTGTAGTTGGAGCCAGAGGAGCTAAGTATTTTATAAAACGACCTGTTTTATGTTCTACTGTCACAACATAGTGACAGTTTCAGTAAATGCGACTTAAAAAAAAATGTTACCTACTGAACCTTTAAGCTGTCACATCGTTTTAGAGTCCGCTAAGAGATTTCTGAGTGTAACGATTTGGTAAAATCATGTTTGTTCACGCTACTTTTACATGAACCAGCAGCTCTGCCCTGATTCAAGGTTCTGGTTCTGATTCTGTTTTTTTTTTTTTTTTTTTTTCCAGTTACATTGTTACAATAAATAAAATGTCCTCCTCTCTTCTGCTGCTTCAACACGACTCTGGTCTTTAACTGTACGTCCACATCACAAACGTCACCTTTGTGCAATGAGTCTTGGGACATGTTCCCAACCATCACAGCTCAGTCAAAGGAGGTAAAAGACACATGTAGCTCAGATAATGTTACAGAACAATGTTATTATTTATTATATCATTGAATCTGGATCTTTATTTATTCATATTATCAACCAAACCAATTGTTACTTCATTTTAATCTTTCAGGCCTGTTGACGCCTGTTGAACGTCCTCAACCTGAAACCACATCATCGTGATTTGATCGTAGGTCACGTCAACAAGATTCAAAAGTGTTGTTTTTATTTGACGCTGATTAGACCGAGTAAAACCTGAGCTACAGTCGTATAAAGTTTTAATAAATATACTTTTATCTCGTGTGTCAAACTAGTTCTGTTTAATCTTTGGTAACAACTTGGATCACGTCGTTCACTTCTTGTGTGGATTTATTTTCTTTAATTGTCTCTTAGTTGAAGATCAGTAAAAACCACACGTCTCCAGATCAAATTACTGCTACAAATATCAGAAACTCTCCTGTTGACCTTTTCTTTCTAAGACACATGAAGCTGTTATTACTTTTCCTGTTCCTTTATCTTAATAGCTGGTCAGAGTGAGCTGGTTTGAAATGGTTATTTTTATTAAAGTTATATCTTTCTTTGTGTATTTTAAACCATAAATCAAATGTATGTGAGCACATGAATGTCTTCAGTTGTGTTGTGAATCGGTTGTTTTTTTTTTTCATATTTCTTCTTTAAAATCAAACAGTAAAATGATCTAAACCGCTCAGACGAGGATCTAAATCACCATCGGCTCCTCTGGTGTTTCTATAAAAGGTCTTTGTTGTCCTCGTTATTTTCACAGGAAACATCTTCCAGCTTCACGCTCGTCGCTGTGAACACAGATTATATTTGTTTTCCCCGAGGACGCCTGTAAAATTGATTTACTTTGCATACAACTGCCTGTAAATGCTCATGATTTCTGGGAAGAAAGTTTAACTGGGTGTATTTTTGGTTCGACATCTGGCTGGTTGAGAGTCTGGGCACAGGAAACACACTTCACATCAGGAGGGTGAGGTGAGGGGGGGATGAGGGGGGAGTCCGAGGGGAACGGTGGCGTCCACATCTGGGGCACCAGTGAAGCAGAGCAGGAGTCGGATGGATGATGTTGCAGCTGAACTTCACTGATTTTTTTTTTTTTCTCTTTTTTTTTCAACAGGTAACATCACAACATGGGGAACCTACTGAAAGTTTTGACGTGCACAGATCTGGAACAGGAGCCCAATTTTTTTCTCGATTTTGAAAGTGAGTTCTTGTCGTAACGTAATCGCTCCCAGTTTCCTGTCGATATCGATATCGATCACGCCAACGTCTCGTCACATCGTTCGTTATCAAATCTCTTCACCCTCGCTTTATCTTTCACACCCCAGTGGCAAAAAGGAATCAAAATCTACCACCGCACCTTCTGCTACCTTTTTTTTTTTTTTTTTTTTTCCATCAACCTGCCTCTTCCACATCAGAGTGTGTGTTGAATATCAATCAGGACAGCAGCAGCAGACCCCACCCCCCCCACCACCACCACCACCACCTCAAATATAAAGTGGTGAAGTTCAGCTGCTGTTCAGCCCGAGGCCTCGTAACACGGCTTCAACCTGAGCTGCAGTTTTCACTCTTGTTTGGCAAAGACGGAGATTCACTCAAACCTTCAGAGGAGCAGACGATGCATCATCAACTGCTGCTTTTGTTTTGTTTTTCTTTTCTTTTTTTTTTACATCTTATTAAAGAAACGTTAAGATTTTTTGACAGTTTTGCAGACTCGGACGTAAAGATTTTAATTTAGATATAAATTTAGTAGAAAAACAAAACAAAAAACAACAGAACAGTTTAAGGTTTTTCCTTCTTTTTTTTTTTTTTTTTTTTTTTGTAAACACTCATCACACTTGGCAAGGTGTTTCTCGCTCCAGGTGGTGGAGCAGGGTTCACACTGAAAAAGGCAAAACAAAAAAAATAAAAACAAAAAAAACAAAATACAGAAACCTAAGCCTCCTCTAACACTCAGTGCGAAACAATTCATAACCTCTTTTTATTTTTATCCTTTTATCTGACTCTAATTTCCTGAACGTCGTCACAAAATCTGAAAAAACTTAATTTTCAATCAAATCAGAGGTTTTTAAAAAATAAATATTAATGAAATATACATCAGGTTTACATCATTGAACCTTGTTTTTATTTATTGAATTTTTTTTTTTTTTTTGTGGTAGATGCTCAGCCCACAGACGCTGAGCGTGAGGTGTGGGATCAGGTGGACGTGGTGCTGAAGGATGCGAAGGCGATCCTGGACGAGCTGCAGGCGTATAAAGGAGCGGGGCAGGAGATCAGAGAGGTAACGACTCAACCACTAATTTGTGCTGCTGCCGCTGATGAGCGACGACGCCCTCGTCCTTTTTAACGCGCCGCCCTGTGACTCTGAGTTGATTAAAAAAGTCAAATGAATAACCTTCACCGGAGACCACTGCTGGGAATAATTGACGAGGATCGTGATAATTATTAAATCACTTGTGATTCTTTTGCCTCGGTCTGTTTTTTTTTTTTTTCTTTTTTATAAGCTCTGACCCACAAATGAATCCTGACACTAGAGACATTTTTATTAAATTTCCAGCTGCACACGTATTAGCATTTAGTTTTCACGTTCACACTGACCGAGGCAGAATAAAGGAGGTTTTTGTGAACAAATCAGGTCGTTATTAAACTTTTACTGTGAATGGAAACATTTCCATTTTGTATCTGGAAGAAAAGGAACTTTTTTATTGTAACATTGTCAGAGTCCTGAAGGACGGTTTTAGAAAAGTGCTGCGTACTTTACCCACAATGCAACTCACTCAGCCTTGGTCAGTTCAGGTGTTTAATACAGGTTGTGGTTAACGTTGCCTGGAGGCTGCTGCCCTCGAGTTTTAACACAGATCTACTAGATTTGATACAAGATTTATACGTTTTCACCCGAGGAACAGACTTTAATGTGTAAGAACTTTCCCTTTTTATCTTTTCTTTCCTTTTTTTTTTTTTTTAGGCGATCCAGAATCCAAGCGATGAGGCGCTGCAGGAACAGGCGTGGGCCGCCGTCGTCCCTTTAGTCGGGAAACTGAAGAAGTTCTACGAGTTTTCTCAGAGATTAGGTACAAAGAATTTGTCTTTTTTGAAGTTGGAGGACGCGAGGCGATGTCCTTGACGCCGGAGGTCTTTTCACCTTCATACGTGACCTCGATAGTTCGAGGGAGCGTCTGCAGTATCGACTGCTGAGCTGCAAAAAGTCAACAGACACGCGACACGAACACACAACATGCAGCCGGGGTCTTATATAAACACTGAAACCCCCCACAGCTACAGACACACAACGTTTCTCAACATGCTGCTTGCGTTGCAGTGTGCACTGACCTCTGAGGGGCTATAGGTTGTTTAATTAGCATGGATACACACAGAGGGGCGAGGAGGACAGCGGGGGGAGGCGGCTTACTGCTCCCTGATCTCCTTATGACCCTGAGGGTGAGGGCTGGAGTCAGGGGAGGAGGAGGAGGTGGAGCCCTGACACGCCTCAACACCCTCAACACAGTAATCCCAGTGGCGATGCAGGAGTTGGTCAATGGGAGCAGAGGGTGGAGGAGGCGGCAGCAGCGACGATGGATGTTATGTAACAAAGTAGGTCACGTCCCAGAGTCGACCGCCGCCACGTTTACGTCTACATCGACATCCACCGCTAATGCCGCCGCCGCCGCTGCTGCTCTGTTTCACCGCCTTGACTTGAGGCTCCAGGAGCCATGATGGCGCCGTTCGCTACACGTCGATTACACAACAACGTTTTACTTAAAAAGTAACGTTGTTCGCGTTTCACTAAAGATATTTACTTTATAACCAAAGAAGAGTTTGAGAAACAGTTTTTTTTAGTTATTTAAGTTCAGTGTGAGACACGTTTCCTGCACAAATTTAACCCAAATCAAATCATAATCAGATTTTATGTCGATGACAACAGCTTGTTAAGTCACAAGCCAAATCAGTATTTTGTTACATTTATCTGGTCGTGTCTGTTTATGTCCAACTAACGGTCAAAACCAACTAGAAGTTGTTATTAATAAGTAATAACAAATAGCTGTGTAGTTTACAACCATAAAAACAAAAATTAAACCTTGAAAATAATATTTTCAGATGACATCTGGACACAGTTTCTTCATGCTTGAGTGTTTTAATTCACCTTTTCATAAAGTAAAAACATAATTAATTGAAACAATCAACAGAGAAACAGTTTGTAGGTTATATAAGATCAATACGAGACATGTTTCTTGTACAAATTTAACTTGAATCAAACATTATAATCGGATTTGACTTCAACACTGATGAGAGGAGTCGATATTCTTCATTTATTTGTTCAACTTATGGTCAAAGAGCATAAACTTTACAACTATAAAAGACAAAAAACAAACAGTTCAATTAAGAGAAAAGTAAGTTAATAATTTCAGATGACGTTTAGTAGTTTTTTTTTTTTTTTTTTATTTGACATTTTATAAAATAAAAACATAATTGAAACAATCAGCAAAGAAGCTTTTGATAAACGGTTTATCGGTTATATAAGTTGAGTCACTTTTCTCGTACAAATGTGACTTAAATCAAACGTCATAATCAGATTTTATGTCGACACTGATCTGATCTTCATCGTCTGGTTCATCAGACCAGACTAAAGTCCCGCCGTCCTGCGACCCCCCCACTCCCCCGACCCTCCTCCTCCTCCTCTCTGAGAGTAAAGTGCCTCTACGCCATCATTCTACTCGCCCGCTCTGCTGTGACCTGATGAGATCAGACGTGTCCCCTCCTCCCTCCCCTCGCCATCACCAGAGCGGCTCGTCGTTTTCTGACGAGACCTCGAATCATCGGCTTCATCTTAACTTCTGTTTTGACTGGAACGTAAAAGGAGGAAGAGGAGGAAACACACACACACACACGCACGCACAAAAAAAAAAAAACAGCACTAAAGCCATTTTTAATCAGCTGCTTCGCTGCAAATGCTGGCCCAAACAGATGGGAGTCATTAACGTGCTCCGTCCGTCTTTTTAAACCGTCTTCACGATTTTTATCTGAAGTGGACGAGTCCGTCTGGGTCACGTCGATGATCGGCGTCGTTCAATCAAATGAACCCGAACCTTTAAGAAAATCAACTGTCAGAACAACAAACAATATTAATAATAACATTAACGTTACTTCGCTCAAAGTTGTCCACTCCTCGTGTTTAATTACTCGTCTGTGTGTTTACTGTTTCACAGAGAAGCCTCAGTCTTTGTATTTACTTTCTGTCAAAACAATGAGTGTAATCCTGCTTGAATGAAATCCTGCCCCCCCCCAAACCTCCACCCCGTCCATTTCATGGCAATGAGATAATTAGTCCCATGTCTCATCTACATCTGAGCAGGAAAACCTCTCCGGGACCCTCCTCACCCCCAACCCCCCTCAGCTTGGCACTGGGCCCTGGGCAGTTTAGGCACCACTGCTGCCCCATTATCTGTCTGTGTCCTAATCAGGAAGCTTCAGCCGGCTGACACACAAACTGTGGTTAAAAGAACGAAAGGATAAAGAAAAAGAAAAGAAGGATAAAGCTCGTTTCAGTTTCTCCGAAACCCTCCGAGACGTCTCGTCTCCGGCTTGTTTGTTTCGTCCGAACAGTGAAAATTAAAAGCCGCTCTGTATTTTTGTAAGATAAAACAAAAGGGAAGCTTCTCACATTTCACTTTAATGTAACTTTTTCAATCAAAGAAGAGTTTCAGCAACATTTTTAGACACATTTCCTGTAGAAATTTGACTTAAATCAAACATCATAAACAGATTTTATGTCGATTGTGATCTGATCCTCATCGTCTGGTTCAGATCGACTCTAACGTCACGATATTCTACATTTTTCTGGTCAATAAAGCATCTTCAGACCGTTTGTTGTGTCCAACTAACGGCCAAAAACATTAAAGTGTTAACTTTATAACAAAGGGTTTGATTGAGAGAAAATCAAGAGAATCATTTCAGGCGACATCTGGACGCTGCTTTTAAAACTTTTTAAAGCTTTTTTTCAGTTATATAAGTTCAGCACGAGACACACTGATCTGATGTTTATCAAAAACCTACAAATGTGAACTTTACATTTATAAAAGACGAATAAATATACTTTATTGATCTATCCGGGGATATGATGTGATAAATTTCATAGACTTAAAACAAGAACAATCATCAGATTCATCCATAATGGAAATAATTGCAGCAGTTTTAAATTTCCTGACTAATTGTTGCTGCTCTGTTTTACATACGAGCCGTGAATATTCATCACCGTGCTGATACTTGAGCTGCTTGACCGACAAAAACCTGAGTGTGAAATAAGTGAACGGTGCTGAACCTGCTCCTGATGCATAATAATTTACATTTTTTTTCTTTTTTTTTTTCCTCCTCCTCCTTGTAGAAGCGGCGCTGCACAGCCTCCTGGGATCTCTGACCAACGAGAGTTACAACGACCCGACTCAGCACCTGGAGCGTGAGCAGGCGCTGGCCAAGCAGTTCGCTGAGATCCTGCACTTCACACTTCGCTTCGATGAACTTAAAGTGAGACGCGACAGAAACGCACCTTTTTTTTTTTTTTAAACATAGATGTGAACTCTGCACTTTTCTTTACGGACCAGACGTCTCCACCTCCCCACCACCGAGCTGCTGCTGCTGCCGCCCACGCCCTTGAATTGATTTTTTTTTTTGTGCAGTTTTGAAACTGCAGCCACCGAGCGCATAATTAGCATTTAATTAGAGTCCTGATACGGCTGCTGTTTATAACACGGAGGATGTTGAAGGAATGGCTAATGAGAGGGTTTTTAGAGGGTAAAGAGGTCTGAGAGTTGTTGTCGTCGCCGCCGTCGTTTTGAATCATGTGACAGGTTTTTATTAATGATGCAGAGAGGGGGGAAAAAAACACAACAACCGGTGAAACAAACTTAAACACTCCTAATGCGAATGGCTTGAGGTGATTTGCAGCGATGCTCCAAATAGTGCCCACTAGCTCATCTGGCACAAACACGAAGGTGGTGGTGGTGGTGGTGGTGTGGGGTATATGGGGGGTGTAAGGTGGCACGCCAGGCCTAGTTATCAATCTTTCACACTTCTGACCTAGTTTAAGAGGCCGTGTTGTGAACAGCAGCCCCGTCCCTCCTGTCCGACACAGTGGATCCTACAGCACCAGGCTATTGTAGCAGGTTTTTTTTTTTTTTTTTTTTTTTTTGAACATGCTGTGATGCTAATTAGCTGCACAACAAGCTGCCACCAGTTGATCTCTGTTTGTTTGGTTTTTGTTTTAAGTGCTCGAGTGTAAACACCGTTCCCTCTTTTCTATCCCGAGGTGGTTTTCTACCTTTCGTGACAGCCGAATAATTGTCTTTAATAGGAAAACGCCCAAATCCGTGCAGACAGGAGGAGCAGGGATGTGGATGTAATGAGGGATGAGCGTCAGAGGATTCAAATAAAACTGTAATTGTATCGTTGCTCTGTTTATGTCACTTGTGTCTCAACACTCTTCACTTCGCCCCAAAGCTGCATTTCTGCCTTGTTGGCTAAAACGTTCTGTCACGACGATGTCGCCTGCAGACAAACACAGAAACTCACTCTCTCTATTTTCTCTTTTCTGTTTGTTTTGCAGATGACAAATCCCGCCATTCAGAACGACTTCAGCTACTATAGAAGAACGCTGAGCCGCATGCGGATCAACAACGTACCGGTGAGTTCACATCACAGACGTAACCACAGAGAAGTAAAGTAGCGTCTACGTCACATGAATAATGAGTTCATCTTTATGTAAAAGTCTCCAGGTCTCGATCAGAAGCTGTAATTAATCTTCCGTCAATCGATCAAAAACGTGCGATGTCGACCAGAGTCGCCGCTCCTCGTTATTATTCCATCACATTTCAGTCTGCGTCGGTAAAGACGCAGGAATGATGAATGAAGTTTTCAGGCTTGTTTGAGCGGAGCTGAAGGAAACGTCTCATAGCCGCTGTCTCCCTCCACCCTCCACACACCCCCACCCCCACGGGGAGTTTGAAGCACAGAGTTGAGAGCAACGGTGCGTGGCGAGGAGAATCTGATCCCAAATCAGTAACACGGCACAAAATCCTCAGGAGATAAAACACTTCATTTCAGGTCAGACAGGCTACTGAACAGGTTTTAAGATCTTCTGGGAAAAGCTGAGCAGCTGTTAACTTGTAGTTTAACCGCAGGTTTGTTTAGCGTCCTGCGTCTTATAATTAAACAATTAATTAAATAATTAAAGTTTGTATAACCAGTATTTTTACCTTCAGTGGATCAAATAATCCACTGATGTTTTGATTTTCTGGTCGTTTAAATTACCGCAGATAAACACAGTTAACGTCGAGCTGCTGAGCTGGTGGAGACCAAAGATGGAGCTAAAAAAACAAACAAGTTGTTGTTGATGTTGTTGTTCAATGCTTCTGCACAAATAGACAACAACTCAACTTCTGTTGCCCCCTAGTGGCCAAAAAATCTGTTATTGTCAAAAATGAGCCTGGTGAACGCAATATCTCAAAAACGCGCCACAGATATCTTTTAAAATTTGGTCAAAATTTACATTTGGACTCGAAGATGCAAAATTTGGTCCCTCCAAGTTCACAGTAAATGTGATCTCACAAAACATGTTTTTGGCGTCTTTGGGTCAAATCACAAAACCACAATGAGGGAATCGCTACAGATTTGACTCGAAGATCTGAATCTGTCAAAGGTCAAAGTTGTGACCTCAACATGTTTTTAGCAAAAATTCATGATTCTAAAACCAAAATGATCTGCGACCTGACTGGTGGGCAGACACACCAGTTGAGTCTTGTTTCTATCGTCTGATATTTACTCAACAAATGATTCTTATGATAATTTCTTTCTTCTTGTGCTTTTTATGAGGAAAATTAGGACGCAGAAAAGAAACAGTAATAGGTCTTTTCGACCAGCTCGACTCGACTCGGTTTTTCCACTTGGTGCTTGTACCTGGTACCAGGTACTTTTTTAGTACCTACTTGGCCGGGGCACTAAGTGAGCTGAGTCGATGCTATAACGTGACGTGAACTAATTGCCGGCCACTGATTGGTCAGAGGGAATTTCTTCACAAGCTGCGACCAGATGCGAGTGAGTTGAGAGAGCGTCAGCAAAATAATCAACCGCTATTTTTATCCATCGTCCCAGTCTGACGACAAGAGCAGCAACGCCTTCAGTAATGTTTACTGATGTTTTTATGTCGCAACGTCTCTGGAGCTTCGACCACATTCACGTGGAGGAGGAACCAAACGACGTGTCTGGTACCAAACGGAGTTGAGTAGTGATACAACGATATAGTGGAAAAGAGACATAAAGTGCAGCGTCAGTGCCTCTGATTGATTTTTACCCACACGGGTCAGTTTGACACATGACTACATACGTGTCCAACACTAAAGGGACGACAACGTCTAGTTCCTTTGCCAGAACAACTTAACCGCGGGTGTGAAAGTGACCTCGACAACAGTGAAACTTAAACCACAAATAACAGTTTCACTGGGGCCATGAAGGGAAGCGGCTCGTTCAATACAGTCCGAGTGTAATAGGATGTCTCCTGTATCGATTAGAAACAGTAAAGACTCAGGACTCACTCTCCAGTATCTCGCCTGCTGCGTTTCTGCAGATGTGCATCTTTTTATTCACCGGCTTCAAGGCCACTAAACTGAAAAAGAGATTTCCCATGTGCGTGCTGAACGAGCAGAGACTGCACTCCGTTTTGACCGCTCGTGACGGGAGGTTTTATTCTCCAAACTAGAATATGCCATTAAGCAAATGGGCCCAGACAAGTTGTCGTTAGGACGTGTCGGCGTTGAAAGATGCTCCGGCTGCCGCACTTCGTCGTGGCTCAGTCTCGGCCTCATGCAGCAGCAGCAGCAGCAGCAGCAACACTCAGACGCCTGAATCATTCAGACGACTGAGATGAAACACATCCGTCCCCTCCGGTGTATAAACAGTCTTTGAGCTCATGTGTCATCATCATTTCTCAAAACATGAATTGGTTTTATAAATTATTGGGGTGAGATTTATTCACGTTCTCCTAAAATAAAATATAAAAGGAATAAAAGCACAAAATGTTCTTATCATTTAAATTTTAGGACAAATTTAGGACGAGTTGTTAAAGAAACACCTTGTTCTTTTTCATCTGCCAGGTGTTTTCAGTGTCTGGTTGAGTCTGAAATTGTAAAGCAGCAGGGTGTGTTAGTCAGCCGGGTGGTGGGGGGGGGGATCAGGAGGAGCAGGAGGGTTCTGCGATGTGTTTTATATCAGTAGTTTCCTGTCAGGATTTTTATTTAATTAAACGGCTTTCATATGCACAATCGCAGTCTTGTCGAGCCGCATGGTAATGAGAGCGACGCCAAACAAAACGCATCTGGTTTCAGATAACATTTTATGTTTCGTGTCTCCTTTTATCAAGAGGGTTTAAATAAAAAAAAAAAAAAAAAAAAACTCATCTCAGGCTCATTATTCATTTTAACAAGAAAATTGTCTCAAAGCAGCAGCGTTTTGAAGCTGATGTGAATCACAAATGATACGTATCGGTACACGACCGCCTTTGTGATTTCATGCCGTCGGTTTTTATGTTTTCGGGTTTTTCTTTCTCTACGTCACGTTCTTGTGAATGAAATATCTCAACAACGTCCTGAAGGAATCTGTTTAACTTTGGTACAAACCTTTACTTGGTTTGTTGGTCAAAGTTTAACACCTTTGTGACCTCACGACGTGTTTTTTGGTTCTAATTACCAACTGGTTGGTGGATGTGAGGGACACGCTGAGGTGAAGCTAACGATGTAAGATTAAAGGTCAAAGGTCAGGGATGTTGTTTCCATCCCACTCTTATGGAGGTAAAATCTTCACAAAGAAACTTCAAACCATCACTTTACGTGTTGGTTGTCAAAATATCAAAGGTCACACATTTTTGGCTTCTTGACTGTGATATCACAAAACCTACTTAAGGAAATGTCGTCAGATCAGTTGGAGTCAAAGACCTTTATTAGTTTGGTGGTTGAATGTCACTGTGACCTCATCAGACATGTTTTTAGCCACAACTGCAAAAATTTACAGGCTAATCTCCTGTATCTGGACTCTGGTGGTTCACAGGTTTCCAGTCTTCTCAAAACGTTGCCCTTTTAGATCGTAATGTGAGAAGAACAGCGGGAGTGAAAACCAACATATTTGTCACAAACATTCACTTTGACTCATTCATGGAATCATTAAGCTGTGGGTCAAAGGTCAGAGTGACCTCATCCTGGTTGAATCTTTTTAAAACCTCCTGTAATCGGGTTGTTTTCGTTCCATTCTCGTGAATGAGATCTCAGTATCGTCTGCAGGAAATGTCTTCATTGGAAACTTTTAATTTGGTCAAAGGTCACTGTGACCTCACTGAACACATTTTGGCCTCTCAAGAGACACTTTCACAAGACACGTTCTTGTCTGTAACTCGTAACAACTGCATGGACAGGTTCTATAATATTTTGCCATCTTGAACACAATCTCCTGTGTATCTGTCATTTGTGTTCACTTTGACTCAAAGTTGAGTCGTGTAGCTGTTGGTGGTCAAAGGTCAAAGGTCACAGCGACCTCATAAAACATGTTCTCGGCCTCTTGAATGTGATGTTTTGTGACCTTTTTCACAAATGTTCACTTGGAGTCAAAGATGAACTCATTTAGTTCACTGGGATCTCACAACATGTTGGCTAATTAACTGGCCTGTTGGCAGTTTCCTCGTGGAGATCAGTAAAGTGTTTCTGATCAGATCTTTGCATGAAAGCGAATCCACTGAGCGTTCGTCACCAGACTCTGTAGTTTCGTGTCTGCAGAACTTTTTAGCGTATGTCAGCTCCTCGTTTTGGATTCCCAGGCTGCAGCTTTACTGCTTCAGTTCCCTCTCGCTGCTCTCGTCACTGTTGTCAGAGGGAAAAAAAAAAAAAAAAACATCTCCCTGAACGCCGGCAGCTCAGCACCAGATGGCAGGTTAGCAACTGATATAAACACAGGTTTAGTTGTGGAAGATGTTTTCTCTTCTGCAACTTCCCCTTTTTATTCTCAGACCTGGAGAACGACATCTTGACGCCGACATCAGTGGAAACATTTGCACGTCACTGAACGGTGGTGACAGCTCGTTGTCGCCGTTGTCGTGTAATTGGACCAACAACACGGAGACTGATCTCACACACACACACACACACACATGCTGCACCATATTTTATACACACAGAAAGTGAGAAATAAATGAATCAGTAAATAAAAACACTGCAGTTTTCTTCCTGGAAACTGTCCAGTTGAGTTCAGAGTATTAATCATCTTTGAAACAAGAGTTGTTAATGTTTATCTGGGTCCATTTCACATTAATTGATTATATTATGAGCAATAATGTGTAAACAATGTCGCTAATGTGATTGTCCTCGGTGTCAATTCATTTCATGAGCTTAAGTTTTATTCCCAGTTGGTTTTCTGTCATGTTTTTTGAAGTTTGACCATTAAAGAGGTTTCATTTTTCATCCTGAGTGGATTAAAAATGATCAGATTTTAAGTTGTGTAATTTTCTAATAGAGTTTATTAACATTATTTTGTTTGTTTTTTCCAGGCAGAGGGAGAAAACGAAGTCAACAACGAACTGGCCAATCGGATATCTCTGTTCTACGCCGACGCCACGCCCATGCTGAAGACGTTAAGTGACGGCACGACCAAGTTTGTATCAGAGGTGAGACTGACGGGACGTACACACAGTTGTTATTGTTTTTTAACATCTGTATTAAAACCTCTCATCTTCTTTTACCTTCCTGTTGTTTCACAGAACAAGAACCTTCCCATCGAGAACACGACAGACTGTCTCAGCACCATGGCCACAGTGTGTAAAGTCATGTTAGAGACACCGTGAGTGACTTCCTGTCTCGTCAGAGCTGTTTCTGTTTCCCGTTTCTCCTTCACTAACGTCACCTCTTTATTCTCGTCTCTTCAGGGAATATCGGAGCCGATTCAGCAGCGAGGAGACGGTGTCGTTCTGCCTCCGCGTCATGGTCGGCGTCATCATCTTGTATGACTATGTTCATCCCGTAGGAGCTTTCGCTAAGTCGTCCAAAATCGACGTGAGTAGAGCTGCGACCGCTACGCATTTCACGCTTCGCTCCGACACTAAATGTCTGTTTGTGGTTCACAGATGAAAGGCTGCATCAAAGTCCTCAAAGATCAGCCTCCCAGCAGCGTCGAAGGTCTCCTCAACGCTCTCAGGTGAGCCCACATCGCTCTGCCCCCGCAGCTCGGGCACGTAACATCGTTATCAATATCAGAAACAGAGAGCGAGTCAGATGATATTCTCCTCGCCTCTTCTTCCTCCTCCAGCGCGGTGACTCATCCTCTCCTCTGTCCACCGGAGGTTCAGCCTTAGCTCTGGACCTGGAGGGAGGGGAGGGGAGGGGGAAGAGGGGGGGGTTGGGTGTCGAAGTCTCTCCGTAGAGCAGCGATTACATGTGACACCTCGTCCTCCGCACAGTCTCTCAAATTTTATCCACCTCGTCTGACGCTCGCAGCTGCTCGAGCCGACAGAGACGTTTCTGTGTCTTCGCCTCTGTACCGGAGGCAGAGCGGCGCCGCCCAGTCACACGAGGTCATTCTCATCCAGAAGAAGCCAAGATTATTTTCTTGGGAATGAAGATGCAAAAATATTTAGATGTGTTCATTTCAGTACATTTAGTTGTGAAATTAACCTCTCGGTTCTAGTTACAAATTACTGTTCCAATCAAGATTTAACAGAAAAAGCACAATACAATATTAAAATGAACGTGTATATATCATTTAAACAAGTTGTTCCAAACTCTTTTTGCTTTTACAAATAAAGTTGTATCTGATCAGAGCTCGTAACATCGAAGAATGGCTGCAAATAACGACAATTTTCGCCATCAATTCTTCTACGTATTGATTACCCTGTTTTTATTTTGTTGTATAAAATGGTAAAAAAAAGCAAACTGTCAACTCAGATTACAAAAGTATTCAGTTAAATTATAGTAATAAAAAGAAAAAAGTAAAGTAACTCAAATTAATTTTATCATAACATATTTTATTTATATGTATCTTTTTTTATCATTTTTGTATGATGATGTATTTTCATTCTATTATTATTAAGAATAATAACTTATTTTACTTCTTTATTTTTATATTTTATTTTATTTAAGATTTAATTGATTAAGCTTTATTTGCAGTGTAACCAGTGACAAAACCTCTCTTCTTTAAAATAAAAATCACTCAAATTCGTTAATTTATCATCTAAATAGCTTCTAATAAATGTTCGAAACGTTCGACAAATTGATTTCCAGTCTGTACGCGGAGATTTCACATCATCCATCAGATGATTTAGTTTAATAACCGACGTCAAATTATCCAACTTGTCTTGTTTTCGGAAGAAAAGTGAAGATCAAGTAAAAAAACAGTTGATTCAAGTGTTTTTACTTTGTTGTATTGAAGCTTTTACCTCCGTAGATGATGCGGAAACTTTTACAAAAAAAAAAAAATATGATCTTTTCACTGATGCAGCTTCTTCTTCTTCTTCTTCTTCTTCTTTTTTTTTCCCGTCTCCGTCTGCAGGTACACAACCAAGCATCTGAATGATGAATCAACCAACAAGACTATCAAGAGCATGCTGCAGTAGGACTGAGCTGCTACAACCGCTTGCCTCACACCTGCTGGAGGGAGACGCCACTCTCCTGACTGATGTCGGTGCACAGAATGTTTATTTTTTTTCTTTTCTTTCCTTTTTCTTTTTTTCTTATGGGCTTGTATTTTTAAAATGAGGGGAAAAAAAAAAGAAGAGCGACTGCTCCACCCTCTTTTATATTGTTGCGAAATGCTACTGCCTTTATGAAAACGTCTTTTTCTGTGCCAAAAAGATGTTGCTGTAATGTTTTTATTTTTAAAGAAAAAATGAAAAAAGTAAAGGGCCATGCAACAGTGGCAGCTAATGAAAGCTTCGGTGTTTTTAAAAACATGTTTTTTTTTTTTTCTCTTTATGAGGGACGGGATTGCTTTGACTTGAAAATTTAAAACAGAGAAAGATATATAAAGAAGTATATATTATTTTTGTTTGATTAGTTATTTAATATTACATCTTCTGCATGATGAAAAATGATGTGTTTTCCTTCTATTTAAAAAAACAAGAAAAACTAATGGTTCAGTTTAATTTGTCTGCTCTATTGTGCAGTATGAAATGTTTTGTTATTGAAATGGTACTTGTCAAAATGAGATTTAAGAGTACTGTTTTTATATTTTTATAGGTTTTAATTTGTGCAGTTTGTGGTTTTTTTCCATAGTTGTGTTGTATTTTTCATTTGAAAACTTTAAACTGTGATTTGTGCAAAATCAAATTAAAATCGGGAGTGTGTACTGTTAATGAGACAGTATGTTGTAGTTGTGGCTGGAGAAATTAAAAGGAGAACTCGTTTTCTACGTTCGCCTCGTCAGGTTTGATCTCTGATCTCGTGTCGTCATTCAGCGGAGGAAGTTTTATTGTACTAAAAAAAAAAAAACATTTTCTCGTGTGAAACAGTAAATTTAGTCTTCTCATGTTCAATCATGAAACATGAAGTGAAGAAGTTTTTTTTTTTTTTAATCTTCCACAGAACTTGAAGAATTCAGTCACACTTATTAGAGTTAGAGATCAATCGATTGATCAAGGCTCGTCTGTTAGAAAAGTGTTAGAAATGTTTTCTTACTTTAATTTAGTTGCAAATTTACTTTTGCAACTAATCTGCATTAACTTAATCGGCATAAATGTTGTTGACCAAAAGTAACACGTAACTATTTAAGAATTGTATTTTACCAAAGGTAAAATAAGCAATAATGTGCCACAATTCCTCGCAACAGCAGCATGAATGAAAAGTCCATTTACCCTGATACAGTTTCATTCAAAATATCTGATCAAACTGTCTCAAATATACCAACTTTAGAAAAGTTTTGTTTCCATTATGGCTGCAGCTGATGATTATTTGGACATTCATCCAAATAATTCATTAATTGGATAAAAAAAAAAAAAGGGGACAAAAAAGTTGTATTTCCAGCATTTTATTCAATTTAAAAAAATGTGTTTCAAACAACTCGCACATAAAATCTTGTAGTATATGCACATCACGATGCAAAATATGAATAATCAGGTCTTTCAACACAATCAAGACAAAGACAGTTTAATACGAGTCTGTTTAAGTTAATAACTATTGATCTAATATGCAGACAAGTCAAAAATTATGAGAATAAAGAGTTTTTCTATGTCTCAAGGTTCGGTTATGAATGAAAACTGCATAACGTCACGTTATACGTCAGCATCTACAACCACTTCCGGCAGATTTGCGTCCGTTTTAACGGACAAACACACGATTTCAGACCGATTTAAAAACAACGTATCGTACAGAAATATATTCTGTTCTTTGAAGAGTTCAGTGTAAAGTGTTTCCAGACTTCTAACCACTCGGTTCGTGCACTTTTCTCCGTTAGCGCTAACGCTAGCCTCCTCTGCTGTATCCGCCGCCATTTTTCAAACACTTGACCACATGACCGACGCCAGGCTTGTCATTGGCTAGTTTCTTCTTCTTCTATGGTAGTCTAGCAGCTAGCCGCTACTACGATATTGATTATCTTTCCTCCACCACATTAAAACGAGCCCCTAAACATGCTGCAGTTCCTTTCTCCTACAAAAAAAAAAAACATAGTTATAAACACACGTTAATTATAAAATCCTCAAAGTTTAACACGCAAATTCAGCCATTATTTAGCGCGCGCAATGCATTCTGGGTAGATTACTTAAAATGGTTGTTGTCGTGTTGACAGGAGAGTCAACGGAGCTAAACTTCACTTGTCACAGCTGAAAGGGGAAGATAATAATACCAGAGTATGTGACCTTTGGTTGTAGTTTCCAGTTGAAACGCAACAATAGAAGAGATGTAAACCTTTCATCACGACGTGAAAAGATTATGTTTGTGGACTAGTACAGCTCCCTAAAGACCTACGGCTGTGTTTGTGTCCTCATCACTTTAGCTCTGATGTATTTGAGGTATTTAGTGAACAAAGCTGATAAAAGAGGTGCTGCTTATATATATATATATATATATATATATATATATATATATATATATATATATATATATATATTAACAGACTAAAACCAAATAACGACAGAGTTTTCTCTCACAAAGACTCTATACTCCCGTTCATGACCGTGATGAAGTTAGTTTCAAGTTGGATATTCAACAGCTATTCTGACGTTCACTGAATATCCAACCTGAAACTAACTTCATCGTGGTGGATTTTAGCGAGTGGAAGCTGCTAATAATCATCAAAGACAAGAGACGCTGGATTTTCTCCTGTTAGGATGTAAACAACCCGCTGATAAGGTTGAACCACCGGACACTACGATCATGGAGGAAACCGACATCGGATGACAAGTCGGATGAAGCTGATCACAACGGACCGAACTGACGGAGGTAAACATTTAAACTTTTTAATCATATGGTAGTTTTGATACACATCCGTGCCCTGGACAGCCACTGGCAGAAAGATCAACATGTCTTAATGTTCTTTTAACGTAACGACTTTTGACGTCTTGGTTCGTTCATTTTTCTCCGTCAGTGCTAACGTCAGTAGAGCTCCTCCCTGCGCTGTAAAAACCCGTCTCCGCCGCCATTTTTTTTTTCGAACGCTTCTTTTTCCAGACATCGGTCGCGTGAGCTAAACAAGGCTTGTCATTGGTTCTCTTCTTCTTCTACTACTTGTCTTGTTTTACAGTAATCGGCAGCTAGCTTAGAAGCTAACAGCTATAGTGTTGTCAGTTGGCTCTGTTCATCCATGTTAACAAACGTTGCGGCTAATTCAACTCTCCGGCGGCTGTTGGCGTTGACGTCGCAGTCTTCTCTGGGTTTGAATCCAACTTCTGACAAGAAGGTTTTTACTGTAACAGCTCTACATCTGTATTTACAACCCTGAGGTGTGTTGCAGTCGCTGACTGTTGTCCTCACATGTGCGTGTGTGTGTTGGTTCCATGGTGTAATGGTTAGCACTCTGGACTTTGAATCCAGTGATCCGAGTTCAAATCTCGGTGGAACCTGGTTTAATTTAAGAAAAAAGTCAGAGGTTTGATTCCGTCGCTAAGCATTAACTTGTATAATCATGCACATAAATGGAGAGAAGCTCATGCTAATGTTAGCCAGGTAGCTAAAGAAGATAACCAACCAGTTGTGTCTCTTTAACACATGAATAAAAGAAGTTTTTTAGCACAGTGGTTTGAACTGCCGTTTTAAAATGACTTGTAATATTTTAAATATTTGAGATGTCAAAACGTTAAGATAAAGTACAAATATAAAGGTGAAGTATTTATTTTGCTTATTAAAGCCCTATTCGCACGGGTTTAGTATTACCTGTGGATGTTTGGTAACTTATAAATTCCCCCCACATCTGTGTTTTCTTGCGATGTATGATCTCTATTTTACTGGAATTTACTGACATTACAGCCGGATATGATGACAAAGCTGTGCTCGTCGTAACGTGTGCGACACCTGCTCTGTTCAACATGCTGAACCAACAGTATCGTCAGGACAACATGTGATGTTTTCAAAACGTCACCATTTGGGTTAAAATGATCACGTTTAACGTGGTATATAGTCGTCATGGCAAAAGTAAATAATATGTCAAAGCAGCTATGTGACTTGGGAACAGTGGGTAGTTGTCAGGATAACGGGCCGTCAGGGCGTTTGTATTAAACTTGTTGAAAGATTGAAAAAAGTTCCTTACTGCTGCTGCTACGCGTCATCCACCTCAATATTCTCAGGAATTTTTCACTCTTCTGGTGGATCTGAGCTGCCATTTCTGCGACTGGGTCTCTGTACTGTGTACGGACATGATGAGACTACCCCCCAATCACTGAGATACAGATTCGCACGGGACTAGTATCATCACAGGGCGTCTGTGTTTGGTGAAATATGGTCGGTGATTTGTGGTGTAATTTTTACTTTACAAATTACAGACATGGCGCATTCGCACGGGATTAAAATCACAGACATCCTCCGCAATTATTACAAACTACCAGACGTCGCCAGGTAAAAGGAAATGTCTATAAAGACATTTTATCTTTTTCTCAGTGACTCGACTTCAATCTCAACTATTTGACTTTATTCTTGACATTTTAATTTTATTCTCAACAGACAAACCAAAGACATTCCTCTCCTCACATTTTTTTTTTTTTATAATAATACTCCATCATGGTTTGTGTTTTTATGAAATACAAGTAAAATAGATAAGAAGATAAAACAAAAAAGAAAGAATGAGTGTTTTCATGACCACCTCATGTCTTTTATAGTTAATGACTCTGGAACATAATTTAATCATGTCAGTGACAAGTTGTCGTCTCCCCTTCATAATAAAATGAAGCTCCATTATTACTTCCTTCCGTTTCTCTTTCATCCTTTATAAATATTCTTTGACTTCGTAGGGAGCAGGGTGGTGGAGGTAATAAGTCCTGGGTGGGCGCTGCAGCACCAGCAGCAGTGTGTTGGAGAACTTCTCAGGGTCAAGGAGAGAGAGGCAGCAGTGAGGATGAGGTTGGGTGTGTCCTCTGCAGCATCGCTGCACTGAGGAAGGAAACGTGAGGGAGTGAAGGAGGAGACGGGAGGAAATGAAGTGGTTTAGTCTTGGGTTGGGTTTTAAAGTACTTGTGGGAGGGTGGAGGGAGAGAAAGAGAGAGGGTGGTAAAAATGGAAAAGTGTTGCACGTACAGCAGCTTTTTTTTTCCTTCTTTAAAGAAGTGAGTGAATGCAGCTTCAACGTGGTTGTAGTTACGTGCAGCGCTCTCACAGAAAAGCTGCCAGTTTGTCACAGTGACATGTTCTCAGCGGGGCAGCGGCAACCTTGTTCTTCTCCGGCTGATCTCCCACCGTGACCCTCGATGCAGAAGCTCTCCGTCATCCTGCATTATCAGCTGCTGCCGAGGGCGGAGGGCTGCTTCTTTTAACTCCAACAATGACTCAACCTTTACTCTCCACTGTTTGTTTATTTTTGTTTTTACATTAAAAAAAAAAAAAACAGTTTGGATAAAACACACTTAACATGCAGATGGCGTTACTTTTATGATAATTGTTCAAAGACTTTTCGCAACCTTTATTTAATTTCTTTTGTCGCATTTTACTAATTAACCCTCAAAGGTTAAACGTTCGAGCTAATGGACGGATAGATGGATGTAGGACATCACCTGGGAATATATATGTACATATATCACGTTTAAAGGCAGCTCAGACGTAGAAGCAGCTTATAAAAGGACAAAAGAGCAAACGTCCTGCAGCGATTTTTAATAACAAAGATTTTTCATGTGGCGACTTTGACTTTGACTTTTTGTCAAATATTTGAGTGTGTGTGTATATTTCATATATAAATGTGTATATATACAGTACATACATGCATAATATATATATTTATATATGTCATGTAAGTGCATATATATGTTAATGAATTAACACATGATAATATAATTTTTAAGTGAATTTTGTAAAAGCTGAGATCAGTTAAATCACCTTAAAGTTGAATTTTTAATTATTTTTCTTTGGTTTTATCTAAAAGATTCAGTCAGATCGTAGACGTGCTTTTATTTTGGTGATTTTTATAGAATTATTTTTATTTGGGAAACTGACAAATATACAAGGAAACATGAGCTTTGGGCTTCGTCGTCATGTGTTTATTTGTTTTCAACCCCGTTTTCATCTATTGTCATTATTACTATAATTGTTTCTAACTTTACGTCAAGTCATTTCCAGAGTTTTTCACTATGTCCGCGTTTCTCCGATCAGTTATTCGGGTTTTTCTTTTTCAGTATGAGCCCAGTAAAATAAAATAAGTGAGTAGATATAGAGGCTATAAGTGAAAGAGATGCCACTTTCTTACCAGTTTGATTCGTTCCCTCAACGACAACAAACACGTTTTAATTCGTTTTGCTTCTTGGGGAAACTAACAAAAATAAAAAGTCTGTGAACTTTGTAACGTGACTTAACACGTCCCCCTCAGAGAGGAACATGCAGTAAACGTCCAGAGGAAGTGAAGTATGATGCTGGTCACACCTCGCAGTAAACACCTCTTTGTCATGACCCCGATCGCTCGGAGGGATCTGGGGACGTTTGTCAGCATGTGGCTTCTTACGTTGTCACAACTCGGCCAGAAACGAGCTGATGTGGCTGTTGTGGAATCAAATTTTATGATGACTTACGGGAAGATGCAAAAAGTGGGGGTAACTCTCATCTTGGTCTCTGTGATCGTAACAAGCCCCTCCGCCCCTCTTCTTCTTCTTTCTTTCTTTCTTTCTTTCTTTTTTTTTTTTAAATACACGCTGAGTTTGAGTGATGTTCCTGTCACGTTGGCTGACTGACAGTTTGACATTTGGACTATTATGTGCCACAGTGAACTGGCACAACTGTCAGTTATTTCTGAGTAAAGAGTTTCTTCTTTTATTCCGGTGAAAACCCGAGCAGCCTGAGAATTGAGTTCTGTCCATAAACCACAAGGCCCTAACACATTGCTCATCTGTCTCTGGGGTGAGACAAGTTCACTTTTCCGAGAAAGACAACGGCTATCCTCTGAGACCACCCCGCCACCAACCAACCAACCAACCCCCCCGCTCCCCCATCCTCCTTTACACACAAACACTCTGTCACAGATGCAGAGCCCCCCCACCCCTTCTGAATCCCACTTCCTTCTGTACGTTGCTTTAATCGGGGGAGTCTTAGTTAATCAGTCGTGTCAAAACATTAACGGCTCATTGAGGATCACATTTCATGCCAGCAAAACTGAACCAAGGGTGCTGTAATCTCGGTCCGTTGGGCAGATAGGGACTATTTGCTTGGGCAAAAAAGCATCGGTGTTTTTTTTTTTTTTTTATCAGGAACTAAGAGTCAGTGAAAGTATTGCTACACATCAGTGAGAGTGCCCACGCCAAGTTCCTCTAAAACACTGTCAAAGAAATACCTCCCTTTTTCTAATGTTGTTGTTTTAAGTGAACTTCTGCCGATTAAAAATACTTTTTAACACATTTAAAAACATTGATAGCGAACTTTAGATTTCAGTCGCTGAGGGAAGACGAAGTGAGACAAAAGTTTCACTTTTGACGTTTCGTAACTTCATCAATAATTTACATCAAACAAAACTTTCTTTTCGCTTCTTTGTGTGAATTATTTGTGAAAATTAAAAATCTCATTAAAACTCTTCAATGTTTTTGAGATTTGCTACTTTTCTAACATCTTATATAAGTGTAAAACACTTATGATTCAACCTTCTAAAAAACATTTAGTTGTTAAAAAAAAAAAAAAAAAAATATATATATATATATATATATATATATATATATATATTATACATTATTGACCATGATAAATGATGGAGTTTTAAGTACATCTTGACATTGGAAGCCGAGCATTTATTTTTTAGATGTTGATACTTGTAAAAAAAAAAAAAAAAAAAAGTGATGTTCATCATTTTTCTTCACCTCAAGGTCCATTTAGTAGCTACGAAGAAGTATTACGGCCGTGGATAAAGAAGTAAATGAGAGAAAGATTTTTTTTAAAATGAAAAACTTTTCATTTCAAAAAATGAAAAGTCATGTTTTTCTTACTTAGTTACCACTTTCGTTATCTGTCAACGGATCGTCAAGTAATTTCAGTATCGAGAGGATTAAATTATGAAGATAATGAGTTGGGTCAGCTTGTGGTTTTTCCTCTATAGCGCCACCATCAGGTCAAAAATGACTTTAGTTTATGACAAAATACCTACAAAGCTAATGGAGTTAGCAACGGCTTCAGCTGCACTCTGTTTTAAGTGCCCATTAACATGCTAACAGTGTTATACGTTAGCGTTGCTAGCGTAGCATAGCAGAGAAGGATGAATTACAAAGATAATGAGTGTTTCTTTCCTCTATAGCGCCACCATCAGGTCAAAAATTACTTAGGTTTATGAAAAATACCAACAAAGCTAATGGCGTTAGCGCTGGCTAACATTGTTACAGCTGCTAAACGCTGCCTTTCCAGTATGTTAGCATGCGGATGTTAGCATTGCTAGCATACATTTATAGGTGCACTTTGTAGTACGTGATTTTTCCAGCTGCTTTGTGAACTTTACTTATTAATTAACATTTTATTTTCTCGTGTGGTCCTGTCTCTCTCTGGCTGCCATTTTCACACACTCCTTCACCTTCTGCAGCAGAGTTAGCCAAGATGGCCGACCGTCATGGTCGAGTTGTGTCCAGCGTTTCTCTTTGACTGTTTTGAGCACAACAGCTGAGTATTTATGTTGCGCTGCTTGTTGCCATAATTGTCAATGTGATACGTTTATGTGCTCAGAATAGAAAGTGTAAGTATGGAAATGGGCAAACAGAGAAACAGCCTCAGTCTTAATGATCAGGTGTTCAATTTATCACCATTTTAATTAAGAGGGTAATTAATTAAGAGGTCAGCTTAATGACTGTACTACCCACTGTGTGAGTATCATACCACATGGGCTGTTTATATTTCATACAAATGTTCACGTTCGCACTTTTGTCAGAAGAAGTACGAGTGTGAAACGTGTTGTCGGTACTTGTTATTTTCTCGTTGACAGTAGAAATCATGATGAACCTCGCTGACCCCCGGCTGCAGGTCACCACACCAGCAGCCGTTCACACGTACTGGCGACAACTCGACACAACGCTCGGACGCGACACGTAGCTTCAGGCCAAACACGACGGCAGCTTTCACTCAACTTTACTCAGCAGCGTTTAGTAGCAGTGAGTTCGACTCCACTGACTTCATATTTGTCTGTGGTTTAGTATCTGTAAAGCAGCTTGTTGTGTAGAAATAAACTTTATTTCATTAGGAAACTTACATTTTCAGTTTGCGTGGTTTTTTTTTAGTTAATCAGTCACAACTTTGGATTAAATTTAATTAATAACAACAGAGTAAAAAATTAATTTAACTATGGAAAATCATCATTCTTCATCATACATACAGCAAATATGGCTGTTAGTAATGTCTAGTTATTGGAAAAAATTAGAAAATATCTGTTTGATGTTTTCTTATTTAATTAATATCTATAAACAATTAATAAATAATTTATTAATCTTTTAACAATCTGGCAACATGAAAGTTGTTCGTACTTAAGCTAAACTACCAATGAATGTTTAGAAACTTACATAGGAAGGTAGGAAATTGAAGTCTGCCAAGGTTATTTCCAATCTAGTAATTATTGATAACTGATCGCCATTAATTAATAGTTAGTATTAGTTAAGTCGGCTCTTTAGGCCGCTCATTCATAAAACTTTGACGGATGTTCAGTTTAGCAAAAAAAAAAAAAAAAAAAACACAGGCTCATATTCACTTCCACTTAGTTTTGATATACCCTGTCTATTGCAATTTCCTCAAGACGGAGGTCCTGACGGAGGGAGGGGGGGGGTGACCGTTTTCTGTCTTTGTGGAGGGATCATAAATCATGGCCCCCGAGTCCTGATGACTGTGCAACTGTCGTTAGAGACTCCACAGTCGAGGTTTGACTCCAGCCATCCTGTCACTGAGTAATATCCGAGAAGCAGCGTGGGGCGGGAGGGTGGGGCATAGTGAGGCCAAGTTTGTGTGATTGCAGTGACTCGATGTGTTTCAGTGGTCGAAATGTTCAAGCAAAAAAAAAAAAAGAAAAAGTGAAATAGTTTCAATTCTTCGTAACAGGAAATCAGGAAGTACAACAGTTTTGAAACATCTGAGACATTTAAGCTGCGACCTGTTAGCTTAGCGTAGCATAAAAAAATGGAATAAGTGACGTTGCTAGAGCAATTTTGGTGCTGAAATCAACTTCTATCATGTTTTACCCGCCAGCGTCATTATAAAATTTAGTCTTCCTGCTATTAGTCACATTCATTAAGTCACAGCAGGATCCTGACTGTTTTTTGTTTTTTTTTTAGCACCGAGAACCAAAATTCTGCTTAATGAGATGAGATGAAATGAAATGTTTGTAAAAACACAAACAAAATGCGTTGACATTTAGTTAAAGAAGTCAGATAATCAAATAGATCTATTATAGGCTATTAGATATAGATTTATTGATTTGAAAACATCATGAATATCTCAAATAAAACAGATTTTATCACCACTTCTTATCAGTTTTTCATCGGTTCTTATAAGGCCGAGGTTTTTCGCTTTCCCTCCCAGGAGAGGAGTGTATTTATATTGAATTATAAACAAGGCTGTGTGTGTGTGTGTGTGTGTAGAGGGAGGGGTGTGTCAGCCGGTGCAGTGTGCTGCTTGATATTTTTTATTTATTTTTTTTTTATTTTAGCCCGAGCCCCGAGAAGCTCCAGCTGCTACTGAGCGTTCACATTACTGTAATCAAACCCTGTTGGCACCGGCTACACTGTTCCTCTCCGGAGTTATCTTACATTACTAGAAAGGACGCTGTGTAAAAAAAAAAAAAAAAGTGCCGGGCTTAAATAAGAAACCGTGGATGAGCAGATTTTGCACGTGAGGTTTGACGACTGCACTTCACCGTCCAACTGGCTCCTAGAACATTTATGTTTGGAAAGATTTGCTGCTTCACTTTATCATAAGTTGTAATAACATAAACTGAAAAATAAGACATCAGAATATGTGATATTGGCAAATAAATCATTAAATTCATCCTGCTACGTGCTAAGATGAGTATTTTTTCTTTGCAGTGCACCAGCAGCTTTCTCATCACTGACCTATTACTCTGCAGGGCGTGTCACCGGAGAAATGAATGGATACCAGTAACTAGAGCTGCAGTCTCCACTGCAATGATTCGTGGAAAGCAAATTTAGCTTCTAGTTTCTTTCTAAATTGAGATTTAACACTGTGACGCTTCATAATTCATGTTAAATACATCCTCTGTGCCAGATGATAAACCAAGTCGAGAATAAGAATCTGACGGTGTTGTTTTTATACACGTTTCTTATTAGAAGATCATCTTCTGTACTTGATAGAGCACTTCTAAATATTAAGATAAGTTTGACTTATTCACACCCAGTGTGTAATAAACACACGCTTGACTTGAACACACACACACACACACACACTCGGTGTGGTCGTGAGCCTGCAGGTGGTGCAGTAGCATCAGCTTTGGCTCACAGCGTCTCTTGTCAGTCGGCCTCTCCCTGACTGGAAGAAGAGCTGCTGACTGAAACACATTTCCTCCGCTCGGCTCGACGCTGCAGAGGGAAAACACTGATTCAGCTCTTATGGGAGAGAGTCCCAGTCTCTGGGGTTAGTGAGGTTGGGGTGGGGGGATCGTGCTGCTGCTGCTACTGTCACCACTGACACCAGCATCCACTCTTATCCATCACTGATACACACATTTATTAAACGTAGTTAAATCTACTAATCAAAGTTGGCTTCAGATGATGCAGCTGATTTTCTTCTTCTATTTAACTTCCTCTAAAACAGAAACCACATCTTTGTTTCTCTTCTTTGACTCTACTAATGTGTCACAGTTCTCAGTTACTATTTCAGCTCGACTGTCAGTGTGTGAGAGTTGGCCTCAAGGTGATGATGGGTAGACGACCTTCTCTGGTCTTTACAGCCTGGCAACACCCTTACACCTCCCCGTGCCCCTGCAGAGTATATCACCCCCTCCTCCTCCTCTTCTTCTTCCTCTTTTTATAATCCTCCTCGTCCTCCTCCACCAACCCCTCACCCTCGCTTACTACTACTACTACTACACCACATGAATAATGCAGCGGACCTCCTCGATCATCACTACCAACATGCCATGGCATGTTTTATTCACTTCAAAGTCAGACAGATCTCCGCCTCCGCCGCCGCCGCCCAGATCCGATCCGTGAGACGCCGACTAGCATCAGTACGTCTGCCCGCTGCGTCTCCTTGACCCGCAGAGGACGACCAGCCATCCAGCCGCTGTGGTTTTAAATGGATGTACAGAGCTGGAAGTAAATATTAGCATTTAATTCAAGACGCAATGTCACATCCTGCATGACAATAAACGCTGCGCAGTCACTTTCCACTATTTTCCGTTCCATTTACCCTCCGTCTTTTGTTGTGGTTATTGCTCCTCGTATCTTTTCAAGGTGGCATCAGTTTCTGTACCTGACTATATATATATATATATATTCTATAAAAGACCAGCCCTGAGGTCGTCTTTACAAGCAGCGTATAACGACCTATGGTTATGTTTTATTCACTTTTTTCCCCCTGACACTTATTCTGAAAAAAGCAAATATTAACATTGCTAATGAAAATTTATATTCCACTGATAATCCTATGTAAACGCCCTGCGATGAACCTCCTACAGCCACACCCTTTGAAATTCATGTCTCTCATTAATATGTAATAAGAGGTGTGTGTGTTTTCTTCTCAGTGTCCAGATATGTGGACGTTTTTGTTGTGGTTAAACATTTCAATCCTGATCTTTTAATGCTGTTGTACAGTTGGTTTGTGTACAATACAAAGACGTAGTGAATCACAAACTGCTGTAAAAAAAAAAAAAAAAAAAACCTCATGTGACGTAGCAACTGATCTTAATCATCGGAAACAATCAGAACATTATCTAATTAGGATTTATTGTTACTGTTAATTTAACTGCTAAACTAGACAAATAAAGGGTTTTAGGTCTTCGGGTTCATTAGAGTAAAGTAAACTAAAGTAAACACACTTCGGATACGAGTATGTAAAAGATGAGACCAGGTTTTCTGAAGGATTCAACCCTTCAGTTGTCACACGACTAAAGACGCTGCGTTTTGTCTCAAACTGCTAAGCAAGACAGATAATAAACATCATAAAACCAGATAATATCGGTTCGTCGCAGTCATAGTTATCATAAAATCCTTACTTCTGAATATTTCAGTAACTGGACTTGGCGGTGAAGTGACTGATTTACTTGTTTTCAGCAGATTCCTACAACAAACCTGAAAACGTTGGTTAGATGAATTAATGACTTTGAAGTTGCCACAATCCTCAGAAGATACGCTGTATAGAAGATGTACAGATGGACGCACTTGCTGTTAAAAATGATCCACATCAAATAATTAGAGTTTGTTGAGTTTGCATCTTCTCCTCGTTTCTACGTCTGTTTTCTCCAGTTTTGACCAGTTTCTTCTCTCAGGCTGAAAATACTCCAGTTAGATGAATTAGTGACTCTGACATTGTCTCAACCCTCATAGGATAAGAAGTATAGATAATGTTTGGATCCATGAACTTGTTGTTAGAATGACTCTTATCAAGTTGGAATAATAAGAGTTTCAGGAGTGTGTATGTTCTCCCGGTGTCTCCGTAGTGTTTTCCGGCTTCTTCACTGGCTCCTCCCGTTGTCTTAAGACCAGCAACTTTGATTAATTAGTGACATTAAGCAGTATAGATAATGTACAGAAGGATTTTAATAGATCTTTAATAGATGATATCAAATTGGTATGGTTTTCTGGAGCTTTTCCGGTTTTCATCAGATTCCTCCCACAGTTCAAAGACCTGCAACTTTGATTAATTTGTGATCTTCAAACTGTCAAAACCCTCAGACATTAAGCAGTATAGATAAAGGACTGGTGGTTTTTAATAGATCTTTAATAGATAATATCACAGTAAGAGTTTCAGAAGGATTTTCTCCGACTTTTCACCAGATTCCTCCCGTAGTCCAAATACCTGCAGCTTTGATTAATTAGTGATTTTCACGTTGTTGAAACCCTCAGAGGATAAGCAGTTTATATGATGGATGAATGGACTTTAATAGATGTTAAAATGACCCTTATCAAATGGGAATAATAAGAGTTTCAGCTTTTCCAGTTTTCTCCAGATTCCTCCCACAGTCCAAAGACATTCAGGTTTGATTAATTGTCGACTCGAGGTGTTAACGTGAGAGTGAAAGGTTGTTTGTTTCTGTGTCAGCTCTATGATAGACTTGTCTACGGTTTCTTCTCTGATGTCAGCTTTGATCATCTGCAGCCGATGGACGATGATATTTAGATAACTCTCAGCTGTCCTTTCACTGACGCGTTCTACCCGGATGTATGTGTTGTATTAGGAGGCAGCTGCCGTCATTTAACCAACCTCAATGGGTCAAAGAGCAGCAGACAGTGTTTACCTGTCGTAATGTTTACCCAGACCGTTGTCCTGAAGGTGAGACGCTCCTGAAATCCAACTGTTTTGTGTACCATCTGAACATGTACTCACTCATGAGTAACCGCCTGTGTTCCTGTTTTGAAAACAACACGCTTCCCTTACTCTAACAGACGGTGTTTCCACATCACGGTTGTTCAGAAAACTCTTATCTGAAGGCGCGATCACCTACGCTCATTATCTTACGGCGCGGTCCGAGAGCTGTTTCGGTCACACGTTACTGACGCTCCATGGCCACGTCAGTGGAGGATGACGGCGCTTTGATGAATCATTTGTCACCCTACGGGACTCGTGTCTCTGCACCTTTCTGAAGTGCTTGATTTATTATTCATTTGTGTTCCCTTCAGCCCTGAACAGTCATTAGCGGGAAGAACCCGGGTTTAATTTATAAGGATTTCTTCGCAGATTTCATCCAACGAGAAAAATCAGCTCAGATGATTTAAAAAAAAAAAAAAAAACACTACTATAAAAACTATTTCTACCACTAAAACAGACGGACGGTTAAAACCGACTCTTTGTGTCTGTTTTTCTTTTATACCAATTTATTTCTTGCATCATCTTGTTTCTCTTTAGTATGCATCCCCCAAAAATGATCCCTCACCTCTGAGTGGTGAAACGTCCAGTGTCCAGATGGTCCGCCATGGCAGCCTCTTCATCCTTGGACGCGTCGCTCACTGCTGCTAAAATTGGCTGTTTTTTTTTTTTTTTACAAAGCACAAATACTGCTCCATTATTTCTCTTGGCAAAGAATAGAAGCACTTTATCATCTCAAAACAAAAATAAATGACACTTTTATTTTATTATTTCTGTTTTAATTTCCCAATTGTTGTTTCAATGATAAAATTTAATGAAGCAACTGAATATCTGTATTCGTGTTTCTTCATTTGAAGATGTTTGATAAAGACTCACTGACCCACATACAGATAATACTTTGTTTTGTTTTGCAACAAAGACTTACAACACAAAACGCAGTTGCTCCTGATGACAAAGTGATAAAAATATGACGTATTTTGGTCCAATAAGTGGGTCAAAGGCAAACTGCCACATTTATGCTTTGGACTGTTTTTTTGTTTTGTTTTGTTTTTTCATTAATAACAACTTTTCCTTTAACCATCATTACAAAACAGGAAACAGATGTTTTACCAGGGATGATTTTAATATTAAAAATTAAACCTCACATTGCCTCCATATTAATTTATGGTTCATTAAAATGTTTTTAGTATAGTCATAGTAGTAGTAATTTAAAGTAATACTTCATAGTGTAATACTAATATATTTTCTATCTTATGTATCTTATTTATTTGACCTTGAAACTGAAGGCTGGTTTTTCCAACAGGCTAACACGCTAGCTTCTCCAACACACTAACACGCTAGCTTCTCCAACAGGCTAACATGCTAGCTTCTCCAACAGGCTAACACTATAGCTTCTCCAACAGGCTAACACGCTAGCTTCTCCAACAGGCTAACACGCTAGCTTCTCCAACAGGTTAACATGTAAGCTACTCTGACAGGCCAAACCATTAGCTTCCCCGACAGGCTAACACTTTAGCTTCTCCGACAGGTTAACACGTTAGCTTCCCCAACAGGCTAACACGTTAGCTTCCCAACAGGCTAACACCTGTACTTAAACTAATGTAAGTTAGCAAGGATGTAGGTAATTAAGCTCATTATTTCTGTACCATTTTATTAAGTTAGCTTTGTTGTAACTGATCTAAACAATAACAGAATTGCCACTGGCTAACATCTTAGAGAAATGCAATGTTTTCAAATTCTTGCGCATTAGCTTCTCAAACAGGCCAATATGACTTGCACTTAAGCCAATGAGAAATTAAAGATAAAGGCATGAGATCGAAGCTGATACTGTGATGCTAGTTGAACAGACTAGCATCATATTTACCTGAAGAAATGGCAGCTTAGTTTACTTTATTTAGTTGAAGAATAATTTCTGCAGGACAAAGGCGAATGCTAGCTTCTGAAGCAGGCTAACGTTACCTGCACTTAAGCTAATGTCACTAGTTCTTGTGAATAAAAAAAGGGGGGAGCTAAATTGAATTTATTTGCATTAAAAATAATTATAAAAAATAATATGAATAATCATAATTTGAACTAACCTAAATATTAGCTTCTTAAATAGGCTAACATCACCTGCACTTAAGCTAACATCATGTAGGGTGAATATAGAAAACTTGACACAATATTTCTTTTTACACTTAAAACAGCAGAAGAAATAAAAACATGAATCAACCTGACAGACAAACCCTGCCCCTGATGTTTACATGTAGTCGTCTTTATTAGCTTTATAAATGCATTTTGGGGTAAACATAATGTTGCCTTGGTTGCGCTTAACTGTATATTATTATGTTGTTTTTATTGTGTAGGATAATGAGACTGGGTTGTAAATGTAGCGAGTGTCCACAGTATTTTCTTGAGTTTAACTATGCACCGCGCACCATATGACAACCTCATCCAAAGGCCCTTAAGGCACTCATTTATGTCTAACATGCCTCATTTTATGGATTATGGATGCTGAAATGCCCTTTAGACTCAACAAGGAGCCTCCTGGGAATTTTCTGAATCTGCTCCTGTCCCAGTTTAGTAAATACGGCCTGAAAACAGATGTCGCTGCTCAGATAGCTATCAGGAGGAAGGACGGTGGACCCAGCGGAGCGATCCGGGCTGCCAGAGGTCATGTTCAGCAGCCGGAGAGTAACTGAGCACATCATTGAGCGCTCAACTTGACCCTTTGTGAGTTATTGTGTTGAGGTGATTCAGTCTGCACTGAGGCCCCCGCTCAGATCACTTACATCCCACGCTACCTGCGGTGCTGTAGACCGTCCTGGGAGGGTCGTTTTGTGTTTGTGGGTGTAACATCTATAGGTGTTGATATTACTATCAAGGGAGAACTTCAAAGTAAAAGCATATTTTGCTCCAGCTGAGGTCAATTTTTGTGTTTTTTCTCATGCTAAATTCATTTTTTTTAAGAGGAAAAAAGTGCAGTGCATCAAATTCTCTCCTGTCCTCCCCTGTACAAGGTGTTCCCATCATTCACTCAAGGCCTACTTAACCAGCAGAGTGGAGATGAAAGCTTGAGCATTCGAGTACCCCTAAGACCCTTTGATGCCTGACCATGAAGTATGTCTTAGAGCTTTTAGCAGCATTCCTGACTTTGGAAATCAGTCAGAAAACAAAGCAGGAGGTCCCCCTCACGGTGAACGCTCTTCCTGAATTGAACGTGAATGTTGTTAAAACTGTTGAACCGCAATGCACTGAGTCATGTACGGCGCATGTTCCACCGTTTGTCTAATCTGAGCAGGTTTGCTGCTGTGAGATAGCAGCGCGAGCCGTTCGTTGTTCGTTACGGGGTTGAAATAGACGCAGAACGGTTCGTTTGTGATAACACGACTGACCGTTTTTGTTTTGTTTATGTTTTAATTTTCAATTATGTTTCAAGATTCAATTTCCCCCGAGGGAACCTCCCAAAGGGATCAATAAAGTCGTCTATTCTATTCCGTTTTGTCTCGTATTTCTGAGCGTCTTCGTTTCGTCAACTCTGTGGAGATTTTGCGTTTAAGAACAGCTAAAGACTGTGGATGTGTAAAAAAAAAAAAAAAAAGCCAGAGTCCCAGAGGCCACCGCTGCCGCCTGCCCCGGCCTTCATGGTCTCAGCTGTTCAGGCTGTGGAGAGCATCGCGCCCACTCAGCTGTCTGTTACCTCCGCCCCTCGGCTTACCACCGGCAGTATAACCCCCACCAGGATTGACAGCATCTGTCAGTGTCACTCACTCAGCAGCTTTTTGATGTTTGACCTTTTGAGACGAGAATCCGCTAAAGCTGTGAACACTTTGTTTTATCATTATTCTCCGCCGCTCGGGTGCTTGACACGACTGTAAAATATTCTCTTACACCCTTTGGTGCACCGTATAAAGACTTAATGTTGAGCGATATATCATATATAAGATAAATGACCTGCAGCGTCGCTTCTCATCGACCTTTCCTCTCAGATTGGAAACCAGGAGCGTCACGATGTTGGCAGATAAGATCACACCGTCACCCTTTTTATTATAAATATTATTATCAAAGGCGTTCACTGATCCCACCACCACCTTCTCCACGGGTGGAGGAGGGGTGTGGGGGTCGTTTGTCAAAGACAGATCCCCCTGAGGAGCTCTGCTGGATTTAAGAGTTTCCTCCACTGTTCATGGGGCACTTTTCCCAGAATTACACTCATTCATGAAGAGTGAAAGCATCCAGAGAAGGGAGGGTGGTGGTGGTGCTGGTGGTGGTGGTGGGATGGGGGTCCATTCAACAACCCAAGGCCCCTAATCTCTACTGGGACGTCCCACAATGAAAAAAAAAAAAAAAAAGGAAGGCTACCACTCTCATCAAGCACCGGCCTCTGTGATAAAAGCTTGATGACAATGGAAACATTTCATGGTTTAATATGGTGTGTTTGGTGTGTGAGAAACACTCAGAATACCTCAGATGTTTTATAACCACATTCCTCAGACTCACCAAATTACTCACCCATGAGAGTTTCTGACCATTATCATGAGTTCATGTCATTTAGATCCCGAATGGTACAAATTTGTGTCACCTCACAACATAAACTATACTAATGACAACACATGGTAGCGTCTGTTTTGCCAGTAAGTGATGCTGTTTACATAATATTGTAGCATAGTTACGTGTGTGTGTGTGTGTGTGTGTGTGTGTGTGTGTGTGTGTGTGTGTGTGTGTGTGTGTGTGCCCTGAACATAAACCTTGACTTGACTTAACTTTTTTTCCATGTATATTTCTAGTTTACACTGTAAAACTATTAATTTGATAAATGTTAAATTCGATTAAATGTTTCTAAAAACAAAATTCTAAAAAAAAAAAGAGACAAGAGACATTTGTGTTTAATTTGTGTTTCACATTTTTTAATAGTGCTAACAAAAAGATGATCTTCTCCAACAGCATATTTTTTTACTTGATCCTGAATCTTAGATTTCCCAGCAGACGATTAGCTTCTTCAACAGGCTAACACGTTAGCTTCTTCAACAGGCTAACACGTTAGCTTCTTTAACAGGCTAACACGTTAGCTTCTTCAACAGGCTAACACGTTAGCTTCTTTAACAGGCTAACACGTTAGCTTCTTCAACAGGCTAACACGTTAGCTTCTTCAACAGGCTAACACGTTAGCTTCTTCAACAGGCTAACACGTTAGCTTCTTCAACAGGCTAACACGTTAGCTTCTTCAACAGGCTAACACGTTAGCTTCTTCAACAGGCTAACACATTAGCTTCTTGTTTTCAAATCTCATTGAAATCAAGGGGCCTCATTTTTCTTAGCTTCTACAACAAGCTAACATTAAGCTAATGTCAGTTATGGTGTATTTACGTGTTGGAGATTTAACACCTGCACTTCAGTGATCTGACCTGCACTACCTGCTTGTCTCATCCTTGTTGACGTATTACCATGTTTGTTTTATATCAAAACAGTAAAGTTGATTCCTTAAAGTAAAATCCAAAACCAACTTGGCAATAAAACTGATTCTGACTGAGATTGTTTATATTGAAGAACTGACGCGTTAGTCGTACTGTGTACCTAATAAACTGTCTGTTGGGTGTAACATTAGAGTTTTTTTTTTTTTTTTCCAAAAATGCAGATTTTAGTTAATCACTCACTCTGGTTGTATGAAGAAGAATCTACTGATTCTAATGTAAATATATGCACTGAGCAGTGAAAACCTGGGAAGAATAAACACTGTGATGCTGTAACAGCAGCATGTGTGTGTGTGTGTGTGTGTGTGTGTGTGTGTGTGTGTGTGTGTGTGTATAATGAGGTGTACTAACAGACTGGCTGGAGGCAGCCTGCAGGATCTCAGTGTGGCCTGGAGAAACTTTCATGACCTGATCATCACCTGGAAGAACCAGGAAGAACAGCAACAAGCTGTCGTCTCTGCTCATTTATCCTTCACACCTGCAGCAAAACAGACACAAATTCATGTTTATTTATCCTCTGTGTCTCTGTACCAGTTCAGTCTTGTTGCACCAGAACTGGTGGCCTAGTTTTGTTGTGTTTAAAAAAAAAAAAATAAAAAAAACCAAAGCAGCCAAACAAATCCAGAGGGTGTTTTGGTAAATAGCGGTAGCCCTCGGAGCCGGTGGCGCTCGCCTCTTCTGGTGTTGTTGCTAGGAGACAGTGGGTCTAAAATCTGGCTTCGGCGAGGTGCACCTGCTTCACGGGGTCTGGCACGTTAAGTGTCTGCACATTCAACACATGGCAAGAAAAAAAAAAAAAAAAAAAACAGGAAAAAAAAAAAGAGCCGCATGAATCTGATGGGAGTTCCCCTGGTCTCTGTTTTCTGTCCTGCTCCTGGTGATTAGATAATTGAACCGAGATGAAGGAAAACCCTGGAGGACAGATGTGCGCGCAGGTGCTCTCCGCTCAGACATGTTCTCCTCAAGCTACAAGAACGTCCTTCCTCTGTCTTTTGCGAGCGAGTAAACACAGCACGAGCTCTAGAGTCAATAAAGGACAAAAGGATTTTAAAAATCATGTGACTTTGAGGCTGAAGTAGAGAGTCCTCTCTGACAGCTCATCTCCATCAGGTTTATAAAAAAAACCCAAAAACAAATCAATGGCTCGGATGATTTATAATCCACAGAACGTGTAATTATATAACTAGAGGGTAACTGTTGTTTTATTGTTGACCAGTCAGCTGGGACACGACATATTAAATCATTTTATTATCAGTTGTTTGTCCAACGGTTAAAAATTTTTTGAGGAAATTGAAACAAAGCTCCAGATTTTACATCACAGCAGGATAAAATACAGTCACTTCCTCTTTTCTCCCCATAAGGAAACATTAAATATATTTACATATATTGACCTTTCATGCAAGAAATATACGCACAAGGACACATACGCTAAAACTATTTGAAATTAGAACCATTTTATATGTAATGTATATGATGTATCTATGTATAATTCATTAAATAAAGACATATATGTCATATACATAATAATTTATATATATTTATACATATAACTGCTGGATTTTCTAGTCTCTAGTCAATAACAGACATATATGATGTAAATATAATTTACATATAAGTTAAATATATGTTACTTATTTGCAAAATACATGTTCCTATCAAGTGATTTATTTCAATATTTATTCAATAATAATCATTTTTATTTATGTAATATTTCAGTTTTGCACCATTTACATTAGAAAAACGACTCAAACATCAAAACGTTCACCTCCTGATGTGACTTTAAATTTTTTTTTTCAATATTTCGCTCGTTTTGCGTCAAATCTCATTAAATTGTCATCAGCTTGTGCAGCTCACCTAGTTAGACGTGTCGATAAATATTTTTCAATACACGTACAGATTCAAAGCTACTCGTATGTGATGTAAATGTTACGTTGCTCTTGGTTATTGGGGCGTATGTGTCATATATTACGTTTCCATATGGGTTTCTTTGGACCGTCTGTGCTGCTATGTGTGTCAGGCTCTGCTGTGACTGGAGGGCCTCCAGTCTGGAGGACGATCAGCTGGACGCGACAGAATCCGCCAGGGAACCGAAGCCAGCAGCCAATAAACACCTCCGTATCCGCAACGCCGACCTGCTGAGCTGCAGAGTGTTAATTGTGCTGTGGGTCATTAGGCTGAACATTAGGCATATTTCAAACCTGGCCCCATCGCAGGCTTTGACCTTCTGCTGGGCACACTGGTTAATACTGTATGTGGGCACCAGCATCAGACCAGACTGATGTGAGCTGCCAAGTGACAATTATCACATTATATCTGAAGCTGGTGGTTTCCAGATATAACGTATGAACTTCTGTCATAATTTTTTTTTTTTTTCTTCTGGCTGCTCTTGTATAAAACTCCAAATAAGGAAATAAATGAGGTGTTCTTTTAAATTAAGTTAAATCCAAGACATTTCACTTCACAATGAAACAAAAAAATAGAAAATCACTAAATCCTTCGAGCGCCGCTCAGTGCAGCTGCTTTTTCAGTCAGTTTATTTAAAGAAAAACGTCTTTTTTAAACGCTTGAAAGTTGATCTTTATACAGGAAAATAAATCAGTCGAAACGGTGTTAGTTTGATTTACTAAATGTGGTCTGGAATATTTATGTTTATTTGGCGGTTTTTGTCTTTATATACCATAATAAAACATGAGGTAAAAGTAAAATTGAGTGATTGTCAAAAGTCATAGTATAAACCGGTTTCTTCATGTGATCAAAAATGACAAATATATTGGAATAAAAACGTCCATGTTCCACTTGATTTTGCGTACTTTGACACGTGTGTCAAAGTAAAAAATATTATTATCCAAATGTATATTATCGTGTCTCTCGTTCTACTTTATCAACATCAAACTAAAACTAGATCAGAGTATAAAGCAGCAGTTTTGAAGGAAGTTGATCGAAACGCTCTATGTTTTTATGCTGCGACGTCTCGAACCATCACGTGATTTCCAAAGTGAGAAGGTCAAATTATTAGTTTATCTTCTGAATTGTTTGTTTTGTGTTGAGGATTAGTTTCCAACTTCCCAAGCATTAGGGTTTAGTTAACAAGTGGGGGTAGTTAGTTGATCAACGTGTAGTTGCAGCATAAGTAGTGAGGCTTTGTAGGATTTTATGTTGAAGACACAGCGACGCCGCGTTTACCAGTTGGTTTTTGTTGCGATCAACAACGGTCGTGAGTTTTATCGTGACTGAATGAACGAGATTAAAGATGTGAACGTTTCTTCACTGTGTCGATAGAAACCATCAGGACGCCTCCTGTTGAAGGTTTTTCCATCCACATCCTATTGGACTATTGCTAAGCCCCGCCCCTTTTTGGGCCCTCGGACAAACAATCTGCACGGCGCCTAAAATAACTATAGCAGCTGTCATCGTCAAAGACACAACAACAAATGAACTTTATTAGTCAGTTAACACCAACGTCCACTTGTTAAAGAACAAATAATAAATAAATACTACAATGATGTTTAGTTGAAGACATGATGAGCTCAAGTTACAAAGCCACAGTTAGCTGTGACGTTAGCTAACTGACACTAGCACATAACTGCGATGTTGCCAACAGAATATACGAGATGATATAAACTTTTTGACACCATCAGTTGCCTTAGGACGAATATATATGTCCTTGTCTAACTTAATTCACAGGATACTTTGTTTAAAGGAGGTTTAGGGAATAGAAAAAAAAATAGACTCCACTTATTAGCCTAATTCAGATCAGTGTTAATTTTACCACATTGACCATGTTTTTCACGTTGTAAGTGTATAAACTCTGTTAAAACCACAATAAAGAAAATTAGAATAAGTTTCTCTAAGCGCAGGATGTCTCAGCGCATCACGGAGCTGTGAGAAATATGATTGGCTTGTTGCCTTTGAGGGCGGGGCTTAGCAATAGCTCAATAGATCAATAGATACGAGACCTTTCGCTAAACCGAGTGAAGACGTTATATATCTTGTTTAACCTGGAACGATTGAGGATTTGGAAAGTGTCGTGGGATAGATGAACATCTGGGCGACCCTGCTTGACCTGCTGATCCCAGACAAGTGTCTAACAAATGATTGATAATATTGATAGTATATGATCCTATTAAATCTTTATGTAGTTTAATGTGTTGCGTATTATCTTAAAACACCAGCTCTTACTCACGAAACATCTGTTTCCTCCGGTGCAGAAACATTTTCTTGAGCTTTTGTTTAAAAAAAAAACTGCAACCGAAGCAGAAAACACACTCGGTCACGACTGCAAATATATTCTCACTATAAAACTGTATCCACTCATACGTACTGAACACACTTCAAACTCCAGGGTTCCCTAAAGTGGAGGTAATAAATCAGTCGTTTTTTTATGATTATGCAGCGTTCAAAGTGATACAGCTTTACTACCATGAGAAATGGAGTGTAATTTTCTTCGGTGGCCTACAGTTAGAAAATACCACACACTGTTTACCATCACACATTTTTAGTGCACACTGGGACCCCAACTCCACCTCCTTTTTTCTTTTAAATATGTGGATTCAGGGTAAAAAAAAAAAAATGGAGTTAAAAAAAAAGTGAAAAGGGGGCATTTTATGACCCTTTTACCTTGCGGAGAACCCACCTCTGAAAGGCATCGTAGTGATTTACGAGTGCGCTCAGGTCAACGAGCAGCTTCATCTCCGATGCTCATTGAGCCAAATGGAGAGAGAGAGAGACAAAGTACAGTAAGACTTCAGGGAGGGAAATCATGTGATGCGTCTGTCTGGGACGAGGCAGACGATACTTAACGGCGTGTTTGATGGGCGCCGGTGCCCGTCGGCCATTTGCTTTTCTAGAGTTTTTGGGAACAACACCCTGGTGCCCCATCATAGTCTGTTTTTGTTAATGTTTATTTGCTCAGTGGAGCTAAAGGGGAACAGGGAAATGTAAAGTAAGAGACAGATAAGAGCCTGAAGCTCAGACCTATTTCATCCAGTATCTCCACCTCTCTGGGGGTTTTCATAGTAATGGGCTGTTGCTGCTGCTGCTGTTGCTGCTGCTGCTGCTGCTGCTGCTGCTGCTGCTGCTGCTGCTGCTGCTGCTGCTGCTACTGCTGGTGGTGGTGGTGGAGAGGAGACAGAAATGGATTTATAGTGATGATACAGACTGATAAACTTTTTTCTTTTATTATTCACCTGTTTTCAAACCCATGTCACATCAAACCCCAAGGCTGTAGCTCAGGAGATAAAGTGTTGCTCCAAAATTGGAAGATCAGTGGTTTGATTGGAGTCTTTTACTTTAGTTACTGTAAAAAAAAAAATATTAAAAAAAAAATATATACATATATATATATACATATATCCTCCAAAATAATAAATGTAAACAAATAAAAATAAAGTGATTTTTCCCAAATGTCAATAATTTTAAGTGAAGGTTTCAGAGTAATAAATACAAGTCAAACTGTCCCTCAAGAGATATTTTACGTTGGTCGAAGTAACATTGAGTTTGACCGTCTTTTGTTTTCACAACCAAATATTTAACAATGAAAGTAAATGGGGCAGTCAGCCAAACGTATCAATTTTTTTAACCACTACTAAAGATAGACTCAAAATATCATTTCACTTTGGCAGTAGCCGAAACCAAAGTGCCGATGAAAGATGTTCCAGATCAGCAGATTCACCATTTTTCTCGCTCTTCACAGACACATCGACTGGTTGTTCAGGAAAATGATGAATCTGCTGATGTGGAACAAACTTCATCACCAGTTGTTATGAAAACAAGACGTTGGGTAAGTCTTGTAAAACAGTGTTTTTAATAAACTCTCAGTTCACTTACTAAGTTATCAGTACTTCAGTTTATGTGTCTGGACCCTATTCATGCTACTGCTGAAGTGAAGTGATATTTTGAGCTTTATTAGTGGTTAAAAAATGACATTTTCTGCCCCATTTACTTTCATTGTTAACTATTTGGTTGTGAAAACAAAAGACGGTCAAACTCGATATTACTTGTTTATGGTGAAAAAAACGCTGGGTTCAGTTTACTCACTTTAATATAAACTAGAAATAAACAAATAAATGTTTATCTCTTTGACTGTTACTAAGATAATGGGAACGGCTACTTTTATTGTCTTTAAATTTCCTTAATTTTCTGTTTCACTTTAGTTTTTTTATGCACAAATAATCAAATAATTTCTGGAAAAGCTACAGTCATTAATTTTGACTTGAATCTCAACATGTTGACTTTAATCTTGACAGAAAAAAATAGAAAAATACATATGTGTTGGTGAAGGTATATGAAGGTAAAAACATCATAGTCAGATTTTCGACCATGTGTCAAAAAAAATGATAGAAAATACAAATAAATACATGTTTCCACTGAATTTATGAACATGATGGAAAATGCTCCTTTTTTGTCTTTTAATTGCCTTAATTTCCTGTTTGTCTTCAGTTTTTTATGCACAAATAGTTGAAGCAGTGTTGGAAAAGCTACTTCTTGACATTAAAAACATAAACAAATTACAAATTGCCTTGATTTTATTCTCTGCATAGACGTTTTTTTATCGTATCCAGGAAGTGGGTGTATCTAGCGTTTTTTTTTTTTTTCCCACTTCAGATAAACCATCACCTCATCCACCCAGCTGCTACGAAGAGAGAGAAAAAAAAAACGCCACAGCGACAAACTGAGCTCGATACAGATTCAAGATCAGAGATAAAAAAGAAAATTGCAGAGTTGAATTTATACGAACAAACTCCTCCAGCTGCTGCTCAGAAAACAGTCAGACCTTTTCTAGACCACAGCTGGAAAGTGAAGTCAAATGAAACGGGCTGTTTGTGAAAGGTTTGTTTTAGTTCAAAATTGGTCCGAGTCTGTGCCCAGATCTTTTTTTTTAAAGGAGTCTTTAATAACAACATTTCCTGCAGCCTTTGACTTTAATAGGTGGTGGAGCTCAGACTAAAGGTTATGAGTTTTCAGAGCCAGTCAGACTGTTTTTTTTTTTTTTTTTTTAACAGAGATCCAGTAAAAACCGAATCCTCTTTGCTGTGATCATCATCTAATCATCATCAACAGCAGCTTTAACAGGTTTAACACGTTTAAATTCATACAGAAACGTCTCCTGACATTTTCCATCCAGGGTTTTTAACCTCTGCTGGGAATTTTTTTTTCTCGGTAAACGACAGATCGGCTTTGAGTCGAGAGCCACTCCCACATCTTCTGGTCCCGCTGTGGTTTGAGTCTTTTAACCTTGGATTCTTCCACGTTAAACAATATTAACATCAGTCGACGGCGGAGTCGGGATCCTGGTGGTTTGATCTGATGTCGCAATCAATCTGCTTCTTGACGGTCGATGGGAAGTTTTCACCAGATTTGCAACGACGTCTTCACATCCCTACATTTATAACACACACAAAAAAAACCCGTGACATGAATAAATATAACAGTTGAGAAAAGTCTCAACAATCTCATACATATGACAGAGCATCAGAGCCAAACATAAGAAAAAAAATTAAAGAAAAATGTTTTATTTTATTATATTATTTTTAAATTAAATTATTATTCGGTTCTATAATATTATTATTTTGCCTAATAAAGTTGACGTGTCATTAACATTAATTAATTTCGATTTTTTAAATTATTTTTATTTTATTTTATTGGACATTATTTTCAGAATATTTTTTTACCATTATTGCAATTTGACTTTATTATTTCTTAACTTTATTCAGGTCAAACAAAAATTTAAAAAAAAAATCTAACTTGTAACTTTAATCTCGACTGGAAAAATCTTATAAAAAATATTTTTTCTCTCGTTAGACTTTAGACTTTTTTGTCAACTTTAATCTCTTGACTTTATTCTTCTATTCAGTGTTGACTTGTCGTATATATGTGTGGATCTGTGTATCTTTTATATAAAAGGCTGTTGAATTAATGAGCTAAAATCAGAATTGCAAGAGCACATATTCACTTCCTATCAGCTGTTTACTGACTAGATGTATGTTCTGGCTCTAATCAGCTGCACCACATGCGACTGTATAGTGTTTCTGTTGTGTTGCTTTTATAACTTACTTCCTATTTTGTCTTTCTTTTTTTTCTCGGTAACATACATTTGTGCGTCGCTCCTATATCGGATGTCAAACACTTCATCCTTACCATTTCCAGCAAAGATGAATAAATTCTTGGTTACGTCGGTCTATAAGCAGACAGTTTCAGATTACTGCTGCGTAGCCGGGTGTGTTAAAGTTGCACATTCCCGTCTGAGGTTTGGCCGCGATGTGTGAGAGCACAACGGACTCTGAATCCAACCCACCAGGATTTCACGGCGCGTTCGTTCCTCCTTGTCCTCACCTGCCGACCAGCTCCTCATTCCTCAGGTTCCTCAGGGGTCAGTCCCAGGATCGTACTTAACTCAGTCGATACGAGCATCCAGCAGCTGAGAGGAATGTAGAGCTCGTTTTCTTTAGGTTTATCTCGGACTGATTATCTTAGGTTACAGCTTTCAGATTCTCACCAGTGTCCTTTTTATAGAAATATAATTGAGTCTTAAGGCTGAGTTATGCTTGGTTGTCGGCCTTCGTAACGTCAGTAGGAGGCGATAACGTTTCTTTCCGTGACGATTATCGACAATCGTTGATTGTTTATGTATCGGCCGACCTTGTTCCTCCACACGACGAAACACTGGGACCAAGAGAAAACATTTGTTGGAACTGGAAGTGATCGACATTGTGCAACAAATTGTTTTATTTGCCTTTATTAATACAACTGGCAAAATGAGATTCAGGGAAATGAGGTAACTCTAGCGGACCAATCAGAGCCATGCGCTCTCCATTGATGGTTAAAAATGGGGAGCTGCACATAAACTCACAGAGAGAGAGACGGACGAACATAAATGAGGCTTTATAGTAACCACAAGAGAAACAAACTCATGTTGTTGGTCATTTTGACTTCTTTTATCGCACATCTGTTGAAAGTACAAATATAGATTTAAGGTTCTTAAAGTGGCGGTGTAGAGTAATTTGAACCCAGCGTCTATTTCATCACGAATACAAAGTCAAACTCCTTCGATGTTACTTCAAACATTGGTTGAAGTAACATCAAGTTTGACCTTTTTTTGTTTTCACAACCAAATAGTTAACAATGAAAGTAAATGGGGCAGAAAATGTCATTTTTTAACTACTAATAAAGCTCAAAATATCACTTCACTTCAGCAGTAGCATGAATAGGGTCCAGACACATAAACTGAAGTACTGATAACTTAGTAAGTGAACTGAGAGTTTATTAAAAACTTACCCAACGTCTTGTTTTATAACAACTGGTGATGAAGGTTGTTCCACATCAGCAGATTCATCATTTTCCTCGCTCTTCACGGAAACATCGACCGGTTGTTCAGGAAAATGATGAACATGTTAAATTTGTTGTGATTCACTCAAGACGTTCTTGAATTTTCACATTTATTTCTCTAAAAAACATGATTTGTGAGGTCACTGTGAAAGTGATCTTTGACTTTTAATTGGTTCTTCGAGTCAAAATGAACATTTCTGGACATTTGCTCAAGAAGATGTTGAGATGTAACATTTAAAAGGACATTTTTTATGAATCTTTACTTCAGTTACACATTATTCTTCTGATATTTCGTGACTTGGATGCAGAGATTAGGGGGAAACTCTGTAAATCTGTGCTGCAGGCTCTTGAGGCCAAACTAAACCACTTATCCACACACATGTGCAACACTGGAAACACCTTTAAGTGGCAGAAATACATAATGACATGATGACAAAAACACACCCTCTGGCAGTCTGTTAACTCTTTGCAGTTTTAAATGAACTTGATAATGTGGAAACTGAGAACGTTTGCGTCGTTTGTAACAGAGAACTTGATCATTTCTGCACCGATGCCTCTGATCAGTTCAGTGCTGCGATAGCCAGCAGCTATATAACATCATCCTCATGTCAACACTTCATTTGGTTTCGTGTGTATTTAGAGGAAGTAAACACTAACGCCTTAATATTGGCTAATTTGTTAAATTAGCTAACTAATAGAAATAACAAAGGAATCCACTCACTAACATTAACGTATACAACATGTTTATTGTTTTCTTAATGGGGTATCTTTGTAATTTGCTCTTACTATGCACTGTCTGAAGAAATAAACGATTTGATTTGTTTGTCAACAGTCACTGGTGCTGCAGAAAACACATTTATTTCCTTGTACATGGAATATCTCAGGAATACAACAAGGGAATATTGTCAGATTTAGCATTAATCTTCATGTGAACTCAAATATGAACTGATCACATTTTTGGTCAAAAGTCAAAGGTCACTGTGACCTCACAAAACATGTTTTTAAGTCTGGTTGGTGAAGACACACACACTAGTTCCTTATTATACTTTTTCTATGTGATATCTTTATAAATTCTTGAGCAAACGTCTTCTACTTTGGCACAAACTCAAAGATGAACTGATTACATTTTTGTCATGAAACGTAGAGTTAACTGTGACCTCACAAAACATGTTTTTTGGGTCTTTAAATGTGACATCTCAAGACAACTTTGAGGAAAATGCTACAAATTTGGCAAAAACATTGACTCAGACTCAGAGATGAACTAATTAGATTTTTATTGGATAAAGGTTAAAGGTCAAGTTCACGGTGACTTCACAAAACGTATGTTATGTTAATTCAACGTAATGTTTTTGGGGCTTTTTGATTGTGATATTTCAAGACGACTTGAAGCAAATTTCTTCTAATTTTACACATATTCACTTGATCTTTGATTGATCTGAATTAATTGATCTTTGATTAGCAAAAATCTAAATGTCACGTGACTTCATAGGACATTCTTGGAGGAAATACAGCTGTTTTACTCAAATATTTTACCTCTCGTTTATTGTTACCACCTTGAGGGAATCACTACAACTTTGGTAGAAAATGTTCCTTTAGACTCATAGATGAACTGAGTAATTTCAGCAGTCGTAGGTCAGAGTAACTGAGATTTCACAAAACATATTTTTGACAATAAGTGATTAATTTAAACACTAATTACCTCTAACTGGACTGACCGATGGAGGCGTATTAGACTTAAAACAGGACTATAACAGTATGAAATATCTCAGAATCGTCCTTTTACATACAAGTAACAAACATCTGCCTTTAACAACAACATTATCCGATATTTCTTTCCTTCCCAAAGAATTGAGCTGCTCAGTTTGGTCTGTTTTTGTTTTGTTTTTTAAATCTATAATCCTGTTCCCAGTTCTTTTGTGTGTATTGTATTTTTCCTTTCAAAGGGTTAAAGGACCTGAAGAACCCGAGACAGACGCAGTTTGACTCATAACCAACACTTCCCCTCTTACTCTTAATGTTTCCTGTGTAATTGCGTCGAGGAACATAAAGAAACTGTTATCTGAACTGAGTGGAAGTGGTCCAGATGTTGGGATGTTTAGACCACCACGGCTCAGGCTGGTGACACCAGGAGGAGGTGCAGTACTTTGGCCAATTATCCCAGCAGGAAATGAAGGGCTCCTATTATTAGTCTAATGTAGCAGAATACTTGTTACAAGCTCAACGGCATCTTTTCACATCACTGGTTTTAACCGTGGACCACTGTTATTCACTCCAGTCACACACAGAGTCTGAAGTCTGAGTATGTTATTTTCTGCTGCTCGGTGTGAATTTAAAGGCCGAGACACGTCTGACTCATTCGACCAAACCAAAGGTTTTACAGATTTTCTACAGTGTAGTCTGAGGTTTTTTAAAAGTTTCTTTTCATTTGAACATTTTACACTAATGCAACATGGTTATTGTAAAAATATCTGCCAGCTGCTTCATTCACTTTACTTGAAAATTAACATATCACCTTCTCGTGTTTGCTGGTGACTCTGTCTACATACCACAGTGAGACTGAAACTCAACATGGCTGCTCCAGTTTTACATCCACGTCCTTTCAAGCTGCTTTGGATAAAAGCGTCAGCTGAAAGTAAAACTGAGCTGATGATGTGTTCTTCTTCCTCACTTTCCATTTTTATTAGTTTGAAAATACGTCGGTGACCCGTCGCCTCTTCTACGCAGAAGTGTTGAAGTGTCAAGATACTGAACCTAAATCTGACTCTGATGTCGTCAGTGTATGAATGAGTGAACGTGACTCGTAGTGTAAAACACTTTGAGTCATGATGACTAGAAAAGCACTTTATATATGGAGTCCACTCTGTGATATAAATATATAGTATATATCTCTGCATGTTGCTGCTCTTGTCACGGTTACAAGCACAAACATTTAGGATGAAGCACAAGAGACTTGAACCAAAGAAAACAGTCAGAAAATACACGTACACGTCATAAAAGATGTAGAAAAACAAACGTAAACGGTAAAACAACAACAAGTAAACGAGTAAAAGTTCAACTCACAATGTGGTAAAAGCCACAAAAAGAGAAGATTTAAGAGTTACTGAGGCTTGACGTTACAGAAACTGTGTTTACTTGACTGATATTTTTCTTTCTAACATGTTGTCTGAGGTTGACACCACCTCTGATTATCTGATTGAACTAAAATCTGAATCAAAACGTTTACGTGAAGAATCTCCGATTCCTGTCGAGCTTGAATGTGATTAGAAACAGATCAGGCTTCGTGTGAACGTCGCGTTTGTGTCACTCTCGCTTTAATCTGTTGTTTGTAAGTGACCAACATTAGATTTCTCTATTGACCCTTTAAATCCTGACACAGCTGCCGAAAAGAAACGTTATTTAATGGTAAAAGCTGCAAAATTTACATTATCCTTCGATGTTTTAGCTCTGAGGGGTTGATTCAGTGTCTGGGTTCAAAAGCTACAATGTTTGGATCTTTCACAGCTCAACATATCCCATGATTCATTGCATCCATGTCACGTTTGCGACGTTGACGTGCAGTAAAAGCTACGACAAAATGACCAAAGTAGTAGTTTTTAACATCTTCAGCAAACAGTTATTAAACAGAATCCCATTATTAATAAAATGAGTAAATGAATGAATGTTTTTATGTGAAATATGCTTCGGTCTGGAGACGAGATCCTGACACACATTTACAGACCGTCCCACCAGCCGCATGCAGACGTCTCAGGGCTGCTCTGATAATAGGAGTTAATAAGCACAACAACCTAATTACACTTCATAATGGAGATGACGAGCATGTCTCAATAACACAGAGGGGGGTCGTCCACCAACAATGGCGTCCATCGCCAGCGGGGTGGAGACCTCCTGACTGTGACCCTGACACATTCACCCACATCAAATAACTGCAGACAAACGCACGGCCGTTGCTACGCAGAGGGAAGCTTTTAGGTTTTTTTTTTTTTAGGACCGTCAACAGACAAGGTCATGGGACAGTCAACAGTATTGACAAAGAAACTCCAGAGTTTTTTTTTTTTTATTATTATTTCATTTCATTTTATTTTATACGTTAGTTTCAAGTCAAAGAAAATAAGCGATCTATTGATTAACTTCAGTAAATGTGAATATTTTGTGTTTAGTTCAAACATTTTTACAGTTTTTAAAATATTTCACATTTTTCAAATATTCCTCTTCATCAGCCAATAGGATTCCTCCGTCTGGAAAACTGGCTGCTTGTTTTCCTGCAGCTTCTCTGACTTTTGTCTTCTTGTTGTGTCGCGTCCGTACAATTGAATATTGATTGAATATGTTAAACTCACAAAAAACATCTTTGCATTGTCCACACAAACAAACAAACAAACAAAAACAACTTGCTTTGTGTTTGTTCTGACCTGAATTCTCTTGAATTAGCGTTCCAGTTGCATTCTGGGTAATGTTTAGACAGTATGCGCAGAAAAAAAAAAGTATTTTGTCGCTTTAATCTGTTCTTTATCCGTATTGTCTCTGTAAATACTGACGTGGCTGCCAAAAGGAAACTTTCTTTAAAGGTAAAAGCAACAAACTTCACATTGTCCTTTAATTATTCGCTGTGTCTCAGTGAAAATGTTCTTATTCTCTGTCATGAAAACGTACCTGTAGTCTGGAAACGATGTGTCGGATGACTAAGACGTCGCTCCAGGGTGTTTACACTGAACTAAAATCAGCTACAGATGCACAATTTCATGGATCTGACAAATCAATTAGAGGCAACTGACTCAACTGGTGTAGTTAAACATTTTAATAGACTGATTGAGGATATTTACCAAAGTATTACATCATTTAAATATTATAGTGTGTCAGTTCTTGACTGTATAATTATGTTTTCTAGCTCATTCATGCACAAAGATCTGAAGAAGTACGTTCATATGAACTGCTGCTTCGCTTTTATTGACACTTTATTGTAATTTTTGCCTCTAAATGCAGATAATGTCCCTGTGACGCCTGGAGAAGTTTGGTCCTTCACACACAGAAGCTGCTGGTTCGACCTGTTGTCGTTGTCTCTGGTCACTTGATGCTTTCAGGCGACGTTTAACAATGTGCTGTTTCACGTCAGGAACAAAAGAATCAAACTAAATCCTCCTCATACGTTCAAGTTGTGGGAATTTCAGACGGTTTACGCTCAGGTCATTAAAAACCGACTCGTAATAAAACTCAAGTTTCACCTCGACTCGGTGATAGTCACGTTAAAAAAAAATAACCCAAAACAGAACGTGGTGGAAATGTTTCACGTTTACTTTCTTACAAAAGACAAACGTGATACCTGCTTCTTCTTTTTGTTGCTGTTTCTTCTCAGCTACTGTGTGTGTGTGTGTGTGTGTGTGTGTGTGTACAGAAAGTTTCCTAACTAGCTGATTTATTGGGCTACACAAGCATCATACAAACCCAAACCTCATGTGGTCTAACTCTCACCCCCCGCCTTTATCCTCATTTTCTTTTTTTTTTTTTTTTTCCCTTCTTCCTCGAGGCTACTCTTTTCCGGCCTCTCATGCCCCTTATAGAAAAATGCAGGAGGTTGCGGGGTCAGCAAATTCATTGCAACGAAGGTGCTACGAGCGAGAGCGACTCGTTTGATCTCCGTACGGTGCCTGTCTCCAATAAATTAACCGGCAATCGAGGCTATTTAGTTTGGTTGGGGGCCATTTGTGCAGGCATCATTAACTGGCCAAATTCAGGTATTTATGAGAAAAACGTTGGCTTTGTCCTTATTGAAGCTCTTTGTAGAGGCTAAACGTGCAGCGCAGGGGTCCTGCTTCAAACTGCTGTGACTCAGTAGCCCAATGATGAACTTTCAGGGTAAAAAAGTATAATAACTTTTTTTTAATGAACACATTGCAGAGGTGGTGTTTTCTTTCTTTCTTTTTTTTTTTTTTTCAGTCTTCACTTCAAAAGCTGAACTCGTTTCTCATATAAATGAAGAAAAAAAAAGCCACTTATTGCAAACAGAAGCCTCTGCATTACGCTTGTCTCAATACATCAGTCATTTTGCAGTCGATGAAGCCCTGGAGTTGAACTGCTACGTCATCATTGGGTCCAGATGCTTGCAGCAGCAGAAATGTTTGTTTTTTTTGTGGAAAAAACAGTGATGCACCTCGTAGAGATGGTTGTTCTGTGCAAACCCCCACCACAGACCCACCACTTCCCCGTTTCACTAAAACCTGAGACGTTGCTTCCTCTCCTCTGCTGCTTCAGTAACGATCAGAATGGGAGGCCTTTGACACCTTTGCGTTTTAGTTTCGGGTCTGCGACGACCCCCATCTTTTTCTGTTGTCATTTTTATCACCGTCAATGGATTTGACACGGTTTCCTCTGCAGAGCCGCCACGAAGTCATCCGCCAACACGCCGTTACAGGTGGTCAAAGCGCCCGTTCTCCCACGTCATGGCAGCTGCAGCCGACGAGGTTTCCATGAGGAGGACGTCTCCGCTCTGAAGTGTAATCATCATCATCATCATCATCATCATCTGGCCAGACTTCCTTCCTGGTTAACCATGTGTTTAAACCGAGAATATAAGAAAACCCCGATGTCACGTGAGCATCTGTTCTTGTCTTGTATTTGTACTTGATTAAATCCAAAGACAAACCCCTTTAGGTGAAATGGTGCAATAAATCCTTCTTTAGGATTTTGATCTGACTCGATCTTGACTTAAAACACATTTTCATTGTGTCTGTTGGTGGCTTTGTTTGATGGTTTCACCTTATTTTTTGCAGCTCTCTTCTTTTCTTTTTATTGCTTTTTGTCTGATTTATTTCTTACTGTATCTTCCACGATAGTTTGATTCCTTCATGCTTTTATTTTGAAGTTACAGTATATACATGTTGTAGTTTGAGATGCTTGTTGCTCTTCCATGCTTAGGTGTGTTACATCATACTGTACTAGCAAATAGTTGAGATGCCTTTAGACATGTGTATGACTCTGTGAGTCCTTTATTAATTGTTGTTTTAACTAGAATCAGGTTGTGAGCGTAAACGTCCGTATTATACGTATATAACAACAAGAAAACTTAACCTGCTGCTGTAAAATCACTGAAAAAACTTCACAGTTTGCTGGTAAAATATTACCATAATGATAAATATAACTTATTTCTCTTTGCTGCTTCTACGAATCTGATCATATCACGAATCTTTACATCACAAACATCACCTACACACAATGAATCATGGGATATTTGGGGCTGTTGTGACCTTTGCAGCAATTTAAATTCATCTGCTGCTTTTGAATCAAGAAAACTGTCGAAATAAAAGTTATCAAAGCTGAAATTTGCGAGGATTTATTTCAACCTTTGTGATTAATTTGTTTAAGGAGCTTTACAGATCAAACTAATGCAGCAACGAAATGTTTCAGGTGAACATTGATTATGAAACGTGTTGAAGTCAACAGTGAGTTAAAGCTGCTCTGTGCCCCGGTGATCTGTGAGAGGAAGAGGCTGCCTGTTGAGCATACCAGGGTCATTCACAACTCAAGCCCCCGTGGCCCCGAGGGATGTTTGTCTTTCATCCATCAAATGCCATATTTTCACAGCACCGGCTGCCACTGCTTTTCTTTTTTTTTTTTTCTGCAGTCTCCTCCTGCTCCATGGGACCTGCTGCTGCTGCTGCTGCTGCTGATGTCGTACTAACTGCGCAAATGATTTACAGTAGCGAGGAAAGATGTAGACTTAAACGGGACACCACGGGGGCTGACACGTTTCTAAGAGGGAGGGTTAAGGGGGGAGGCAGTGTTTTAAAACGAAGGGGAAGACACTTCTGATGAACATACATGACTCATGTCCATAAATACCCATAAACACTTGGATGTGTATGCTACCGTATATCTGAAACCAGGTATAAGATGTCTGCTTGTAGGCGGCACAAGCTTATCCTTTTATATTTGTCACTGTGTGTGTGTGTGTGTGTGTGTGCGTGTGTGATATGTACTGTAACATAAACCAGCGGAGCGTCTCCAGATACAATCTCTAAAAATGGGGAGAAGTCATCGACATACAGTTTCTTGGAAACAAGAGTTGCTGTGTAGTGTACTTTGCTAAGTTAGGACACATCTGTCTGTGCTCTCACACACACAGACACACACAAAACAGCTGAGATTTATGAAGCTGTTTTCGTGGAATGCAAAGCTGGCTCAACAATTCCTTGCACAACTCACATTGCGAGTTAAAAAAGACACAAAAGTGCCAACAGGTCTAAAACCCAACTTGTGTCATATGTTCGCCTGAGGTTAAGAAGAGTCAAAGGTCATTAAATGGTTAAAAACAACAGCACACGTGTGTGTGGCGTGTAGAACAACATGAGAAAATGTCTATAAATACTAATTAGACCTTTTAACATCCATTAACACTTTATGTCTTCACAGCAGATACAAGATAACAAACACGGACGACCGTGTTATCATATGTAACGATCGTTTGTCGATTTTGTTGACGTAGCTTTGATTGCACAACACGAATTTCTCGCAGCACGTGACACATGTGGACGGACGTGTCAGATATGTGCGGACAGGACATTGCGGTCTCCTGCCTCCTCGATAAATATAGGAGGAGTTCAAGGAAGGGAGGGGAGGGGAGGGGGTGCAGCTGTACTTTTCATGACACTGATGGTAATTAAATACGACTGGAAGTTTAGCTACGATGACACAAGACGTATAAAACGTGAGAAACATGTTTAGTGTGAGGGACATTTAGAGATATGTTGAATCTATACGTCTATTGTGCATTTGTTCAGGATGAGTTGATGGAGTGTGATAACCCTCCCACCCCCACCCCCTCCTCCATCCCTTGTTTCTGTCCTACAGCGAGGGCCCACGTGCTGACAGGGGGATGACATCACCAGGGGAGGAGGATAGAGGGGAAACCTATTATCCCCCACCCTTTTTTTTGGTGGGTTAAGCGTTGAAATTTTGTACACAAAGGCTACGCTGCGCTCGTATCTCCACATCTGAGTGGACGCAGCACTTTTCAAAATCCCTAACAAGATTAAACCGTAGTTGCAATCAGCTGTCAGTCCGAACACACCATAGCTGTTTCTCAGAACTCACATAGGATCTAAAACCCCCGCTGTTTAAACTGAGCACGCAAAGGATGAAAACCCTTGAAAGGTACAAAATAAATAAAGTGCACTGTCCACTGCTGCTGGTATTTACACTACTTTGACATTATTAGTGAATTAATCTCGACTTAATTACAGTAAATATGCGATTTAATGGTGGATTAATGACCATAAACCATATTAATTCTGCTCCAGTGAAAAGCTGATGGCAGTTAACAGCTTTGGTTTATCACTTGATTTAGCTGCTGCGTCATGATAGATTAATCTATAGTTTAAAGAGTTTAAAACATTTAAATATGTGATCCAGCATATGCTGCTGTAGCAGTTACTGCTATAAAACTAAGCTAGTTAACTTAGCATAGCTTTTATGAATAAAGACTCAATTTAATGTTTAATTTTATTTAGTTAGGTGGAATAAAATGATAATACATTAATCTACAGGTAGTTTATTAGTCACTAAATTACATTAAATTACACTAACATGGCAGTTAGCAAACCGCTACAATGCTAAATGAGTTATTTATAGTGAGCGTTCAGCTGGATTTTTAAACTTTGGGCCATTAATATTTTACCGCCACTATGTCTAAGTTATCTGGAATAAATTGAGCGAGCAATACTGATACCGATATTAAATAAATCAATAATTCAATACATTCAAATTAGCAATTAGCAACTGACGCTGCCAAGTTAGTTACTGTTAGCAAGAGTTTAGCTGGATTTTCTTTTTTTTTCCTTTTTCTTTTTACACCATTTGTTTCTCTCGACAGATGTAGACCAGTGACCAACACTGATATCACTAATCAATTAATCTACAATTCAATATAAACAGATATGTGATTGAAACACTATTAAATCAGATGAAATACACTACAAATACAGTTAGCTAGTTAGCATTAGCAAGAGTTTTGCAAGAGATTTTTTTAACTATTGATGTTTGACTGATCTCTAATATCAAAGTGAGTGACCAATGACATTGACCAGTGACCAATAGTGAGATTAATAGTTAATAAATCTACAATTCAACTCATTTAAACATATAAAGTGACTTATCCACATGAGCAAGCAGTTTGCACCAGAGTGAAAAGCTAAGTTTGCAGCTGCTAGCTAGCGCCTGTTAGCAGGAGTTTAGTTGTTTGTTTGATCTAGTTTACATACATGACATAAACTAAATGACCAAGATTTATCAACAGTTAATCAATCCACTAAAGTTAGTTTAGTCACATGTAGAAGATAGCAGCTAACTGCTCATGCTAGCTAGAGGTTTAGCATTGCTTTTCCTCCACTAGCATTAAAGCTACTGTCTCATTCAGCTTTAACTCCCCTGCTTTAGTTTTTGTTTCTTTATTTGACAATTTTATGTAATATTTACAGGAAATTACATGTTTTCACGACATAGTTAAATTCCTGCTTTAATTCAGTTACAGTTTTGATGCTGTTTTTGCTCTAAAGTTAAGAAAATCATAATTAAATTTTCATGTTTTATTGTGTTTTTTTTTTTTCTCTGTTGTTTAAAATATCTGTCTGTTTGTGTTGGCTGTATGTTCTCATGGCCTCCAGGACCTTTAGGTACATATCTATCCTGTTACACCACTGCGCCCCTGAGAGCTACTGACTTCTCTACACATAAATCAAAGCCGTACAAGTGGGATCCTTCATCCTCTTTAATTTCAAAGAAATGTCGTTCCCGTGCTGGTACACTTAACCCTTGTGGTAATCTTCAGAAACAGATGAGAATCTGTTGTTGCTGCTGTTGTCCAGATGTGGGGTTCCTATAGCATCTCGACATTTTCTCAGAATACGACATAACTCAAAAAAGAAAACAAGAAACACACATGGATGTGAATGAATTCCAGCGTAGTGAGGGGTGCGTTCTCCGTGTAGCGCCATATGTCAGGATTTCACAGCTTGTGTCAGAGTTTGTGCTTGTTCTTGTGCAATTGTCTTTTTCTTTTCTTTCTTTCTTTTTTTTTTTTTTTTTTTATAACTGCGAGTGTGGTCCTCCATGTCATCTCATTACATGAAATTTTAGATTTCACAGGCGTTGACTTCTCGGTGAGCTTCGTTGTCAAGAGTCTGCCTCTAAATACAGAAACAGCACGATGTAAACCAAGTTGGAGTCTGGCCAAGGATGTAAAGCACAATGCCAACAGAGACCAATTCAACATGCACTTCCTGTTTGTCTCTAAGGAATAAAACAAAAGAAAGTTTCCTGCAGAAATCTTCTTAATTAAACAATCACTTAAATTGAGTTAAAGCGTAAAACATTACCTTGGAAGTAATGGAGTCTTTCTTTGGACAATTAAGATGAGAGATGAGTTGACATGAAGACCTTAATGAGGCTTTTTCCAAACAATAGGAACACAAATAGGTCAGGTTTCCTTAATGAAGACAAAGGGCTGCCTTTATTAGTGGGGGCATTTTCACTGCTAACAAAACTGGTGTCACTGGGCATTTGACTTAACTCGTACACAATCAAGTCACGGGCCACTTGAGGCATTTTAAATCTTAATGCCAGTCTTTTTAAGATAATTACTAAACATTAGTGGTTTTGGAATCAAAACCAAAATTGAAACAAACACTATTTTTATCCACAGCGAAGGGAAATGTCACAGCTCGTATTAAGAAAAGCTTCTGGCACCAGAGTTTTCTGGTCAAAAGGTTAAACCCTCGATCGTCTGGAGGTTAACACCAAAGACAACTGCACGTTCTAATCTAATCTGGGTTTTTTAGCATAATTAAAAAGAAAAAGGATGTGGAACAATTTAAGGGATAATAAGCAGTTAACTTCTCCTTTCATTTAGATTTTTTTTTTTTTTGGGAAGAGTCGTGTGATTGAAAACTGCCTCCAAACGCAGTGATGTCAACAAGAAGAGTTCACGTCGTGTTACGTAATAAAACCCCCCGGTCTCGTCAACGTCACACAAAACATTTAAGTGACAGCGAAAACCAATGAATGCGCATCTGTCAAATCACTGAAAAAGACTTATCGAAGTATGGACGACCCCTCCGACCTCCCTCTGACCCCGACACGGCTCCGATCTATAGCCTCAGACCGGCGGTCGGACTGGTGTCGAGCCCCGCGGTTCAAAGGTGAGAATAAAACCAGTGCTATCCTGGAAATTAGACCAAACTAATTGTCCACCAGTCTACTTTAATTAGAGCTGAATCAAAAGGGAGTCGAGTTCACCCGTTCCAGGGCCATGACACCAGCCATGAGTGGAGGAGGGTGGAGGGGTTATTACGAATAGAAAATCAAATTACGCATGCTGCAGTGCACTGGACACAAAAAGCAAATTCCCAATTTAATTAACAAACAAAGACCATTAAATAAGAGACATGCACTGTACACACAGAAACAACATATTTCTCTCCGTCTACGTTTTGTTTATGTAGTGAAACAGACGCTCTACTTTTTTTTTTTCCAAGAAAAAAGAGCCACACATCTTTTACAGTTAGCACAGTTAGCTTAGCATCAAGATAGGAAACAAGATAGATGGATGGATAAATAACAGGAACAACAGTCACTTAGCCTAAAGTAGTAATAATAAAATAGACAGTAGAACCTGCTGTCTACTGTCTAATGTATGTTCGGCTGAACACGTGTTTTCTGACTGTACGTCTTCGACATCAGACCTCGCCGTCTGTGCCGATGACATCAGCTTTGACTTCAGTCGTGTTTATCATTCATGACTCTCTCAGATCTGACCTTTGCTCGAGCTAAATCCATGCTGCGACGTGGGAATTGAAACGAGCATATGAAAATTAGCATATTAGCATGTTCACTTCTAGTTTAACAGCCTGAGCGACCAATCCCGTCGGTTTATCTCTCCGCTGCTGCTGCAGCTTGTTAAACTGCAGACAGCGAACACTCCCTCGACGAAAAGGTTTTAGAGCGTTTCCTTTGATCAGATAAAACCCTTTTGGACCAACACTGTTCACATAGAAGAAAAATGATACTTACAGCAGAGATGTATAGAACAACTACCACTGTAACAGGGTTTATCTTTCATCTCTGTTGTTGGTGGATCCAGGGGGAAGAAATCACTCAAAAAATATTTTATTTTTTTTCTTTCTGACATTTCTCCAGAAATCCTCCACTACCTCCCAGATGATGCGTGTGAATGGTTAATTATATTCCCAGATAACTTCTCTAAAATAATTCCACAGGAAGTTCATTCGCACATGAAGAAATTTTAAAAAAGGTGTATTAAAACATGTTTTTATTTATTTTTTGACTCCATGTGATTCCATGTGTCAACGGTTTCAATTTTTTCCTTGATATTTTCTATTTAGTTTGTTTACTTCCAGTGTGCGCTGACCTCTGAAATGAAAACTGGCAAATATCCGGATGAAACTGTGACTAACATGCAGTCGGTCAGATAGGAGAGACGGAGCGACGGTAGATGAAGATGGAGCGAGGTGAGGGATCATTCTGGCCCGTTAGTGTAGTAGAGGACAGTGGGCTGACCGAGGTGAATTGCTTCAGGTGGTGTTTCCCAAACACTGACGAGACAGTGGCCACTGAGTTAAACAGACATAGTGTTATGTTGGTAAGGCCCCTGGCTCCTGGCTGTTGCACACGGCTTATAAAGAGATGTACAGCCTCTGTTTACTTTGACGTTAGAAATCTGCCTGGATCACTTGGCTCATTTGCTGCTTATACATCCCCGCTAACGTAGCACTGATTCGTTTCATCTTTTTGGCAACTGACATCACTCAAACACTTATAATAGTAGACTATCAGTTCAATTTCGCTGGAGTTCCTCTTTAACTACACGTCCATGTTGTAAACATCACCTCCATGCAATGAATCTTGGGAGAGATTTGGTTGTGAAGGATCTGATTGTTGGACTTTGCGTTTCAGGAAAAGATGGTTGGATTAGTCAGGCGGTTTTAAAGGAGCCTTGTTCCTGAACTTGGTAAAACGAGTTCTGTTCCATTAAATAACAGTTTGACTGTGTTAAGACCTATGTTGCTCCGTCTTATTATAGTAAGGAAATTCTGCTTTCCTCACCCACTGAAATCGTTGCTTTATCCAGAAATGCTGGGACATTATTTCAGGCAACAAACACATGAAGCACTTAACCTCAAAGATGCTTTAAGTGCACTTCAGTCTGTAGTGGCCCCCACTTTTCTCTTGAAAGTGCCATCAGACGAAAGGGAAGAGTGGTTTGATCATGTATGGAGCTCATGCTCGGTTGTTTTTGTTGTTGTTGTTGTTGTTGTTAAGCTGCATTCCTTATCTCTGCTTATAGTTTGCCGCTTAAGAAGATGATTTGAGCCACGTGCGGCTTTGCAGACTTCGGCTATAGAATATCATCCTGCAAGCAATTCCTTGCAGCGAGGAATGCCTATTTTTGGCCGGACCGTTACATTTTTCTGCATGAAAAAAAATAAAACACAGAGTGAAATGCTCCTGACAGCAGCGTTGAGCAGTCACAGCCAGCTGTGAAGTGTTGCTTTTAAGGACTCTTACTGTAAAACATGTGGCCGGTTTCCTTAAATCAAACTACTTGTGGCAACATAATTACAGTCTAGACATGCTTCTGCTTTTTACCACGAATCTGGACTTACGTGTGAATATACAGATACTATACACAGAGTCTGTGGAGTAAAAACATGGACACATCAGTAACAAGAGGAGATGGCTTTGGTTCAGTTAATTAATGGATGGTTCAATTACTTTTTTTTTTTTTTTTGCTGAATTCGTTAAAAATATTGACACCACTCTCATATCTGTTTGTTAAATATGAAGCTACAGGTCAACTCACTGCTGACTGTGTCCTATTGATCAATATATATCAACATAGATGCAATTAAACCATCAAACCAACCAGTTTAATTGAGTTTACATTGATTATAACTCGAACAATCACCCGCTTCATCTGATTGCCTCTTGTCTACTTTCATTTGAAACATTTGAGTGTGTGGTCATGGAAAAGAACGAAAAAGAAAAAAAAGGAAGGAAAAATTTTATTTTTGATCTCACAGCTGCAGCAGTTAAAGAACGAGGGATGTAAAGTGTTTCCTCCTAAACATTTGTGCTAAAAAAAAAAAAAGATCATAACAAAAACAAAGAATCATCACTTCAGTTGACAATGTTGCATCTATTTTTAAAAAAGGCAGCTGTTAACCTGTTGATATACAGGTAGAATTATACAACAGTGAGACGTTAAGTATAACTTGAACAATCACCCAGTTGATTATTGCCTTTCACCTACTTGAGGTTTTTTTTTTTTTTTTTTGGGAAACAACATTCGAATGTGTGGGTGTAAATAGATCCAAGGAAGGAAAAGTTTTATTTTTGACCTCACAGCTGCAGGAGTTAAATACAAGGGATGTAAAGTATTTTCCAGTTCCTTTTTGAGTCATTTCCAGTTCGCTTTAGTTGATGAATTTGATTCCATTAAAAAAAAAACATATGGCGTCCATTAATCTGTCCATATATAAGTGGGATTATACAACAGTGAGTACACTTAATGTCGAAGACAAACGAGCAACATATGTCGTATGTAATCACCAAAATAAATCTGCTTTAACGGGGATTAGGTTTAATGTATAGAGGAATAAGTGTATGTGATGATGACGTTTAGATGGCCTGTTCTGTTCTATACGTTCATACAGTTTGTCCTTTGTGTCACTTTTTCAGGGAGACTAATTAAATTAATCATCATTAACATCACTGATCCCTTTAGGAAAGTTAGAAACGTTGAATGGCTAAGTACGAATCAGAAGCACATCCATTATCTCGCTCACTTTGAAGCCGTGAACTGTATGACCACATTCTCTTGTATGTTCTCAATGTAAAAGGGAAAGTCCATCAATCAAAGTGTCCTTTAGGGGAGCTATGAAAGGCCCGACGTTACGCAAACAGTAATTTGACTCGTCCTATCTCTAAAGGGGCCCCCAGTGGTGTCACGTTGTCCCCCAGCGCTGAGGTTCTTGGCGGGGAGTCTATACGTGGCCGGACCGGGATTTCAGCATCAATCTAGGGTTGTCTCCTCGTTCGGAGAAGTGAGGCCTAATGGGAAAAAATGTACCACCTCATCACCACCTCCCAGGGCTGCCATAATGGAGCATCCATGGTCATTAATGGAGCGTACCTCCCACCTCAAGAGTCTCTATTCAGTCTCTGTCATCATTCACGGCCATCACTTCCTCAGAATTTAATGGCTTTGGAGGTCCCTTTTATCCCATTGTCTCTACGCCTCTGTGTCCTTTCCCCATTTAGGAGTTTAAACTAGAAGACGGGCCTGTTAGTTGGGCGTTGGGGCTGACCTCTGCACCCCTTCACCGGAGAATCCTTCAGCTTTGTTTTGGGCCTCTGTCCCCCTTGCCAAGGCAAATCAGACCCCAGGCGGGTCACGGAGAGAGAGAGCCACCGGGGGTCTCATTGTCTTCCCATTCACATCATAGACAAGTGGAGTCCGGAGTGGACATCAGACGCTCCCTTATAGCCACACACACTGAAGGGACAATGTCCACACAAAGTGACAGCTCCCATTGGGAGAGGAATGCATGTGAATCGAGAAGGTTCAAAGAAGCACGCCAAGCAAACCAACGACACGGGAGCGTTTGATTGCCAAGCGCTACTTCTCCTTCAACAATGAGGAAGATTACAGTCAAAACGATTTATTAAAATCAAAATGTCGTCATATAGCATAGTTAATGCATTAGGAAAGTTCCCATATGTTGAGTTCACTTTACTTTAAATAAATCAAGCAAGTGATACTGATCCATCACGACTGACCATTTATAGGCTTGATTCTACCATCTGTGCTTTAGGGGGCAGGAGAGAACCAGAGGTAAAGTAGATTGGCCAGACCTCACAGGCAGGGCCGAGGGGTCGGGGCAAAGTCTGTGGTCTGGGGGTAAGATTATGGAGGCAGCTGAGGGAGTAGAGAGGGCACGCGGCCGTCCTCCAGCACACATTCCCGCCATGGCCCGAGGCCAGGAGCGTGGATTAATACAGACTAAAAGAGAAGGGCTGGCGTTGGCAAGTTACCGCAGATGATTTCCATGCATTTTTTTTTATTCTGATGACAATGTGTATTTGAATGCATGCAAATCAGGTTGCGAGGATTAATTTAGAGGACTGTGATGAAACTCATGCCTTGCTCATTTAATCACAGATTCATTCAATTACCCTCTCGGACACTTGGCAGGCTTTGCACATTTCCAGATCCACATAAAATATGGGATATGTTGCTACTGTGCGACCTCTAATTTATTGAATTTTCTCTTTCAGCGTGCGTCATCGCAGCATGTTCGCCACCCCCCATATCCCCTTCGCTTCCAGATACTGTACTTTTTCTCTTATCACTCATTTTCTCATCTACTGTCAAGTGGTAATGTGGGGAGATTAGTGCACCAAAGCCTCCTGTAGATCCATTGACCACCGATTCATTGGCTCATCACAGGACATATTGCTGTTTTGTTAGCTCGGTGAAAAGCAGCTTTAAGAGGTTCATCTTTAGTGTTTCCTGCTGAGAGTCAGAGCTGAACCTGAATAGCAGTCTGTAATAGTCTTTCCACTGTCTGCAAGAGGTGCTTTCAATCTGAATGTAATCACATCCACAGACCAGAAAACTCAAAATCTATGCTGGAGGCCAAATAAATGGAAACTGAATCTTTTATTATTTTTCAGGCTTCTCGCTATAACCTATTGTTAGCAATAAGATGAGGACAGGTGCTAAGATTATCAAAGAGGAATAGAATAACTCAAATGCTACATTTAAGTGTCAGAAAGACTATTTAAAATATAATAAATCATATCTATTCATGATTAAAGGCGCTATATGTACATTTTCTTTAACACTGAATATGGTTTCTGGTCGGATCAACCCAGATTTCATGTTTGAGTGACTTATTATTGGAAAGCTAGTTAGCTAGCTAGTTAGCATGCTAACTTTAGAAAAAGCAAAAAAGTGAGTACCAAACTTGCAATGTTTGTGCTAATACTGGCAAGTAAACAACTGTCAATGCTAATGTAAGTAATTCAGTGTTCGTGCTAACTGACTTCCTATGGGAATGCTAGTTAGCTAGTTAGCATGCTAACTTCAGTAGAAGCAAAGACGTAAATGATAAACTTGCAAAGTTTGTCCTAACATTGGCAAGTAAGCAGCTGTTAATGCTAATGTAGGCAAACAACTGTTTATGCTAAATGATTTGCTATCAGAAAGTTAGCTAGCTAGTTAGCATACTAACTTTAGAAAATGGAAAAGAGTGAGTGGTATATAGCTGTTAATGCTAATGTAAGTAATTCAGTGTTTATGCTAACTGACTTTCTATTGGAACAGTAGTTAGCTAGTCAGCATGCTAACTTCAGTAGAAGCAAAGAAGTGAATGGTAAACTTGCAGTGTTTGTCCTAATATTGGCAAGTAAGCAGCCGTTAATGCTAACAGCAAATTGCTATTTATGCTAACTGACTTGCTAATGGAATGCTAGCTGGCTAGTTAGCATGGTAACTCGCTTGCATTGCTTTCTAATTTTTGGCAACTAAATAAATAAAGTTTGTCGCAGATTACTTTTTTCAGAAAGCTAACTAGTAAGTGAGCATGCTAAGTTGCTAGTTAGCAGTAGTGCTAATCATGTCATGTAGGTAAGTCAGCAGATTTTTATGCTGACTTAATATCAGAAAGTTTTGCTAACTAGTGAGCAAACTAACTTCAGTTGGAACAAAACAGTTTATAGAAATAGAAACAAAACAAGAGTTAACATTGACGTTGCTTTAATGATGAACATGTATTGTTTATGCTGGACTGGTAAATAAACAGTTAAATGGAAAGTTAGCTTGTTAAATAGAAGTAAAACTGTGATAGAAAAGGCAGCAAAATGTTGATGCTAAATGATTTGCTGTTGTAAAGTTAGCTAGCTGATTAGCATGCTAATTTCAATAAAAGAGCAGCTAATTGTGCTTCTATTAGCTGTTAATGCTAATGTAAATAAATGGCTATTAATGCTAACAATGGCTTTGTAGCAATAGGAAAAACTTACATATAGCAACTTTATAAACGCTTTATTAAATTGTCAAATGGTGTTAGGCTCAGCTTTAACATTATTGACAAAAATAAAAAAAATCTAAAGCACAATTTAATACAAATGTGCACACATTACTATTAATAACACCACACATTATTTACTGTAGAGCTTCATTGTTGAGCTTCATCATATAAACACAAAGATGTATTGTTTTTAGGTATCTATGTAAACTTCTTTTGACTTAATAATTGATAAAGTGGAATATTATAATTACACTATATATGTCACACTGGGGCCAGCAGGTTTTTCCTTCACGTGTTTTTGAGGCTCTGTGGTGTCTGCTCGTCTTCACCTCTCTCTCTCTCTCTCTCTCTCCGCCTTTCATGGTTGCCACGTTGACGTCATGGAATGTGTGATGTCATCCACCAGAGCACAAGCTTTCACCTGGCTTCCTCTGTAACCAAACCACAGCAGTTTCCTCCCAACACGTTTCACAAGACGACGTTCAGTGAAAGGCCTCGCTCGTACCCAGAAAACAGGGAAATTAAGAAGAGTGGTGCACAGGTTACACGTATCATCCGGGGCTCTGATGGACAACAATAGCTCTGTGTATGTGCGTGTGTGTGTTGTTTTTTTTTTTTTCTTTTTTTTAATGTGTGCGTCTGTGTAACTCATAGCTGCTAAAGTCAAACCCTATGTGGCTTCAGATTCGAAACCTTTCACTAACAGCTTCTTACAAAACATTAAAAGATCAACATTTGACACAGTTTTAGCTGGGGCTGCACGTTCAGACATCAAACATGAGACACGAGCAAGAAACACTTGCTTCAGTAACTGATGGCTGCACATTAAATACAGCAAAAATACAATAATATACTAATAAAATGTTTATTTCTCAAGAAATTGCAGCGCTGATATGATGTGATACGATATATGTGAAAATAAACTCCTGAATAAATTCCTGAATTTGAAAAGTTTATTACAAAACAACAACGTGATTTTAAAACAGAAACAAAACATTATCATCACGTCTGAACATCAACTGAGTCAAATGAGATGACAAGTGATCAGTGAACTAACAGTGAAAAGTCTGTTGGGATAAATAAAAAGATGCACACACTTTTTCTTTCTTCTGCAAATGGGATCTCACCAGTAACAGTGTGTCCCCCTTGATGTTTGCACATCGTCGACATGATGATGGACATAATTTCACTTTGCAACAATAATACTGGATTGATATTCAGTGTAACAAAATATACCAAAAAACCATGGATCCACTCAGTTATACAATTGAGTATTAAGGTCATGATGTCATCATTAGTGTTGAGAATAACAAAATGTTGACGTTTAATGACAAATAGTAGAGACTAAAGTCAACAACATTAATAACGTGAGGGATAAAGTTGTTGAGATTAAAGTTGAAACGTTGAGAATGATGTGGAATATAAATATACAAGACGTTGTCAATAATGGCGGGAATGGTGTCGAAATGCTGAGATTAAAGTCGACGATAACATAATAACATTTAAATTTTAATGTCGACATTTTGAGACTGAACAAAACAAACTTGCTCCTCTTATTTTGTTTTCTCATGTTTGGCTCTAATCCCTGTTATAAAACCATGTGATGCAGGTGAACAAACCCACACAGGTGATGTTTCTGTGCAGCAGCTTTATTTTTCAGACAATTAAACAAAAGCCAACGTTCAAACTGACTTTGGCCAAAAAAAAAAAACAGAAAAAAAAAACATGTCTCTTGTGCACATTGTGTGCACAGATTGAAGTATTGTACCGTGTGTAACCACTTAACCGGCTCAGACTGACAAACAGCTGGTAATGGCAGTTAATCATGAACCTTTTTTTTTTTTTTTCGCTCTCTCTTTTGGCGCTCGACAAACCAACACTCTTCGACTTCTACTAAACAATACGCAACACACGCGTGCGTTAAAACCAGGCACGCGCACGCACACGGCGAGCTCGGCGCGGCTCCAGGCCTTATGTGTAAACTGGCGTGACTGGTTATCTCCATGGCAACGGGAATGTTGGCTCTGGCGAGTGCCAAGAGAGCAGCTGGTAGGTAGTGGCAGATTAGTCTCCAAACAGATTTACAGCCAGTCAAGTACTGCATGCCCTTTAAACAGAGGAAGAAATTATAAAGAAGCCATTAGAGTGAAAGAAAACAAAGAGAGGATTGTTGCACAAACTGAGTGAGTCCACTGACGGAGACCGAGCGGAGGAGGAGGAACCTTTTCCTAGCTGAACTGCCAGCTCGCTGGAGGTGCCGAGTTTGTACGAGTAGAAAAAAAAAGAGAAAACGATCAAAAAGAAGAGAAGCTTTCTGAGAAAAGACGTCCATTGAGTTGAGCTTCATCTCCTGCTGTGGCTCTGATATAAGAAGGAACGAAGCCTTTATGTTAAAAGGGTTATTACTCACTTTGCCATCCGCTTGTATCGTGTATATGTAGATCAGAGACTTCAAAGGTAACGCGACATAGAAACTAGTGTTTTCAAAAGGTTTGATGTTATTTTTTTTTTTTGCACAGAGAAAACATGGAGAAAACGAGAAGCTGCAACTCAACGTTTTCACGCAGAGATAATCCCAAAACGATCGTTTCCAAAGTGTAAACGAATCATCACAAACTAGCAAACAGCGTCATAAAACCACAAAGTCAATCATCTACGTTATTAAAATGATTTTATTTGTCGCTTTAAAGCTTTAGGGGGAAAAAAAAAAATCAAAGCTTCGGTATTAACTTTAAAACTACTCCAGAGGTTCTGAAAACCTGAAAAGTTCGCAAATTTATTATGTTTTCAGATTCAGGTCGTGTTGTTATGAACGCAACATCTGAAGAACGACTCCAGGGAATCCTTTTATATTGGACAAAACCTTTCACTAGAGTTTGAGATTAGAGTTTGGAGGTCAGAGGTCAAAGGTTAAAGGTCAGAGGTCACAGAAGCCTCACAAAACACGTGTTTGGCTTCTTGAATGTGATATATCATCAACACATTGAAGGAATCATGACAAATTTGGCGGAAACCTTCACTTAGACTCAACAATAAACTCAATAGATTTTGTTTTCAAAGATCAAAAGTCACTGTGACATCACACAACATGTTTTGGGTCATAACTCATGAATTGGACTGGTTGGTGGAAGCATAAAACCAGCAGGCGTCCCCAGAAAGTGACCTAATAGGTCACATTTCCAAAGTTACAATAGCTTTTTATTTCCCCCGCTTGTTGTAAACATGACAACAAATATCATATAACCTCAATGAAGCTTTTTTATACTTGAAGATTTAATTATACTTACTCAAACCACAACCTTTCTCTTTCTTTAAACCTAGATCATGTGACATGTCCGTCTACAGAAGGACTTCCTGAGTCTGCACCCATGAGCCCAGACATGACGTCGTCTGGCATCGTTCTCCTCACACACAATGTGATCACAGTTCAGACTGTTCATTCTCGTTTACAGCTCCCTGATGATGGAACGAGTTCCCAGGAGAGTCCTTCATCTCCTCTAAAGTCTAGTTCACACTGGTCGACTTTACAGTGGTGGTGTCTGGTGGACTTGGTCCTCTGATGGTTGGTGAATCATCAGTTAATGATCATAATGTGTAAACAGCCCTAATGACTCCATCAGAGGCCGCCGGGACCTGGTCTGAGACTGGGACTGGATCTGTCATGTTAGAAAACTGGAGTCAGAAGAGACTGACAAAGAGCGACAGCCAATCAGAGGAGGGATGTGAGATAAATGCTGCTGCTGTCTCACTGATTCACTCACAACCATGTTTAAAAGTCTGACGTTTTAACGCTTTTTGTTTCATTTTAACTTTCTACAAACTCCCCGCGTCTGATCCAAATGTTACCCGGTACCGGGGAGGTCTGCTGCTGATTTCAGCTCCACCATGAAAACCAGTGTGTTGCCATGGTGATGTTTACACGCTGGTTTACTGGTTTAGTCTGTGTCGGAGGCAGCGTCTTCACCGGTGCTCGTCAACAATAAACGGCTGTAAATCACGGTGAGAAGCAGCGGCTACATCCTGTCTAGTTCACGTGACCAGACGTGTAGTTTGGTGACGTCACGGTTTGATCGGGAGTCAATCACTGACAAGTCTTGTAGTGTGAACACTACAGGTCTCAGACCAGTTGTTGAGTCTACAGATCATGGGAACAACAAGTCGCCAATGATCACGACAGCGTCTTAGACTCAAATCGTTGGAGTCTACTACTGAACTGGGCTTTAGACACCAACTTACTAATTGATAATTGATCACTTTCTCTATTGAAGTAATGTTTGTTTTGTCCTGCAGGACGCGGTGTAGTTACTGTAGCTTTGAAATATTCTTTAATTTTTATTATTGAGCCTTGAGTGTTGACATTTTTTCAAGTTCAAGTTTCAAAGTTTGAACAAATACAGTTTATAAACAGGCTTAAATTATCACATTGATACTGGCTGAGTAAGTAATTTTTACTTATAATATTTTATTTAATTAATTCATGTTTAATATAATATTATGTATTAAAATATTATATATTTGGATAAAAGTGTTTGGTAGGAAACGATGATTACAAATATTTTATTCACCATGTGTTGAATATTTCTTAGAAATGAAGTGAGGACGACTGCAGAGGGGGATTAAATTTACATCGGAGGATAATACACCGCTGTCATATTTCATCTTTACCCGCCTCACCCTGTCACCGCTGAAATAAGCGAGTCTGCTCGTCTGATGTTACTGATGTTTTCAGACTCAATGCATCTTAAATTATAGTCTCAGACACATTTATCACTTGATAAACGCGACACGTTAGACGTCGGCTTCAGGTTCACGTTAAAAGCAGCTCTCCCTGTCTTTGGAAATAAGAAACTTTTGATTTTGTTCTCCGTGTTTATTAAAACATAAGTCACAGTTTCATACACTTCTGCTGTATCCAATTGTTTTTTTATGACTTTTAAGAAAATGCCCCCCCCCCATCAAAAAAAATAAAACATAAAAACACATTTCTCATCCTGGCGTCAAGCGATTTAAATTCAAAGTGAGTCTGTTTCAGGAGAGTCGGCGTCCATTAGAGTGTTTTATGTCTGCGGCTGTTACGATTTACTGACTTTTACGGCCGCCTCTCAAAAAAAAAAAGAAAGAAAGAAAGACAGGACTGAGTGACAGAGACGTGATGTGCAGTATCTCTGCTCTCAGTGCTAATTAAATCTTTATATTGATGATGCAGCAGTTGTTTTAAGTCCTTATTCGTCTGACACATTTATAAGACGTGATTAAGGTCGACTCGGATATAATTTTCTGTCTCTTCGTCCTTTTACGATTAAATATCATGTTCCTCTGTTTAATATCAAACTCTACAAGCTGCTAACGTCACCAAACCGTCTATTACCAGTCAGCGTGTATCACTCGTGATCATGTTTACTCTGTTTTCATCATGTTAACATGTTGCAAACACAAATGTAAAATTCCTGCAGAGTTTCTCAGTTGAAACATAATTTTATTGAATATTTTTATCATGTTTTCCTGTTCTGGACCCGTTGATATAAATATCCAAATTGATTCATGCAGTATATTGAAATTTAAAGGAGCTTTACAGATATTTAAACTGTGAAACAAACATTAACGTTTCAGTGTGTTGCGTTTAGAAAATGACCCTAGTGGCCGTTAAGTGAACTGCTGTTATTATTTTATATCAGTGTTCGTCCGTTTTTGTTTCTGTGAGAGCGATAACTCGACATGACTTGAGTGAACCTTTTCATATTGGACAAAACTCTTCACTTGGAGTCAAACATGAACTGATTGGAGTTTAGAGGCCAAAGGTCAAAGGTCACCAGAGACTCACAAAATGTTGGTTTTTATTTCTTGAACATCACGAAAGAATCAACAGTTTTATTAGAAACCTTCACTGAGGCTCTGTGACCACTGTGACCACATACATCATGTTTTTGGCCATAATTCATATATTTATCAAGTCACAGACCTAAATGTTAATTTCCTAGTTTTATACACTTCTGCTATATCTAATTATTTGACATGTTTAAGGTTGATAATTTGACTGACATGACTGTCTCTTTATCCTTTTAGGATTAAAAATCATGTTCCTCTGTTTGACATCAAACCCAACAAGCTGCTAAACGTCACCGAACCGTCTATTACCAGTCATCGTGTATCACTGTTGTGTTACATTGATTCACTTTGACTCAGTTATTCTCAATCCGCCCCCTTTCGTTTTTGTTCATGTCATCATGTTAACGCTTCACAAACACAACTTTAACATCTGCTCCAGAGTTTCTAAAAAAAAAACACAGAACACAATCGAAACACAACTTTATCTCAGATTTATTGTGTTTTTAGATTCAAGACCCATTTTTGTCATTTTATGTTCTATCTCATGAACGACTTGAGGGAAACTTCTCACATTGGACAAAACCTTTCACTTGGACTTAAGGATGAACTGGTTCGAGTTTAGAGGCCAAAGGTCGAAGGTCACTGGAGCCTCACACAACATGTTTTTGGCCATAACTAAGGATTTTATGCTGTTTGCCTTTTTACTACACTTCTGCTACTTCCAATTAATTGTCAGACGTATTTATAAGACGTGATTAAGGTCGATTTAGATATACTAATATAATATCCCGTCTCCTTGTCCTTATATGACTAAAAATCACGTTCCTCTGTTTAATATCAAACCCTACAAGCCGCTAACATTTCCAAACCGTCCATTACCAGTCATCGTATAACACTGTTGATCACACTGATTCACTTTGAGTCAGTTATTCCCAATCCACCTCCTTTACTTTTTGCAGCGTTCATCATGTTTACACTTCGTTGAACGCAGCACCAGATTAGTGCACTATTAGTCTAGTCGTGGTTGTCTTATTATTTGTGCGACTCATACGTGAGAGGGAACGAAGGCGGGAAACAGGTTAAAAACACATCACGCGTGACCTCGCGTCAGCTTATCAGACATAATCACCTTTACACCGAGGAGCTACACGAGAGGGAAAAAAAAAAAAAACAGATAGGGATTAAGCAGGATTTGATCCCCCAAATGAACAATTAGGAACAAGTCCAGACATGTTCTGTCCTGTTGAGCACAGGAGCCCCCCCCATCACCACCACCTCTGCCAACGCCGCCACCGTCGTCCCATCAGCGCGGTGGCGTGAAAGCATGAAAGTGCAGCATGAATCCACAGACTGTTGGGGAGTTCGCAGTCTTTCTACAAACCGGCAGCTGCATCGTGCAGCTGTCTGAAGGATGCGAGCTTTAGACAGATTCAACAGAACTGGTCAAAACACACCAAGAAATCAGAACAGGTGGAGAGAGACAAAAAAAAAAAAGAAGAAAAATAGGGGCCACAAAGAGAGTTCGGTGACTGAAAGAGTCTGAGTTCGTCATGTATCAAGTCAAAACCGTGAAATAAAACTTTTACTACATGGAAACACGCAGGAAAAATGAAGCAGTGTTTCTTAAAGGCCTCTCTTATGGAATTTCAGTAGCTTGTAACTTGGCTCGCCGCCTCCAAAAACCTAATGAAAGAGCTTACACAGAAGTTCAGTCATCATATTAAAAAAAAAGAGGAAAAAAAAAAGAAATAAACTAATTCCTAACATTAGGGTCTTTAACTTCTCAGGAACAGTGGCTTTTGAGTTTTACATGCGTGAGGGAGGAGATGAGGCGGAGATAAGTGAGGCGCTTCTGTATGATCGTTATTTCCAAACCAGAGGTCGTATATATGAAGACGCCTGGCGCTCGATCAAATATCTGACAAATAAGGAAAGAGCACTGAGTTCACTGAAGCGAAACTAGATGCTGAGCGCCTGTTTAATACCTGAAGATCTAATAAGATACCTAATAAGGTCTGGAGAAGTGAGTCACAATGATGTTTTTATTCAATGTAATTTTCAGATAAAAGAAATATTTGCTTTTTGAGACACTTTTGGTGACAAAAAACAAACAAACAAACAAAAAAAAACAACTTCCAGCAGACGAGCTGCTGAAAATGGTAAAAGTGAATCAAAACGAGTTGTTTTCTGTAATATTTTCCGTCCGAGCTCTTGGTACCTGCGTTGTAAAACAGGCAGACTTTCCATATAGTGTAATTATACATTCATATGAATCAGGTTGTGGTTTGTTCTTGAAGTGGGAGAAATGCAGAGAAGTGCAGGCACTGAGTTTTCAGCAGCAGCAGCGGCGGTTCATGGATAAACAATAGGCTGCATTCTCCACCGTCCTCTTCCTCGTCTTTTTATAGATGCCTTTCTTTCTTTTTAATGTCTCCCTGCCTCCCCCTTTGACATGGGTTTAAACCGAGTCATATCATTAGGGAGTCAAGAGCATCTCTGTTGTGCCTGTGAGGTTTCCCTTCTCGGTTATATAATGATCTTCCCGTAGGCCTCCTCTTCTGGTGTGGCGTTGGCAGCGCAGCCTGCCTGCTAACCCGGCCCAGCTCTGGCTTCGATCCAGTCCAAACAGAACCCACTTTGTCCTCGACTCTGTTTTTGGCACCAGCTGTTCGTGCACGACTCCAGCAGCTGACTCCTTTGTTTTCCTTACAGCCGGCTTTTTCTTCTTACATCACCTTCTTTTCTTTTTCTCTTTCTCTTTCTTTTCTCTTTTGATCTGTTTTTCAGGCTTCGTTGTTCCCTCTCATTCTGTTTTTCTCTTTTTGTTTAATTTCTATTGACATTTTTTTCCAGTTCTCTCTCTTTTTTTTTTTTTGCCTTGAGCCCTTTTTTTCTGTTTTCTTTTTTTACCCCTGCTGTCTGCAGAAGAGGCTGTTAGTGCTGTGATGTATGAGGGCAGCTGACGCCCACCTGCTTCCCAGCAGTCAGTCTGGAGGGTGTTTTCTAAGATCCACCATCGGCTATTGGCCGCACACCCGTCTCTCTGTGGATGAATCGATACCAACCGTCACACCTGTCGCAGCTCCTTGTAAACGCTGGCCCGGGTTCGCTGCAGATAAATCATTAGTATAAAACCCCAAAACAAACACTAATAAGAATATAATTATATGTCTTTGATGCTCTTTAGAGCCACTGAATCTGGATTGAGCCGAAGGAGAGCGACAGCGTCGTTAACGATGACTTACGGCCTCAGTTAGTGTTTAATTTGAAACAGTTGAATTCATAAGAGGAGGAAATTGGCTTAATAATTGAAAGCGATTCCCTCAATAATCGCTCTCCCGTCGGAGAAGAAATAACTGAGGATCTTCCTCGCTGCTATCTCGGCTTCACACCGGTAACAAGGACAGAGGGTGACCTTCTCCTCTATGGGAATAAATGACAGGTTCTGATGAACCGTTTCCTCTGATCGGACGATTTTTCATTTCAGTCGAGTCGTATCTGACGAAAAGACACAGAGAGAATTGATAAGTGAGAATTGAGAACAATGTGAAATTAGAAATTAGACCTGGACAAAACAAATCACACTGTGGCCAAACGTCACCATCACGACTTCATTAGTTCCTCTGCATCAGTCACTCGTTGGGTAATTGAGCAGAAAGGTATTGATTTGATGTCGAGGTTAATTGTGCGTCAGACCCGAACGGCCGTCGTAACCCGGAGGACGTGACAGTTTTATGTACCAACTTTGAATTTTTATGCGCTACATCTGTCACATCGGGGGGGGGGTTAGTTCTCCAGACAGCTCGCCGGCGTCGATTGATTTGTGCCACAGGCGTCTTCACCTCTTGATTGATACGTGTTTCATGTGTTTTTTTTTTTTTTTTTTTTTTTATGCAGACGACGCTGTTATTTACTGTTTTGTGCGTTTTAAAAACAGTTACAGATGGCTCTGGGCTTTTTTTTTTTTTTTAGTACAAGTGGCTCTTTCATGCAGACAAACTGTTCACTGTTGTTATGCAATGGCAGCAGAATATGTTTGCTTACGACTGAGCGGCAGATGGGCCACGGAGGTTACCAGTCTGAAAACAACTGAACGAACAAACGTCAAACTGTTTCCTGAGAAGATGCATTTAATGAGCACATCAGTGGAAACACTTGGTTTTTTGTATCAAGCTTGTAGCTTCACTTCTACCAGGTTTGTCCTTCTGATGGTTAAGAAGAACCAGTCTGTTGGTTGGATAATGTTCAGAGGATTGAATGAAGCTTTTTATTTATTTATTAAAGAGGTGATTGTTGTAGTGGGTGATGGGAATTTGCATATCAGCATGTGTTAGCGTGTAAAAAGCAAGTGTTGGCATGTTAAACGAAGACACGGAGCAAAGACGCCGTCAGCGTGTTACAACAAAACCAAGGACGCGTTAGTTTTATCCAAAACTTGTTTCATTTGTGTTTTTTTCCAACTGTAAACCTTAAAAAATGTTGTCAGAGGAAACAAACAATCAGGAGAAAAACAGTGGATCTGGACTAGAGTCGTTCCCGACATGAGGACTTGGTCAAGTGTCCTCGGGGAAAGATGCAGAACCCTAAATTGTCTCTCATGGTACATCTGTTTACAGCATGTTAGTGCAGAAATGAGCACTTAAAGTGGTCGTAAAGACAAGAAAAGAGTCGTATGGGTCCGTTCACATCTAAAACTCTGAAACAAACCAAAATAAATCAGTGCCAGACTGATGCATTGTTTCAATTTTCCACCTGGTTTGGTTCACGTTATAAAGTAAAACTCAACATGGTCCAGAAATTAGAAACAAAAAGCCACGTGGTGGAAAAGTTGTTCAATTATTGGTCAATACAGTTGGTTTGTCACAGGATATTGATGATCACGGAGCACCGACACATGAACATCAAGTAAATATCCTAACAAAGCTGATTTTTTGGGGTAAACGCTCAGAAAACTCATGCTCTTTACAATCTCTGTGCTCCAAACGATTCCACAAAGACCCGAGTGGCTGCAGGTTTTTGTTCCAATCAGTGGAGATCACACAGTTCGACCAATCGACTGTCTGAAGACTGAGTCAGTTAATTAAATGAGTCAAGTCTGCTGCTGCTGCTGCTGCTTGGTTGGAATAAAAACCTGCAGCCACATGGTCTGTGGAAGCGTTTGGACTAAACTACACAATGAGGTAAAAACTCAGAGGTTCGGTTTATTAATAAGAAATAATGATGTAGTTTTAGGGCAACGCATCAGAAAAATATGAGGTAGATTTTATTTTACATTCTGTCAAGAATTAAGTTGAAGATTTTAAGATTAAAGTTAAAATTAATGAGAGGAGGAGGATTTTTTTTGAGAATAAAGTCACGTCTAAAGATTAAGGTAGAAATTTTGACTTTGAACATTGAACATTTCAACTTCAGTCTTAAAATTTAGACTTTAAAGTCGTAATATCAAGATCAGAGTTGAAATATTGAGATAAAGTCTAAATTTTAACTGAGGTGGAAGATTTTTTTTCTATTATTTTTCATATTGAGGTGGTAAAAAATTTCAACTTTAATCTCAAAATTTTGATATCGAAGTCTGATTTTATTCCAAATTTCTCAGATTTTTCCTCAAATGTTTTTGAAAGAAATTTCATTTATTTTCAAACCTTGACGACTGTGTTGTGATGACTTTCCACTGTTCGGGTTCCTGCTGCCACGTTACGTAACTGCTTTTGTTTCAGCAGCGGCGACGGCGGCCGTGTTTGTGCAGAGTACACTGTGAAGTGACCAAAGTGCAGAAAAACACAAGGCTGGAAACATTTAATCTGTGCGGCAGAAAGGGATGGATGCCACTTTACCAGACAGCGTTCACTCAAACCACTCAGAGAGATTAGAGTGAAAAGGAAACTCAAACACCAACACCCTCTGCTTTGTGGAGACACATGTATTCCCAAGATGTTCCACTAATGGCTGCCTCTGCCTCTTTCTGTCTGTTTGAACGTCTCCGCCTCTGCCTCCCCTCGTCTCACTCAGCACCGCTACTTAGAGAGTGATGAGGAAATGGCCTCTTCCCGATGTACCTTGACAGGATGAGGGGAAAGTGAATAGACGTGTGGTTAGTGTTAGTGTGTGTGTGTGTGTATGTATTTTGTGAACGTCCACACTCAGCTGCCTGTGGGGAGCATTTGCTGTGTAATTACAGGGGAGGGAAAATGAGAGAGACAGCGAGAGATAGGGACAAAATAGAAAGTGTGTGTGAAGCTGAGAGGAATGTGCTGATGAATGGCCGATCGAAGGCAGCGTCCCTAAGCAGCCCGCCTCATTACGGTTCAGTCTGACCCAACACTCCCTTCATTAGGCCTTAAAACAGCCTGTTAAAATACTGCCCGTGTGTGGTATCCTCATTAAAGCTACAGATGATAACCAAACAAAGGCCAGATCCCCTCTTGTCAGTGCAGACCTCTGTTCTTCAGCCAAAAATAAAAAAAAAAAACAACCCAACAAAAAACAAAAAAACGTTTTGTGTTGCATAAAAGGTTTGTTTCTCTTATTTCTCATTTTTAATAAAACTATTTCACAACTGGAGTAAAAGCTTTAATATTTCTCTTTATTTTATTTTTATTTTTAGCGATTAGCAGCTAAAGACTCAGATTTTTCCTCTCAGGTGAAGGTGGAGCCCAAACACAGAGGTAAATATGGAGGTAAAAATAAGACTGAACATTTATCCAGTGAGTCCAAACAAAGAAATGTTGTAAATTTGGTGGAAGGGTAAGATAATCAATGTTAGAGTGCAAACCAGACCGAGATCTCTGTTTTTTTAAGACTTAGATTTTGCTACTTTGTACTTTGTTTATTCAAGAACGATAAGAATTCAACAATGTCCTGATTAAGAGGCTACATCCTTCAAATGTTGTGTCCTGTGTAGACACAAAACAAACCAGTCGTCCTTAAACGAGACAAATGAGTCTGGTCTATGGAGAATTTCATGTTTCATGTATATTAATGTCACATTCCTGCAACCTTGCAGACTGAACTGACTCAACATTTGAAGGATCTTTCAAAATGAGCTTTGTCCTGAACGTACAGTATGATGCTTATAATCAACTAATGGATCTTTTAAAAGATGCAGCACTTTAATCAGAACAAAGATAATGGATCTGAGGAAAACAGTGGACACGCAAAAACACAACTCACTACTCTTCTTATTCTAACAAATATATCATCCATTTTATCATCTTTCTATTAGTTAATCTTTCCAACTCATGAAGCCAGTTGTATGTGGGTGGTCATTCACAATTACTTCCTACTTAAAGACACATCTTTTGCATGATTCCCCAACAATTCTCCAAATACTCTATTTGTATCTTTGGGTGGCTCCAAAAAAAAAAAAAACTACTTGTGGTAGCTTCTCTCATCATCTCTGCTAGTTTTACCATGTTCTGGGGTTTATTTTTGCCTTAGTTAAGCAGCAGTGACACTATGGGAAGTTGCATGTTCACTCATCAACATATGTGGTGTTTCCACCGCAGGAACCTCTGGGTAATTTTACGGGAACTTGGCCGCTGGCGGATGTCTCCGCCAGAGGAATAGTTCCTGTGATGTGAAACTCAGGAACCTTGAACCCTGAAAAGTTCTTGGGCAGGTTTTTACTTGACAAGTTACCTCCCAAAAAAAAAAAAATCAAATATATAAACATCTTGTCGTAGTTTTAATGAGAAAACCAAACATGACTAGATTTAATATGAACGTCACGACGTGTAGACGCTCGTCACTTTGCACCATCACTGATCGTTTGTAGATTTCTGTTTTCAAGTTAAAGTTTGTGCAAAAACAGAAGAACTGCAGAAAGTTAAACGTATTTTTGAATCACAGACGTCAGGTCATTAATCCTCCTGATGGTCTGATCATATCTAAAGGTTTAGACTGAGTCACATGGCGTCTGAAGGAAGTGACATCATCAGGTGACGTCTGTAAACTTCCTCATCTGGATCTTTTAAATTGAGAAAAAAAAAAAGTAATCAGTGCATCAGAGCTGGTCTTTGTGCTGCTGGTCGGTCACGTCGTCGCTGATGCGGATGCTGTCTGGAGGATATATCGCCGTGGTAACGGAGTCGGCCTTCGCCGGACGGGGACAGTAGAAGGGAAAGACTGACTCATCACGCACAATAAAACAAAGAGCAAACAACAAGTGCGTCAGGGAAGGATGTGCCACGGCTATAAATGTCAAAAGCATCGGATCACAACAGAGCTGCTCTGATATGTCACCGAGGCATCATTTTCCACCTGAATTTAAAAAAAAAAAGAAAGAAATTATTGGAGTGAAAACTGACAGATGGAGAGAAGTTGTTTTATTAACAACCTTTTTTTTTTATTGATAATAAAACATAAGAAGAAACAGAAATGTTAATGAGTTTATCTGTTGCAGATGCTCATATTTCACTCATTTTAATGAGAGTTTTGTTTTGTTTTCTCTTCTTTTCTTTGAAGGGAACCTCCATCAGTTTTACAAGATTGTTTACAGATCCTGGGAAAGTGCAGCTCCATATGTTGTAGTTGGCTGAGGTGCATTGTGGGTAATGTAGGCACACATCTGCGAGTTTAGATTTTGACATTAAAACACATTCTTAGAGGAAAGTTTACAGGTCTGGTTCTTTCATTTTATTTTGTTTTATTTATTTGAATTTATTTTATATATCGCGACGCTGCCGTCGGCTTTTATTTTGAAGGACTTAATCATCATAATTTCCCCGCAGCAGCCCACAGTTGAGCTTGAGTTTCTATATCACAGAAATCTCCTGGTTTTTTTCTTTTTTCTTTTTTTCTTTCTTTTTTTAACAATGACACATGAGTGTTAAAAGTCAGACTTGAAACCAGTGAAAGTTCCCGTGTGGGAGAGATTTTGATGCCGGTGGGTGTTAGTAGAAAAAAAGAAAAATCCCTTGTTTGCTTTAGAAAACAGGATGTTTCAGGAGATGGAGGCTGTTGTAGATGTTTAATTCAAAGGAAACAAGCTGCTAAACAAGTAAAACATCTTTTTTTTTTCTCGTTGCACGTGCAGCAGCTTTTACCTTTCGCCTTTTTTTTTTTTTTTGACGCCTGTTTACTGTTTGTCAACTGTCATTCGTGCTTCAAACGGACTCAAACGTGCTGGAAAAAGAGTAAGATCTTCTTCAACACTTCATGTTAAAGACTAGAAGTCAGGAACGTCTCTCTCTCTCTCCACCCACCGACTCCCTTCTCAGTTTCATCCATCTGTTCTCAGACCTCACTCTACTTCGGGCAGATGCTCTTGCCCGTAAAATAGTTTTATTGCGTTAAAAGTGTTGTGATCATCACCTCTCTCCTCCTCCATCTTCTTCTTCTTCTTCTTCTCTGTGTTTCACTTTTATGGTTCAGATTCACTCTTTACCAACTGCTCTTTGTACATGTTTCTTTCTTTTTTTTTTCTTCTCCAGGTCGTTGAAGTCGATGTGAAAAATAAACAAATTAAACTGTTGCTAGATAATTGTGTTTGAAACTTTAAAAAAAAAAGAAAAAAAGGATGCCAGAGCATCGCCTCCTGTTTCCCTTTTGGTTTTGGTAGACAGAGGGAGCTCCTCTCCTGTAGTTGATCTGACTATGACTCAATCTCTGAATGTGACGGTTGGATGTCAATTTTTTTTTCCTCTTTCGAGGTTCAGGCTCGTTTCCCTGAGCGATCTGTATGGAAATGATCCTTTAAAGTTATTCATTTCAAACTGTATTGGTTTTATTTTTATAAAAAAAAAAAAAAAGACGACCTTCCCTCTTTGTTCAATTTTTAATAAGAGGAGATTGATCATTTTACATCCTCCTCTCTCTCTCTTTCTCTTTCCTCCTGTTTCCACCTTTTTATTTGATTTGAAAGCCGGTTCAAATGAACGTCCCGAGCTCCTTCCGCAAACGAACCATCTGCTCTAACCTTGTTTCGTCGGAGGGGCCATAAACAAGCCGGCTCCATCAGTGAAAAGAGGTCTTGGCCAAATATTTGCTGCTCTTCGACCCCATTTGGTTTAGTGCGTTGTGTGTTTGCATTTCAATGACCCACGGTCAGTGTCAGAACGATGGCACGTGTGTCCCTGATGAGACGTCCCCCTCTGATAAGACGCCAGCGGCTGCATAAAGAGAGAGAGAGAAAGGTTCTGAGGCCTTGTGGGATAAGAGCAGGGTGAAGGATGGAGCAGATGTGGACAGGCTGCTGGTTCACACACACACACACACACAAACACACACTTGAGCTCTGGTATCAATCTCCTCACACATCCGTCTGCTCCGCCCACCAGCTCTCTGATAGCCGCTCAAAGTCTTGCGTTTTCTTCAACCTTTTAAACGGCTCAAATAAATAAAATCCTCTTCTTTGCCGAATTGGGAGCCGATTGTTCATTATTCATCGTTTTATTATCTGAACGCCACTTGTCGATTAGGTAACACCTACCACAGCACGTCAGTGCCTTTAATCTCCCGGCCTCCCTAATTATTGCTCATGCAAATTACAGATCAGGGCTCACCAAATATTGTGTGAAAGAGGAAGAAAAAAAAGAGAGAGACACACACAAAAAGAAAGAGAGGGAGTGAGATGATGCATGGGTGTGTTTCTTTCTCTTTTTTCTTCTTCTTCATCTCTTCTGAATTGTAGCAGATATGGAATTAGCCGAGGAGGACAGGATTGTGCGGATTAGGTGGAGATATTTTTTTTTTTCTTTTTTTACCAAACATGGACTCCCTACATGTAATTCATTTTGGCGTCCTTGAAATTGCTACTGTGAGAAATTTAGCAGCTGCAACAGAAAGAGAGAGAGAGACAAGACGAATCCAGCCACCCACCCCCCACCACGCACACACACTCTACAACCACCAATATGACATGACACCCACACCACCATCACCACCACCGACACAAAACTCGTGTATTAGTGAGACATGATTGCTCTAAAAAAGTCCGTTGGAGGGAGGAGGGAGGGTTTTGTGTGAGTTTTGCAGCCCTTTCGAACATTTAAATCATTGTGGGGAGCGTGTGACACATGTGACAGTTTGATGCATCTACACCTGTAATCCTGTGAGAGTGTATTACAGAACTGGTTCAACCAAACTGCTAAAACACACACACACACACACACACACAGTGAATGCTGTAAATTCCCACCGGATTTGAACATCTCATAGAGCAAGTTTTGGTTTCATCTGCAGAAACTTTGGACTGTGTGTGACCACATGTTGATGATGCACCATTTTTGGTTTCTCTAACATAAACGTTGCAGCTTTATACAACATTCGATTGTGTAAAATTACCCGTACTCAGTTTTGTTTATCCTGGTGACAGCGGTTAACAACAATAAACGGATTGGTAAACACCCATGTCTGTGGTTTTTTTTAGGTGAAATCCTAAACATTGATGCACATTGATTCCTAGAAAGGCAACAGTTGTGTTACATTTCCGGTGAGCTTCTTGAACTAGCATGAACTTTCAGTTCTGGTCAAACACTTTCCTCTCGATTGTCCAATTTTTTTTTTTTTTTAAATGTGTCTTTATGCAGACGATACCTTTGTTTATCTACATAATTCTTCAACATCTTTCTCTAGTTCTGTGGCCATCGAGAACAAAATTATCAAAGAAATGCAAGAAAATAAAGATTAAAGTCTGCACCAGTCTGTAATTATATTCTGTTTTCCTTTGATTGCTTGTATGTAAAGATGCAAGGTCAAAATATCCTTGATTGTTGCAACAGTACGGTTGCAGAGATTGTGTTTTTACAAATGATGAATTAAGAGTAGAATCACCGATTTATGGTCATGCATTTCCACCATCAAGTCCAGTTGCAGTTTGTGACGTTGACTTACCTTTGACCATCAGTTCATTGTTGATTTCAAGTGAAGGTTTGCACCAAATTTGAAGGAAACCTCTAAAGGTTGATCTTTGATCTTTTACTGTAAAATGTCCCATTGTCTCATATTAGTCATCTATGTGTGAATGCATCATTTCAAATCTTCCATCGAGGCTAGAAACACGTTTTGTGTGACCACAATGACTGTGACCTTTGATGTTTGACCACAACAGCGTCATCACTGAGTCCAAGCCATAGTTTGTGACATGCGATAAAAACTCCACTCAACATTTTAGTATGTTGTGTCCACAAGTGATCTTGACCTGTGAGCTCTGACCACTCACTTTTGTATGTATGATATTACATTCACAAAACCAACAGAAACCTTGGACACCGAAATCTAATCAACTCATCCTTGAGTCTAAATTAATGTTTGTACCAAAGTCGAAAGGAAACGCTCAAAGTGTTGTTGAGATATTGTGTTCACAAAAATGGCACCGACAAAGCGACAAAAAAAACAAAAAAAACAACTTAAAGTGACCTCTAGCCCAAGGCTCAAGTGTCAACAGATGATGATTCACCAATCATGACGTCATCCTTCTCAACATCAGTAATCTCCATCCTAATAAGTGAGACTTGTTAGCTTGTTAGCAGTTTTAGCAGAGCTAGCTGTTTCCCTTTGGTTTGGCATTGACCGATTTACCTGTAAACGGGATATGTAAAAGCTCCTCTTGAAGTTTAGCCAATCCATTACAGCATCCAGTGTACAGTAAGAGGATTATATCACCAATCCCCTGATGTCACTGTAAAGCCAGAGGTCTTAGCTCATAGCAAATACCACCCCTCACCCGCTGCCTCACCCCTCACCCTCCCCTCCATCTCGTCCTGTCAGACCGAACGTTGCCGCCCATCGTCAAGATCGGACAGTCACTTCACAGGTTCAAACCACTTTCCCCCCCTCGGGCTGACGATGACAGGAGGGGCTGCACATGCTCAGAAGCTCATTTCATTCTTCAGCTGTTTGAGTGGCAGAACAACTGGAAACATGCCCACAGGAAACACAGCCATATGGTGCGAGGGCAAAGGTTCGTAAAGCCTTCAGACCATTTGTTCTCTTCAACTAAAGAGCTCAGGTTTGAGGTCGAGGAGGATTTTTATCAAGAAGGAGACAATGATAAAATTAGCTCAAACTCAGACGTTTGAGCATCTGTAGAAACAAACTGTTACAACAGAAAAATAAAAACATTATTTATAGTTACTTACTGGTCTCGACTGGTTAGTTTTACATTGTCATTTCTCCAAAAATATAATATTAAAGGGAAGAACTGCTGTTAAGTATTTCAACTGTTTTGTTTTTATTATCGGTGAAAAGTTACCTTCTATATAACCACATTTATTCATACAGGTTATTAATATTATATTCAAATTTAAAGGTACTTTACAAATTTGACACAAACATTAAAGGTCCTATGTGTAACATTTAGAAACTGCCCCTAGTGGCCGTTAAGTGAACTGCAGTTATTATCCTGCGTCAGGTTCACTGGTCCTGTTCTTGTGAACATGATAACTCAAAAATGCCACAAGTAAATCTTTTCAAATTTGGCACAAATGTTCACTTGGACTCAAAGATGAAGTGAGAGGATTTTGGTGAGCAAAGGTCAAAGGTTAAAGGTCACAGTGACCTCGCAAAACTTGTTTTTGCCCTTTTGATGTGATATCTGAAGACCGCTATATCTTAAGAATAGCAACACATTCTGCAACAACGTTCACTTATACTCAGAGATTAAATCATTAGATTTTACTGGTCAAAGGTTAAAGGTCACTGTGACTGCAACATGTTTGGCCCACTATTTATGTACAGATTACCTGGTATAAAAAGGTATTCTAGCTTTATTTTCTCTACATGTGTCGACACGGAGCTGGAAACAGCGTTGGCTGTGAAAAAATGTAAGTTATGCTTTTTGAAAAATAGGATTTATAGGTGGTAATATCATTATCAGCTTGCTAGTTGCACAATTATGGTAGAAACACAAGGAGAAAATCAACTCGGGTCAGTTTTAATCCCCAAAACCAAACAAAGATATTAGATAAAAAAAAAAAAAAAAAAAACATTTTCTTGTGTTTTGTGCTAATATAGAGCTCGTGTTGACATTTGTTGAAGTTTGCAGACTCCATTTCTATGCTAATGTTAGCACTAGCTAGTCTTACCTAGCGCCAGCATTAGCATAGAAAGAATAACATATGAACGTTAAAGGAAAGGAACTTGTGATTAAAATTTTGTTTCAAGTTTTTTTTTTTTTTTACAAAGAAATTGGTCCAAAGGTTTATATTTTAAGTTACATGAACTTATATAATAGATAGAAAAAAAGGTATATGACTTCACCTCCTTACATAATGTGACCTTTAGACATGTGGACAGTTTAGAGGCAACACTAATATAAGAAAAAAAAAATTCAAAATCAGGAATAAGGACAGTAAAATGCAACAGATAATAAACCTGCTTTTAAAGTTTATTCTAACTCCTTTAAAACAGAAACAAATGTGCAGTGCAAATGATCCGAGAGTCTGGTTCTTTCATGTGAAATCACACAAACTGACTAATGTCAGACTTTCATTGCTGAGTAACTCCCCTTATTTTATTTAACCAGAGAAACTTTGCTGTTACACAATGCGTGTGACATGAAGATGATGACACAGACAACATGTTTGCACACATCTTTCTCTCTTTTTTTTTTTTTTTTTTGCATTCTATTTGCATATTTTCTTCACACTCTGTCCTTTGTGTGTTGTGTGTTTTATCCTCAGGCGTCTGCTCACGTTACCGTTCACAACCTCTCATGGCCACAATGCTCCAACTCCCTCTACCACTGTCAAAGTCAAAGGTGATGAGGATCAACAAAGACGGACCAGCTGTCCTTTCTTGTCCGGTCCAGCCTTCCTCCTCTTCCTCCTCCTCGTCCTCCATCAACACAGATGGTCCTCAGAGAATGACGTCTGCCAGGAGACGGTGGCCTGCAGGTTTGTGATCTCAACATTTCAGTCGAGGTTAATTGAAGCCAGTTCATTGTCCGACTTACCTGAGATTACGTCCGTCCATTAGTTAATCACCCTCCACTGTAAAACCTCCCTAAGCTCGGCGCTCAAACAATAGAAAACATGTCACACAATCAATCAGCGTTTTGTTGGTTTTTGTTTTCTTTTTCTTTTTTTTTTATTTTACAACGGTCATCATTTTTATTCATAAATTGGTCGTCTCTGCCGTGACATCTGCTGCGTTTTTATAAAAAGAAAATCTGGCATCCACATGGCAGACATTTTAAGCAAATTACTAAAACACATTCTACCCGGCGGCTTGATCACTTTATTGTCATTAAAAAGGTTTTTTTTATATATCTTTGATGTGCTGAGTAACACAGTAACATTCAGCCGTAGTAAAAATGGTCGAACGTGGAGGGAACATGGTTGCGTAGGTCAGGATAAGAGTTTCTGTTCTCTTTAGATAACGGTCCTGGTATCGTTTACCCACACTTGACCCCGTTGCTCAATTTACCCAGAGTTCAAAGCGGTGGGTCACTCTGACCAGATCTGGCAGAAGCCAGAATTGAAAAAAAAAAAAAAAGTGATGTGGAAAAGGACAAGTCAAATTAAAAAGGAAAACATCACAACAGCATGAGCTCATCGCTTCTGGCAATGATTAATGAGGTTTTCCTAGATATCATGACACAGTCAAACATGGTGATTTCATCGTAAGTGACACGACGAGGTGATTTCTGAAGAAAGACACGTTTACGACGGCAATAAATAAATGTAAAAAAGTGCAAATTAGCTGCAGCATTTCCTTTAATATCACCTGAGGCTTTTTTCTGGAAAAAAAAGAGAGAAAGTTAAAGAAAGTTTGAGAGAAAGAGCGTTGAGCGACTTGTGTTGAAACGTTCACAGTCTCTCTCTCTCCCTTTTACCGCTGGAAAAACGTCGGCAAAGGAATTCGGGGAATGCTGCTTCTCGGCACGGATCAAAAGGAGGTTGAACATTAACTGTGCTGAACTCTTCAGCCCTCTAGTGCTGCTCCTAGCCACTGCCTCTCAAGTTCAAGGGTCCCGCAGGAGCCCTGTCGAATGCTCAGTGTCAATAACAGGTACGTCACATGGAGCTGTTACACGTGAAGCAGCGACGGGTCACAACAACAACCGCCCCCTCCTCCACCTCCTCCTTCCTCCTTCTCCTTTTTCCAAGCAGCTCCAGCAAAACAGACATATAGATACTAGGAAATGCACAGACGATTAGTCGCTTACACACACCTGCTGCTGCCACTATGAGGCGGACGAAAAGAAAACATATAAGAACATGCATGAGAAGATAAAAAAAAAACACTTCTCTGTGAAGCTATGACACATAATCATTTCAGATTTCCAGGCAGTTATCTTAACGTTGCTCTTATGCAATAACCCAACATGTATTTTGCAAGATCTGCCAGGTCTTAACCCGAGGTGACAACTGTTCTCTCAACGCCAGCCTAACACCTGCGGTATTTGAGGCCTGCAGGGGTTTGTCTTTGTCAGAAACTTTGAATAAACCTGAGTGAGCGGCAGCAACACCAGCTTCAGTATCGGGCGCCCCAAGTATCCACAAAACTGTCAGAGCCAGGCCCCGACAAAAAAAATGAGACGGCTTAAAAAAAGAAAGATCAATCATCCAGATTAAGGATCTTAAATAAACGATCTTTGCACCAAGACGCCTGCGGTTGTTTCGTTGAAAACCGCCCGGACCCTTCATTCACTTTGATTTAATTCAATTCTCTGTAAATCGAAGATTAATGAAAGGAATTAAGGTCAGCACCGGTTGATTGATCGGAAAAAAGCTAAAATAAATGAATAAATATTGCCACTTACGCCCACGTCCAACGTGTGCACACACATATACACATGCAAGTAATCCAGCTGAGGAGGGATTAGTGTCAAATGCTACAACTATTGTACATACAGCATCTCTTTGCAGAGGCCTTGGCAGCGATCCCAGGTGGTAAGCAGTTACTACTGAGCAGGATTTTGGGTGGGTGCCATGTTTTGACAGTGAGGGATGGGGACGTCCGCTCGGCAGCAGCTGTGGGTCTCTGTCACAGGGCGGCAGCGGGAGGTGAGAGGGTGGATGCCGCTACGTCGGAGGCGCCCTCTCTCTTGTAAGAGGCTCAACCTGCTTCCTGCTGGGAGGCCTGGACAGATTTATGACTCGGCAAATGAAATGTTAAAATGGGATGCTGCGAGGAGACGGTGATCTGTTCATCTTTTCATATCATTTTTCTTAATAAATTATGAGATGAATTGGGCCGTCACATGGCACCAAGATGCAAAATATCATCAAAATCAATATACATTTAGTAGAAGATCAGTCAAAGATGCCAGAAGTGGCTGCAGAGCAACGTTTTAGGGGTCAAAGTGATAGTCCAGTGTCTTTTTCACCTTGACAACGTCTTCTAGTCGCCTCCATGTTGTAGGAAAGTCTGTACGAGTCGATTAAAGAATACAACACTAGACCACTGTTATTGAACGTCACTATTTTCATAGTTTTTATAAACTATTGTTAAAGTGATGGTCTGGAGTAATTTGAACCCAGGGTCTATTTCATCATGAAAACGAGTCAAGAGATATTTTACGTTGGTTGAAGTAATATCGAGTTTGACCGTCTTTTGTTTTCACAACCAAATAGTTAACAATGAAAGTAAATGGGGCAGTCAGACAAACGTATCTAAACTGTCAAACTTTCTAAACTTTTAACCACTAATAAAGCTCAAAATATCACTTCACTTTAGCAGTAGCATGAATAGGGTCCCTACACATAAACTGAAGTACTGAAACTTAGTAAGTAAGATGAGAGTTTATTTTCCTGAAAAATTAGCCGGTGTGTCCATTAAGAGCGAGGAAAATGATGAATCTGCTGATGTGGAACAACCTTCATCACCAGTTGTTATGAAAACAAGACGCTGGGTAAGTCTTGTAAAACAGTGTTTCTGATAAACTCTCAGTTCACTTACTAAGTTATCAGTACTTCAGTTTATGTGTAGGGACTGTGTAGGGAAGTGAAGTGATGTTTTGAGCTTTATTAGTGGTTAAAAAATGACGATTTAGATACGTTTGGCTGACTGCCCCATTTACCTTCACTGTTAACTATCTGGCTTTGAAAACAAAGATGGTCAAACTCGACAAACCCTTTGACCATCATAATCTAGCTCTCAAGGGAGTGTTGGTGAAAAAGTCCACGGGTTCAACCAACACCCGACTATCACTTTAAATCGTCCGACCATACGTGGAGTCGTCCTGTCCAACGTGGGGTTAAAATGTCAGCGACAGGTAGAGGAGTGGGTGAGACGGAGGCAGCTGCCCATTCAGGCCCTGAGATAACGTTATCATCTGCCCTCTGCTTAGAAAGTGTCAAATTCACAGCTCACGCCGACTTAACCCTTTCAATACTGAGGCTGTTTTGACCCCTTTTCTTTTTGTATTTGCCTTTAAATATCATATTAAAAATGTGATAAAAAGAATACGACAGTACATGACTTGAAGAGTGTGAGAGGTTCTTTAATAGTACAAATATAAACACAAATTAAGAACCTACACTAACACTTATTTCTTCATATGACAAAAAAACAACAAAGATATTTAGATAAACACCTTTTTATCTGCATACATTTATTTAAAAAAATGGTTTATCCAGACTTTATATGATCATATCTGGGGTTTTATTTGGTTCATCAGCATCAAATAGGAACTGAAATTGGAGGAAATTGACAACAAAGTTCTGTGTGAGTTTTTTTGTCATATAAGGATTAATATAGCTTTTGTTCTGCATATTATATCCATTGTTAGCGATGTTAGCATATATTAGCTCAGAGGGCTAACTTGCCACTAACAACATCATTAGTCATCATTCAAATGATTATTAATAGTCTCTATAAACATAAAAAGCTAAAAATAGTCAGACAGTCATCGATGTCATGATTTTTTTTAATGACATAAATAAATGGAGAACTAATGTGTCGTGTACTCGCTGCTTCACGTTTCATATTCTGATCAAAAGCTCCTGAAAACACCTTCAGTGGCCCCCTGAGGGACGAGCGTCCCACGCTCCATGAATATTTGACCACCCATCAAAGACCTGAACGGGCTGAAATGCAAATAAAAGGCGACTGAGAGTTATCAGGGGCCTCCTGCCCTCTCGTTTTATGGGTTTTTTTTATGAAGCTTCAAGGGCACTTTTGCCCCGAGCCTTTGTTAATTACTGACCTTGTTTTGTGTATGTGTGTGTGTAAATGTCTTTTTGGGTGATTTCTTCACTTATCTTTCAGCCTAGTTATCAGATAACTGTCAAGAAGCTTCACAATCTGTGGGACAGAGATGGTCAGAGAAGTGGGCTGCGATCTGCTGACGAGGTGAATATTTCTCTCAGGTTTGAACTTTAAACCTTGAGAAAAGCGACGGCCGACGTAAAGACAAAGTCTTTGTTATCATAAACTGTACGTTATCAAAATATTATAATATAAAATTATATCAATAAACAGCTGCTGTTTGTAACTTTAAACAGACAAACGTGACACAGGAGCCAAACAGAAAGAGGCTGCGTCATTTAAAGTCCTTTTGTGTCTGTTTGTTCTTGTTTTCCATCATTTTGTATTTAATTTGTGACACTTTTGTGTCACTTCAAGGTCATTTTACTTCCTCTGAGGGTAATTTTCCTACTTTTTGTTGCTGTTTTTGGTCTCTTTGTGGTCATTTTGCACCTCAGTAGTTATTATTTTGTTCATTTTCCATCTGTTTATGATTGTTTGTAGCCATTTGAGCCATTGTTGTTATTTTGTATCAAGTGAATCGACTGTCTTGCATCTCTATGTTGCTGTTTTTTAGTCATTTCAAAGTAATTTCCCATTTCTTTAAAGCTGTTTTATATGTATATTCAAAGAAGGTTTTTGTCTCTTTGTAGCTGTTTTGCATCCAACTAGAAGTAATTTTCTATCTTTGTGAAGCAGTTTTGTGTTGTTTTGTAGCTGTGTTCTGTCTCTTTGTAGCTGTTTTGTATCTTTGTAAAGTCATTTTTAATTTTTGTAGTTGTCTTGTGTCGCTCTGTTGTTGTTTTTTTTCATCTGAATATGAACTTTCACATCTTTGACATTGTTTTGAGCCAACCCCCCGATTTTTGTAGCTGTTTTCTGTCTCATTGAGATTGTTTTGTGTCTTTTTGTAGTTGTTTTCTGTCTCTCTGACGTTGTTTTGTGTCTTTTTGTAGCTGTTTTCTGTCTCTTTGACGTCGTTTTGTGTCTCTTTTTTTGTCTCTGTAATCATTTTGCGTGCTCTGGAAGTAATTTCCCATCTCTTCATCACTGTCTTGTGTCTCTGTGCACTTCTTTTGCATCTCTTTGTGGTCATTTGATCAACTTTTCGACAAGCAACACTAACAGTGACTTCATAAAAAGGCTTTGGAGCGGAGGCTTGTGTTCACACAATGATACGAATGACGCCGGAGGGTCAAATCTGTGGCCAGCGTGGGTCAGGGCTCAGCTGAGGTGGCCTTAAGCCCAAAAAACCCTGAGCTGTGAAGTTATTTCAGTCCAAAGTTCGTAATGAGATGCATACTTGTGTGCACGGCGGAGACACAGAGGACCCTTCATGTACACGGCATTGCGGAGTCTCCTCCTCTGTGAGCTAACACAGCCGTCCATTCACTGTCTATCACACTGCAGCACATGATCCTCACACCCACAGCCATCCTAATCAGCCTATTTATGAATGTGGTCGCGTATAAAAAAGACACTTCGTCTCGCGGCTGTGACTGTGCACATAGACGATAATTGATTTATTCAGTTTAAATAATAAAAGCTTCTTCACGAGGTCAAGGGCGTTATTCCCCCGGAGTCATCGCTGCGGACCAAGACATTTGCTGAGTATTGAATCATCAAATGTTTCCCCTCTTCGTTGACCTTTCTCTGCTTCTGCTTCTGATCACTTGATAGCAAAAGAAGACGAAGAAACAGTGAATTAATTTCAGGCGACGCCGAGCTGCACTCTGTGAACTCTGGGTTTTTTTGGGGGCCTGAGCTGTCATTTGTGGATGCGCATGATTCTATGCTGCTTCTCCAGGACTATACTCATCCCCAACAACAGGCGCTACATTAGATGCCTAAATGCCGTTGCATTGAAAATTACAAGCTTTGATCCAATTGTGGCTTCTGTGTGTGTGAGGGAGAGAGAGAAAGAGAGTAGCTCTAACGTTACAAAGTCTCTGCCCATCAGATCTTTAACCAACAAAGTGGGCGGAGGAGAACAAGAGTGAGAGAGAGACAGAAAGCAGCTACTCTGATTTCTCCATCGTCTCCATGAAGTCTGTGTCACCACAAGTCAATCATGAGCGTCCCTTATTTAATAAAACGGATGAATCTATGTGCACGCTGAGTGTTATTAAATCAGGAAGTCATCTGATGTATTGTTCGACGAGGATGATCTCGTCCTCGTTATCGCCGTCCGTCGCTGGATTTCATGCTCTCTGCATATTCAGACAAGACTTACGTCATTGGGCGAATTACTGGAGACAATTCAGCTTAGGTGGCCTGAAAAGCCCACACGACCTTGTGCCCCAGAAAAGCTGTCTACCTAAATCAGAAGTTGTTGAAACAACACTTTACTCTTAAAGCCTCTGATGTTAACAGTTTGGTTTAAAGTAGCTGACAGTCAGACACATGTTCGACCAATAAATGTCTTTGGTAGAAGTTCGAGTCATCGACTAGAAAGATACTCAAGTAAAAGTCTTAAAGTATCTAGTATTTACTGTACTTAAGTTTGACAAATAGTCTATAAATAAATGGACTTTAAAACATGGAGCCTACAACAATCTTCACAGACAATGTCTTGAGTCTGAACTAAAGTACGTACATTTCTGTTTTGTTTTTCTGAGTCTACATCAACCATCAAACATGGTGTTTGAGAAAGTTGACAGATGCTTCCAACAACATATTTAAATACAGTAGTGAAGTATTATTACTTACAACACTGGATTTTAACTTAATATGTTTAAAAGACCTTAACTAATAGTGTAGTTGTAAGAAGATAAAAGTCAATCTATCAACATCTGAATCTCATCTTGAGCTTGTCTTAACATCAGCGGACGTGTCGGAAGAATCCCTGCGTTTATCGCTAATACTGACGAGCAGCTACTTTAAACATTATCTGATTGTATCGCTTCAAATACGCTGATGTCGTTCTTCTTAATTAAACAAATCTGAGGAAATCAGTTGCTGATAATGATTAAAAAAAAAAAAAACCCTCAGGCAGATTTCCTGCCACGCCCACACAACACACGGTGAAACATTTTTTTTTTAATTTTTTGAAAGGGAAATTCCCCGTGATTATTATTATTTTACTATAAACTGTAAAGGAAAAAAATGTGCATCTAACGGACTAGCATAACTGAGCCGTTGCATTGTGGGTAATCAAGGCACCAGGAAGAAGGGGTTAAAAAAGACTATTTATTCAGATTCTGCTTAGAAATGTTAAACAGGGTGATTAAAATATGTGTTACCAGGTCACGGACACGTTGTCCGACGCTGCCACGAGAAGCAAAAAACTTTTCCTCCTCGTCTGTGAAGCTGATCTTCAAAAGGCCTCGGTCATTAATAATTCTGATTTAGGAGCCGAGCCCAGCTTGATATTTGCAATTCTGATAACTGATGCTTAAACTGCAGCAGGAGACAGGAGGAAACTCCTGTCTCCTCCTGTCCTCCTTCCCGGAGTTTGGGGAGTAAGATTTTAGATTTTATTTATTTATTTTTCTAAACTAAATTATACCTCAAACTGCTGACACCCTCAGGAGGCACGCAGACACATGGGAGTTGAAGAACATATCCCTGCAAATATCTGCTAAATTATTCAAAAACAAATTGGCCCGTGTGTTTAGCTGATGCATATTTTATGCACCTTTCTCCATTCATTAGGATTAATCCTGTGTGCTTTACCTCCAGTCCAGTTAATCAGCCTCAACGTAGAAAATATAAGAGCTTAAACGAATCATCTATTTAAAAAAAAAAAAAAAAAAAAAGAAAGAAAGAAAGAAAGCAAAAAAGTCAGTGCAGCAAAGAGGAAACTGTCGGTTTATTTTAGGGCCCGCAATACAAAGAAACATGCTCTAAATTCTGCAAAGATGTGACAACGATCGTTCCTGGAAATGTGAAGACTGTGAAGTAAAAAAAAAAGAGACAGAGAGAGAGAGAGACTGCCCCCATCATGGCCTCCATTCAGAGATACTAAAGGTATTAAAAGTAGAAGAGTAAAGTGGTTTACCACATTTAGAGTACATTTATAAGTTTGCAGAATGACTTCCTTCTGTCGAACGCGTGATGTAATTTCCTCTTGTGCAATTTAGATTAGAATTTAGAAACTGTTCATGAGTGGAGTGAAAAAGCTGCTCAGAGACCTCAGAAGAAAAAAAAAAAGAAAAGAAAAGAAAAATGAATGTTTGAGTTTGTTGTTTTCTAAGATCAAGTTGTAAAAGACAGTGAGTGATGTTAGTTTACTTAACCAACATTCACACACTCTTACTGACTGACCTGTTCCCAGGGAGGGAGGGCAAAAGATCAACAACGTAAAAAAAAAAAAAAAAACGGCAGGTAAATGGACAGGGACGAGCCCTCCCACCCTCTCACACCACACACACACACACTTACTCACACACACAAAACCCCAAAACCCTCAACAACACGCTCTGCCATAAGAAACAAAAAAACATTCAGGCAAATGAAAATGATTCACCGTCTACAACATGACCGCTGTGTCTTTCCCCTTTCTCATGGCCCTGTCTAAATGTCAGCATCTGTGTAAACGTTAAGGTAATTCACTTGTCGCCTCCCTGCTGTGAGCGTGGAAAGAGCAGAGGAGTGAATCACTTTCAGCGCACGCGCACGTGCACGCGCACACATCCTCTTGGATCAGCTGCTGCTTTTGGCTTCTGTGTCTTAGTTTTGCTTTTTTTAGTTTTTTTTGGAGGAAACAACGTAACAGGTGACATTTGAATGTACATTTCTGATATGAGACTTGCTACATAAGTCAAACGAAAAGTCTTGAGTCAGATGTGGTCTCTTTTTTTTTTTCCACCCCCCTATAGTACAACACAAAGCTCACTTATAAAGAGAGGATGAACACTTCGCTTAGCAGAACTGAGAGCTGACGGGCTGACCGAGGGGAGGCCCCATCATAGACGGTATGATTGGCCTGGCAAAGGTGTATACTTTTCACAAGTAGAACATATGCATAAAGAGAGTTACAACTTCCCCTAACCGTGACTCAGAGTGAAGATACTGAACAAAATAGATTAAGCAAAAATTTTTCAATACTCAGATGCCTCTACATTTTCCACAGACATCAGTGGTGCTGCAGAGTATTTTCTCTCTGAATCCAAAAATACCTTGTTGAACTTTTTTTATTAATGTGTCAGCTTCGATGTGAGAGTGTGAACAGACTTTCTATCTTCTGACTTTGTGTCAAATGAGCTGTAAAAACACAAAACAAAAACACGCATGCAAATGTTAAAGTTTCTTTCCGTTTATTGATTTAACAAATCCAATAACGCAGATTTAAATAGTAATATATAAATAGAGTAATATCTTCATATACAATTAAAAACAAAACAAAACAAAACAAACAAAAAAAAAAACAATAAGGTATATGGCAACAGTAGACAGAAGTTTGTGTGGGTGGAAAATGTCTGAAAACCTCATGATAACAATTCAGACAGAGATGAGAAAAGGGGAAAGAGATATGGACAGAAATAACAAAGAAGTGAAATTCAGTCACATGCCTCATGCAAAGCAGTTTGTTGTATTTCTCACTTCAAATTCAGTTTTAACACATCTTCAAGGAATAGTTCAACACTTACAGTCAACGAGCTGAGCTTTTACATCAAGACTATGTAACGGCAGCCTAACAGCTCTTGATGGATACCATTACTTGAAGCGTTTAGTCATGTGTTATGCCATCAAAACTAAGAGAAAATATGTTACTAAAACCTCTAAAACACATTATCTCATTTAGCATGAACATGCTAGGTGTATTAGTGAACTATAGGCAGAACCAAGCTAGCAGTTTTCCATATTTTTCCATATATCAAAGCTAGTTGTTAGCTTGTTGTTAGCTTGACACATTTAGAGATGTGCTAGATGATATGAGAGAAGCTAGCATCAAAAAGTTTTAGGCTACTAGCCGGCTACACAATGTGACTTAAAAATATAACCCTATATATCATGCTACATGCTAAGCACGCTAAGCTCCGCACTTAGCGTGCTATGAATCGAAGCATTTAGAAATATGCTAAATGATACGACAGATGCTAGTATCCTACGTTTTAGCCTCATAGCTAGCTACACAATGTGATTTGCTAACTGGTTCAAAAAGTGTCTCCCAAAACCTCTAAAATGCATTTTTCACATTTACACGTTTTCAGGCTGCTATGCTAAGCTATGCCAATTAGCTCCAGACCATAGTTGCACACTTAGCGTGCTATGAATTGAAGCTAGATGAGAGACGTTAGCATCAAAAGTTTTTGCCTCCTAGCTGGTCCACCTCCAACGTCTAGGGTTGTGAGTTCGAATTCAATTCAGGACTGTGTTCAGTGTCTACACATTGTTGGTGACAGCTAACTAACTGGTTTAAAAAATTTAAAAAGTCTCCTAAAACCTCTAAAACACTTTTATATCTCTTTAGCATGAACATGCTAGGTGTGTTACATTACTGTGGCCAGAAATGAGCTAGCAGTTTCCAGTGTTTTCAGGTCCTTATGCTAGGCTATGCTAATTAGCTCCACACTTAGCTTACCATTGATCTAAGCATATTTGTCAATACATGGTTACCCGGCTGCTACATCCAGATCCAGAGATATGCTAGATGATATAACAGATGTTAGCATGCTAAAACCTCTAAAACACACAACATGGACACAAAGAGGTTATGCTACCATCATCAGGTCGTTATGCTAAGCTATGCTAATATCCATACTTAGCGTGCTATCAATCTTCTGATATCTACTGTTAGCCAGGAAGCAAATTAGCATGTTTTTCAACGTATAATTCTTGTATAAAACATATTTTACATCTAGAGCAGATGTAGCGATATTTTAGTGTCGGTCACTATCTATCAACTAACTATCTATCACCTTTATTTTAGTCAGGACTCCTTCCAAATCACGTTTTTCTTTTTAGCGAAATGGCAGCTGACACGGAGAAACTTCACTTTGCAAATGTCAGGCGTGTCTTTATTCAAAGTTTGACGGCCAACAGACTCTTGGATAAATTGCAATTAGTGCTCCGTCACATATAAAAGCAGCGAAAGTGAAAAGCTCAGCAGTCGTGGCTGTGACAGAGGCTATACATCAACACGAGGAACGGGCGGGCCTCGCTAGCTGGAGGCTTTTTTGATATAAGACACTTTAAGTCTATACAACATGTGACAGCTCTGCAGCTACAGTGGCATTAAGATCACTTTCGGTTGTATCATCGTTATTTGTGACTCGGAGCCAAGTCTTTGATTAAAGAGCCGCTGTTTAAACTTTACGTCAGGACTTTAAAGCCTTTTACTGTTACCTCTTTACAGTACGGGTTGTTATTTTAAGAAATCGTTTTAACCCAAACAAAGTGATGGGGTTTAAATGAAATAAAAGTAGTCTGGTTGGGTAGGGAGACCGGTGGAGCGTGATTCCTGGAAAGTGCTTTCCCATGTGTGGGCGAACAGATCAAGTTGGACAGGAGCAAGTAGCAGCCTGTGATGATGTTTGACTCAGGAGAGGGCATACTTTTGAACACTGCTCCTGCCAAGTAACAAGCACTAAGAGACCTCCCACAGCTGTCTGACTATTTCTTCTTCTTCTTTTTCTTTTTTTTTTTTTTTTTTTTTTTTTTTAAAAACGCCCAAGCCTGGGAACGCAGGGTGAACCGCTCACCTGCAGCATGTCTGGACACTTTTTAATCCACAGATTCTCTGCTTCAGGGAGTTGAGGGAGGTTCCTGTACTAAATGGAAAAAAAAAGATAAATGAGATAACCTGTAGTGAGGGTGGCTGTATAACATTACTTGATGGTTAGATAACAAGATGCAGTCTTACACACACACACACACATACACTTACATATACATATACATATAGGTGCACAATAGCGTCCAGATCCTTTAGATAAAGGGATTAAATGACTACCACTCAGAGCGGTTATTTTAATTGAAGATTTGCTGATGAGGACACACTAGTGCTTAAAGAGGCCTTTCTATTTTTATCTCACTACACCCTCACTGACCTTTAGTAGTGGAAATACGGAGCTATAGAGTAACAGCAGTAACTATTTTGTGACATTAAGTCAGTTTGTGTTGCCTTTTTTTATCTTCTGAAATCTGATCTGCAGAGCAACATGTAATGAAATATTATAGTTTTTTCATGCATTTTGTGGAAAAATCAACAATTTCAGTAAAAATTTTGCACGTGCATGAGTTGTTTTTGCAGTTTTTGCAGGAGAATGAGCAAAAAATGCCTCATGATTTTGCAGCTGAAGCGGTAGGTGTCAGTATCAAGAATTTTGTGAATGAAACTCCTTCCATTTATGGTGCTTGTGGGGTTTTGTCGAGACAAGAGGAACTTAACGTGATACTGATGGTTTCCTCTGTTCAGTTTCAGCTGCTATTTCTCCTTGTCAATGAAATGCAAAAAAAAAGAAAAAAAAAAAAAAAAAAAGAAGTTCACCACAGCACATTGTTGTATTTCTGTTTACTGTGACTCAGCTGCTGCTCGCTCGGTCGTGATAACGGCAACACCACATTTAAAAATGTAAATACTGAATTATTTGCTCTTCAATTAACTTGTTGCCTCTCAGTCTGGATTTCATATCAATGAGTAACCTACGAGTGTTTAATGTTACTAATAGTTCCTGTTTCTGTGATGATTCATTCAGTTTCTTTCTCTCTGGAAAGTTTAACAAACATACTTTTACTTTTCTAAATTCTGCACGCTTTGAGAGGATTGATTGTTACAAACTGACTGTTTCTCACCATCTGCAATAAACAGTTGGTGAATCACGGTTTCAGGTGGTTATCACTGTTTTTTTAGTTTTGTAATGATTGCGGTGGTTAAGTTAGAGGGCATCTGTACTGTTAATCCTTTTTTTTTTTTTTTTGCATCACAGAAAAACAAGAAAGAAGATAAAATGTCCCATCAGCAACAGTCAGAAGCCAAATGATGTGAAAGTTTCAGATGATAACTGGGGTGTAACTTTCAATTTCAGCTCCTAGTAGTAGTAGTAGTAGTTACTAGTAGTAATAGTAGTTATAACTACTACTAGTAGTAATAGTTCTAGTTGTAGTAAAAGTACTAGTACTAGTAGTAATACTACTAGTACTAGTACTACTAGTAGTAGTAGCAGAAGTACTAGTACTACTACTAGTAATAGAGCTAGTACTAGTACAGTAGTAGTAGTAGTAGTAGTAGTAGTAGTAGTAGTAGTAGTAGTAGTAGTAATAGTAGTATTAGTAATAGTAGTAGTAGTAGTAGAAGAAGTGGTAGTTGTAGCTGCTGGGGTCTGAATTTGAAGGCAGGTGAGAAGTCACACCTGCTCTCTGCTGAATGCAGCCTGCAGCGAGTACTGAAGCTTAAGAGGTGTGAATGTTTCTCACCTCCCGTTGCACAACGCAAACAATGCCGCTGCCTGCTACGCCGGCCAGAGTGAGGGGATTTAGCATGTGGCAGATTGTTGAATGGGAGAGAGCAGACCGCTGGCGCTGGTGAACAAACACCAGCAGCCACATCAAAAGGCTAAAAGAGGCGTCGGGTCCAGAGACGATAAGGTCAGACAGTCGGGACATTTCCCCTAAACTGAAAAGCTCTGGGTGATTGTGATGATAGTACAGGAACTTAGTATAATGCAGATTAGCTTAATAGTTATCCATTTTAATACCTTGTTCCATGACATACTTATCACGTTCAGGTTAGTCATTTGCACTGATTTAAAGTGAGAGGCAGCTGTAAGAGGATCAAGATAAATGGATCCAGAGCAGAACAACACTGACTCTGAACTAGGCAGAGACCAGCAGCAGAAGACCCTCAAGATAAAAATGATCTGAGACCAGTGAACGGGTGAAGAGGTGACATAAAATTATATGAAGGAGAACAGGACATTTATGTTTATAGTAAAATTTGATGGAGCAGTTTCAATAGGTTTTAATGTCTTAATTAGCCCAACAAGTGTATCCAGTGTTTATGTTATATTTAACATATGATGGACTCAAAGTGTTACATTACACAAATATTGTATATATACAGTTTTACAGTATAAATCGACAGTATGCGTCTTAAAGTGTTATACACAACAGCAGGATGTATATTCAACTATTATAAAAAATAAATGATCACAAATCTCCAAATAAAATAATATAAAGACACTTTAACTTCTCCTTTCTTCCTTTTAGAGACTCAGTAAACTAAAAACAGAATGACACGTTAAACTGTTTAAATGGGTTTTAACCAGGTTTACTGGGCTGTAAAGCACAAAGACAACGTCGCAGGTATTTGTTCTAAACTTTACTAAAAGTATCTTCTTTCCTGATCATCTGCGTGTCAAACAAAAAGCTTTTAATTCAAGAAAAATAATAATAAAATCAGCAATAAGAGAAAAATAAACCATGTGTGTTCGAACTCATCGCTCTCAGTAAGACACAGGTTAAAAAGAAAACAAGGTGTAATCAATAATAAACTGATATACACTCCTGAACAAAATCTTAAGACCAGGGGGAAAAAAAATGTAAGTATTCACATTTCACCTTGGTGGATCATAGGTTTTAAACAGAGCTTCAAAATACAAAAAGAAGAAACAGGAACAAGAGACAAAAGATAGAAAATAGGTAATTTATTGAAAACTCTCAACTTTTCCACCAGTGGAAACACTCGTATCAAACATGCCTAAACGAATTTTTGAGGTGATAAACAAGAACGGTGCGGAGTCATTTTTTGTTCAGTTTTTGGACGTTTTAAGACTATGGTCTTAAACTTTTGATCAGCTGATGAAACAGCCTGTTTGAGTTTAAATGCAATTTTCAATAAAATGTCTTTTTTCTATTATTTTGTCTCTTGCTCCTGTTTCTTCTTTTTGTATTTTGATCGACCAAGGTGAAATGTGTATACCTGCAATTTCCCCCTGGTCTTAAGATTTTGTTCAGGAGCATCATGGGTTTTTTTTTTCTCTCTATACTAGACGTGTTTCATGTTGTTAAAAAATCCCTGCAGCGCACCGAGATGAATGAAGAGGGTGGTAGTGGTGTGTAAACATGTAGCTCAGAGTCTTGATGTGTTAAATTGTCCTGTATGATGAGGTGGCAGAGCGGTGGGAAACTCAGTCATCCTTCACCGCTGTGTGGCTGCAGCTTGTCTTTGTTTCCTGGTTGCTGGGTGGGCATCCCCATTTATTCATTACCTTCTGTGTGGGATGTGAAGCAAGACACAGGCACATTCCTGCACCTTAAGAGAAGGGAGGTACTAGAGGTTTACTTTAACGAGGTTTGTGTTTTTTTAACCTCCTTCTCTCTCTCTCTCTCTTTTTTTTTCTCCTCCTTCAAAGTCCAACATCAAAAATGAGACATCTTGACCTGGAATAGTTTTGTAACAAGTCATATGAGAATGACTTAACTCGAGTGTGACTCAGGAGGAGTGTTTCAAGTGAAAGTTAAAGCGGGGAGGTTTGAATAAAAACGAGGAGGAAGGAGGACTGGGGTTAAGTTACAAGAGCAGTTTGCAAAAAAGGAGATAAACGGTGGCAGAAGGATATCCAGACCAGTGAGCGTGACTAACCGCTCAGCTGACCACTTCCAAAGGTTTCTGACGCGGAGCAGAGAGAGTAACGTCAACATCTGCTCTGGAGTTTAAATGAACCAATCAGTGTCCGTCTGTCGATTTTATTGCTGCAGAAACAGCTGCTTTTGTAGCTGACGGCCAGGTAGCTTAGCTGAGCATCAAAGGAAAACACTTAGCATAGCCTCTTGGATGTTACCTGGTTGCCAGTAACATTTTTTTTTAAAATATTAGTTTTTGGGCATTTCTGCGTCCAGTGATAGAGACGATGCAGAGAGACAGTAAACAGGGAGGGGAGTCGGGGATGGACAAGCGGTAAGGTTCAGTTCAGGAGTCGGGATTCGAACCGGTGAACAGCTGCACAACATTTAAACACCAACGTGGTGCAGCATAACCAGTCAGCTATCCAGGCACCCCGGTCGTCCCGTCTTCAGCAAAACTCAGAGATGGCAACAACAGACAAGAAATGAACAAGTCGACAGTTTCGACTGATAATTTGATCATAAAACGAAAGTGAAAGTGTCTGTTATGTCGATAAAAATCCTTTGTCACCATCTTTTCCTGAACTTGCTCGACTCGACCATCACTTTCTTTTTCAAACACAATTTTCCAACGACTTGTGTCGCTCTGGTTTTGCGCTGCCTCCTCCGTTTCCTCAACAAAACAAGTGAAACCAGGTAGATGATGCGTCGTCAACGACGAGGCGGACGAGGAACACGCAGCAGCAGTGAGCGAATTTAACAAAAAGAAAAGAAATGTGCTGTTTTCTTCCGTTATCATTAATGACGACTCCTGCAAACAAATCTCACTATGTTTGTTGCAAAAGCATGTGTGCTGCTCTTTACATTAAAGCCACAGCACAGGTTTGGTGTAAATTTGAGGCTAAATGGACAAGATGAGATTATCTGCATCAGATATCTATCTGAGCAGCAACAGCAGCGACTTCTCATAATTACGGAGGTTAAATTATCCAAGACGTATTAACCTTTGTGACATAACATGGACTTTTACTTTTGAGTCACAATAAAATAAAAAAAGACTTCAAACTGCGAGACTGGAAACGATTTCATTACTGTTTAAGAGCTGTGAAACTTCTGTTTTTTTTTTTTTTTCTTTTTGTTTGTTTTTTTGTTTTAAAGAGCAACAACACAAGTTGAACTTGATGCTAAAAAACAAAAAAAAAAATGAAGATATGAGAAATAAAATAAAATAAAAATATCATAACTACTATGATCACTGTAACATCTGAGGCGACTGAAAAGTTTTTTAACAGAGGAAAGTGTAGATGAAAGTGACCTGAGTCGCTGATGACCTGCGCCTTTAAGTGCAGCAGTGTGACAGTTGTAACATTAGGTACTTCCCAACCACAGAGAGAGGAGGACACAGGGGCCCAGGGTGTATCTGTGTCCGCTCAGAGAAAGGGGGAAGTAGATAGTATTAAAAACCACGTATGTGTGTGTTTCAGTGTGTGTGAACCATTACGATGCAGTGAAACCAAATCCAACGCCGACAGTTTCCACCTTTTGCATCTTTCCCATTCAGACCTCCGGTCGAGGGATCGATCCTGCAAAATTAAAAAAGGAAGAAAAAGAAGAAGAAGAAAAAACGAAATTAAAATGAGACAAATGGGGTTACGAGAACACGATAACACAACAGCGTCCAGATATGACTGTTTGCCAACAAACTTTCGTTTCAATACATATTCATAGTTATAGTTATCGAGAAAGAAAAAAATCCTGCAGATGAGCAGCTCCTTTCACTATGAGTCGGGAAGCGAATGAGTCGTAAAGTAGCTGTGAAATTGAAATAAGGTGAGATGACATCTCTTTCACAGTTTGATGGTTTGTGTGAAAAAGGTCAAGGGAGGAGAAGCGAAAAGTAAAAACTGATCACAGACGTGAAAAAAAAATCATTAAAAAATCATTAAAAATGTGTATTTATGACATTTGTTTGCCACATCTGGATCAGAATCAGTAAATGACTGACATGAGTCACTAGTGGGATCTCCCACAGTTCAATACCAAAGTAAAAGCTGCGTTAAACGCGTCAATGACCTTAGTGATTATGAACTCGGTTTATCATGTAGTGAACCACATGACAGTTTACAGTAGCTTCTGAGCTGTAAAGCCAAAGGCAACGTTTCAAAGAAACAGCATTTTTAATAGGACTGGAGTTTTTCTATGTTGCTGCTGCTGTTGCAAAAATATCCTCCTCCACTTCCTGTCAGTGCACCTAAAGGCTGAGTGTGTAATAAGTGTGTGTGTTTGTGTTGGGGAAGGTCACTCAGGAATGCACAACGTATTATATTACGAAGGTGTTGAGTCTGAGTGGATTGTTAAAAAGTTCAAACAGCATCACAGCCGTCGCTGCTGACGCCGACATCAATGTCGCCGCCGCCGGTCGGGCTCCACCTCATCTGTTCACATGTGGACGAGCAATAACCTAACAGATTAAACATTGTGAGAGGTTTGATCGAAAGTAAACAAGACAGTTTTTTTTCACCTTCTTCAAACCTCATGTCTGTCACCATGAGTCAACCTCTGGTAAACTCCGGTAAACTCTGGTAAATTTTTTTTATTTTTCTCCCTGAAAAATCCCCTTAATTTGGTGATAAATAAACTACTTAGGTATTCGTTTGATGGATTCTGGTGCAAAGATGACAACTCATTATCTATCTCTTCTTATCTAACGCTGCGTTTGTCGTGGAATAATCTGGTTTATTGTGAGCGTCAGTCATGAGTGTCTTCTTAAAGACGTAAACAAGACAATTTGGGTCGATTCTTCAGCTAAAATCCAGTTTAAATCAGTCATTAGTTTCGGCAATTATTTTATTGTAGTCATCCTGTCATGCAGTTTTACAGTTATTGGTTGTAAAAGGTGTTTTATTTATTGTTATAATAAAATGAAAACACTTAAGTAAACATGTTTAGTTACTTTATATCCTCACTTTTAATTGCTAGCAGGCAAACACTGGATTCACTGGATATCTCGCACAGACGCTGTTGTCTTTATAGCAGATATTATACAGCTGTCTGTCCCTTTAAATAAAAAAGAAAGAAAGAATGAAATCCAGATATTACACATGACTTCAAATAGCAGAGGAACTCCTGCTATGTGTCTTTTTTACCGCCGACATATTTGGCGTTTCCGTCATTGTCCCCGTGTTCAATATAAGGCCATAACGTGGTTCACACAGAGGTTGACTTCTTTGGCAGCCGAGGCGGGCTTTAAAAGCAGGGACGCCACGTGTCAGTGGAAATGTATTTCCAGGGGGCTGACAGAGTATTAAAAGGAATGTGGGTGAGGTTATAACCAACGCGACCCAACTGGCACCGTGCCTCCGCTGCTGCCTCCTCACATGATCTCACCCTATTTACGGAGACTGTCGGTATCGTGCGTCTCGAACTAAAACTGGTGTCTGGGGGGAGCGAGCGCGGTGGGTCACATGGGCCTGTGACAGAATGTAGAGGCTCTTATGGACCAGCAGGCGCTGTGCGCTCTCGTCTGAGCCCAACGGGATCCTGCACTTTCATTCACGCACCGCTGCTATTTATACATGATGATCAGCTTCCAAAGCTGCTGCTGCTGCTGCTGCTGCTGAAGCTCAGAGGCACGCAGCTTCCCCATGGGGACTCTGGTTTGCTGTGGGAAATCCCATTTCATCTGATGTTGATTAAACCAGGTCAGTACTTTGAATGATGGTGGGACGTTTCGCTCCACAACAGGTCACACGGGGACCTGACTGGCTGCCGTCCACTAAAAAGCTCTAATGCCATTATAGCGGCAGGGTTTCTCCGTATTAAGACTCGACGCATTAGAGAGGACTTATCATCCAGCATCAAATCAAATCACATTTAAACTTTATTAGATGTTCACTTGGTCTGAGGTCTGAAGACACGGGACGAAAATACACAAAGGAAAACAAGGAAGACGCCACAAAAGAACAATGTCAAACAAAGACTGAGGACAACAAAATTCCTCCATGAAATGTTTAAAACCAATAAAGAGTGTGCAACATTTACGTTCTAACACAAATTAGATAATGTCAAACATTTTTCTGGCCTGTTTCGGTTCTTTTCAATGAGGCATTTGAATGTGAACATTTGCAAATCATCACAAAACACAAAGCTAAAGATGACGGGAATGTCATTATTTATTTTGGTATTTGGTCCAAAGTGGAACTTAATGTTGATCTGATGATGGTGTTGATGGTGATGAAAACCAAAACATCTGCAACATAATGTCTCATCTAGAGGGTTTGTCTCAGAAAAAAATGGAAATCTGAACATCTACTGTTCAAGATCAACTTATAAACTACAATCTGCAGGAGAACAGTGAGTAGTTGGACCAATCTGGATGACGAGTCCTTAAAATGTTTTGAAAATTGAAAATTCAAACATCTAGTTTTTTTTATAATCAAATGTTCAAGAGTCAATTGAGAATCTGGTCGAGGCAGTTTTTCATCCATTGTCACCAAGTGTTTCCTCATTGTGGGATTTTTCTAGTCTGTGATATTGTAAATTGTCTTGAGATGAATGTTTTTATGATTTGATGCCACACAAATAAAACTGAAATTCAGTTTCACCCGAGTTCATCGACATCTTTGGACACTGGGTCTCTGAGGGGCCGGGCAGGACTCGAGTGATCTGCAACGAGCTGCTTATAACTAGTTGAATGAAAGCAACGTCAGCCCCTTTTGAGTCACAGTTACTAAACTCGTCGAAGTCCAGCTGCCTCATATCTCCGCTGTAACACGAACCTGTAGGAATGTATCAGCAGCTCGATGCAGCTACCCGGCTGCTCCGACGACGATCTGTGACCTGTCTTTCATCGACAACAAGCTCATTACCCCGAAAAGCTCGTGACTGTGTGAGATGGCGACTGAGAGGTCAACAATCAGGCAGGAACGAGGGTAAAGGTCTGATGTGGACTGGTCTGAGTTTGAAGGGCCATCAAGAGTTAAATCAAGATTTAACAAGACCTACACCATATTCGGTTTTCTAAATCTCCAGCTGCAGCAAGGGCTCCTCGTCACTTAGTGGCGTTTGATCCCGGTTCAGAGCCGGTCCTTCCTCAAGAGCTGCAGGCTCATTAGCAATCTGTATTTCAGATATTTACCCACTGACACAGTGACCGACAGCTGCTCCAGAGGAAAGCCAGCAGGCAAAAGGAGCTGCCTCGGTAATGGGGCACTTCTTAAAATCCTCCATTTACAAAGCCGACTTCTCTTCATACTGAGCCGCTGTTATCCAGTGGAAATGTGCTACACGATTCTTTCGCTGCCAAACCAGAAATAAACTGGCTCAGGCTTCTCAGCCGCTCTTTGTAATGAGTCAGCGTTGCTAATGTTTCTCTTCACACAGCTGCTAACCTCATAAAAAAAAAAAAAAGTCCATTTTCTGTTGACAAGGACCACACATATGAAAACTGGGGGGGGACATTTTAGTGGTCTCTTCCTGCTCCTTTTTGACTCATTTGAATAGATACAGATGAGAAACTGAATGCGTCGTTTTCATTTCTATGAAGACTCAGTTCAATCAGATAGAAACTAACAGCTGATGGTGGCGTGTTTTTTTTTCGAAATCAGGACGCTATCAGGTTCAAGGTGCAGCGGGAGCTTCCTCTTCTTCCTCGATGTCTTTTTTACACAAGGAGCCCGTGAAGTCACCACAGCTGCTGCGACTCTCCCATAGAGGCCGAGTGAAAGGTCGTCCCTCCAGCTGAGGGCTGTAAATTCAAGACGTAAAATGGGAAAGACGTACACTGAACTCAACAGGTGCAAATCTAGGATGAATGGTCGAACCCCCACTGCCCCCCCAAGCTTTTTTTTTTTTTCCTCCTCTGAAGGAGCGAGAACAAAGACGAGCGAGACAGGAGCATTCAAACCCGGAGAACTTACGATGTTTAAAACGGCACCGAGTTGAAACACAGATCGTCCTTCATGAAACCTCCCGCAAATTAAAAGAAACAGCGACACAAACTTGGCTCGTTCGAGACGTTTTGAAGCCGTAATTTTCGTAAATGGACGACTGTAAACAATGAGACACTTATATCTGACGTTTCTCCTCCGCGGACGCTGCAGCGTCGGGGTCTGTAAGTGAAACTAGCTGAGAGATTTAAAATCCTTCACGTACGCTTTCTCAACTTCCTCTTAATAAAAGATCTGTCACATGAGCTGCAGCTAATGAAAGTGAAATCACGACCATGGTGGTATGACCCCCCAACCCTAACCCTTTTTTCACTGTCCTGACAGGTCCGACATTACTCTTCGTGGTTGGACTCCAGCCCACAACTCTGCAAACACCTGACGTTGGTGGAGTTGAGCGTTAAACTGAGAGACAGAACAGAAACGAACACCACACCTTGATGACGCTGCTGGAAACCGTTGGCGCCCAAATCGTTTGGTGGAAAAAGTCCGATCACACCCGACCGAGGCGCGTCTTTACTCACGGACATTTGCGTTTACATTTCGCTGTTGCCGTCGCTCCCGACTAAATTTATCCGTCAGCTGTGATCCGCTTCGAGAAATGTATGAAACGGACTCGTTCTTCATCTGTTCCAGGTCACTTTAGGTCAAACACTAACCAGATAAAATTCCACTTACATTGTCCACTGAGCTGCATTTTACCGACTTCCTGTTAAAATGAGTAAATTTGTGTGAAATTTGTGAATGACACAGTATAAATAGTTAGAAGAGGCATATGATTCCTAAGGACAACTCGTCACGCTGGCCCGTGGTGATATAAGACCGACTGTTCCCTGAGACATTTGTGGAATTTCATCCCCGTTTATTCTTCTTTCATCTTCACTTCCTCGTCATTAAGAAACATCCCGCACAAATCCAATAAAGGAACAACCGAGCCTCACATCAGCTATTCTGACGGAAGAGGGTTTATTTCCTGCTGTGAGAATGACACCATTATCATCCTCAGAAAACTATTTAATTTGGGTCTTTCCACTCTCCCGGCTCCTAATTTCATCCCAACAGATGCAGAGAAATGACGTAAAAACTCATTGAGAAGCTACATTCAGGATTTAAAAAAAAACAAACATGAATTTACCAAATCTCTTTTACATTTTTTTAAAACGACCTTTCCTGAAGTTCATCTCTGAAATCGACAGCTTTGACATTTTTCCGTGATGTCGGTTCGTCCGGGTCGACTCGCGTGTTTCTCTAGTTAACAATAGATTCATCTGATTTATCTAAATGTCACGAGGCGTTTTGAGCAGCTGAAGAAGAAGAAGAAGAAATGTTAATGAAACAGAAATGAAACAGTCCAGGTTTGTTTTTGACAAAAAAGATGAATTGAACCTGAGGTCAATATCAAAATCTGCTTATTCAGATTTTAAAAAATGATGATGAAAAACATGTTTTACAAGTGTTGAACAGTCATTACTTCCTGTTAGATTCCTAAGATCTATTAATGAGGAAGTCTATTAATTAAAACATGAATTGTCCGTTTCCCACAGCTCTGGTGCTTTTAAAGGGCCACGACCTTTTTGACCGCAGCGTCTAGACAGTGCAAACTCGTGCGTAAAGTGACCTTTGGTACCCCTTCAGACTTGACCCGTCACCCTCGTAACCCTGTTACACATCCCAGCATGCTTGTCATTTTGAGTAATACCCAATAACTAACCAAGCTTTTACAGGATGTGGAGCTTAAATCCGAGGCAGCGCATTAATCAACAACCGGTTGTGAGAAACTCGAGGGAACGAGACGAGAGAGAGGCTGGATGCTGCTGGATGCCGTAGGTCGCTTCCCTCTATTCTGGATTAACGACGACGTCGTGATTAATTGCAGCGTATTCACAATGAAACTGTAGGTTTAGCTGTGAAGTTTCTTTACATGTGTTCAATTCAGCGTCTTTTATCTCGCTCGCAGAAGTCAGAGCTTGTCTCTCATTCATTTTGTTTCTTTTCTTTTCTTTTCTTTTTTTTTGTCGCCGCCTTTGAACTCTCTCAAACATAGAAGGCTAAATATTTACACGTCAGGCCTTGCTTGTTTAATGTTAAAGGCACACTCACGCAGCAGAGTAAATGAATGAAAAAAGCTTTAGACAAAACACCTCCAGAGGCTGATGAGTACCAGGCCGCTTTAACAGCGCCGCTCTCACAGGTTCAACCTCCTTTTCAGGGCATGGGAGACACAGGGGCCGACGAGGGTCTGCTCAGGCCGAGCGGGTGAGGTGGTGGTGGTGGTCGAGGGTGGGGGGGGGGGGCTCAGTGGAGAAGCACAGGGTCTGCTGACGCTGCTGTCTCTGTGAAAAGAGACGATCTGTGCATTTAGAGTTGGCTCAGGCCCAGAGAGATTAAACGGAGGTGGGCTTCAAATACCATGTGAGGGCATTACGGACAAACGGACAAAGACAACACACCATCTGATCAGCTGTGAGCGAAACCATTCATCATCACAAAAGAACGAGCTGCACAGAGGTGCTTATTGGCTAGTTGTTTTTTTGTTTATTTATTTATTTATTTTTATTATCATTTCTATAGACCATTCTGTTACGCAATAAAGAGTAGAAGTACAGATACTCAACCAACAAATGACTTTGGTAGAAGTTCAAGTCAGCGACTAGTATGATACTCAAGTAAAAGTCTTCAAGTATCTAGTATTTACTGTTCTGAAGTTTGACAAATAATCTATAATTAAATGTACCTAAGTATTGAAAGTAAAAGTACAAGTACATGTTAATAAAACAGAAGAATATTATGAAGTTTATCCAGCACTTTAAAACATGGAGCCTTCATGGAAAATGTCTTGAGTCTGAACTAAAGTTTCTGCATCATCCACCTTTAAGATGGAGCCTCCATCAACCCTCAGACATGTTGTTGATGGTCTAAACAGTCACAGGTCGACTTAGAGTGAACCAGAGCTGGAGAAAACACCACATTTACTTTACTCCGATTTTTGTAACAACACTGAACATTAAAAATGTATCAGAGTAAAAGTATGTAATTGAGTTAGAAAGGAAATGTAGTGAAGTAAAAGTTAAAGTTAAGAGAGTTGTTTTTTTTTTTTTTAAAAAGTACAGAAAATCCCCCAAAGTATTATCACATTGTTTCTACATAACACTGATTTCTCACCAAACACATCCTCATTGTCATGAGGTTGAAGTGGGTCATATGGAAAGAATTCAACCTCCAGAAAAAAACAGAATCATGAGGAAGGAAGTTATTATTAAATGTGTCATGGAGTTTCTAAATGTGTATCCAATGCCTTCAGACACAGCCTTGTGTAAATATAAAGTGCTAATGTAAAGAATTTGTGACATCAAAGACCCTTTTTCTCAATGTCCTGTGGTCACATACGGACGGTATAATGGTCTGCATTATAGGACGTAGTGTGAACGTTTCATGTGATGTTAGAGTGAAACCAAGCAATATCTCACACTCAGCGACAGAGATCTAATCTGTGGTGAATCAGCAGCATCCGAAAAAAAAAAAAGTCCCCGTCCTGCTTCTCCCTGATAGTGAAAAGAACAACAGCCATCAGCAGGAAGAGGAAACAATGTCCAATGTCAACAGAGAGAGAGAGGAGAAGACATTTCCATTCTCTAAATCTGAAGGTTAAACAAAAGACTCCATTCGTTCATTTGTAACAATTAACCACCAGTTTTTTTTTTTTTTTTTCCATCGTCGTTCATCGTTCTTCTTCATCCAAGATGGAGAGTTTTATCATCGCAGATCTCAGACAAACAAAGACAATCTGCTGTGTGAATGAAAGGCTCATGAGACGCGAGAGGCAGAGCGGCGCAGACGCTGCCGAGGGACGACGCAGTTTTCAGTCTGGTGCCGTATTTGTCTCGTTTGGCAAAAAACCTGATGATTAGATTTGGTACAAGTGGCATCATTTTATTCAATTTGACAAATCTGGCAACGAAATACTGTGATTGAGAGATGAATGGTTGGAACCAAAACAACAGGAAAAAAAAAAATGTTGAATTGGCTTTACTTCTACTTTTTTTTTTTTTTTTTTTGGATCGAAAACTTCTGTGACTCATGTCCAACTCAGAGTTTGTTGACACTAAACTTATCCTCAGTTGGAGACATGTTCATCATTAGACTAAATCGATTAAATTTCCCACATATGTAAATATACATAAATGTAACAGGTAATTAGAAGAGAAGAGAATATGAATATTTGCTGTTTTCTTTGCCTTTTGTGATAAAAAAAAAATAAGTGAAAATCTTTGTCTTCTGATTCATCATCTGATCAGATTTTCAATTTTTCGTCACATTTAAGTGGAAATCAATGAAATAATTTGGAATAAAATGCCTGAAGTCCACATCTGTATAATGACATTAATAAAGAAACATAATTTACTGCAGCTCGATCAATATATGACTTTTGGGGCCGATATCTGATACCGATATCAGGCATAAAACATACCAATAATAAATTAATTGCCTGATATTCAACAAAATAAGTATATATAACATATATATAACAGTAAATAATATTTAAATATATAAGTAAATGCCAATCACAGATCAATTTAAAACCGTCCAGATCAGCACTGATCCCATACTTGACACCGAGATTGAGACATCACTAATAAACACACATTTTCTGTGAATATTAACAACAACTGCAATAACTGGCTACTGGATGTCAACAGGTCTGAGATATTGAGGCTGATATCGGTTGATTAATCAATCAGGGCTCTTGTATTTACTGTAGATCGGTCACATCAACGTCAAAACTGACTCTTCAAAACTAGATAATGCTCGTGACAAATTCCCAAAAGCTCAAACACAAGATTTTACCGATCAACACTCACAGCGACATTAAAAAGAGAGAAGATGAAGATCTGATCAACTCATTGATTAACCACATATCTAAGATACATAGTCTGGGTATGAGGAAACAAAATCCTCTCAACTCTGATCTCTGCCTCCAGCTCTACACTGCTCATGAAGAGTCCTACAGGGGACACAACATGGTGATATATAAATATATATAGTATAAATAACTTCTGTACACACAGTGACCACGACAGCGTCTGATTTCTTGAGTATGACACAGAAAACACTGTCAGATCTGCTGCAGGAAGAAGTGAAACTATTTGTGAACTCTGGAGTAATGAGCTGCTGTTTTTAGACGAAGCGTCAAACTTTGTGAAGGTGGCCGAGTCGCAGAGGTCACCTGTAGGTCAGGTGGCTCTGCTCAGGAAACCTGTTCACTGATTAAGATGAAGGATGCTGAGCACATAAGGCAGGGGAGGTGCAAACGAGCCAGGGGCCCCAGGGGGCCCATCTGTTGTGGGCAAATAAACGGGGGCTTCAGTGAATGGGGGAGAAAACAGCCTCGCTCTTTCCTCCTGCAGAGGCCCAGCAGACAGCTCCATTAATCAGGACCAGGATGATCCTGCTGGGTTCTCAGTGACAAGTCAGCGGTGGCACAAACTCTCCTCCTCCTCCTCCTCCTCCTACTCACACTGCATCTCCATTAGAGGCTGGAGGTGTCAGCTCACTGCTGCTTCTGTTGCCTCTGTTGTCACTATCGGTGTTTTCACAACTGTCCTCCAAGAATAACTGAAAAAAAAAGGCGACACTGGAGAAGAAGGAGGGGGGAAATAATTTATGAGCTGCCGTTAATCCCACCAATCAACAAACATTTGTTTTAGGGTTTGGTTCGGGACCAAACGACCTCAAACATCTAAACTTTTAATTTTAGATTTTGACTTTCACTGTTTGTTCAATAAAAAAATCAGCCATACGTGGACGCAACTGGGGATTTAAACACATTAACTAATGTTTAACCTTCATTTCACCAAGACTCCAATGAAAGGAAAGGAGTTCAGGTTCACAGAGTTCAAGAAAAAGATGCACCTCGCACCAATCGAAACGCTCACATGCGGATATTCCTGGAAGAATATTTTGTAAATGTCAAATTTCTTCTGTTACCTTGCCCCTTGCTAACAGTGCTAACTCTCCTAATATGGTGACATCCTGTCTTACGACGCTGCAAGAGGCATCGGCGTCGGATATCTCAAATGTTTTATTCAAAATGGACGTCCTTGTTCATATTTCTTCAGTAGTAGGACCCACACCCCCACTGTCTTCTTCTTCTTCTTCCTCCACACTTCACAGTCGTAATGTGGCGCTATTTTCAGTATGAACACGGCCTTAGCCCCAATTGGCAACCGTGTCTCCTGCATCTCGAGCAGTAAAATAAGACCTGCACCCCCCCCACCCTAGACTTCAGAGAGGGGATGGGTTAGAGGGGTGAGAGGGTGCAGCCACAGTGGAAAGAAAGATGGTGGAGCACTTTAATAGTATGATTCAGCAGAGGTATCAATTCCCACAGATGGCAGGCTGGCTCCTATTGACTTACATAGGAAGGGAGGGGAGTAAAGAGGCAATCAAAACCACCCCTGGGACAGACAGTCAGCACATCAAAAGGGAAGAGGAGGGATGGATGGAGGGGGGTCAGCTGAGTGCTTAAGACTCCCCATCAGACCCAAGTGGGAAATAACTAACTAAGGCTGAGCTCTGTGAAGTTCACTCTGAACGTCTGCAGATAGCAAAAAACCAGAAGTATTTAAATGTCAACGTAAACACAAACTGTCTGTATCTTCACGCCGCTACTGTGTCGTGGGTGAGGAGCTGCTGAGTGACAACCGGAGGCGTTGGAGGAGGAGGATGTCCCTTCACCATGACACCTAAAAGTGACTCTGACAGCTTTCACACTTGCTTTTAAACAACACAACGACAGGAGAAGACGTGAGGAAACATGAGCGACCTGCCGCTGCAACCTGATGATCTTTTACACATCTTCTCCCCTCGTTTGTCAAATGTTACCACGACGCTACATAAGCCCTGGTCTCAAAACTACATCGACAGGTTTTGCAGGACACTTTTTTTCTTCTTTTAATCAGTCTAATGAACACGACCAGACAGACAGCAGAGTCTGACCTCCAACCCCTGACGAGTGACGGATGGAGAGAGTCTGTACTGACAACGCAGCGTTAATATTTTATCAACGGTGCTTTAATGATCATTAAACTGCACGGTGAACTCTTGCTCATGACATGTGATCCTGTGCCATACTGTCTGCTCCTCTATGTAATAAATAAAGTAGAGTTAGTCTGTAATTGACAGAGGGAAAATTGCTTCTGACACAAACCCTCAACACACGCTGCATCAAGGAAACAAAATCACTTTAATAAACCACGTTTCAGTGAATGAACACTAACTTGTGTCCGACTTTCCCTCACGCGTTGGCTCAGTCGATAAAAATTAAATCCCATTCATTATTTTTCCTCCTCGTTCTAGTGCCGTGCGAGGGGGAAAAAAAAAAAGAGTCACACTGTTCACAGTATGAACATCCAGCGAAAGGCTCGAGGTTCGAAACAACAGCACGTGAACACATGGGGTTTAAATGAGCCTCACCACGACAACAGACGCAAACATTTTGTCATTGGTGGCACGATAATAAATGATTAGTTTGATAATCAGGCTGAATTATCACTTTATGTCACTTCAAACATCTGTTCCTCAGCTGCTGTGGATGCTGAAAATGTTTCAGAAAATAGAAATAATAACTTTAATTGACAAACTCGTTAATTCTCATTGATATTACGGCGCCATTTTTTCAGCTCTGGAACAAAACTCTTCTAGTTTTTCAAAACAATGAAACGCTTTTCAATGTCCTGAACCATTAAAAAGTCAAGATAAAAGTTTGTGGCGTCACAGTGACCATTGATTGTTGACCACAAAGATTACTTCAAGGTGTTACTATAACATCCATTTCACCAAAAATGACAAAAATGTGTTTTGTGAAGTAAAACCACCTTCAACCATTGATCAAATAATCTGATCACTACAAGATAATAAACGTGTTTTGTGAGGTCACAGTGACCTTTGGCCTTTGGCAACCAAACTCAAACCAAACATGATCTTGAAGTTTTCATTTCAACGACCTTTGACCTTGAAAATCTACATCAGTTCATCATCGAGTGTGAAAGTTGACAGGATTTTTTTTAAAGGTGCTGGTTTCAAACCGTTTCCTTTCAATGATCTTTAGAGATTTGAAACTTCTGATAAACAAATGTAACTTTTCATATTTTCTGCACTGATACTCATCTCATAACGCCTCAGATGTAGCTCAGGTTGGGAACCACTGATGCAGACAGGACCTCAGAGAACCTGTCTGAATGCCACAGATGTATGTGGAAATACTGGTAACTGCTGCAGGCAACAGAACAAAAGGTGCCCATCCGTCTCCAACTCCTCTGCTTTTTTTTTGTTTTGTTTCGTTTCTTCTGTCTTTCTGAAACCTGCTTATTAAACGTGTGGGCATGTTTCCTTTCAAATGCAGGTCCATGCACTAGCACAGTGGCAGGACACATAAACACAGTATGTAGGTCAGTCAAACAGTTTGCATCTGTTCCCTCCCTCCACGCCTGAGGTGAACTGACAGCGAAATCAAACACATTGTTTGCAGAGTGTGACTCATCTCACCCAAAGAAAGAGCCTGGGAAGTGGAGCAGGGTTTGACTTTTCCTCCTTGATGTTATCAAACTCTATCACACTCGGCGGCAACGTATTTCATCTCACTTCACTTCACCTCAGTTTGTTTATTTCGCGTCATTTTTTCGACTCGAACATCGCGCGTCTACCTGTCGAGCTGCGCTGGCTGAGTGTTTGACAGCAGCTGAGGATCACGTTTCCTCTCTCGTTATGATTGATGGTTCGCTCCGACCTCCTGGGTGTGTTTATAGCAGTATGTCATTTGGTGGCATAAACTGTGCCGAGCTACTCGTCGTAGTGAGAGCGAGAGGAGGAAGGAGGGAGAGAGAGAGGGAGGTGGAGATGTCACAGGATGAAATCCATAAAATTCATTCCCGCATTAAAACACACAGCATGTTGATTTTTCCATCTGACAGAGCGGTGCGGCTATAAAATGTGGCGTCATGGGTTTTTTTGCACATTGTACTTGATATAAAGTGTGACAAAGCTTCAGTGGAGCCGGGTGCTGAATATATGGGACATCATGTCATTCAGTGTGGAAAAATGATTTCTCTTAACTTTGAAGCGGCTTTAAAAGGAAACTCTGAGAAATTCATGGATGAGTTAAAGAGCTTAGAGAAGAAGTAACTCTTTACTTGACACGTTGCCGTTGCAGATCATGATCCATTCACACCATTATAGTCTTTCAATGCTTTAAACACATAAATATCATAAGGTCCGGCTAAAAACAGGAAGTCAGTTTGAGAACTAAATACGGTCATTTAACTAAATATTCTGATGTAAATAAAAAGTTGTATGATGGGAGTTTTACATGTGATAAGCAGCTGTTTAATACGGACACAGGATATCTTATTTTTAAGTTTAGAAACTTTTAATTAGTAATTGGTCAGCTGATAATCAATAGTCCAGTATCAGTTATACTAGGATATACTTGCTGTGCATGTTGGCTGATTACTATGGTTACAAACGATTATTGATTTCAAATTTAACTTGAAATTTAACCTGTAGATTAATTGTACATCACATCTGACCTGATTCAAACAGTCGTACTCAGTGTTGTATAAAGTAGCTGAAAGTCCCACTAGAGTAGAAGTACAGACACTAGAGTAGAAGTACAGACGCTAGAGTAGAAGTACAGACGCTAGAGTAGAAGTACAGACGCTAGAGTAGAAGTACAGACGCTAGAGTAGAAGTACAGACGCTAGAGTAGAAATACAGATACTCAACTAAAAAAATGACTTTGGTAGAAGTTCAAGTCAGCGACTAGAATGATCCTCAAGTAAAAGTCTTAAAGTATCTACTATTTACTGTTCTTAAGTATGACAAGTAATCTATAGTATCTAAGTAAACAACACTGAGATTACTAAGTAAATTTAGTAATATAAGTAATGAAATTACAAGTACAAGTACATGTTAATAAAAACAGAAGAATAAAATGAAGTTTATTATGAAGTTATTATGAAATTTCTGTTTGATATTTCTATTGTTGAAGTTTCTCCATCAACCCTCAAACATGGTTTTGATACACCACATTTCATTTACTCTGATTTTTGTAACAACACTGATCATTGAAAATGTATCAGAGTAAAAACATGAAATCGAGTTAGAAAGAAACAGTAAAGTACAGATACTATTTTGTTACCATTTGACACTGATCGTACTTTACAGATTCATTCAGTGTTCGTTATTTAGAAGCACCACCGGCCTCGTGTTACAGTCACCGTCGTTGAAGCCGAAAGAAATCTGTCAGAGTTTGTCCCGAAGAACAGGGACACTAATGATTTAAGATATTTCAGCTTCGAAGAAACTCGTTTTTATCATAAATGAAGATGACTTGCGAAGCCACATCACAGGTTCACATTATCAATCAACACCATTGTGGGCGACTGTTCGGGGAGTACATGACTGAAAAGTGTCAGAAACAACAACAACTTGTTCAAAAGTTCAATGCTCATTAAAAGAAATAAACACTTGTAGCGGTTCATTCATATCTATGTTCTCAACGTTACATCAGAGAACAGAGTAGTTTCAATCAAGTCTCATGTTTCGTGTGAACTTTAGCTCAACTTGAAAATAAAAAATGAAAAGATGTTGTAATCACAACATCTGGCAGAACAATTGCAATGAAAAGTTTCCCCCAAATCACTCAGCCCTACTTTTATGTTCATGTAGTTGGACTCTAATTTATGTATCTTGTCTGTTCTAATTCAACAATTATTTTATTTAAAAAAAACAAAACAAAACATTTCCCATGTTTACTGCACGGCTGCACTGGTGTCATTTTGGATGAATATTATTACGTAGCATTAGCGACACTGTGACTAAAATCAGGCTAAAGTCAGCAGTGTGAAGATATTTTAACTAGAAAGCGAAAACAGTCCAATAGCCACTTGAAGTATCTGCAATACAACATTTCTCAGCAGTAAAGTTGCGTTTAATATAAACAAGTAGAAAATATACAAGCAGTTTTCTACTGGAAGTTCACTAAAGCAACATGGGAACAGAGCGAAGCAGCAAACTCTGGACAAAAGTTTTGACAGGAAGAATAATTATTCTTGAGGATAAAAATGTTATTATGATTACAACAATTAAATGAATTAAACTGAAACATCTGTTTAGATGTTTTGTAAACAAATAAAAACATAGTGTGTAGATTTGTGTGTTTAAGTTACTTAAGATAATTAACTTGTGAAGCTCTTATCAGAATTTATTACTTCTCAATACTGGTATGAAATATCCTTTTTTTCAATGATGCAAGAGACAAAATGTTGCCGTCAGGGTTGAATATTTCTCTCATTTTACTCTGGAACATCGAATTCTGTTTGGATCCTCAGTGAAGGTTAGTCGACATCCACTTATTTCTCTACTAATGGAGCAATTCAAGGCTGGATATCATGACTGATTGAAATCGTCAGGTCTGGACTTTTAATTGCCATATCTGAATGTGCACGAACACTGATTGAGTGAGTCCTTGGAGAGTTTTTTTTCTATTGAGGGTCATTTCTCTTCAACGTGAACACAATGTCCTTCGTGCTGCTTTGTAACCCTGCCCCGTGCGGGCGTTAAAATTCAACGTTTACATCTGCTGAGGGGCCGTAAGACGAACGGTAAACACCAGAGACACATCTTTGTCGTGTTTAATGCTACAACACCGACTGAAGTCACTGTTCACGTGACACATTTCTGGTATTGTCGGTATGCAGGTCACCACTCTGCAGCAAAGGGTCATCAATCACAACTCTGGCGCTGAGCCAGTCACTGATAATGAAGCAAAACAGTTTGTCCTTCAACAGCAGCACGTGGAGAATACAATTCACACCTATTTACATTACTGATCAATAACTTAATGTATAAAAAAAAACAGCTCCGCACTTGACCCAACATCCCACCTATGCTGCACTTCTATACTAATAGATATCAGGAGAATAAACTACAGCACAGTTAAATACCAAAGATAAATACGTCATCAAATTTCTTTCAGTTTCAGCTGTATCCTGTGTTTCTGTGTCTGCTCCAGCCAAACCTTGGCTGTAGAAAGCTGCCCTCTTCTTGGCCTCTCGTGCAGACGTGTGTTCACCACAGTGAAGGGAAACTCCTTCAGGGAGAGTTCACTCTGATCCAGCCACATCACGTCTGAACACAGACGTGATGTGGATTATTATCATACCGTAATATAGTGCACTGCTCTTATGCACTGATGTCACAAGACTAAAACCAAGATAACACACAGCATGACTTGATATAAATAAGTTGAAAAGAAAGAAAAGGTTTTAAACTGTAGTTTGGAAGCTGCATAATTCTTTACTTTCAGTGGAAATGTATATTTTAAAAATCGTTTGAGGTTAGCTAATGACATCATTCACCAGAGGGACCAATACAGTTACATAACATCCAGACAATTGAGCGAGCGCCTCGCAGCACTGCTCCAAAAGGTCTTTCTCAGGATCTGTACGGTACACGAGCCAAAAATATCTGCCTGAAACAGCGAAGTTAGGAAAAAAAACGAAAGATGATCACTGATGCATAACACCTACAAGGTACAAAAAAATATGATGAATCTGAGTCTTAACTTGCTTTTAACAAAATTAGGAAAGGTTCATATATGGGATGAGATTTTTTTTTTTAACATTTCTTTTAAAGTTGAACTAAACGAATCAGCATTTATGTCCTTAGTGTTTATTTTGACGTATGTACTTGGCTCATACTGGTGAAAACGGTGCCAACAGCCACACAGGCAGTGAGCCAGCTGCTGATGTTGCTAATGATCACTAGCAACTGAATCACTAGGAGGATGAAGCTGTAGCTTTAGTGAGATCATCTACCATTAGCATAACTGGACCCATTTGAGAGAGGATGCTAATGCTAGCTTGATTGCTTCCATTAACTGTGCAGGATGTGCTAGTAAGTGTAATGATATCCATCTGTTTTTATTGACATCTTAAAACAGTACATGAAGGTACTAATCCAACAAAAAAAAGCTGAAATAAGTATAAGTAAATGTTGCAAAAACACTTAACCGAGGTATAAAAGGTAAAAAACAAAAACAAAAAACAGAGTGAGCAAATGATGATGCATGAAAAATGCAACTTAAATGTCCCCTGAAGGGATAAAAAAATGTCTGCAAACATGTTTTTGACATATTATTCCACAATTTCAGGTTAAAACAACACAAATCGCTGCTAACGTTAGCAAGCTAAGACAAACACGTTCCACTTTATGAGTGAAAAACAGTTAGCCTAGCTTGCTAGCTTCTATTTCTCTTGAGTATAACCTGAAAGTCCTACCTGCCTGCTAGCTCGCTAACCTGTTAGCTTCTGTAGCTTCTCCACTAATAGCAACAGTAACATTAGTGTCCACGATGCTGTTGTTTAAAAACTTCAATGTTGCTCTGAAGAATGTTTTAAAAATGGCTGCAAGTAAAAAAAAATCTACGAAGTGCATTTTCAACGCTGTATTCTGCTATTTGATGAAAAGTTGAAACAGCATGGATCAGTGCTAAAGTTAGCGATCTAAGCTAACTAGGTACTAGTATATGAAAGTCATAAAAAGTCAGTTAGCCTAGCTTGCTAGCGTCAACTTCCACTGGGTGTAATACAAACTTAAGAGCAGCTAGTAGCTAACTCGCTGAAGTTAAATGTGTCTGCTCCAGCCAAACCTTGGCTGCAGAAACCTGCACTCTTCTTGGCCTCTCGCACAGACGTGTGTTTGTCACACTGAAGGGGAATGTATGTAAATGTATTTTAAAAATACATGACATCATTCACCAGAGGGACCAATACACTTACATAACATCCAGACATTTCAGAGAGTGCCCTGCAGAGCAGCTTAAGAGCAACTAGCAGCTAGCTGGCTAAACTGTTAGCCTTTCTTTTAGCTCTGTCGCTAAAAGTAACCAGATCATCACGCAATGAGAAGCGGTGTTCGCTCCTTGTCTGTGCATTTCACCCCTCGGCCTTCAGTGAAGTCCTTCTTTAAAATAAACAACATGTCATTAGCTTGTAGGCGATGTACAGATTTTATTTTCAGCACGCCTTGACGAATCTCAAGTACGTCAAGGAGTACGTCTTCAGAACGGCTTTGCAAGTTTATCTGCCACCAAATCAATTTAATCTTCTCCATCGGCCATTGTAGGTTGAAAAAACAAAAACAAATCTTGATCAAATTATCACATCTTCTTACTTTTGCAAACATTTACTAACTTTGACTGGTTCGTTTTCTGACCATCCAATCACAAGACTTAATAATGCTGATTCCAGCTGTTGACTGAAGCTATACGCTAATTTCAAACAAATAGCTCCAGTATTGTTACAGCGTCCACTCCCTCCTCCTTCAGTTTAATGTTAAGTATGTGGCTGCGTTTAAATCCGAACGCACACGTGTCACATTTCTCTACGATGTATTCCTAAACGTTTTCACATGGCGGAGAGTCTCACACTTCAAAACACTGTGCAGGCTGCAGGCTGGCAGCCGAACACACGTCGTCACCACAAATGAAAAACACGCTGACAGTTCTGAGACGGAGACAGAACACAAGTGTCCAAATGAGGCGGCGTTTTTTCCAAAAAAGGAAAATGATGTAATCTGATAATGATGAAGCTGTAAACTGAACTGAGAAACAGCCAGAGAGAGAGAGAGAAAAGTCTGAACTGGCAAGAAGCTACAGTTTTTGTCTTATGGAGAATCAACTGCTTTAATCTATTCCAGCTTCCAACCCTGAAAAAAAAAAAAAAAAAAACACACACAGATTACATAACGTCAGACCTGCGTGTATATTCCTGGGCCTCTGAGCATCAGAGACGTTATGTGTGCAGTCGCTGTGGTGAGGCAGCGGCGGTGGCAGAGTTTTGGCTCCACTCTTAAAATTTGCCTGGAAAACATACACTCACTCTCTCTCTGTCTCTCACTCACTCATACACACACACAGATCTCTAAGATACGCTCTAACGTACACAACTTTTTCTTTTTTAAACTTTACAAAAACAGCTCCAGCTCAAAAGAGACGACCCTGAGCGTCGCTACGAGCCGAGAGCTGATGTAATCGCAGCAACGCAGAAAGTTAAAAAACACTCGGTCGTTCCTCACTCGAGGAACTGAACACATCTTTGGATGTGATCGTGTTCATACTTCAAAATGTGAAGACAGGAAAAACACACTGCTGCGTCCAAACACTGTAATTTAACTCTGTCGGAAAACTGTCAACAGCTACGTCTCTTGTTGCTGCTTCTCATATTTATATCCTAACATCAAGTTTAGAGTCCAAAACTCGTCTTCGTGAACAATAATCGCTCTGTTAGAGGAGCTGATTATCAATAATCTCAATTATCAATATCTCATCCATTTAGAAGCAGAGTTTAACAGCTTTTTTTCTTTAAGATAAAAACCAATTCTGAAGATTTCTGTTACGACTCGGAGGACGTTTTTTCATCCATATGGTTTAAATAAAGTTTCAGGATTCTGCAAACAACAACAGATTCAGTGTTGATAAAAGACCATATAGCGTTCTTCAACACCTACACTATTTATCTTAGAGACAAATCGACTCTAAGACTCCAACTAAAACTTTTATTTACCTTCATATATCTGAGCTTGAAACTTCGCACTCGACTCTACAGCTGAACGATGTTAGGAAAACGAGGAATGAGCGATGATATTGTTGAATATTGCAATGATGATATGATCTGCAATAAAGAAACAAATACTAGCGCAAATACTACTGCCTGTACTTCGACAGAGTACGTGCAGTCTGAACTAGCTGTGCACATACCAGAAATGACAATTGCAACGTCTTCTACTGGTTTTTTAAAGGTGAATTTCCACCGAACTGAAGGTAAATTGCTGAATCGGACCACGATTGTCACCCACCAACATATCTGCCGTCTTGTTTTCAATTCTAATCAATAATAAAAGTCTTACTAGTGCTGATGTTGCTTGCTTGTGTGGCTCCATGTTTCATGCAAGGTATTGATTACGCCGCTGCCGGTGTCCCTCCCCTTCTGCTACGTAGCCAAGATGGCGTCATTTAGGGTGAGAAGTGTCCATCGTTCCACGATCAACTTGAAACCATCCGGACACTAACAGTACACAGCATTTTACCATACTGGTCAGTGTAAACACACTTACGCCCTCAGAGTGGTTAGTATGCGTGTGGAAGTATGCGATTAGAGACACACCAGTAGACTCCAAACAGTAGACAAGTCCCAGTTTGCGGACTCCAGACCTTCAGAGGACCTGGTCTACCAAGGTGAGACCTTATTAAAATGGATCCTCTGAAGGACACAGGTCTACGTGTCTCAGTTCGCATACCTCCATAGTCACACTTACTATTTTGAGTGTGACAGTCACACTGACAGTTGACACTGACAAGATGGCAAAATGCAGTCTGCTGTTAGTATCCTGATGGCGCTCTCATAACGTCAAGAAGTTGAGAAGATGAAGAAGATGTTGCGATCATCATTTCTGGTGAGTCCACAATGATCCCAAACAGAACCACACTGTTCAAATTTGCCCACTGCAGAAGTAAGCACATAGTGTACGTAGTATACTACATGGAAATGTACTAACAGGAAGTATCACACTATAGGTCCTTAGTTGAGACCATTTAGCCTCCTGAGAACCTCCTCTTCTCCCATTTTTTACGACTCGTCTGAATTATGCTTCTGCATGGTTACGTAGTTGGATCGATGCAGTCGTGAATCCATTCTGAGTTCTCCGTCGGCTGCGGGTGTCGTAAAGTAATTCACCGGCAGAACAATAGAGGGCGATACGTTTCTTTCCATTACGATCATCAACTATCGTTTATTTACAGCCCGGCCTTGTTCCTCCACACACAACGAACAATGGAGACACAGAGAAGACGTTTGTTGGAAGTGGAACTGATCGACATTGAACAACAGATGGTTTTATTGTAAATAGAAGATGTGTGGTGAAGAAGGAATACAACCGGCAAAGGTTGGACCATACGGACGAGCATAAATCAGGCTTTAGAGCACCATACCTGTTTGAACAGCCACTACAACGTTGGGAAACTGTTTAATGGGGACATTTATCACTGCTGCACCGCTAAACACACATGTAACAGAGCTCCTGTGTTAGGGGAGGAACTTTAGTTGTCTGTTGTTTGGAGATACTTTGGTTTTAAAAGGTCGGACGTGGAACAAACGACTATTTACCGCAAAGGCTGATGAGCTAAAGATGTCGCCGGAGACGAGCAGTTTGTTGCACTGCCTTTGTTTAACAAGAACGCTAAACAAAGAAAAAGAAAACTGGTATAATTTTGGGAAACACTATGATATCGCCTTCTGGTTCCACCTATTCCGCTAATATCACTGTTAGCTTCAGCTGCACATCTACATCACAAACATCACCTGCACGTAATGAATCTTGGGATATGTAGAGGCTGTGAAGGTACCATCAGCTCAGGTAAAGTCGGCTGGAGAATCCTTAGAAATGAGGTAACAAAACCTTGAACCGATGACGATAACACTACAAATCCAGTCCTAAAAGGATGCAGCCCCAGAGTAACCATCACGTATAAAAAAAAATGGCAGATAGGTATGTCAGAAACATCTATTGTAACCAAAATATTCCCATATAAGTTCCTCTTTGTCAGCTATACGACTTCAGCTACCTGCTTTTACACAAAGGGGGCGTGTGACATCCAGGACTCCATCTGATTGGTCCAATACAACGTGTGAAAGCAAAATATATGGAAATATAACATTTGTTGGAGTTAAACGACGCGTCTACAGCTCATGTTGTAGTTAACATCTATAAGTGAAAAGATGTCAGTGTCCTAACTACACGTTGCCACAGAAATGTGGTTTAACGCGACAGTTGACGGGTTTTTAACCGTTTTTACTTGAAACTGATCAACTTTATCGCCACATTGACATCAAAACACCTGATCTACATGAGCTCAGCGGCTCAGACACACCTTCCTCTGCCCTGCCCACCCAGAAAGTCCACACAATGAATCCTCTCCAATACCACCACCCCCTCCTCAAATCCATTGTGGCGCTGTTATGTGTCTCAGCGCGGCAACACCTCACTGCTAAATCTACTTTTATATACAGAATATAATAATAAAGATATATTTCTTCAAAACGGGCTATAAATTCAACAGACGCCTTTTATTATCTTGTGTTATCATCCAAAACAACTGCACAAACAGAGGTAGAGACAATACCTGCACACACACACACACACACACACAATAAAAAGCTCATAAAAGTGAACAATATGAGCTTAACACTGAATATGAAGTGAACAAACAGCTCCAGCTCTGAACTGAGCAGTAAAAAAATAACAAACAAAGACAATAGAGAAGCCAGACTGAGAAAATGACACTTGTCCTGAGAACAATAGTTTCACAAACAGGTTTAGTAAAATCACATCACATTAGAAACGTCTTCAATAAAACTGTCGCTAAAATAGAAGTTTCCTCCAACGATGATATGAAAAAGATTTTACTTCATGATAATAACAAGGCTTGTTTTTTTTTCCTTCTTCTTTTTTTCTTTTTTTATTCCAGAGTTTAGTTCGACAGACAAACAGGTAGAAACGTTTCTTACCGGATCCGCTCGAACCTGCTGATGATTTGTTTTTATGTCGCAGTTTTTTATTGTTTTTCTTTTTCTTTTCTTTTGATTTAAATTCCTCACGTTTCTCTTTTTTTTCTGCCTTTTCTTCTTCTTGATGATCGGGTCGCGCGACTCACGCAGACACAAATCTCGACCTCATTCCATGTGCTCGCGACCAGGACCACGCGCTCATCCGGAGGTGTGTGTGTGTGTGTGTGGCGGGGGTGGGGGGGGGGACGCTCGGGATACGACGTGTGACGTCACGGCGACACTGGAAATCTGGTCGTTAAATCGTTTTATAGAATAAAACTAGAACAATTTTACACATGATATCATATGATTATAAACTTGAATATACGTCAAACTATATTATTGTTATTATTATTATTTAACTTGTTACATTTAATATTTGTTTATATGTTAAATATTCCAACTAAATGATTTACCTTCATTATAGACGTGACGTCATTACAACCGACTTGGCCAAGTTTATATCAGTAAAAAACAATGTAAACTTCGACAGTTTTCTTCTGTAATATTCTACTTTTATCATAAATATGATGATATCAGAATTAGATGCTGTTAGATGACGTGTGCACCAAGTGATGAGGTCATTGGCAAGAAGACAGAAGAAATAACTGAAACTTTATTGGCAAAAGTCTTGTTTGACCATACAAGGGTTTTATTTCGGTCCAGTTTCCTGACGGTTCTGAGGATTTCAGCAGGAAAACGTTCTCTTCGTGTGTGAACTAACATTGTTAAAAGTGTTTCTGGCACATTTTTTAAGTTTGATTTGAACATCTGAACTCACTTTTGACCATAAAATACTGGTTGTTGTGTTTGTGAAAGTTTTTTTTTCACTCTAGTATCATATAAAAAGAGTCATAGCAACACTTTTGATGCTTTTATATGTAGATTTTAAACAATTATCTGAGTTTACTGCTTTTCTTCACGACTTTATGAGAATGATTTGATCAAAATTGTATCTTCAGGTGAATATTTGGTTCATTGAGTCATTTTTATATTTTATTCCACATATGAAACAGAGGGATGACATCATCTGTGTCTTAATCCATGTCAGTGCTGGACTTTATTCAGATTATGTAATCAGATCTATACGACCCTCCCTGCTCCTGCTGTTGACCCAACTCTAATGTAACATAACGTATGTGTTGACGTGTAAGAACAAGGACACAGATAGACTCAAGAGGAAACATTTTTTTATATTTCAAAAAGAATCTATGAACATAATGGAAAAACCAAACACTAGGTCTGAACATCCAGACAATTGAGATCCAAAAATACATTTTCTTAGGAAATATTAATTATATACAAAACATAAAAATTTATATTTTAGTTTGGGTCCCCTCAATGGGATAACCCCAATTTTTTTTTTATATTTTATTAATAAAAATAAACTTTTAAATATTTAATCCACCAATAACTTCTATTGAGGCAGTTTTAAACATTGAAATCAAACAAGATTCCAAACAACTTAACCCTTTTTTTTTTTTTTTTTTTTTTTTTTGCATTTGCATGCAACAACTGTACACCCTAAGTCATGAACTTGCATAAAAAAAACAAAACAAAACAAAAAAAAAAAAAAAAAAAATAAAAATAAAAAAAAAAAAAAGTCTGATTCAAACTTTAAGCACGAGAGCCCTGCAGCTGTGCCAGTCTCTGCTTTAGAAGTTCACTTTTCCTCCTCAGCTGCTCTTTGAGCGAGAGGAGTCTCTGTTCGTCCGTCTGCATGCTGTAGATGCACTCTGCAGCCTTCTTCAGGATGACCACCTTGGCCGCCTTCTCGTTGTTTGCCACCTCGGGGATTTCGTCCCGCAGAGCGAAGAAGCTCAACTTGAGCTCGTTCCTCCTCTGACGCTCCAGAACGTTATGAGTCCTTCTCTTGTCGTAATCCTCCGTGTCGGACGTCCGCGGGCTCAAACACTTGCGGTTGCTGCTGATCTGTTTGAGGACCCTGCTGTTGCCGTGGTGGTGATGGTGGTGGTGGCTGCCGCCTCCTCCTCCTCCACCTCCATTGCTGCTCCCACTGCCGCTCTCCAGCTTCAGCCTCTTGACAGCTGGCTGCTCTTGCCTCATGGATGGATGGGCGGCGTAGTTGTGCTGGTGGGTGGAGACGTGGCAGCGCTTCAGCACCAGAGGGCTGGGGTGCCTCGACTCCTGAGCCGGACTGGGGTCGCAACGTTTCACAGCCTGGCGCTTCTCGACCGTGACCACGTCGATCTCTTCTTCCTCCTCCTGGTCCTCATCATCATCTCCATCCTCATCTTCTACAACACAAAAAACATGACAACCATTATAATCTGGCAACAACCTCCACCCTCATATTAGATATTAGCACAGAGGGGTGTGTCTGCACATTCACAATCATATGCACAACTCACCTGAGTCACTACAGCTGCTGCTGCTGCTGCTGCTGCTACTGCCGCTGTTGGGCGGAGTGTCCAGCCCTAGATCCTTACTAGGCGGCGACCCTGCGCTCTGTTTGGGCGTCTCTGCGATAGGATACGGGAAAACCACAGACGGATCAATGCACTCCGAGGCGGATGTGTTCAGGTCTTGCAGGTAGCTGCTGTTCAGCCTCCATGCAGCTGCAGCAGAAGCAGAAACAGCAGCGGTGGAAGGAGAAGTAGAAGCAGAAGAAGAAGAGGCGGAGGAAGCAGCGGTGCAGGACTCCACCGAGCCGCCGCCGCTACCGCTGCTGATGATGCTGATGCCTTCCCCGGTTAAACACTCCTTCCTGGCGGCGTGCAGCGAAGCAAGCCGCTCCGACACCACCTTCTCCAGCTTGGCCGCGGCGGAGAAGCCGCTCCACATGCAATCCTGAATGATGATTGATTTGAGGAAGGTTTGGGAGTAGTCTGCGTCGCAGATGATGCTCTGGTTGACCGCGTCGTCGCCCAGAAACTCGGTCACCATCTCCAGCTGATCCGCCGTGGAGGGGAAGAGGCTTGACAGGGACGGTCGGCGGCTCGGGGAGAGGGGAGGGGTCGGCAGGAGCTCAAATTTCTTCCAAATATCTTCACTCGGTGCCGGAGGCTGAAGCTGCTGTGGATAGAAATCCTCCTCGTTGTCGTAGTAGAAATACGGCTGCGAGTCGTAGTCATAGTCATAGTTTTTACTCGCTAAACTTGAATTCAGCGGCATCATGAGTCCTTAATGCGAAGCTGGTGTGGAAATAAAAATAAAACAAAGGTTAAAAGATGTTTAGAAATGTGTGCGGAGGCTTGGTATTGATCCTGTCTGCAGCATTAAAGTGTAAGCAACATCACATGGTCAGTTCAAAACATAAGAGTGGCTCAGTGTGTGTGTGTGTGTGTGTGTTCATGCGGTGCATGCATGCACCACTGCTGCTGCAGCAGGTGCGCGACTGGACAAACTGAGCAAATATCAACATTAATTCACCTGCAACTAGTTTAAAATTACATAATAAACTAAACCAATATGTGCAATAAAAACAATCCTTCTTACCTTTTAGAGTAAAACGTTTTGAATGCACAAGAAGAAGAAGAAGAAGAAGGCGCGAGGTGTTTTTTTTTTTATCCAAGTAAAAACGCGCAAAAAAAAAAAAAAAACAAAACAGTAAAGTTGCAGTAAATGAAAGTAATTCCAGTGCGAAAGTTTTGGTTAAATAAATCCTTCAGCTAAGGTGTAGCAGTCGGTTTCAGGGTGGTTGAGTGAAGTAGGCATGAGGAGGAGCTGTTGAGAGAGAAACCGCACATTGAGAGAAAAAAAAAGGGAGGAGAAACGATTCGCAGTGTGTCTGCGGCAGCGCGAGAATCACAGCTGAGTGAGTCCTTCAGCGTATTTATCCACCGCGGACATATATCCCTCCGCGTTGTTTTCCCGCGAAACGCTCAGCGAGCATGAAAATATAACACCTTTTTTTTTTATTTAATTCAACCCAACGATTTAACTCTAAGCATTTTAAATTCACACTTTAACACACGCACACATACAACGATTTAACTGATATGTTTTAGATGAAATAAAAATGTAAGAGGTTATATTTCTTTGTAAGTGGGCGTGGTTATAGTAGAGTAGAGGAGCTGCCATTGATAGACGGTGTAAAACCACTAACGTAAGTAGTAGTAGTGACAGATAATTAGGATGAGTTATTTTACTACACTCTCGCCTTAATTAAATACAATTTATTAAAAAAAAAAAAAAAAAAAAAACATCTAGTCCCATTATCTCAAATTAATTAAAGCATAAACATAATTTGCAGTTTAGAAGTATATTAATTTGACTGTTTTGTTTTTTTTTTTTTTTTTTTTTTTTTTTTTTTTTTTGGTGGTGGTGGTGGTATTTATTTATTTATTTATGTTTAAGTAATTTATGATTTGTTTTTTTTTATGACTTTTTCTGCAGGAATGCACAAGTTTGCACATTTTGTGCAAAGCTGCAGCAGCGTCTCACCTCAGTTTATGTGCAGCAGCAGCAGCAGCAGCAGCTCTGAATCGTCTGAAACAGGTGATTTCAACATGCAAGAAGCACCAGATCAGATAACTGCAGATGGACTGTGAAGTTAACACACACACACACACACAAAGTGATAAAGACTAGAAACAGCTTTGGAGTGAGTCCAGTTCGTGTAACTGTAGCTCGTCTTTTTTTCAGGTTGGACAAATCGGCACCAATTAACTACAGGAAGGAAGCAATAAAGGAAAGAGACGTTGCTGCAGTTACATGGATTGAACAGGCTTTGATCGCCCCCTGCTGTTCACACCGTGTATGAGGGTGGTTGGACGGCAGCCAGATGGGTGTAGGGTCACATCATGAAAGTGAACACAAACTATCAGATTATTATTATTTTTATTATTGTTAGTTATTATTAATTAACATTAGGTCAAATAACAGATAACGTTTTCTGAGAAGAGGCCATGCCGCTGTCTGTGGTTGAGTAACGACTCCGAGCTGAGCAGTGGGTTAGTGGAGCTGTTTATTGGGGTTAGTGGGTCACTTCATCAAAAAATAGAGTTTAAATGACAAATGTAACAGACTGCAGCCTTTTGACAAAGTAGGCTGATCTATTTATAATTAGCTTCATTAGCTGTATTCATCTAAGAGCCACTTAAAGCTAATTTATTTAAAATAATCAGGTTATATATCAGTGTTTCTCCCCACTTTGTCAGATATATTTTCAGAATAAATGAATAAAAAGAGAATAAACAAAAATAAAGTAATAATTTACAATGATGAATGCGGGGCAGAAATTAAATAAGAAATAATATAAAGAGGTGAAAGAAATTTAAAAAAAAAACTTTATTTCAATAAATAATAATTATAATAATAATAAGGAAAGATATAAAAAGAAACAAAAGTAAAATAACATTTTCAAAAAAATGAAATAAATAATGATAATAATAAGTATTTACAAGATTACAAAGGACAATCATTTTGCAAAGTAAATAACTACATATATAAATTCATTAACATTATTTATCATAAATTCTCAGAAGAGGAAACAAGACGTGACAGATGTGTGTAAATGTTTTTTAAAAAGCTAAATAACTGCTGCTACACCAAATATCTTGTACCACAATCTGCTTATTCAAGAGGTTTATTAAGTTTATTTAGGAGTTTACATGTTTTATTAACTTTGTGTTGATGTGTTCTTTAAGTTTTATCTTTACTTTGATACTAAAATGAGAAAAAAAAAAGATGAAAACTGACAATAAAGCCAAAGGTGACGTGTAATACTCCTCAATCCAATTTGTGTTGAAGTAGACCTATCTTTTATTTATTTATTTACATTTAATAGACTAAGTGGGATTAAGTCTCCAGCTCACTGAGCTCTGTGTGGTTTACTAATGGTAATGGACACATAAGTATCCACTGCTTAAAGCTTCAGAGCAGAAGATAAATCAATATCTGAGCAGGAAAATGGAGGCGAGCAAAGACAGAAAAAAGAGACAAAGAGAAAAAAAACAGATATAAACTTCAGTCGAGTTTCTCTTGTTATCAGTTTAAATCCAGAGGAAGTGAAGGAAAAAAAGTCCAAATGGAAATTACAGCATCTCTCCTTCCCTCTGTGCTCTTCCTCCCTCCTCTTCCTCCTCCCTCGCTCTGGGATGCTGAGGGTCGTAACTGAAGCGGTCGAGTGTTGTGGTCATCATGTTTATCGGCTGCAGCTGATGTCTCTCGTGTTACTGTGTTGCAGCTCTGGGACCGGATCTGGCATCATTTCCTCTGATAAGTTGAGACTGTGAAGAAGGTGCTCAGGAGCTTTAATCATCTAGATACAGGATTTTCCATTAAGTTCACTTCATTTTGCTCCAAGAAATCAGTGTCAATTAAGTTAATTTTGTGATTAAAGCACTGCTGGTTAACCCACAATCAGGCTGCACCAAAATTTGCATACAAATTGTGACGAGACAAGTTTATTAATGTGGCGCATGTTTTTACTTCACAGCGCTATTACATACTGTAGAAATGTTGAGCATCTATCTATCTATCTATCTATCTATCTATCTATCTATCTATCTATCTATCTATCTATCTATCTATCTATCTATCTATCTATCTATCTATCTATCTATCTATCTATCTATCTATCTATCTATCTATCTATCTATCTATCTATCTATCTATCTAATTGATCCTTTCTCTGCTCTTCTCCATCACACACACATGCACAGTTATGTCAGATATGTGTGTGTTGTAATAGTCAGGAGGTTGTAGGAGATTGTCACACTCTGCAGACCAACTGGTGTCCTTCCTTTTGACTCATGAGGGGGGGGGGCTGCTTCTCTGAACTTCCCTAATTTTTGACCACAAATCCAACGTCCTGAGTTCTGCAGCCTTGTGTGTGTGTGTGTGTTACCTCAGTACGACCCTTGATGGGGTCACTACTTCCCTCATGTGTCTTTTTATGCACAAGATGAGCTGCTTCTTTCTATGTACACTTACTTTTTTGACTCTACATTTAATAACCTTTATTTCTAGAAATGATGTAGATTTTTGCCCCCAAAAAAAAAAACATATGAAGTGACTTTAAAATATGACATTTTATTAAGTTTTGGGCATTTGGTTGGTTGAAACAAAGCTCAGTGAAGATGTTCTGATGGTATTTGTCTCTATTTCTGCAGACACGGGGAGAAAAATCACAATCCTCACATGACACAGGAGGCGATTCAGCAGTGATGCTTCGAAACAAAGGCAGGAAATCAATATGTGTTGAGATTTGTCTGTGGGAGAAAAGGTTGCCAGCTAAGCATTCAACAAATGAGAGCATGGCAGGTCTGTCAGACGGTGCAAAGAGATAATTGTGTCATTAATTATTGACGGTGACAAGGGACAGTTATTGACACTGTTATTGGTCCACAACAGCTGCATGTGGTTATAGAAACCAAACAATGTTCGCTGCATGTTACCTGCTTTTAGTAAATAAACCAACGCAATCCAAACCTACAGCAGGTTTAAAGTCACATTAGTTTTAATTTGATTTGATTTGTGTCTCCATGTGTGCAGAGATTCCTTCTCCACCCTCTGAGTGCAGGAATCAAGCCAAATGTTTTATTGCAGTGAATGAGTGAAGCTGCATATCATCTCCACCCTCCCTGCCAAGTCTTATTATATAAAAACAAAATAAAACAAAGAAAAACATTGAATTAAGTGCAAAAAAAAACTTGAAACACAACTTTAAAGTATTCACGCAGGATTGTGGGTAATTTAGGAGACTCAAAGCGAATGCTTCTCCTGCTGTTTTAACCCAGAGGTAAAATTTTTGTGTATTAAATTCCAATTTGCCTAAATAAAGTCAATCCGTTCTCACACAGTAACTGCAGTGAGATGATGTGAGCACCTGTTGCCATGGTGAGCCAGTCACACTGTGGGAACAAGGACACAACGCACCCTGTGGTTTCGCCGTTGAACAGTACAAGTCTCAACAGTGTTTGCACCTTGACAGACGTGAAGCGAGATGAGGTGGGATCATTTTCTACAGTTCCATGAATTTCTGTTTTTCAGAGAAAACTGGGCCATCCAGTATTTTCAAATGTCTGACAAGTTTCATTAGAACAGACTACACCTGCAGCCCCAGGATAGAAACTTATTGGTTGTTTTGTGGTCGTAACGGATGTATTTGTGATGCAGGTTATGTTTTTTGTTTGTTTGTTTGTTTGTTTTGACAGTCCATGAGAAAAATAACAAGTCCCAAATGTAAAACCTGAGAGCAAAAGAACATGAGGCAAAAAAATGAAATGGAGGGAAAGAGTAGAGATAATAAACAGGACAACCTTTATTTCCAGGTATAACTGTACATCTGATGCTTCATATAGTCTGGCTGTACAGGTATTAGCCCTTATTAGTATCAGGGCTCCATGGTTGCTAATGTCAACATGTTGGTCACCCATGTCCCAATGTCAACACCCATGATACTCAATGATCATCTTTTGCACATAAAACCATGGCTGTATCCGAATCCTTAGTACGCACTGCATACTACTGAGTACCCACTACTCGACCATTGCAGTAGTAGCTACTACACAGCAAGCTAGCCAGAGGTAGGCACAATTCGGATGTACTACAACGCCACCATCTTGCCTGTTTTGCAACCCGGATGTTTATATCAACGTCATGATTTTGCGGCTTGAAGTGGAGGGTTAGCTACCACGGCTAGTTAGCATCGCAGTCATAGCGGTGACTTTTTACTCACATTGGTGACGTGAATGACCATGGACATTACTACATTATTTACTGAAGGACATGTGACTTTTATTTACTGAACTGCATTTGCGTTTTAATGCAAAGTTATACATCACAGGATATCTGACCCTTTTGCTGTTCCCCTGTTATTACTAAACAAAATTTGAATAAGATTGTAAAAATATCAAAATAATAGACTAAGTATCAGATGTCACTTTTAGCGGGTGAAGTTTCTTCTTCTACAGTTTTCAACTTCCCGGTGACTTCTGGGATAGCGTAGTTAGCGTAGTGTACATCGCTTGCATACTGCAAAATCCTAGCAGAAGTAGTAAACCATCCGGGAACCTTTCGCCTACTACTGAAAACATGCTAAGGTATTTGGACGTACTAGAGCGTCGCTTACTCATCTTTGCCTACTACGTAGTAGGCTAGTAGGGATATTCGGATGCAGCCCATGATTTTGAACCTGGTGGTGGCGCTAGAGCTGCAAATTGAATATATTTATTCCTACCACTAATTAGCATTTTAGCTAACAAGCAACATTAAGATGAAAAAAAAAAAAAACATTAAAAACCCTCTTAACCCCAGACATGTTAGCATTGTAACTGTGCGCATGTTAGCATACAGCTGTTAGCATGTAGCTTAAAATACATAGCCATTAGCATGGTTATTTGAGAACAACTACAGTGAGCATACAGCTGTTAGCGTTTAGCTTAAAGCACATAGCTACTGTAGACTCTATATTGTGTGGGAATAACTACATGCTAGTTTGAGTTAGCTAGCATTCAAGTTGACTAATAGTTAATAACCTCATGTTTTTCTGCCATCTGGTGGGTTTAGTTTCTCATCTTGCGATAGTGCGACTAAAGTGTATTTCCAGACTCGTTGGAACTGCATAATCATTAGAAGTGATTTTATTAATTTGTTGTAATTTATATTTGTAGTTTCTTTAGCTCTAAGCTCCTTTTTTACTCTATTCTGTTGAGATGTTTATGTCAGTGGGAGAGTTTTGGTTCTTTGCATAACAGCTGGTTGTAATTTCAGACTGGTTTCACCATTTCCTTAGGTCATCTCATGTGTTATCACTATGCATTTTTTTTTCCCACTTTCTGTGTGTTAACTCATGCCATGTCATCTCTCCAATGACTAAAACCTAACCTTAACCACTGTACTCTGAAGGCTAAACCCAAACCGCATTTGCCTCGGAACTTGGAAAAAAAAAAAAAAAAAAAAACTAATCTTAACTTCTGGGAAAGAAAACCAGGAAGTCAGAGGTCCAACATTTTTATACGCAAAGACACAAAAACAGATCATGTCTGAATATTTCTGGGCTGTGCTACTGATGCAGGCAGAGCCTCAGGAGCCTGTTGACTCATAATCTATTGTCACATAACATCAACTCTAGTAGAAACTACATGTTGGTACTGATTTGCTCACAATTAGATGACAGCGAAAAGTCTGTCTGAATGATATTTAGTGTGTTATCGTTTAGACATAATTTAGACATAATCCAATGCTCATAACTTATTAAACTGATTATAAATATATGGATGAGAGAGAAGGAGAATTTCCCACAGGTCTGAGATCAGCTCTCAATCAAGTTCTTTCATGATTTTTGCAAAGAGCTGCAGGCCACTAACTGACCACTAGAGGGCTCTGAAAATCACTTTTTGGATCTCTTCTTATCCAGTTGAAGTTTTTAAATATATCTGCTGTAAATATCTTATTTCTGGGACTCAAATGTATTCAGATTTATTATCATGTAGCCTGTTTATTGAAAAAAAGGTGAATGAAGGGGAATGACCTCGTCTGATCTGTTACTCAGAGCGCAGACTTCCTGGAGTCAGAGCTTTGTTGAAAACCCAAACACTGTAGTTATAAATAAATGTTAAAAACAAATAGGTGTTCAGATTAACAGGAATAAGAGACATCACCTCCTATTAAAAGCCTCCGAGTTGTTTTGATGTGTGAACACAAAATAAGAGAGGCAAAGGAATGTCTGCAAACCGCATCATGAAAATAAATCTGGCAAAGGGTTTTTAATAATCTGCGGATCTCGTCTTCTTCCAAGTCTTGGAAATGTGAAAACAACATGTAAATTACGTTCATGCAAATATGTAAGATCTTATCTAAGCTCTGCCTCCAAACAACGCCCTGCGGAGCTAAATGAAAACATTCTTTATTTGAAATGTAACGGTCTCATACTCAGAGACAAACATCCACTGATTTGTGGTTCAACCTGTTGCAGCATAAACAAACTGGACACTCGGACACAGTCATGTTGGAGCAGCTGGACTCCACTGAAACACACCTCTGGACTGTTTACTCTGCGAGTGAAAGTAAATAATTGAAACCGATGTTATTTTGAGCCTTGTGAACAGTCGGCGGTAGCAGAAATAAAACAATCCTGACATTACAAAGGAATTATATTGAAGCTTTTAGCATTTATCCCACTACAGGCTTCTCACTAAACACATAATTTTGCTACATGTCTGTTCATAAAACATCATTACAAATGTTGAAATCATCACAAAACCTCCCTGAGGCAGCAGGCGGTGGCACAATCAGGTTAGTGTTTTGACTGAACATTGTCCAGACAGGTTGACTTCTCACGCTGTAACAACACAGTGTATAGACGAGGCCGAGAGGTCGTAGAACAGAATAGTATATTTTTTTATTTGTCATTTGTTTGTTTCTCAAAGGGAAATTTATCTGTTTGAAAGATTTTAAAAATTATGAAAATAGATTAACAGAAAATTAAAAAAAAGTTAACAGAAAAATAAATAAATAGTTTATATAAAAAAGAAAACATGCAAAGTCTCCAGAGATGAGAAGCAAATAATAATTCGATTCTGTGGTTGAAAGTAAACGCGCCTCAAGTTATAACTAGTTTCTTTCTTTTTTTTTGTCAAACTGTTTCCATTTTGGTGCCAATTAAAATAAATAACAAACCAAGACGGCTTGATCAGTGAGACTAGTATGGTTGAGAATTTAGAAGAAGAATCAATGAAATCAAATACTTAATTAGTTATATTTACATAAATGTATGTTGTCTAAGTATGTGTATAGATGGTCAAATATTCAAGTGTGTATTTGTGTATATGTAGTAAATATCTGTTTGTATTATATAGCTTTTAAATATTGTTCTTAACTAGTTTAATGTTTATGTTTACACAGGTTTATAAGTATGTGTACATATAAACTGTCATGTATTTAAGTATGTATATGTGGTATTTATTTGTTTATATCTATGTATGTTTGTCTATATATGTATAACAATATAGTATTTATATTTATTATTATTTCTTATTGTTTATTGTATTTTTAGACATTTTTTTGATTCCATGAGAATACTGGTTGTTTATTAAAAATGAGAGGCAATGTTTTTTTTTTTTTAAAGGGATTTAATGTTTGTTATCTTTGTTTGTTGCTTGTATCTTATCTTACATTTAAATCCTATGAATAAAACTTGAGGAAAAAAAAACATTTCTTTATTACTGAGTATTTTTATCTTTGGTCAACTTTAGCGAGGACAAGTTTGTTTTTAGTTGAATACCTGATTTAATTAAAAGCTAAACCCGTGGGGATTATTGGGATAAAATAGGCTCTGTCAGCTAATACGAGACATATCACTTACACACGTAATCACATGTATTAACTGTCTATATATATATAATTTAATAAGCCAAAAAAAAAAAAAACATTTATGTTGTCATTTTCATAAATCTGACACTAATCTGTCAATTACTTTTGAAGTAATTACACTCTCGTCCACCAGGAGACACCGTTTCCCTACTTATTGTCATATCAGGGTACATGTGTTTATATTATACATATAATTGCTTTCCTTTAAGGAAGTGTACAGTGTAAACATAGAAACTTAAACTGGACTAAACTTTTCTATTTTGTTGTGTGAATATACATTGTTACATTTTTGTTTTGTGTGTCTTTTTTAACGTCTAGAATCCTGCTGCTTCATTCATATTTTCTTAATAATCACATACAGTAATAACACACCTGGTCGCAGCAGTAATGTATGTGCTTATATGTGTTTTTTAATATAATGTAAACACATATTATGCAGCTCTCTGTGTTATAATAAAAGCCACGTTTGGTTGATGATGTCACGGCCGGGATGCCAGGCCCACGTGCGGGAGGCTGTTGGTTCCAGCCTCGCGCAGGAGGAGAAAGAGGAGGAAGAGGAGGAGGAAGGAGGGGAGGGTCGACGACAATAACAACCAGACCGCCTGGCACAGGCGCAGACCAAATGCGGAGCTAGAGAAACTAATCTAACCAGGCCCTGGTTTTGGATTTACATAAAAAAAAATCTCAGCGGACTGTATCACCGGGACGCTCCCTTCGCTTTAATACGACTCTCATTTTTTTTATTTTTCCTTCTTCTTCTTCTTAAATGTCACCTTGCGTCTCTCCCTCATCCACCTCCACCACCAACACCCCCTCGATGATGATTTGCGAGGAAGATGCGCCCGTCTGAAATTTCCGTTGACCTTCGCCTCCGCTCGGCAGCGTCGAAGCTCAGTGTAGAAGCGCCACCGACGCCGTCGTCGCTGCTCCAGGAGCGACCCGGCTCCTGCCGCTGCCCGACATAAACCTCCCCCCCTCCGCTCCGCTTAGCTCCGAGGTGGAACCACACAGGTGCTCTCTAATTTAAACGCTCATTTATATAAATATATATACATATATATTTTTTAAAACATCTGAAGACCGAGGCAGATGCCCCTCGCTCTGTCATCCCGGCTTGTACTATGGTGGAGTTTCCATCTCTCAGTCCTTACTGGCCTCTCCTCCGCTTTCTGGTGCCTTTGGCGATCACCAACGTTGCCATCGACCTCGGTGAACAGGTAACGTTTCTTTGTATTTCTACCCGCTGCGCTTGGAAGCTGTGTGTGTTTTTTTTTAGCTAGCTGAAGCTAACGGCTATAACGGTTTTTTTTTTTTTTCAAATATTTTACAAAAAATATTATCGGCTCGTGACAGGATTGTTTCTAACGGACGCCACTCGCTCATCAGATTTTTTTTTTTTGAAAACGTTCCAGAATGAAACAAATAACGTCTCTATCTGTGTGTCTCTACCGAGCTGACAAAGACTGTTTTGTTTTTATTTTGACCGTTTTTTTTTTAGAACGTTTGTTTGTTAAAGCTACAGTTAGCTTAGCCGGCACAGCTGAGATGTACTGTGAAGATAGATATCCATTAGAGAGGAGGAGGAGGAGGGTTTACATGCATTATTTAGGAGGAATGAGAGTCGTGTAAACCTCCCCTCACTCAGAAAAAATGGCCAACTATAATCTGATATATATATATATATATATATATATATATATAGGATGTCGTCACTGCTGCCAAAAAAAAAAAAAAAGAGCTCCAATTCATATTTTCCACATCACTTTAGAGGTTAATCAGTTAAATCTAAATGAAGGAAACAGGAAATGTTGTTGTGGCTGATGATTTTTGTCTGTCCGTGTCTTTTCGACTGGATATTTCCTGCCCTTTTCCTCAACCATATCTGAATCTATCTGGGAACTACACCCTTACCCTTTACCCACAAGGGACACTGGGGTAGATAGTTAGAGGGTAAAACACACACACGCATTCACACTGAAGCTTGGAGTTGTGAGGATTAAGCTTATGTAATGACTCTGTTAGCCTGGTATAAATAGCACACAATCCTTGCTGAGGAAAAGGACAGCTGTAGTATTTGTTCCAAAGGTAAAAAAAATGAATGGAAATAACACTGCACACATGTTTTGTTTTGTTTTTTGTTTTTTTACCCTCCTGCACAAACTAATGTTGTTTGTTTCGTGTCTCTGCAAAGCACTTGCAGGTATGTGTTTCATAATGCAGGGCTGTGGTAGAAGTAGCATTTGGCATCTGGTCAGAGATAAAGTTAGGCTAAGTCATGGTCATGTGGGTCAGTCACGCTACCAAAACTGAACTGAACTCCCCCTTTCCTCCTCCTCCTCCTCTTCCTCCTCCTCCTCCTCTTTGTGTGTGTGCTGTCTCATTCCCCTGACGCCTCACCCTAACCCTTCTTCACACTCATCCTATAATATAATTTTTTTTTTCTCCAGGCTCTCAACCGGGGCATAGCCAAAGTCAAAGCCACAGTCAAAGAGGATGCAGTTCAAATGCTGGCCAGCTATGGCCTGGCCTACTCCCTGATGAAGTTCTTCACCGGACCCATGAGCGACTTCAAGAATGTGGGTTTGGTGTTTGTCAACAGCAAGAGGGACCGGAGGAAGGCGGTGTTCTGCATGGTGGTGGCCGGAGCCATCGCATTCGTCCTGCACATCTTGATAGGTATGTGTTTAAAGGTTGTTTGTGCAAACGCGATGACACATTGTGTTTAAACCACATCCTGTCAAAGCAAAGAACATTTGATTTGGTACCTTCCAAAACAGTTTACCTGTAGTTTCCTGTTCTTATTCTACAGCTTACACAGATCTAGGATACTACATCATTAATAAGCTCCACCATGTGGATGAGTCTGTGGGGACCAAGACAAGAAAGGCTTTCCTTTACCTGGCTGCATTCCCTCTATTGGATGCAATGGTGAGTGTACAGTATGGGAGGATTATTATTTTATCACGCAGTGGATGGATTTAAAAACACACGTGACCCAGGAATAGTTGGCATTTAATCCTCCGTTCTTACTGGTTTCAAATGATCCCTCCTCCTGTCGTTCAGCTGCGGGTGAGAAAAAAGCTGAAATGGAGCTTTTGGTTTTATTTTTTTTTTGTTTTTGTTTTTTGGGATAACATGTTTGTTCATTGTTCTGTTTGAAGGCTTGGATTCACGCAGGGATACTCCTCAAGCACAAGTACAGCGTCATCGTAGGCTCGGCCTCGATATCTGATGTCGTGGCCCAGGTAACAAGATCCAGCTCTTGATCTTAATTCATTACAGAAGCTTTGTTGCAGTTTTTTTTTCTTCTTCTCTGGTGTTTATTGATTATATTGTTTCTTGCAGATTGTCTTTGTGGCCATTCTCCTCCGTAGTAACCTAGAGTGTGTGGAGCCGTTGCTCATCCCGATCCTCTCTCTGTACATGGGTGCCTTGGTCCGGTTCAGCATCGTCGGCATGGGTTACTACTGCAACATCCACGACAACATCCCCGATTCTAGTGGACTTGACGTGGGGGTAAGTGCTGCCTTCGCATAACGTATAGTTTATCCAAGTGACGTTACCTGAATCTCGTCGTGTCTCGGTCCCTACAGGGCGACGCCACCATCAAAAAGATGCTGAGTTTCTGGTGGCCCTTGGCTCTCATCCTGGCCACTCAGCGCATCAGTCGACCCATCGTCAATCTCTTTGTGTCTCGTGACCTTAAAGGGACAACTGATGCTACAGAGGTGGGTGTAAATATCACAGGTAGCGTTATAGTGTTTGTTTGATAGAGACGTTGACAGCTACGTGAAGCCACTGGACCAAATTTTTCCCCTTAAGTTATTACAGATGAAGAGCCAGATGCTAACAAACTCCCTCTGGAGCTTTCTGGCTCACAGAGACCCCCTGAACTACCAGAGACAATGCTTAGCTGTTTACCAGAATGAACTGGAAATCATTGACAACACTGCGGCTGCCAGTGGCTTGGGTGATTCACCACGTTCATGTGAAACTCAGGGCACGATTACACTGGGTGAAAACATTCCTACATGGCCCTACTGTTCCCACGTAATAAAACCTGCCGCTGCCTGTCGTTGTTGTTGTTTTGCGACACAATAACAAGCTCAAGGCGCTTATCCAATCATAAACTTACGAAAAACCGCACTCTGCTGGGAAAGTGAGAGACACATGTGTGGATTTCATGTCGGCTATTGTTAGACACCTGTCATTAATTCAGCCCAGTGCGGCGCATGTGGTATTTTCGGTATTAAACGTGCTGATGACTTATAGCTGTCGTGTCTTTTCAGGCTGTGGCTGTTCTCACAGCAACATACCCGGTGGGTCACATGCCATACGGTTGGTTAACTGAACTGAGAGCAGTGTATCCGGCCTTTGACAAGGTAAAACAACTCACCAGCTGATTGATGAGATGGAGAATGTTTATACCACTAATAATAATATTAATAATAAAAATAATAATCTTCTTTTTCCAACAGAACAATCCCAGCAACAAGCTGAACGCTGGTACTCCCGTCACCAAGTCACATATTAAAAAGTTTACATTCTGCTGCCTGGCTCTGTCACTCACGGTAAGACGAGGATCACCTAACTGTTAGAATATGAGAATGAATGAATTCGCTCAGAAAAACAGTGTTTGGTGAACTTCTGCAGAAAGCGAATCTGCAACAACATTGATAATCGTTTGATCGTTTTAGTCAATTATTGAGTAAAAGAGCCAAAGACGTTTTTTGGCTCTGGCCTCTTAAACGGGAGGATTTTCAGCTGTAGTTGAATCTTTCCTCAGTCTAGAAATCTTGTTGAAGATATTCTGACGTTTTATTGTTTTGGTGGTTTTGTTGTTTGCCAGGTGTTTCTTTTAAATGAAATTCAAAGCTGTTAGTTGACACAGCCAGTGTAAAGTTACAGTATTGTCCCCTGACACATGATAACATGTGTCCTTCCCTGAAACTTGACCTTTCCTACTGTAGGTGCCACTTGTCCTCAGGTTGACAACACAGCACACAGAAATTTCTCTGTAGCTTGTTTTGACCATCGTGCTTGTCATGTTTGTCATGTTTGGTAGTTTTTTTCCTAATCTTTCCATGACGAAGATTAGAAACTCACTGTGTCAGAGTTTACAAAACTGACATGACCGGTCCCGTTGTTGTTGTGCACAAGCATGTTCGACGACGCCTTCGAGGAGGGAAAAAACTATGTTAGTCATGTTGTTTATCAGAGGAGACGTCTGTTACAGAGGTAATAGGTAATCGGTCATTTTTTCTCAGCAACTAAAGCAAAAAGTTCTCATGTTGCAGATATTTGATTAAACTGCTTAAGCTGCACGCTAACGTTCAAAGTGATGGGGCGTCGCTGCTCGGCTCCAGTCACACTCAATGTACTTTTGCATTTGTTTCTCCTGTCGTGGTTTCAGGTTGCACAGAGAGGGAGACACATTAGGATGGAATTTGTGAAGAGGCTAAGGGGCTTTTTTCCCCCCATCCCACCCCCGACACCCTTCACCTCAACACTCCCACCCAAGCTTTAAACAGCTTAATAAAATAGGCATTCACATAAAACATATCAGTTAACACATTCCTGAAGCCCCTCGCAGGTGGACCGTTCTGCTCAGTTATGACTCGTGACTGGTGCAGTGACATTATGTACGTTATGTGTGTAGGTAATTGCACCAGCAGATCCAGTGTGGTAGTGTCGGACTCGTGTACAGTTAAAATGGATCAGAGAGAATGTGTGAGAAGTTTAAGGGAACTTTTGACTCAATTGTCTTTAACAACTTGAACAAGAAAAACAGGAAGCATGTGGCCAAGGTTGGGCCTTTTAGGAGGAGGAGGAGGAGGAGGAGGAGGAGGAGAGTGGCACACCAGATGTGGAATCCCAGAACTGTAAACATGTATGTGAGGGTGTGTGCGCTCAGCACAACACAACAAGCTGATAGGTATGGCCTGTAGCGGTGCTGAAAAACACGCTGACAGCCCTCATGCCAGGACTTGTTCTGATTACAGATGACTGAAGGACAATGGAACGAAAAAAAAAAAAAAAAAAGGAGAGAAGGAAGACGAAGTGCGTTCGGGAAGGGAAATGAATCACGTTCTGCGACAAATAATATCATCTCACGAGAGGAGACTTTGTTGAGGATGTTGCAGGCAGTGAGCGTGGATGTCTCACCTTGTTTGGAGAAACCACAGCTGAGTCAGGGGAGACGGCGGTTAGTTATTATGTGCCTCCATCTTGCTAAAATAATGATAGATGGTAAGGTGATACCAAATGAAATCATCGGTCCTAAGTAATCTGTAGCTATATTCTGGTTTGAGGAACCAAAAACCCCAAAACCGCAACCAGTTAATCATTTTCTGATAAATATCTCAATCTTAATCTCTTGATCTCTCTTAATCAGATGACGACATATTAATGTTTACTTTGTGGTTTTTGTTTAAATATACACAAAACACTAAACAGCTGGTTTTATGTGTCATCACTTATTCTTTTGGTTTTGGCAGCATAAAGTAATTTAACATTTATATTCAACAGTCGGAGCGAGATAAACACATTAGTTGAGTAAGAGCTCAACTGAAACACTGTTAGGAGGATTTTGAGGATGAGATGATTAATCTGCTTGAATCAAGTTTGGTAATTTGACCAAGACAGCGAACATGAAGCCGTATGAAGTGAGTTCAGATCAGTCAGTGACATCAACTGAATCATCTTAAGATGGAAGTTTTGCTCGATCGTCATCAGAGTCGATAAGACAAGAGACAACTTGATCTGATGACAGATGTAACGAGCTCAGAAACTTGTTTTGTTAGTCATCAGTTCAGACGTTGTTGGACGGAGCGAGGGCTGAGCATTGATGTGGGATCATTTGGAGATTAGTTGAACGTTCACTCTTTAGGTTACTGTCATCAGTCCCTCTGGGATTTCTCTGGCCTGTTTGGAGATTGTTGCGGTCTAATCTGTCAGGTTTCTCTGCAGCTTTTCTAAAAAAATTGAAATGAAAGTTGCTGTGTTTTTTACGTCTTTTGTTGCAATAACGTAGCGGGAGGAAGTCAGAGGTCTGTCTTTGTAGTTCTCTAGTGTTTTCTCACAGCTCTGAGAACATCAGTGGTGGCGTCTGTCTCATCTCACTTTATCTTCACTCTGCAGGGGAGAGTTTTAACGTTAAAAGAAAAGTTACAACAGTCGCGCAGGAAGTTGTTTCACAATAATAGCGTGGCATAAACAACATTAACTGAACACATACGTTGTTTAAACTCCCATCTTGTACGAATATATAAAAACAATTTAGAACAATTCATTAATATTAATTTAAAATAATATGTCTGACGAGACCTTAACAGAAGAACACGTGACCACTAAACGGTATTTGTGCTCCAGCTCCAGCTCCAGTGTTAGAGTGGTATGTCTGGTCTGACGGTTTTTAAAATTTATCTCACACGTTTCCTGCGTCTTTCAAACCAAATGAGGAAGTGAGTTGACCCACGGATCAACGTTTTGTGGGAAAAGACAGTGACTATTGGTCCAGAACTGCCAGGTGGTGCAGAATTTGCAGCTATTGGTTGAAAATTGTGTTAATGATTGCGGTCGCAGCATCGCAAAATCCTGGAGGGTCTGAATAATAATAATAATAATAATAATAATAATTACAATAACAATAATAAGAGAGAACCTGGTGTTTATTAGGAAAAGAAGAGGAGCGAGGACACAGCTCTGTGGGACGCTGGTGGAAAGAGAAGTGAGAAGTTTCTAGTCTGGTGAACAAAGGTGGTGATGAAATCAGTTTTATCCACAGAAGAACGATAAAGAGGGAGGACGGTTAAAGAGACTGAAGGCTGTTAAGATTACTTTTAGTTTTTTTTTTCAGATATCACACAGCTGAGCAGTAAATGTTAGAGAGAAATGATGATTATTAAACATCCAGCGGTTCCAGTGTGGAAACAGAGAAGCATTTTAATGGATGTCGAGAGCCCCCGACGCTTGTTCCAAGTCTGAAGTGCAGCTTTATACAATTATTAAACATATTGATGTATTCACATTCAGATCAGTCAGGTTTATTCTCCCGTTTCCGCACAAACGTTCAGCTCGTACGGTAACAGCTCAGGAGACACTTTGGTGATTTCACACGTGCTTCGTCTGCTGCTTCTAGAAACAATAACATTGTCTGTCGTACGTTTGTTGTGAACTTCAAAGGGCCACATTCACATTCAGTCCCGAAGCCCCTTGAGTTAATGAACTAATGAAATCTAATGAGGCTCGTCGTAAAGGGGGTGCGAGTCTATTGAGGTGCAGCCGGCGAATGTGAAAATTATTTTTTTTCTTTTGTTCATTTTGTGTCCAGCTTTGCTTTGTGGTGTTTTGGACTCCACGTGTATCCGAGAGTATCCTGGTTGATGTCATCGGGGTGGATAATGCTTTCGCTGGGTTGTGTGTGGTCCCGCTCCGAATTTTCTCCTTTTTTCCTTTGCCAGGTAAGACACTCGATATGTTGTTTGTTGTTCTCGGCGTCCAGCTGAGAGGCTTTGACCGTAGTACGGCTCGGACCGGTGGTGTGATGTTTTTTTTTTTTTTTTTTCTGCTTTGTGTTTGCAGTGACTGTTCGGGCTCATTTGACCGGATGGCTCATGACCCTGAAAAAGACCTTTGTGTTGGCCCCCAGCTCAGTTCTCCGCATCATTGTCCTCATCACCAGTCTAGTTGTGCTGCCTTACATGGGGTAAGTCAACACCTCAGAGAACCAGAGACAAACACGCTCGGAGGTCGCCGAGGTCAACGCCGTGACTCAGGCGCTGTGTTATCTAACGCAGCATTGTAGCGGTGAATCAAACGCAGCAGCAGGCGACAAACTCACTCGTCTATTGTTTGTGGTTTCAGGGTTCACGGGGCCACGCTCGGGGTTGGATCCCTCCTGGCCGGTTTCATAGGGGAGTCGACAATGGTTGCCATAGCAGCGTGCTATGTTTATCGACAGCAGGTGAGAACACGTCGGATGAGCTGCACGCCTTAGTTTGTGTTGTTTTTTTTGTTCTTTTAAACCAGGTGTGTCTCACTGCAGTGAAAATGATGCAGCTTCTCATTCGTCCAAATTGTTGCAGGGTGACATTGAGCATTTTCTGCAATTGCATTACGTTTTAATGAATTTATACAGACTTCAGCAGGGAGCTTGTGCACATCTTGAAAGTCTGGAGTCTGCACACACACACAAAAGCATTTTAAAATATCCATTATATGAAGAAAAGCAAATAAAAACTTAATATGGTTTCACAAGCTGGTATCTGGAGTGAAATCCAGTTCATGTTACATGTTATCTTCACTGATGCTTTTACGTCAGTAACAACAACTTTAGTTCTACATCACACACCTGAACATCAGTGTTAAAATAAGAGTCCAAATGTCTGTTTTATTCAGCTCCATTCTGAGCTTTCATTGTATCACAATGATACAATGTTCGGATGTTAATGGGAACACAATGGTGTGTTTGGCAACGGCCTGCACCTCGCTTAACTCTGTCCCACATAACATAATTAGTGACTGAGCTTTAGAGGCGCTGGTAGGCTGATTTTATCATCGCACAGCATCACGCTCAGACGTCACGCTCAGTTAAACAGCTCTCATCCTGCTCTTTGCTTACTCAGAACTTACAACCAGAACCAGAGGCTCTGAAAAGCAGCTACACACTCGTCAATCCTCATTGAAATGAACCGTCAACGTCACAGCTACGTGCTCTTAAATCGCCCAGTTTGTAATGAGTTAGCAGAACTTATCCTGAGCGTGACCTGACGAGGTCATCGGGTTCAGGAGACTTCATTGCGTTCCCGTTTTTGCAGCTTACCAAGAATTAGACGAGCACAATGGTTTTAGCTGCACCACACGGTCCTATTGTTTCACTTTTTGGCAGCTCCTGCTTTACCTCAGAGAGTCTTAGTGAGTTTGGATTTCATTTCCTTGTCTGCTAGAAAAACAGCGAGATGTCCAACGAGCTGGTGGTGGAGGGCGAGGACGCCGCCCCCATGAGCGAGGTGTGCTCCAGGAGTCAGATGGACGCCATCGAGGAGCTGCAGGAGGAAGAGGAGGAGGAGGAGCAGGAGTGAACTGTCTCCGACGACGACGACAGGTTGAAGGTAAAAGCTCAATTTCGACAAGGAACTTTTTCGCTGAAGAGGAAAGTGACTTAAGTGTGACAGTGATGGAGAGGAAGAGGACGTGAGTATGGTTTGGTTTCAGAAGCCCCGCCCCCAACCCTTCTCCTCGCCGTTGACGTACGAGTGACGAGGTCGTCTTCACACGGACACAGACCGACACCACGTTTAAAAAAAACAAAAAACAAAAAATACGCACACTGTAAAGAAAAGCCATGCACCTCCGAGTGTTCATCCATCAGCGTAAACACCTTCGTCTTCCGACCTTTTCAACTCTTCATAGTTTCGCATCATCATCATCTTCATCATTAGCGGGTGTATTAACTCTTCATGTGTTTACTGGTAAACAAGGGAAACATCGACACGGGAGGAACAACTTTTTCCTCCTCAGCTGCGAGAATGAAAAACGTCTGTCGAGTGCTAGTGGAGTTGCCAAAATACAGAGTTTCATTATTTTATGTTATTTTATCAAGATTAAGCGGCAAAAAAAAGGCCTTGCTTGAATTCAAATATAAACATGTTGTGGGACTTGTTGGGTTGTGCAATCGTATTTTACATACAAACGGTGTACAGATTATTGTTGTTTTATATAGGTAATGCAACGTGTATATTTAATTGCCCAGAGGGGTCGGGAATCCCTCGTTATATCACTGCGCGTGTTACAGATACAGTTATGATTGTTCGCTCTCGGTGCTGTGTCTGAGAGGAGACCCACTTTTTGTTTTGCCAAGCATTTTCCTGGTAGTATTGAGACTGTCGTATGTACTGTATATACTGTATAGGCATTCTTATTTGGCAAATAAATTGCTTTATTATTATCTGTTCTTGCTTTTTTTTTTGTTCTTTCTTATTTAAAAACTGAAGGTTGGACACTAACTGAACTTGCTCAACAGGTGAAAGTGATGAAACCAGGAAACCGTGTGTTTGATGTAACAAATGACAAACTAAATACAAACTAAAGACTGAGCTGTGGAGATATTTCAGGTCTGCTGCATCAACACGTTAGAAAGCTGCAAAATATGAAGTAAATTATATCTACGTGTTAATTTGTTCCGTTTTGTCTCAGTTAGAGAGAAATGTTAAAGTTGAGCCTGATGCCTGATGAGTCTATTTCACCACAAATATGAGTCAAACTCCCCACAAGAGATATTTTACGTTGGTTGAAGTAATATCCAGTTTGACCGTCTTTTGTTTTCACAACCAAATATTTAACAATGAAAGTAAATGGGGCAGCCAGACAAACTTATCTAAATTGTCATTTTTAACCACTAATAAAGCTCAAAACATCACTTCACTTCAGCAGTAGCATGAATAGGGTCCAGACACATAAACTGAAGTACTGATAACTTAGTAAGTGAACTGAGAGTTTATTAAAAAGACACAACTGGTGATGAAGGTTGTTTCACATCAGCAGATTCATCATTTTCCTGAACAACCGGCCGACGTGTCCGTGAAGAGCGAGAAACACCCTGGATCATCACCAGTATCGGCTCTAGATTCGGTACAATCGGTACCGGCACATTATCATCACTTCAGCTTCAGCTGCTGCTGAAGTGAAATGATATTTTGAGCTTTATTAGTGGTTAAAAAATGACAATTTAGATACATTTGGCTGGCTGCCCCATTTACTTTCATTGTTAACTATTTTGGTTGTGAAACAAAAGGTCAAACTTGATGTTACTAAATTACACTTTAAATTTCTTCCACATGGTGAAGCTGTGTTCAATTTATCAATATGAAGAAAGTTTATGAAGGTTAAAATATTGTTTTTTTGTTTTTTAAATGACTATAACGTTGAATGAATGAAAACCACCAAAAACATGAACATTTTAATCTTTACGCTTTTAGATTTCAGTCAGTTTATCTACGTTAACTGAGCTACGGGGTTTATCGTTTATCATTTTAACTGCAAAACAATTGTGTTACACACCATAAACACTTTAAATATCACATGAAACCTGACTGTATAGTATAGATTGTATTGATTATATAGTTTTTATCAGAACTAGTGTCATTTTTATGCGAAGCTGCTAAAACGACAGAGATGATGTTTGTTGAGGTGTTAAACAAACCTCTTTGGTTCATTTTGACCTGAAGGACACAACACCAGGTTTCACCTCCATCAACAAGAAAAAAATAAAACTTTTACAAAAATTGTACTTTCATTTTATTTAAAGGCCAAAATTCTGCTGACAAGTGCAAGAAACTTCCTGTGAAATGGCATCGTCACTTGTTTTTACTGTTAATTTCAAACCATCGCCTGCTCTGAAATTAAACGGCCTCATCACTTATACTGATAATAATAATAATAATAATAATAATAATAACCAACATTCATTCTTATTGTGCATCGTTTCTAAGGCAACATGGAGGACCAAGCCTTTCCCTCTGAACCCAGCAGCTGGTGGTTGGGACTGTTGCCTGTTAAATGCAGCAACATTGGCACATTGTTTTTGTTCTTTCTTCATCTCAACAGCTTGGTTAAAGGCAACATGTTACACATTGAGTTTGATTCAAACACACACACACACACACACATATATTTATCACACACCTCTGACGTGACAGAGGCTGCTGTTAAATTTTCATCCGGTGGCGTGAACCTGATAAATCATGAAATCTTCTTGGTGGACTACTGCAGCACACACCTAAAGAGACGTCATAAAAAACACAATAAATTAATACACAAATCAAAGAAAAGAAAAGTGCCCAAATTCCAGTGTTAACAACAACAAGTCGACTAATGATTTTATCGTTGTTGGCAGCTGTAACGTGGTTCGATTAGACTTTTTTTTTTTTACAGTTAAAATAAAACTGTTGCTCCAGAAATGTAGGTTGTGTTTTTTTTTTTTTGTTTTTTTTTTCCACCTGAATCTGATTCAAAACTCAAAACGAAGGCGACGACCACACATGTACGTACACCAACTCATAGAAAACTCTAATACAGTACAGTGTGTACAGAAGTGTGGGAATCACAACTTGTACAGGGTCTCGAAATCAGCATTTTTTTTTTTTTTTTTTTTTAAAGAAACAATTCGACGTTTTTTGGGGAAAAAAGGCAGCTGGTTAGCTTAGCTTAGCATAATGAATGGAAACAAATAGAAACAGCCAAGTTATGAAGTTACGACTTCCTTATCGAGAGAAAAAAAAAAAAACAACTAATGAGCATCTTTCCCAAAAAAAAGTCAAACTATCCCTTTAATTGGTGTAAATCTATTCGTCTTGATCAACCTGAGCAGTGTTTTGTTTTGTTTTTTTTTTGTTTTTGTTTGTTGTTTTTTTTTAATGGCAGCAGGTTTCAGCTCGAGCTCGGCTCCTCTCGCGGTTCTGCGGCGTCTCCGACCGGTACGTTGTAGTGGCGGTCGTCCTCGGTGACGAGACAAACCGACGGCCACTCGTCCTTGTGGTCGTCCGGGTAGAAGGTGACGAACTCCTCGGTGTCGGCCTTGTACAGTCTGTAAACTTGAATGGTGCACTGCAGGGCGTAGCCCAGCAGGAACATCTCCACCTGCAGATGGTGGAGAAGGATAATTACACAACAACTGAAGCAGCAGAAGTGGAAGTCGATGCAGCGTTAAATCAGATGTTTGAACAGGTGATGTTTATGGGTGTGGTTCCTTTAAAAACCTGAATTAATGAAAATAACAATTAGATAAGACAACAACGTTCAGCTTCCTGAAACCTCGAAAAATAAAAGTCAACACAAGCACCGACACGTTTGACGCCTCAGGTCTCGTTTTTACTTCACTACTGTACTAAAATATGTTTTGAAAGTATCTACTTCACTTTTACTTCACTACATTTTATAACTTAATGACATAAATTAACTCTGATACATTTTCAATGTTTAGTGTCAGAGTAAAGTAAATGTGGTGTTTTCTCCAAGTCGACCTGTGACTGTTTAGACCATCAACACCATGTTTGAGGGTTGATGGAGGCTCCATCTTAAAGGTGGATGATGGAGAAACTTCAAATTTATCAAATATTTTTACTCAAGACATTGTCTATGAAGATTGTTGTAGCTCCATGTTTTTAAAGTGCTGGATAAACTTCATAATATTCTTCTGTTTTTATTAACATGTACTTGTACTTTTACTTTCACTACTTAAGTACATTTAATTATAGACAACTTGTCATACTTAAGTACAGTAAATACTAGATACTTGAAGGCTTTTAGTTGAGGATTATTCCAGTTGCTGACTTTTACGAGATATATGAAATACAAGTATCTGTGTAACTTCTACTCTAGTGTCTATATTTCTACTCTAGTGTCTGTATTTCTACTCTAGTGTCTGTATTTCTACTCTAGTGTCTGTATTTCTACTCTAGTATCTATATTTCTACTCTAGTGTCTGTATTTCTACTCTAGTGTCTGTATTTCTACTCTAGTGTCTGTATTTCTACTCTAGTGTCTGTATTTCTACTCTAGTGTCTGTATTTCTACTCTAGTGTGATTTTCAGGTACTGTGTCTGTCGTACCTGCTCCAGTCCGGCGCTGAGCCCCACGTGACTGAGGTGGTTGGAGAGGAAGGAGCGTGGGCAGTCGGAGGAGTCTCGTGCGAACAGCAGCCAGCAGAACAGCGGCACGTCGTCTCCGGCCTTCATGCGTCCGTGCAGCTCCACCGCTCGGATCAACATCAGCAGCTTCAGCGCCTCCAGCAGACCGAGCTCCTCTTCACTCCCCAGAAACGTTCGCTCGCACAGCAGCTGACGCTCGATGGCCGACGGGCACTCGACCGCCTCCTGCCACTGAGAGGAACGATCACATCATCGATCAATGGGGCGTATCGCTGACAACAAGTCTGGGGATTTACCCTTTTTTTTTCCTAGTTAAAAATAGTTCCTACATTTACAACTGCTGTTGTAAATGACCGAGGGGAGTCATCGCATCGATTAAAACAATTACAGATCTAAGATCAGTTCCAAATCAAGTCCAAATGGGCTCCAAACATCTCGGATTAAGACTCACAACACACCACAAACATTTCTGTGTCTATGTTCACTAATGTTGGTTGTAAACAGGATGGAGAAAGTTGTAAAAACATGATTAAAACCCGTCTGGTTTTTGATATTTTGGTGATTTTTCCTGAAAATATTTCTACCAATAAAAGATGTCACAAAGTCTAGTATTTGTGCCAAAATAATTACAGCCGTTTTGGACATTTAACCCAGAGGAAAAAATAAAAAACCTAATTAGATCCAGCTTCTCAGATCTACAGGAAGTTGCATCGTCTGTTCTTAGTGTATCTGACTGATCCTCATGTAGCTCAGTGAATTAAACAGGATTTTTAATAAATAAATTAAAGCCCGAACACATAAACAATCACCTAAAACCTCCTGCTCAAGTCGTCCAGCCACAGACTAACAACAGGCGCTACAACCTTTAGTAGATTTGAGAAACTGGATCAGAGTTTCATTTGGCATTTTTTTTCCATTAGAAAATTGGCCGAAATGGTAACAAAACATTCAGAAGTTGTGACATCTTTTATTTGGTAAAATACTTCACAAAAACATATCAGAAACCAGACTGGTATTTACAGTGTTTTTCTTACTTCATCCACCCCTTGTTTACAGTTATATTGAAAGTAATGTTTGTGGAAGAAGCTGAAACCAAAATAACACTTTGCAGAGTCTATTCCAGTGTGGTTATATATGATCCATAGTGTCTGGTGCCGACTCAGAGGTCTGTAAATACTGTAAACATGTGAGCCACTGGTGGCAGCAGCAGCAGCCTATAAACTCAGCGCGGGGGCGTCGTCCTGTTGTAGTAAAGAGCTGCTGTGGTTTTAACAGTTGAAACTGTTTCTTTGAGGTCGAGGGTCTCGAAAAGCCTTTAAAGTGCAACAAACACGTGTTAATGACACACGGGGAAAAATGCGAAGAGGGGACGAAGCAGCACAGCAGTTTTTTTTTTCTTTCTCTTTTAAGAAAAGTGCCTCTGTTAAAACATATGGTAGCAATCACATCACATCCACAAACCCTGCGGAGGAATATCAGTCCCCTCAGTGTCCACGGATGGCATAAAAATAGTGCTGTGGTTTTTCCCACACCGTGTCTTTAAAATACTTTCTCACCATACGGATGTTTTTTGTTTCAGTACCTTATTCCTGAGCAGCTCCATGTAGCTCTTCAGCTGCTGAGACACGTCTCTGGTCCCGTCTCCCTGAAGACACGATCCAGGAAACGTCCACTGGCTGATTAAACCGTCTTCATCCTCCAGTTGTTTCAGCAGCTGTAAACACAAAAAAGAAAAAAGGGACAAGATGTACGACGAGGTTGAATTATCAACAGCTGGAGCGACTCGTGTCGTTTATTTTTATTTGTTTTGGGTTTTTTTTTTCTTCGATTTCGCAATCGAATGTAATTAACCAAACGGGTTAACACAAAAACAACTGATTCAGCTTGTTTTTATAGAAGTGACACTGTTTGTTTATGTTTTTTTTTTTAGTTTTTACTTGACTTGGTAACAACCAACACAACAAAAGAAGCTAATTTGGGTTGTTTATCTGGTGTGACTGAGGTTAGCGCTCAGGCTAACCGCCTTGAAATAATCTGAACTTGGAACAAAGGTTGTTTTTTCGTGCTGATAGCATTTTTTGTTGTTGTTGGTTTTTTTTGTTGTTGTTGTTTTTTTACCGTGGCGACGGCGTCGTCCTCCTCTCTCAGCCACGCAGGCAGCCGAGGACTGTGGGACAACACCTGGAAGAGCGTGGCCCTCAGAGCGCAGTAGTTGTCTCCCCTCACTCTCCTTACGCTGCCGAACCTCTGGGACATGTCTTTATAACCCTGCAGCAGCAGACGGACACCACAGGAAGTGTCTCAGCCATTAACGCAACAACAACCGGCTTTAATCTGAGCGTCAGACACCGACCTTTCTAATGAGAGCACTTTTGGCCGTGTTTCCTTTCCACTCCCTCTCGCTGTAAGACAGAATATCCACCGCCGGGGACAAACTGCATCTGTCCTCCACCTTTAAGACTGAAGCGGGAGGAAAGACGAGAGTGAGACGGACCGGAACACAAAAAGGACCATTGTTTTGGGTTTTTAACGAGAACAGAACCAGTGTTGTTGTGATGTACTGACGTGATGTTTCCGACAAAGATGAAGGTTCAGTGTCATTACTCTGTGAACCTGACAGCTCCTCTGCTCCTCTGTACAAGTCTTCTTCACTGGAAGACACAAAAAAAAAACACATAGACATTAACTATGGAAAAGGTCAAACTTATGACTCACTTAAAACAGTAACAAATAAATACACTGACTGATATTACACATCACAACAATAAATAGTTATTTCCTGGTGTTTTAAGGAACTGAGCAGCGACTCTGACGTCGCCGCTGTCGTGATTCAGAAGACAATTTGAGCAACAACAGCGTCCAGACTGAGGTTTATGAGTTAGATGTGTATTTTAAACCAGATTAAATGTGCTTTAGAAACAAAAATGACTGTTTGTGTGTGTGTGTTTTTTTCCAAAGCATCAAAAACCAGATCTGTGTCTAAGTTTTATCAGATTCAACCTTCCAGCAGATAAAACGTTTAACAGTCGACATGTGAAGCAGCTTCACGAACCTGTTCCCCAGGTCATCTTCAGCAGCGTCATCCTTCTTCTCCGTCGCCGCTGTGTCTTTGACTTCAACCTCAGCAGCTTCGCTCCCTGACAACTGCTGCTGCTGCTGCTGCTGCTGCTGCTGCTGCTCTTCTCCCCCAGTTTCTTCCTGAACCTCGACATCTTTCTCATCCTGAGCGTCAGATACAGACGGAGTTTTCTCCTCCTCTTCCGCCTCCTCTCCCTCCTCCTCCTCCTCTTCCTCGTCCTTCTTCTTCTCTTTCGGGACATCTCCATCTTTATCCTGCTCTTTCACGTCCTCTTCAGTTTTCTGTTCGATGTTTTCCAACAAAGCGACCTCCTTTGGATTTGGAGCCGAAGACTCAGGATCTGGTTTCACGCTCTGATCTGACTTTGAGCTGTGACACGATGACACATTTCTGTTACTTTTCTCGCTTGATACACAATCAAAAGTTAATTATCCATCTATCTAACTCTTTATCCCGAACTCTTTATGACAATATTACATTTAACTGCCATTTTAACTCTTCAGAGTCCGTAAAATATCATATTTACTTCATGAGTTTCAGAGACATCTATCTCGTCAACATGATCAACTGTAAGAATTAATAAAACAGTAAATAATAATCTAAAGTGATACAAATATCAAACATCAAACGACAAATTCTGCAGAAAAAAAAACAGACTAAAGGTGTTCGATGTAAAACACAAGCTGTGGAGTCTCTACGCCCCCTAGTGGCCACAATGAGAGTAAAAAAAAAAAAAAAAAAAAACACAAGTGCATAAACTCTGTGTAAACAAGTGTCTTGTTTTGATATCACAGACTCTGAACCCACTGACCTCTCGCTGGCGTCTGCCAGAGCTGTGGTTTCAGTCACTCCGACAGAGTTGGCGGTGCCTCGTTCCTCACTGCTGTGATTGAGTCCCGCGGGCTCCGGTCCAAGAGACTCATCGTGGTTTTTCAAACCTTCGGCAGAGTCCTGAGCGCTCACCGGATCCTCTGTCCCAACACTGGGAGAGAAACGACAGGACGAAGGTGAACGTTTTTTGTGCCACAACACTGTTTTCTTCTGGAAATTTAAAAATAATCAGTTGAGTTTATTATCTTTTTGTCAAGTCAAGAAATTCCAGCGCTGATGTAAACAAAGATATGAGGAGATTGTGATTTATAGCGGTGACCGCAGTGAGAAACAGTGTGTGATCTTCTCTGTGTTTGCAACATTTGACATCTGATAAAAAAAACAAAAAAAAAACAGTGTAAACGCAACAATAACCAGGAAACATTTCTTCATGATAATGTTTTCTGAAAATGAAAAAATAAAAAACACTGGGTGTTTTATAGTCGTTACAGTGGTTTCTGATGTTTTTGTCTTGAAACAATGTGATTGTTTTATTCTTTTATTCGAATAGTTTTAAGAAGATTTAATGCGTGTTAGTAAACAACAACAGAGAAGCTGAAAAAATAACAATCAGTTCTTCTAAATCAACTTGCAAACTTTGTGGGAAAATCTGGTTTTAAAGCAAAAAAAAAACTGCTTTCTAAACTAAATATCTCAGGGTTTGTGGTGTGTCTTTCCCTTTTCTCATAAGTTGATCTTGTCATGTGACTTACCAGCTCGGAGACTGTTTGTTGATCTCCTCGCTGACCGCAGAGATTGAAGACACCTGACAAGCCGCTGCGTCTGGCACCGACAACGCTTCATTATTTTGAGAAAACTCCCCCGATGGCTCGTTGACAGCATTGTTGGCAGTGACCCTGGAGCTCGTCTTCTCTTCTTCTTCTTTATCACCGTGAGAAACACTCGCTGCCATGAGCTCTGCGGTCTTCTCGGTAGGAGAAGACATTTCAGTCGTCAGCGAGGTGCCGGTTGAGATTTTGTCCGCCGCAAAACATGGAGTTTCTTCTTTTGGCGCCACGTTTGTTTTTGTGAAATCTTCCCAACTGGCTGCGCCGTTGCTTTTCTGCTGAGGTGTAAAAGTGCATTTCTGAAGTTGAGTTTGTCCACCGTCGCCTGCAGGTTCCTTCACACCTTCATCTTGTGCTCTGGTGGAGTTTTCCTCTGTAACAAACCCTTTATGAGGAGAAGTCATTGTTTTTTGAGTGTTTTCCTTCTTCACAGGTCCATTCTCCTGAGTGTTATTAGCCTGTGACTCTCCTTTCTCAGGACTCTGCTTTATCTGCACAGCTTCGGCCTTTTCCTCCACCTTTTTACCAGCCTCATCGTGTGTTTTCCTGAGTGTTGTAACCCACACACACGCACACACACACACACACACACACACACGAAGAGCAATGTCACAACACACTACAAAAAAATCCCTTCAAAACCTAAATTAAATGATTGAAAGTGAGTATGAGTAAAGCCCCAGGAAACCTGAGTACATGAGGATATTTATCGAGTCTCACTGTGGGCGTAGAGAGAATAGGAACCTATTATTAAAACAGTCATCTATATCTTTTCTTCACCGACCACTCAAACATGAAATGACAAACAAACGCGCCTCCGGAAACTCATTAATACCTCTGGAAGGCCCCTAGTCTCATTTGACACTAGAGTTTGTAATCTTTGTGGTTTGGTCACAAAAAAAAAAAAAAAACAACCTACGCAGAAATATACCAGGGGAATCTTTCACAGCTTTATCTGCCATCTCACATCTTATGTACTTTCTTTCTGTAGAGATGAAACATTTAAGTAAAAACAGACTTTCGAATCCATTACTTCCACAGACAAACAAGAAAAACTCCTGAAGCATGTCAGTTCTTGCTAAAAGAGTTAAAATAAAAACCTATTCAATGTGTGTTATGAAATCACTTGTTTAGACTCATGTTTCCATATGGTAACAGTTTCTAACCAAACTACAAAACAGAACAACTCAGTTAACTCACCTCATGTCATCGCCTGCATCAGGGCCACAGGTGCCACCGACGACTGGTTCACCCGTGGGCGCCGCCATCTTTGACTCGTCCTTCAACAAACTGCTCCTTTCCTCTGCGCTGCCACAGGGACTCTCATTGGCACAACAAAAGTTCCCCATCTGTTTGTTTCCCTTTGACACGTTAGGGTTAGGGTTAGGGCTAGGGCCACTCCAGAGGCCGAGTGGCCGAAACCTCTGGTTTAAAAAGCGAAATCGCCAAAGCGACCTGATGAGTCGCCCTGAAGCCTGAAGATTTCAAGAGTCCATGATGAAGAACGTCGAGCTGCTGCCGAAATCACGACGCAAAACCATGTTCACGTACGACTGTGGTGGCGGCGGCGGTCGGGTTGAAACCTGAGGACACGAAGAATTAAAACAAGAAACTGAAGTTCAATAAATGACTAATGTCACCTTTCAACATTCAGGTCACAACGATGAATGTTAAAAGAAAGACGCAGTTACTTTAACATGTTAACCCCCAGAAAACGATCTAATTTCTAATATTAATGATTTAACTCATATCTCATTCAATTAGTGACACAAACTAGGTTTATTTGTTGTATTTAAGCTGTCAACACTTTAAAAAATTTAATTTTAATGTGTCATAAATTGCATACTTTGATATAAAAACCTTAACTATATTACTATATTCGATATCGATCTAAAGTATCGAATCGGGACCGATTTTAGTGATTATCTTTTAAAATAATCACTGATCTGGGATCATTTATAACAGCTGCTGGCACATACGTGACGTAGCATGAACAGCCTCGTGACTAAAATGTCAGCAGTGTTAATGTGTTAAAGTACAAAGCGAAAACTAATAATCACACATGCATCTTGATCGGTATCAGCAAATATTTAATATATTGAAAACAAAACATCGGATCGGAAGTTAAACGAGGTGATCGAAACTACAACATTACGACTGCAAATATTTGTCCTGCATGTTGTTACAAGTAAAAAAAAAAAAAAAAAAAAAAAACGTATAGCTGCGGTATTTACGAACATAGTTGTTGCTATAAAACAATTTAAAGAAACAACAATGTGTGTTATGTGTTAATTTATGGTTATTAATATTTTTACAGCATCAACGTGGCTAATTTTCCTAATTTTGTCACAATATCTGTAGCTTATACTATGGTTGTAAATCGAGGCTTCACCTCATCGATGGTGTAAATACAGGACAGAGGAAGTAACAGTAACGTTTGACAACTGTCACCGACCTACGAACATGTGCTAACAACAAAAACATACCTTGTTTGTGTTTTTTTTTTTTTCGGAGACAAACCAGCCCAAGCTTTCACTCCTATATGCTCCTCGTTCCTGTTTCACTTTTGGTTAGCTGAGGAGGGGTGGGGGGAACACACACACATACACACCCACAAACTGAAGTTAGCTAGCCGGCTAGCTTGCTAACTAGCTTGCTAACTAGCTAGCTAGCTAGCTAGCTGCGATAAAAAAAAAAAATAAATAAATAAAACACAAACATGCGCCGCTAAACAGTGACCGCCGCTCATGAGGAACAACCACCGCCCGCGTTTACACCAACATCGTTTGATGTGGTGTATTTCATTTAAATAAATGTAAAAAAAAAAAAAAAATGAGAGGATATTTGCTTGGTTTTGTTGTTGTTGTTGTTTTAGCGGAACATCTGTTGGTGTGTTTCCCCTTTTTAGCAGAAGCAGAGCAGCGGGGTCATGACTCGGTCCGAACGTATGACGTCATAGCAATGCGCCGAGTTTTGACGCGTGCTCCCCGGAAACTGTTGAAAATCTGTGTATTTATTATTTATTTAATAGTGTGTATATTAAAAAAAAAATCACCAAATTAACAGTTTTTTCGATCAACAACATATATTGTTGACGTTTAAAAACGAAAATAAAAATAAAAATAACGATAAATAAAAAAAAATAATAATTTCAGCCTAAAATGTGATGATTTGTGTGCGTTTTTTTCCCCATTTATTATGATTATATAGAAAATGGCTTAGAGTTTTTATGGGTTTTAAACAAAACAAAATATTATTAATATGTTTATTAACTGAATAATTAATTTAAACAAGAAATTGGTTTTTATTTATTGGGTAGAAATTTAGTAATGATTTATTTAAAGGCCCAATAAAATAAAATACATTTTCCCAGTATTATTTCTGGGTCCTGTGGTCCCATTTATCTTTTGATTTATAAATGTATGAATCAATGTTGAAGCCTCTGTTTTATTATAATTAAAATTAATTGAAGTGGGGGCTGTTTTATTAACATTAAACACAGCTGTTATAAATATGTTTTCACAGAAATTAAAGGTGTACATTTGTAAACACTTAAAATATCCACATTGCACTTTTATTATTATGTTATAGTGTGATATTAACCATGTATTTGCCTTCAAATATTAAATATCTTTTACTATTTGACACTTTGCTTTGGGTTTTCTTATTCAACTCAATCTGAGAAGACAAACTACCTGTGATTTAGTGTGAAAATCCTTTTATTATAGGTATTTAAAGAAATACACAAACCAAAGGTTTTCTCATTAGATATTGAAGCAAATGGCAAAATAAATGTGAGAACACAAATGCAGCAGATTATAACAAATCCACTTTTATTTTGAAACAGTTTTAAAAATATTAAATGATAAAAATCATATTTTACATTATGTACAGCTTCAGTGAAGTGTGTGAGAAATTCACACGTAAACCTGGTTTGTTGTCAGTTTGTTCAAGTATCTTCCTCCTGCTTTGACCTGCTGTGTCGCTACATGTTCTTCAGTTCCTGAATGTGACCGATCAGCTCCTGCGGCAGCTCCAGCTCCGTCACTACAGCAACGCAGCGCTGCACCAGGAGGTTTAACTCTTCATCAAAACTGGAGAAAACGTCCGTGGAGCCGGAACGAAGCTTTCGTGTCTGGTGATGAACGTCCACGTCCATGTTGTCCCCTCTCCTGCAGCAGGCTGCATCTTCACATCCCTTCCCGCAGCAGCCCTGATCTGCCTGCTCCATGTCCAGATCATCCATGCTCTCAGAGACATCGCTCACGCTGGGAGGAGGATTCTCCAACGCCGTCCTGATGTCTTCCATTATTCTGTCCTCGTGCTGCGTAACCAGCTGCAGGAGCTCGTTCACAGAGGCTGGGATGGGGGTTTCCGGACGCTCCATCTGGCACCAGCAGCATATAGCGCTGTGACGAGACACACAAAGAGGGAACAGTGTCAGATACAATAGCACAGAGAAGCGAATGGGACTCGCATCTGCTGGACAGAGAAGAGACTTGACAATGGTTGAAACAATAGAGAGTCGTGATGTTTCCGTGTAAGAAAAGAGGCTGAAATGTTGCAGGAGAATCTCACAAATATTTGTGCAAAAACATGAAAAGGCAGAAAAAAAAAACATCACATTCTACCTTTTCAAGCGTCTGATTATACACACACACACACACACACATAGATATAAGTAATATGAATGTTTAATAATTGTACATAATTCATCTTTAAACTGTATTGTTTCTTATTTATTAACTTTTTAAATTTGTATTTGTGATTTATGTGATGTAGCTGCTGCAACTCTTCAACTTCCCTTATTTGAAATAGTTATTCTCCTTTCATTTTGTAAATATGAGTGATTCTTATATTAATTCAAATTTTTATTGTTATTAATGTTATATTTTCTTGATTTGCTTATTTCTAGTTCCACCATATTTAATTGTTAAATTCTGAGAGTTAATGTTACTTTGATGTCTTTTGATCATTTCTAATTTTATTTTTTATTTTATTTCATTTTAGATTTATGACTGTTTGGTTGTGATTGTGTTTGACTGATAAATAAACATTTGAAATCTTGTATCTCTGAGTTTAATAACAATTTTATCTACTAATTAATTACTTTTTGAAGCAAAAAATATCTAACACGTGTTATTTTTTAAGTGTAATGACAACAAACTGAATATACTGTTTTGAATGTAAGAGAGTATAATTATAAGGACTGGGCAGCTCTGATCAGATAATAAATAAGATCAATTAAGTGATTGATTACCTGATTATTCCTTTCAGTTTGCCCACAGCCTCAGTCCGAGCTGCTCCTTCCTTGAATCCCTGGTTGAATCCCAGCTGAAGCGAGGCCTCCTCCCCGGCATCGATCCCGTCCACGTACCCGTCCTGTCCGGGACAAACACACCGTCAGTCCGAGGACAGAAAACTAAACACACCTGTGTTGATGTTTCATGAGTAAAAACATGCTAACTCCAATTCACCACCATGAGTTATTAGCTTTACCTTAACTCTCTTCTTCATGTTAGAAACCCACTCTTTACTCTGAAGGTTTAACTCGTCCCCGTCTTCATCAAAGACATCTTCACTCCGGGACAAAGATTTAACCCAAGACATCGTTAGTTTGAAGTTAAACCGGGTTTTAGAGACAGTTAGTGATGTTTTCGTAGCATTAGCTCGACCAGGTGTGAACTGACCGTCTCTGTAGCTACCGCTAGCTTAACTGGGGTTGCCAGGTCTGTGTGACAAAACGCTGCGTGATACCAGAATAAAAACATCTTTACTGACAAATACATTTTGTTTTTAAAAATCCAAACACTTCACGGAATTTAAAATCAATTTTTTAATAAATAAAACATATTTCAGTGATGTATAAAATACCTTTTTGTTACACTCAAGCAAATAGAAAAATTAAAGGTAATAAATGTAGATCTGGCAACGCGGTAGCTAACGAGCTTACGTCATAGCCCTTCGCCTTAAAGGGACAGTACATATTAAAATAATGATTTTACGTTTTCTTTTTCTTTTGTTTTGTTTATTAGAGAGGACTAGATCTTTATAAATTTGATTGTGAATTAATAACGTTTTAATTGTTTTGAATGTTAAAATTTGTCCAAAAGATTATAATATCACTGGAAATTGTAGTATAAAATATAAAGAAACTTAAAATGTTTTAATTCTGATTCTTAAAAAAAAAACACCAACACTTTGATAATATTTTGTTTTAAATAGATCATTATATTCGGTATGTTACAAGCAGTTAATCGTATTAAAAAAGCTTTGAGGTCTACTGTACCTTTAATAAGCTCTACTTCTGTGGTGTTGCTGTCTGAAATGAGAGATGTTTGCTGCCATCTAGCGATACTTCAGAAATAATTATTCAACATTATAATTGTACTTGTCTTTTAATCCAGGAGGTGGCGCTGAAGCCTCACTATAAAACTGACTGACCATCAAACATACACAGACATCAGAGTCCAACTGTTTTTACATCATCATCATCATCATCATCATCATCATCATCATCATCAAAGTCTATTTTCATTGTCCTGACAACACAGTGGCTCTGTTTTATGTTTTATTCAACTACATGTTTTTATCTCTAGAAAATAGCAGCATCAACAACAACACACAAATAAAACAAACATTATTCCTTTTTAGTCTCCATCTTGTTGTTTTTGCAGAAAAGTCAAAATTTCCTTTAACCATCTATATATTTATAGATTCATAGATGTCCAGGGAAATTAGAAGGATTAAAATGTACAAAATGAATTAAATTATGATTTAAAATGTCCCCAAAAGTTCATAAAGCATCTAAAAATTATGTGCATTTAATACTGATCTATATTTATCTGCATCTAATTGAATTATAAATTAACTTTATCATCAGTTTTAGCTGCAATAAGATAATAATGAAAATAAAACACTAATTCTATTCTGTTTTAAATATAAGTACAAAGAAAGAAAAAAGCACCTGTGTTGCACTTTAATATTTTCTCATCTTGTGTTGTTATTTTCTTGTTTTGTTTTGGTTGTTTTTTTTTTCTCCTTATGAAACATTTGAACATCAACACAAAATGTTTAGTGCAGCCTGAACGCTCCGGTTGTTCAAATCACTGTCCAGTTGCATCTTTACAGCTTCCTGTTTACATTTTCCAAAGAAGAAAATGTCAAATGTCAAGACAAACACATTATTCCCTCATCAATAAAGCATTTCACCTCCACTTTTCTCACCGTTGAGTGGAGAGAGAGCAGAGAAGAGAGGAGGAGGAGGAGGAGGAGGAAAAAAAAAAATCAAAAACGCCTTGTTTTATTTTCAGATTTTCTCATTCTTCATGTCATGCTTTATGGAAAACACAGGAGAGACCGGATGGCGGGCAAATGCATTTCACCTTGGTGGAATGCATTTGCAGCCGCCGGACAACAATGGCCTTGAGAATACCCAGAGGCCACGGTGGATTTGTCTCTGCTCTGGAAATGGAGTCGGGGGCCGGAGAGTTTGAAATGGAGTCGGCCCAGAGGCCTCGCTCCACGGCGGCCACACCTTCAGTCCCTTCGCTCGCTCAAAGAGTCAAAAAAAAAAAAAAACAAGCAGCCGGGGCAATCACCTGACACATTTCCATCCAATTTCCACTGCAGAATGTGTTCATTTTCAGGCTAATGGCATGTCATTTTGCTGGAGCCTTTGGTCAAGAATTAATCCTGGAATCAAAACAGATTTTCCGGGGAGCAATCTTCCATCAAGTATTGATTTTTTTACACTCACGGAGCCTGTACTCCCTAATTTAACCTGACAGCCAGCAGCACAATGGACTGGGAGCACCTTGGCATCTCACAGAGGGAGCTCTCCTCCTCCTCCTCCTCCTCCTCCTCCTCTTCCTCCTCCTCCTCCTCCTTTTCCTTCTCTCCAAGAAGTGAAAGAGAGATTGGGAAGGAGAAAAGAAAAAAAGGCCTCCCAGATGTATAAAACAAAGAGCATTGCTTACAGAAAACACAGAGATAAAGCTTCCGTCTCTCTGCTTTACCTCTAATTATGTTTTCTAGTGTGGTACAACTTGGGCAGGTGAAGCTGAGAGGGAAAAAGGGGAGAGTGTTCTAGGGCCATCAGCTATCATTATGGGCCTGTTGACATCTCCCTGTCTTTGAGTGATTCTCATCTGTGATTTCCCCCGGCCATCTTCCTCCCACAGATGCACGAAGAGGGGTTTCATCACGGCCCCCGTAAAAAAAAAAAAAAAAAAAAAAAAAAAAAAAAGGCCCAAAGTGTCTGGACGGGCTCCATCGCTAATAAGAAAGCAAAGACGTCTCAGACCATGTCACTCCTCTGCCATCCATATCTGCTCTCCTGATGCCCTCAGATATGCAATCATTCCCTCCCTCTCCCGTCTTCCTCCTCTCTCCTCTCCCTCAGTATGTGCAGTAAGTATACTACACCGTACGCAGAGGTCAGTGGGATGAGAGGATGATGGAGGGCAGGGCCGATTATTTTCCTGCGGCTCTTAAAGCTGCGATGACCCGAGCACAGGAGAGTTGCACTTTGCCAAAAGCTTTTTTTTTTTTTTCCACATGCTGACAAGCTGAGAGACAAACTGACAGGAGAGGAAACTGTTCTAGTCTCCATCACGGCTCAATACAGTCGCATTAAAGTGTAATTATGACTAAACAGTAACAGAGATGCAGCTGAATTGTCGTCATATTTGCTCATTTAACATCTTTGTTTCCAGGTTAACTTCAACTCTGACGTTTTATTTTGGCGCCAGGTTGAGGTGATAATTGAGCAACTAATCATAACTATTTCAATCCAGTATTTACGTATAATCATGATGACAGAAGCTTTAATGATGCTAATGAAGAGAAAATACTGTAGAAAGTAACAAGGTACATTTGCTGCGGCTCTAATCTGTTACTTTTATCTGACAAATTAATTACAAATTAAGATTTTTACACAAAATATATGTGAAGATAAACTTGACGTTGCTCCTGGAGACGTTGACCGTCTTTGTGAACTTTCGTGGAGAGATAGTTTATAATCTTTATATAAGTTTATATAAAGAGTTTAAAGAAAAAAAAAAATAATGTCTGATTTCACTTGATTTATTTAGAACAGACTTTTAAGATGAATGAATAATTCAGGTTTTTTTTCAAACAGTAAAAATAGTCAGAACAACAAGAAGTTTGTCTTCATATCAGATTTATTTCTGAAAATCTAATTGAGGATAATAAATCGCATTAGTGTAAATATAAACAAATAAATAAACTTTAATCAGAATAAACTAAATATTGTCTTGTCAGCATCAGTTCTAGATCAAGTCCTGGTTCAGTAGCTTCGTTTATATAAACTCTGATAACGTGTTTAGAATCAGAGTTGATGTCTGATGATCTCAGATATGATAATAAATAATATAAAATATAAAAACAGGTTGTATTTATTCTACTTCTGTGACTTCCTGTTTGTTCAGTGCAGCGTTCAAAGGTCAAAGGTCAACGATGTCTGGTCCAGTGAGAGCTGGTTCCTCTGGAGAGAAACAGAAATTTGTCAAATTTGTCAACGACTGCGCAGACGCAAAGATCACAACAACAACAACAACAACAACAACAACAACAAAAAAAATTTAACAACAAATAACAACATTTAACTGAGGCTGAAAGAAAAGAGGGATGTGTTGGGATTAATGGGTCTGATGACCAAAAAAAAAAAAAAAAAAACAAGAAAGTTTATCTCTGGTTGTTTCTTCAATGAACTAAAACACTCTGACGAATAAAAACACAATTTATCACCTGATTTCACGTCAACGTTACATTTGGAGTCAAAATGTGCAGATTTAAAGGTGACGGAGTCGTTTCTATATAAATGAATCTTTATCTTTCTTGTTTTGACTTTTATTTATCTATTTTAAAAAATCTCATTACACAGGTTGAATAAAAATAAAACGATGATTTTTATTGACTTTGATTAAAAAAGGTAAAAGTTAAACTTCTCTTTAATAAACAAGTTGATCTACTTCACTTTTCATTCAGCCCCTAAACAGAGAAATATTGTATTTTATGTCTTTTAAAATAAATAAATAAATAATAATAAGTGAATAAAACTCTTCAATGCTGACTTAACCTCATGAGACCTGACGTCCACATTCATGAACATCATTTTGTGTCACATTAATACTTTATTATGATTAATAATAATCATAATATGATCTTTGTTTTTATTATCATCTGGTCACAATAAAGTCAAACAGGAACAAGAAGTTAAACCTAAAATAAGTTTGAGATTAAAGATTCATTCATGATAACAGATTGATTTGCAGTTTTTGTACCTGATGAATTTGGTCACTGACAGACTATAAATACAGGTTATTGATAATTATAATTAATTAATGTATCTATAATGACTTTTATTAATGTGAAGTGCAGTGAGGTGTTGGTGTGATTTGGGTCGTGAGACTTTCAGCTGCTCAGAAACACAAACTAGTGAGATAAAACAGAGACATCACAGCTCAGAGACGTGTTTTCTGCTGCTGGAAAGTTAAAGGGACGACGAGGCCGATGCAATCAGCTGCTCATGTCAGACAGGTGTCTGTGTAAAGAGCCGGGTTATTAACTCCTCTACCTGTAAATACCTCACAGTGTGTCACTGCTAATAACGCTGAAAAAAAAACAACAAAAAGAGAAACAACAGTGGAAGCAAAAGGGATCATATGCATGACCAAGCTCGACTGCATGTAAGGATTTGGTAATTGCAGCCCTCCGCAGGCGTCTGGTGCTCACAGCAGCAGAGTGAGGAGACGCCTGAGCAGCTCGCTGTGTAGCAACATCTCAACCTTGAGGAGGAAGTGAAAACAAGAAGGCGGAGGAGCGGAGGGCGAAGGGATGTACAGACAGTTCATTTACCCAGAACATCAGCCCACCGCGCCTTGTCTGAAAGATAAGGGAAGTGAATGCTTCATGCCTGATTGAAAACAAAGGCAGCAATTTAAAACCATCTGCATCCAACACATGCCCTCTCTCCCTCCACCTCTCTGTTTCTGTGTCCTGACTGATATTGAAACATAATCCATTTGGAGCGCAGACATGTCATAATATTTCTATTCGGCCTCTCTCTCTCTCTCTGTGTTTCTCTCTCCGCAGGACGCTGCAGGTTTTTATTTCAACAAGTCGACACTTTGATTCTGTTTAGAGGAAAAAAATATGTAGAAAGACAAAGGAGACGACTTGTTTCAAATCGTCTTTAAGTCGACCTGAGCTGAAACCGGGATGATAGAGATCAAACCTCAACTTTTTTTTTTACTGTGATTGTGTCCGTGCATCACAAACGACTGAGGGTGAAACCTCAAACAGCTGTAAACTCTCTGATCTCTGATCTGTGAAGAAAACCAAGAAAAATATGTTCGATTCTGAATTTTCAACTCAAACTCTGAGTGTATGAGCTTCTCATTGTGATGTGTTCGCTGTCTGATCAGTTTGACAGTCCACTTTTATATTTATTTAACTTTTTACACCTTTTTTTCCTACAACTTAGCAGATTTAAAATCTTGTCTTGTGGCTTTTGACAAATCATGTAAGATCAGATTTAATCTCGTCCTAAGATTAGAGACAAACAGTTTCAGGACAAAAAGTCTTTAAAACTAACTCTTCTTCTGTCCAAAAACCAAAGTTATTCATTTTTATTGTAATATAATGTAAATTGAAGCAGGAAATCTTAAAATTTAAGAAGCTAAAATCTGATTTCTGCTTTAAAAGTCACTTTTCCATCAAGTGTAAAGTTTGATCTGTGGGATTGTCTTGTCACTTTTTCCTTTAATTTAATTTCATTTACTTTTCCACATCTAAATTAAGCTTCTAAAGATAAAGATCGACTTGACTCAAGATCCAAACTTATACAGTTTTATTGTGACATAATGTAAATAGAAGCAGGAAATCTTTTATATTCATAATTTATAGAAATGTCACGTTACATCCCTGGAAGTTTCTTGTCTCTTATTTTATTTTGTTTGTATCTTTTATTTTTAAATTGAGATTATATCCATTAGAGACATTTGTCATGTTTAGATTCATTATGTCACAGAAGAAGCAGGTGAAGGTCTTTGGTTTGACTATGTCATAGTTATGTTTTACCACAGTAGTTAAAAATTAAAGGTCAAAATGTTGAAGGCTTTTGTCTTGATTTTGACTCTTTTTGGGGCAGTTATGTCGATGTTTTAGAGTTCAATAGTGAGTAAATTTTAGGGTCTTTTTGTTTTTTGCTTTGCACCACTATTTTGGGCCATATATAGACAGTACATCCTCATGAAACTTTGACAAAATTGGGCAAAATTTGGCTGCTAATGATTATTATTATTATTATTATTATTTTTTAGCTGGGAAAGAATAAAGATCAAACTAAAATTTAGCAGTTAACATTGTCGTAGTCGAGTCACTAAACCTTGAGTCCAGAATCAAGTCCGGATCAGTTTTCCTACTGATCTGAGTCCTGATCTAAGTCCAAGTCAAGTCCAGAACAAACGACAGTTATCACACATGTACATGATCTCAAACACACTGGTAGATGATAATGTGAACATGTTTGTTTCAAACAGAAGGAAACTAAATTGTAAATAGAAATAAGTGAAATTAGCCAAGATAAAATATGTTGGCATTAAATTATTACTGCATGTCACAAAAAAATAAGTAAAAATCAGAGTTTTCCTCGAATCCAAACACAGTTGATGCACGAGTCCAAGTTCAAGTCACAGACTCAGACTCTAGTCTGAGTCCTGGACCGAGTCCTACAAGTCTATAAGTGAATAAAACAAACAGGAAATCTTCAACCTTAAGAAGCCAGAGCCTGATTTCTCCTTTTTAACCTTTTTATCACAGATTTATGTAGTTTGAAGTGTAATGTTAGAAATGTCACTTTTCATTTTATTGTGTATTTTCCACGTCTAAATTAAGACTCTAACTCTAAAGTTTGAGTTCTCTCTAATGTTGATAATATAGGTCAGATATATTTAAAACTTTGCTCCGTTTTTGTTTCTACATTTTTCTAAAGTTTATCCAGGTAAAAGTATAAAGAAGTTGTGGATTTTGTGGTAAAACTTTTAAATTGTGCGCAAATAGTGAGTTAAAAACTTTCTGGGTATATGGTTGATTCTTAACGCGTTCGTATCTGAGAACAAGTGATAAAAACAAAAAAAGTTCATAGTTTGACATTTACTCCATAATATCTGCGTTCAGATTCCTTTTACTCTTCCACTCAAACAGAAGAAGAGCTGCGCTGCCGAGAAGAGGCAACGATTGAAAAGCAAACTTTTCTTTTTCTTTATCATCAGCGGTAGGAATACAAACAGTCTGAGAAAACAGATATGGGTCAGGCCGCTGCATCTGCACAATTACACTGTTAATGGCAAAGACAATGAAGATGGCGTGAGAGAGAAAAACAAAAGAATATGAGAGAAGTTGACGCGGCTGCGAACACCTCAACCATCACCACTCAAAAATACATCCAGCGTTTGGAAATGAAGGGGAGGCGAGAGAGAGAGAGCTGAAAGGAAGACGAAAAAGCATCTTGAACATCAGTTTTCAGTCTAATGTTAATAATTTATGTTGTCTGTGCTTTTTATTATTATTATTTATTTATTTACTACTTTCTTTTCAGCAGTCTGCCCGTTTTTCAAAGGCATCATGGACAGGGAAGCTGTATCAAACTTTTGAGTTTAGTTTCAAAAGGCTTTCTCCGCGTTTTATTTATATATTTCTTCTTCTTTACACTTGTCTTGCTGTTATTTGGTGAAGCAAACACATGAAGCTTTGATGAGAAGCAAACCTGACATGTATTCTTCTCTATACTGACCCCGAGGAAATCTAAATAAACTGATAAATATCTCATGCGGGCCTCTCTTCTCTCATTAAACGCATCAAATAGTCAGTTAAGTTTATTCATTTATCCATCAACAAGATGCCAAAGGTCAAATAAGCGTATACTGCCTTAAATATGAATTTGATTTAACATGCACCCGGACGTGACCTCGCCAAGAATGAGTTTGATTTCATTCGACCTTCCTCAACAGCTGTTTATGTCTGCGGCTCAAAAAAAGATGAAGAGACGTCAGTGATGTTTTTCTGATGTTTGTATGTTACTGAGACTTTTAACCTCTGCAGCCTTTTTCCTTATATCACATGTTTCTTTTAATGGAGCACAAAATATGACCTCAGTTTTTCATGATTGTAAATAAACCTGGACAGGTCTATTTATCTTTCTGTATCTGCTCTACAAAGATATAAAACTGTTTCCAAAATGAAGGATGTAACAACCTTATTTGCATGAATAAACACTAGACTAGACTTTGGTACAACATTTACACAAAATATCATCTACTAAATAAAGTTTTACACCACTATAGTTTGAACATTGACAATAAATTCAATTTTGAATATAAATCCACTGTACATATTTAATTAAACTTAAACTTTGACTAAAGCTTATGCTAAATTAGCTTTAGCAGTAGCTTATTTTAGGTTGTTTTTCTTTGTTACCACCTCAATTAGCTGTTGATTTTATAACCAACTGAATAACTAATATTAACATCTACGATATATAACTATTAAGTGACTTAAATGAACAGCACTGAACTAATTACACTGATGCTATTCACACGTTAGCTTTAGCTGGAGTTACTTCGCTATCATGATTCAATATAGATTAGCTTCTGCTTCATATAGTTATTTATTTTAACAAATTAAATAAACAATACTCAAATAATAATAATAACCTGCAATTAAATAAATTTAAAAGTGATTTAAATGTAACCAAATATCAACAAAGCCATGACTCAGCTGTATTTCACTAGTTAGCTTTAGCGGTGTAGGTTAGCTTGCTAGCTGAGCTGTTTGTCATTAGGAAAAACAAACAGGCCAAACTAAATTTAGTTTTAGTTTTATTTAAGACTACTCATGGTTAACTAACCAGCTAACATTTATCAAGCTTTTAACTGAAGTAGCTCATCTCTTTCAGCTACAGGTTTTTAACTATCAAATGTCCACAACAAGCTAGCTAGCAGTTTTGGAGCTTAGCAAGTTTTTCTCTTTATATAAGTTTTATAAAGTTATGTTCAGTAACAGACAGAAATACCATTACAATAAAATAAATTTACATATATGATCTAGAGGGAGTTAATTCACAATAAATCATAGTCAAACCTCAGATGATAATCTACTAAATTCGCGTTAGCAGTATCTTATTTTAGCCATTTTTCTGTTACCACCTCAATTAACTATGTTGATTTTATAACCAACTGAATCACTAATATTGACATATAAATATTGACGATATAAAACCATTAGGAAAACTATTAAGTGTTTTAAATGAAGTTGAACAACACCAAAGTAATTACACTGATGCTATTCATTCACGTTAGCTTTAGCAGGAGTTTCTTCGCTATCATGGTTTAATATAGATTAGTTTCTGCTTCATATAGTTATTTATACTGACAAACTACAAAACCAATATAGAAATTAATAATAACTTACAATTAAATACATTTTAAAGTGATTTAAATAACAACAAAGCAATGAGTCTGCTACATTTCACTAGTTAGCTTTAGCAGCATAGGTTAGCTTGCTAGCTAAGCTTATTGTCATTAACAAAAAAAACAGACCTAACTGAATTAAGTTTTAGTTTTAATTAAGACTAACCAGCTAACTTATATCTAGCATTTTACTTGAAGTAACTCACCTTCTTCAGCTACAGCTCTTTAGCTATGAAATGTCCACAACAATCTAGCTAGCAGTTTTGGAGCTTAGCTTAGCTTTTTTTCTTTATATAGTTATGTTCAGTGACAGAATTACTGTTACCTTTTAAATGCATTTACACATGTGATCTAGAGGGATTTAAACACTAAATCATGATTATTTTCAATAGCATCAAAAGCTAAAAAGTCAGTTCCTAGCTGGTCAATAGCTGCCGCTCTGCTAAGCTAGCTACTGTTAGCAACTCACCAGGAATTTATCAGAATTTTACTGGACTTAATGTTAAATGACCAAAATATATTGTGTTAAAATCAATTGTACATTAGTCTATGTGATTTAAGGATCTAATTTAACCAAAATCACATCTCAAAAGTTGATGTTACGCTAGTTAGCTTTAGCGGTTTAGCTGTTTCTCCAACTACGATCGGATTTATAACAACTGCACTTGTTTCACTATGTCAACAGAAAATCAGATTTAAATCAACAGCTAATGTATCTGTATCTGAAATGAGTTAAAAGCAATGATTGCATCACTAATACCATGTTGTGCTAGTTAGCTTTAGCAGCTAAATTATGGGGCTGCTTTCTTTGATAATGTGGTAGAATAAATTGCATAATTTCACACTAGTCATGGTTGATATGTATCTGGTTGTCTTATATATTTATAAGACATGAAAACTTGTTTTATGGTTAAAAGATTCAAACAAAATGGTAATATTCATGTCTTAAAATATGATGAAGTAAAAACACATTCAACTGGAAATTTCACACACAAAATTCATGTCAAACAATTGTTTATTACTAATTATGGTACAAATCAATGTGACAGACTTGAAGCTTTTTTAGTTTTTTCTTTTTTAGAAATACACAAAGTGCTGCTTAACTGACCAAACAGATATTGCTCTATAGTAGATTAAGTACAGTTTTCAGTCTATAAAAAATGAAAACCAACCTCTGCAGGCTCTTCAGCTTTGGTTTAAAGTTTCTTCAACTATTAACAAAACGTCAAACCAGGTTGTCTGTGTTAGTAAAATTTCACAAAAAGTATTTAAAGGTGATTTAACAAATCATCCTAATTTCGGGTTAATAAGAGCAACGTTTACTGACTGATCTCTGTTCTTTTTGTTTGTTTGTTTGTTTGTTTTTCTCCTCTACATGAGTCTACAGGTCTGTGGAAACTGAGGTGGATGTCACAACGGATGAGAAATTATGTAAATACACAAGAATTAAAAACACATGTGGCATCACAGAAAGAAAAACAATCATGTGTCACATAATTAATACTAATAATAATAATAAATAAAACACAAGCCTCCCCCTCCACGTTGAAGGTGAACATCGACACAGTGCAGTCGTTTGTCTTTTTCTCTTTGACCTGCTGCTGCTGCTCATATGATTCTCACAAGAACAGTACTGAGGTAAACCTTGATGAACTACTGTACAACATTTCTTCTCTTCAGATCTCTCTTTTTTTTTTTTTTTTTTTTTGTTTGTGTTCATTTTTATTTTTAAAGATTGTCAACATCGTGAATCTATTTCTCTGTACAATGTGCATAACTATAGAGCTTTGGTCCAGCATTGAAAAGTTGAGCAAAAGGCATAACTCCTTTCTGTGTCTTTTATATTAGTGTTTTTTTTATTATTATTATTATTATTATTATTATTTGGTTTTGGTTACAGCTTCACTGTTAAGCCTCACAACTGATCCAACTGCTGCTTTTTCATATATTTATGTGACGGGTGGTGCAGACACGTTAACTAATTCTTGGCCCAAAATGTTTTTTTTTTCTCTCTTGGAAACAAAATAATAATAATAATAATAATAATAATGTAAAAAAACTGATGAATGAAGTGAATCTTTTGTCATGTGATTTCTTATATTTTCAGTGTGTGTGTGTGTGTGTGTGTGTGTGTGTTTCCAGGCAGTGAAGATGAACACACTAGTGTACAGGAGGAACCGAAGACGCTGAGATGAACCGATGTGACGTGGACGGATCTAAAACAGACACACGATTCTGAATAAAACTGCATCGAATTTCACTTCACTTCAAATCAACTTCACTTTCTCTTTCTTTCTTTTCCTTAGGGTTTATATCTTTAAGTCTGGGAGTGAGTGTATTTTTTTTTTTTTTTAATTATTTTTATTTATTTGCCTGGAATATTGACATTTCTGACAAAGTGTCGTACAGTGATGGAGAGTTAATTCATAAACAAATTGGCAAAAATTAATTTCTACCCGTGTAAATTTATAATTGAAAAACAATAAAAAAAAAAAAAAACAAAAACAAAAACATGAGATTCTCTTTAAAAAACACTGATTGTTACACCTGTAAACTTCATTTAGCTGAGAGGAATGTGGACTATAAAGGAAATAATAGAATAATATGTTGTTTTTGGCAGAAAAACATATTTAAGAAAAAAAATTTAAATAAATAAAATCAATCTGAACTGGAATGAGCTCAGTAGTTTTGGTCAGCGGCGACAGACAGGTTTTAATAACAAGTTTAATTTTAATTTTAGGGCGTAAAAAAAAAAAAAAAAAAAAAAGAAAAATAACTGTCTGGTGAAATTTATCTGAGCTATAAATAAATAAAAAAAATAATTAAAATTAGAGCAGATACTGTTGCAGCTGTTTGACAAGAAAAAAAAAAAAAACGAGAACGATGTCGTGTGAGGAAATAAAAATAAAAATAATAAAAATAAAAATAAAAAAAACGGTAAAATCTTCCTCAGTCCTTGAGCTGAATGTTGATGTGTTCTTTGGCTGTTCAGGCTTTGGCAACAGAATGACACAGTGGCTCAAAACAAAGCTGCAGTCGACGACTTGACTTGACACGAAACCTTCATCCTCCTCCTCTTCATCATCATCATCATCGTCATCATCATGATCATGTGACATGTCCTTAATTTTTACTCTCAATTATTAATAAATACCTGTAAAAGTTGTACAAAGTTACACCGTGACTGAAAATATCTGCAGATGAAACACAAACAACATTATTATGCATTTTTTTTTTGTTTGTTTTTTTTTTTTTTTTTTTAAACAGCAAAGTTTCTTTTTTTTCTTTTCTTTTCTTTCAAATGTCTCCAAAAAAAAAAAAAAGAAAAACTTCATCAGTGTTGATTTTTTTTTTTTTTTTTATCAATTTTGAAGACAGTGTTGTTGTTTTTTTTTTGATTTTGTTTTGTTTGTTTCTTTTTTTCCCCATTTTAGATATTTACATACAAACAATGAAGAACAAAAAATAATAATAATAATAATAATAATAATAAATAAAAGTAAATAAGCGAGAGACAAAGATAAAATGTTTACTCAACCTCACACATATATAGCTTAAGATTTGCCGGTACAAATGTAAAAATTTAGAGCAACATTTACATTACAAAATTATTCTTAGTACTCAGATGCAACAGACTTTGGTAAATAGTGTTTTGATTTGGTTTGATCTCTTTACTAAATCCCTCCTGGTGGGAACCAAAATTTGGGCGATAACCTGGTCGTTGAGGCCAGAATCTAAAACTCTTTGAAACAGCACACTTTAATGTTTTTTTTTACTTTTTTTTCCTTTTTTTTTTTTAACATAATTCTCAAGATATTAATCTCTTTTTTCTTTGTTTTTGGTTTTTCGCCAAGGTCATTTACATAATCACACTGACAACACATAGTTTTTGTCCATCCAGACGACTGGGAACATCAAAAGATGAGTTCATCCACCTCAATTGTTGTTGTTTTTTTTTTTCTTTCTTTCTTTTTTTTTGTGTTATTTATTTTTTTCTCTCCTTCATTTCGGGAGCTCCTCTAGAGAATCAGTGAGCGGGTCCATCGACGGAGCGGCGCCGAGTTCGGGCTGTTTCAAACGCTTTATCGTGTTTTTCAAAGCTTGCCTCTTGTTGCAGAACCAGACGCGAACCACCTCCCTGTCATAGTTCAGTTTCTCGGCTATTTCCGTCATTTCCTGCCCGGACGGGTGCGTGTTCTTCTCAAAGTGGCTGTTGAGGATCTCGAGCGCCTGCGGGGTGAAAGAGGTCCTCCGCTTGCGTTTTTTCGAAGGCTCGCTGCCGATAAACTCAGTCAGGTTCTGCATGCCGGATCGGTGGCGGGCTTCAGCCTCGGCCATCCAGCGCTCCAGAACGGGCTTAATCTTCTGGGCGCTTTTAGGGGTGATGTCCAACTTCTCAAACCTGGCAGGATATAAAAGGCCAGGGTTCAGTTTGCCTGTCAGACTGCTACCTATAGTGTTCTCTTGGGCTTCCTGTGGTAGGAAAAAGTGGCTTCTCAGGATGGTGTGTCTGGGGAGAATTGAGAAAAAAGAATCTTAGGTGCCCTGCCAGAACAAGGGATAAGCTGCCTGTCTTTTAGTCTCCTCAACCAGAATGCCACAGGGACTGAGACTAGCGTCCAGCGACGCGTCTGCACCTGGAAACGCCTCGGCTGCAGCAGCTGGAGGCCGCGGTTGCCAGTGGTGACTTAATTTTTATTTTGTTTTTTGTTTGTTTTTTTTTTTTTGTTTGTTTTTTTCTAGAGGAGGCTGCGGTTCTCTGTCCCAAATTGGCAATAGTGGAGCAAGGAGATATTGCCAATGGCTACAGTCAGGTCCAGTTGAACCAGAAACATCAAAACATCTGACTGGATCTTTTAAATGCTACACTTTAATATAAAAAAAAAACAGAGAAATTAAACAAATATCCAATTATTTTCTTTCTTTTTTTTTTGCCCTCAGGTGATAAAAACAAACAAATAAACCAAACCAAAGAAGAAAAATCCACTAATGCATGCAGTTAAATATGGCACCATCATTTATTTACAATAAAAGTCTGAATTATTAATCAAAATGTACATTTAATACATTTTTCAAACTTTTTTCTTTCATCCTCTCATTTTATATTTCATAAAAAGACATTTACACACGAATAATACGACCACAGACAATCTGACGAAGCCTCGAAGCTTCGTTTCCTCGGTGACTCTGTCTGGTGCTTCGACGCCGAGAAACAAAACCGACGGATGAATGTGGAGATTTTTCTGTCAAAATACGGTTTTGTGATGATAATTTGAATTTGGTTTTAATTCTGAGGCTTCAGACTTCGACATGATTATTTTTATTATCATTTATAGGATTTGCAGTTGAAATGATGATTTCTCTGGTTTTAAAACTTTAAAAGTCGTCGTTTTTGACTCTAAGTGACAGAATTAGTCTAAAACGACCTGATATTTAATCATTTGATTGTTAAAAACCTGATTTTCATTCTCGTCATGATCTAGTTGTTGTTTCTTGTCGTTTCCTGCTGATGAAGACGAAGGTTTTGATCGGTTTTCTAAAGTTTGGAGGCTGAGATTTATCTGACAAACTCTACTTCTGGTGAAGACACTTTAGTTTTGACACTTTTGTCGTCACTGGTGAGATTCATGTGTCATTTTTATCATCAGTTACAGGATTTGTAGTTGAATTGATGATTTTTTTCTCTGGTTTTAAAAAAACTTTACGAAGACAAAAAGCATCAAAAGTCGTCGTTTAGACTCTAAGTGGTGATTTTAATCACTTGTTTCTGTGAAGACGAAGGTTTTAAAAAGTTTGTGGGCTGAGATTTATCTGACAAAATCTACTTTTGGTGACGATATTTTTAATTTTGACACTTTAGACTTCGACCTGATGATCATTTTTATTATCATTTACAGAATTTGGGGTTGAAATGATGATTTCTTTGGTTTTAAAACATTTTACAAAAACAATAAGTCGACGATTAGAAACATCTTTGTTTCAGATCAGACGTGAAACATTGAGGAGAATCTGTCTGATGTTTGATCACAAACACTTTATTTGTGATATTTAATGAGCGTGACTTGATCTTCGTTCTCATCATGATCACGTTCGTTCTCGTTTCTTGTCAGTTTCACTTATTCTGACTCAAATACAATGTAATGATCTCTGCAACATACAGAGCGTATCATTAAATAATTAAAGCGACTCTGTGTGTTTTCAGGCGGCGGGGTGACGCGTGCGGATGCTTTTAGTCAAAATCTGATGGAGAGACGGCAGCTCTGCTCTCTGAGGAGCAAACAATGCACACAAGATGATTTTTAATGGCGATCTGAGCTGCTGCAGACAACAGCAGCAGCAGCAGCAGCAGCAGCATTGAGGGCCGAGATGTCCATGCACGAACTTCCTCGGTTTCTACACCTCGTCGGTGCATCGCCGCTTGTCGACAGCCGGTATTATTTATAACCCCCGTCCTCCTCTTAAACAGTGGATAGAGGAGCGCTGCGTACTGCGGGGAATACATTAGTAAATATGAAGAGTCACCAGAGACAGGACATTTCATGGATCAACAGGAACCGCAGATACTAAAATGAGTTGAGAGCCGCTCGGCTGGGGCGAGCGCTCCCTCCTCTAGTGCATCAGCGCCGCGGAGAGATGGCCCTGAATGCACCTGCAGCTTCTTAAAAGTACGTTAGGAGCCTGTGCCTGGAACGAGCTGTATGTTTAGAGCTGAATTACACTTCGCCGGAGGGTTTACAGTCGACGACTGCAGCTCTCAGAAACACAGAGAGAAAAATATACGAGGTACAAACACATCTAGAAGATGTGACTAAAAATCTGTCCAGATTTTCAGTTTAGGTTCAGATTTACCTCAAAATCTGTAAATCACACGTGTGTTTAATCTTTTTAAAGATAAAACATTTGTTCACCAGTTTAACCGGCAGATTTATTTAACAACATGCGACAATTTCTGTTTTATTTAGTGTGAAAATCTGAAAATCTGAACACTAACAACGTTACGTTTTCCAGTTTATGATCACGATATCAATGAGTCAGATTGATTAACAGCAACAGTTTCATCTTGATTTCTTAACTTCAGATGTCTCTGATTAAAGTTTACAAGTTTAAACACACGTTCAACGTTTACGTCAACATATTCATGTATAAACAGAAAGTTTTGTTAGTAAAATGTTTAATTTTGGCACATTAACGTCCTTTAAGCTGCGATAAATAACATCAGACTTCAGTCTGACGATATCATAAATATGTATCATCTTAATTATTACTGAAAAGATTTTCAGTTTCATTTAACAGTCGACGCCACAGACAGCGAGTTTCGACATTTTGCTGATTTCGGACTCTTTTATCGAGAAGTTTTATTTTGAAAAACAGCCGAAAGGTCAAGTTGTCGTGTACGTGTCATGTCGACCCAGTTGATCTTTCCTGCGCGTCGCTCAATCTTCCAAAAAAAATAAAAAACAACCAAAAAAATAAAAAACCTCATGAAGTTTGTCTTCGTGTGTTGGTGATTTCAGGTGATTTGATGTTTTTAAATTCATCTCATGTTTATTAAAACCACTGACGACAGCGATCTAGTTCATAATGATGATGCAGTGATTCTGACTCGTTAATTAAAGTGACTTATTAACGTTTTCTATCTTAAATCATGTAATTAAATGATAACCGGGACGACTTTTCATTTATTTCTGAGTATTTTTTATATATATTTAAATCACGTAACGAGGACAAACTGGAAACATCATTGGTTTATGTTTGTGCCTGTTTAGATAAACTAATAAAGAGTCTGGAAACATATTGAGCAATGAAAGGAGACAAGATGGAAGCATCTGTCAGAAACATCTGTTTGTTCTCCGTCTGCGTTCGGAGACGAAGCCCCTGAGCTACAGCGACGTCCCGTTTCTGCCCAAACTTCCCGTCTGTGTTGATGTTAACTAAACTAAAGGATGTGAAGTATATTGCTGCTTTCTACTTAAAACATCATCATGTCATGTCCGATGTCGCACAAACAGAAAAATATTTGTCTTAACGGCACGAATAACAGCCCGGCGGAGAGTTTATTTTTGAAGCTAATGGCTTTTAATGTATATTATAAATATTTGAATTATGCGCGATCGTAAATATTTCATGTGTGATTTTTAAGACTTTAAACATTAGTTGGAGCCGCCGCCTCGTACTGTTTCACATTTTATCGGACGTTTGATGTTGATGTGATGAAATTTTTAAAAGTGCGTGGCAGCGACGCGTCACATAAACAGCACCGGACACCGGCACATTAAAATTAATACCAGGATTTTTAGTGAAAACGTGAGGGAATAGTTGATGCAAAACAGGAAGTTCTTTGTGTAAAAGTTGTTTTTACAAAAGATATTGACCGTTATTAACCCTTTGTAGTCAACGTTGTCATATTTGATACATGAGTCTATTTTTTAATCAACATTTATTAAATAAAAAATTTAAATAAAATGAAAATTATCATAAAATAATATAAAAAAATATAAATAAAATTGATTTAATTAATTAAATGATAAAAACAAATAAATAATAATATTAAATAATAGAATTAAAAATATATATATATAAAATAAGAATTTGTTAGACGTTTAATAAACATAAACATAAAAAAAGTAATTTCCTGGTTATTATTTGATGTGTTGGGCTTTAAAGTGTTTAGTTTTTCCTATTTGGTTTTGCTGGGAAAAAAAAAATAAGTATTTTGATGTGATGTGGTACAATTATTGTGAAACGTGGCTCATTTAGCATCTTCATGTGAAGCGTTAGTCGAGTGGAAAAACAGGAGCTGATTGTCTGATTGTCTCGTGAATATCTAACGCAGCGTTTTACGACTAAACTGTCCTCGTGGCGGCGGCGGTTTAAAAAAAGACGCTGCTGTCTTATTAACAGATCATCGCCATCAAGCTCTCTCATGTCGAGGCGGACCGAGAGGCAACGGGCCTAAGTAATTATTAAATGCTTTAAGTGCTTCGTGTAATACTTGTGTATGTATTTTGCATAAGTAACGCGAGGCTGTCATGTCAGCGGGTGAGGAGGAGAAGAGGAAGTGCAGACAAGAGAGCTTTCGTTTGTCAGGGCGGCGAGAGTCAATTATGTATTTTAATATCTTAATAATATCTGTTAAAACACGAGGATGAAAAATAGATGACGAGCACCAGGCAGCTCGCCGAGGCTGCTCCACTTCATCTGACACAATCGGGACAAAGTGATCACAAGCAACGATTCATTTCCTCTGTGTTGTTTCCTCTGTAGTTCGTCCTTACCTGCAGATGGCGGACTGGCTGTACGCCGGCCCCTCGGCGGCGCTGAGGGCCTGGCCCACCTGGGTCTGCGTCAGGCCCAGGGACAGCCGGCGGATCTTGAACGCTTTGGCGAATTCACGGATCTCCTCCAGGTTGACCCCGTCCACCTCGCTGGGGGCGGTCTGCGGGTCTACAACACAACAAACGCATCTTATTTGATTAACCTCCTGCTCCCGTGTCAATTACCTTCATTTTACAGAAGCAGCGGCGCCGCCGTGTGTGATCGCAGCTGCCTCTAGACAACTTCTAACTCGGGGTCAGAACCTCTTATTTTTGTCTTCGCCTTCGTGCTGTAAACTACTATTTATCTGAGAGATGTTTTGATGAATAAATTCATCTGAGGTATGAATGCGACCGTGTCACGGCTCTGACTCGACCAGTTAATCCTAAATCGTGCATAAGGACAAAAAAAAATATATAACACTACACGACACGGAGCTTTTTAATTCAATAGGCAATAGACAGATCTGGAGCAGACGTAGTGTAGTTTTTGTATGAATATACATGTACTCTGACGCTGCCGCTCTCACATAAACATTAGAGAATGTATAAAGACATTATTTCATCCGTGTGACCCTCAGCGAAGACAGTTCACGCCTTCAAACCCACAAACGATACCCAGCTCGGGGCGAACACAAACACTCTGTACACAAAGAAACTCTGTTTGTGTGAATGCTCTTGAGAATATCTTGAACAGATCTGAAAAAAAAAAAAAAATCTCACAAACTTCGCTGAAGCATTTTGAAGAATTTCCCTGCTAATAAAAAGTGATTTCACATTGTACATCAATGTCAGGTGCCCTGGCATCCTGCTTACTAAAGCAAAGTTTGTGCCTCTGAATTATTCATCTTGGTCATTATCAATGAATTATTAAAGGAATTCCTCCAAGCGTATTTAAGCAAAAATCTATGGCGCTGCCATCTCGTTGTGCCTCATAAGTGACGTGCGGCGTATGCAGCTCGCTCCAGACGTGTGAACACTTGGAAGATGAGGGACTAGAGACTCGCAGCTCCGGGTCCCATCATCTCCACATTGATGAGCATCTCTTCATCTTTCCCAGTGGAGGCTATTTACTTAGTGGTTTGAAAGACTAATGGTCGACTGGAGCGGCGGTTCTCGACTGTGTGTTGGCTTCGGACCCACATTTATTTTCTTTTACACATTAAGTCATAAACCGACCATGATTTTAAGATTTAAGCCTCGTCAGGACGAAAAAACACGACAAAACGAAAAGGTTTTACACAAGAAAAAAAACACTGAAACAATAAAGACAATTGGTTTCGAGCTTCACAAAGCTGCTTTCTTCACTGCAACAATACGCTAACAAGCTTCATAATTACAACAGGACGATGTCAAACACCCACTTTGGTTCGTTGAAAAGAAGGAAAAAAAAAAACGTTCACTTCATAAATTATAGGCTAGACTTGTGTTATTATGAGGCAGCAGACGATGCAGTCAGGTCTCGTCTTAAAGTTACAGTAAAAGAAAAAAAAAAATTAGTTAATAACGTTTAACTTGAACCTCCTGAACTTGAATAAATGATGAAGAAATCTGCAGTTGAGAAACTGGAGTTGGTTGAAACGTGGTTTTGAATAAACTAACATCAGGAAGCAGCGATAACAGAGTTTTTATACCGAAAATGTAACAAATAATAATCTAACGCTGTCACTTCACAGTTCACACGTCTGACCTGTAACTTTACTGTATTTATTAAAAAACGCTTCCAGTTCAGCATCAAACTGTATAATAAAGATGAAGATGATGCAGCTCAGGAGTTGGTAGAGACCAAAACAAAGCTAAAAGACAGAACATACCGCCCGGAAATTAATGACAATGTTGTTCTTTTACTGTCGTGTAATTAAAGTGACGGTCTGGAGTAATTTGAACCCAGGGTCAATTTCATCATCAATATGAGTCAAACTCCCCTCAAGAGATATTTTACGTTGGTTGAAGTAACATCGAGTTTGACCATCTTTTGTTTTCACAACCAAATAGTTAACAATGAAAGTAAATGGGGCAGCCAGCCAAACATATCTACATTTGTAATTTTCTCGCTCTTTACAGACATGTCGGCCGGTTGTTCAGGAAAATGATGAATCTGCTGATGTGGAACAACCTTCATCACCAGTTGTTATGAAAACAAGACGTTGGGTAAGTCTTGTAAAACAGTGTTTTTAATAAACTCTCAGTTCACTTACTGAGTTATCAGTACTTCAGTTTATGTGTCTGGACCCTATTCATGCTACTGCTGAAGTGAAGTGATATTTTGAGCTTTATTAGTGGTTAAAAATGACATTTTCTGCCCCATTTACTTTCATTGTTAACTATTTGGTTGTGAAAACAAAAGATGGTCAAACTTGATATTACTTCAACCAACGTAAAATATCTCGAGGGGAAGTTTGACTCATATTTGTGGTGAAATAGACTCTGGGTTCAAATTACTCCAGACCGTCACTTTAAGAACTTTTTTGTCAGGTTTGTATTGAAACCTTGTTGGAAAATAAATATTAAAGACTGCTTTTGTGCAGGTTTAGAGTATTTACAGGTATAAATCTGCAAAAATAAGAAATATAAGGGACTTCAATTTCAGTTTAGCTGCTCGTTGTTTGATTAAAGGTTGATATATGAAGTTAAAACAGTGTTTGTGTTCAGTTGATTTCCTCAGTTGAATAGAAGTAAAAACATAAAAGCTGTTTTGATATAAAATATTGCTGACATTTGTCTTCATGACTGACATTTCCCCATCTGATTATTTTAAATAACAGCAGCAGACTATTTTTTTTTAATCTGTTTCTGCCACTTTGTTTGTGGCCGGCGAATGCGATGACATTTCATCGCCTCTCTCTCTGCAGACGACTCTGATTCTGTCATGGGATTGTTGCTTTGCGTATATTTGCTGTAAGTGATATTGAGAGGAAGCGATATGCCTCGTACTCAGCATAAAACATTAATTCTATTTACGGCAGAACTGCGCCACAATGATTTAATGCGGACTCAAAAACGGTTTATATTTTCCGCGCTACAAGTAAACATAAACTAAACACAATGTCTACAACAAGTTGATCAATGGCGACTTGTTTTTTATTAAATTCAGCGGCGCTGTAGCTGCCTTTGAAATGAGTTTACACGGAGTTTAGCGGAATCGACTCTGACAAATGAAATTTATCTGAATAAAACAGAGTTTTTAAAGGCAGTAGCTGCATGCTGACAGGCTGCGGCCCAGTGATTTATAAGTCTCTGCCAAAAGGCCCGAGCATCGGGAGAATGAAACTTATGTTCATTACACGTAACACACGCCACTTTGGATTGTCTAATAAAGCAAAGAAATGACAGTCAGGGAAAATAAAACAATGGCAGGAGGCGGGGATCAGTCAGAAACTGTCCACGCTGAGAGTCCACCACGTTGGAGCTGCAGCTGCTGATTTTAAAGGAGCAGTTCACCCAGTTTTAGATTTGTTAGCTCGTACATTTTTCACACAATGGAGGTGAACTGAAGTGAATTTGTGATAATACGTTTTTTTTTTTTTAATACATTTATAAAAAGTAACACGTCTTTGGAGAAATACGAGTGCGTCCCTGTGACTCTGGATAACACACACAGACTATTGTCAACATGTTTTCAGAGCAACTATTTTTTCCACTAGAAAGAAGCTCCACCGAAAATTGCTCACAGTGAGGTAGAGAGTCGCCGTATAATCATCTTATCATGTAATTTCTGTCAAGGTTTAGGACCCAAAAAAATATATTTTCTCAAAAACGAGCGCTGGTGTAGAAAGATATTTCAGGATATTTACTTGTTTGGAGCAAAGTTTGGAAAAAGACCATCAGTATCTGGAGACAAGAAGAATAATTTGTTACTGCTCTAGAATAAAAACTAAACTTTATATAAAGAGTGTTGCAGACTGTTGACTGTGAACAAATCAACACGTGTAAACACCAAATAAGTAGTGTTGTGGTAAAACTGTTGTGTTGTTGTTAATGTGAATTTAGTGCGAAATTAATGTTTTCAGTTGCACTTAATGAGCTCAACATGTGAGGAGTATTTATGCTTTTATCTGTTAGAAAATAACAAACATACCAGGAACACTCATGTGAAAGTTTCTCTTATAATCTAGGTATTTCAACCTGCATCTGGTTCTTTATTTCTTGTATCTGAACGCGTGTTGTGCTTTTGTGGAGTCGTGTTGTGTCGGACACTTACTGCTGACTAGCTGCCCCACGCTGAGGGCCGAGGAGGAGGAGGAGGTGGAGGAGGAGGAAGAGGCCTGGTGGAGGGGACTCTGTCGGTGGGGCATGTGGAGCAGGTTGGGCTGAGACGACGCCGGGCCTGTCTGACCCTGCTGAGCCTGAGGCAGCTGGAAACACACACACACACACACTCAGATGATACAACATATCAACAGCGTGTGGTCTAGAACAATATCCATTCCCTCAGCACATCATCATAATAACCATCATTTTCAGTCATCATGTCGTTATGCTGATTGGGCTATAACATTAAATCTAATCAAACAATCAGCTGTGATTCAATTAGCCACTTAGAAGCTGAATATAATGAGATTTACCTTGTACCTGATGACGAATATATGCTAATCACCGCTTGCAGTGTTCGACTGACAAGAGCTGAACGTAGCGTCGATAGTGTTCGATAAACTACAGCAGCAGGTGACAGAGAGTGAAAGAGGAAGTAGACGTCGCTTCACCTCCGGTGCCGAACTGTTTCTGTGAGTTTCTAAACTCTGGGTTCTTTTTTGTTTTTTGTTTCTTCTTTTTTTTTTTTTTTTACAGAAGAAAAGCGCGACAATTAGAGTCTTCTGTCTCGTCATCAGGCCTCGTGAGGAAGCTAATGATGGCAGCCTGAGTGTGAAACGAAAACATGTGGACACAGCAGTCCCCATATCAAACATAATTCATGATCCACGAGCCTCTTGCTCTGATGGCGAGAGAACGATGTATTTTCATGTTTTATGCACGTCTGAATTGCTTTTTTACAAGATCAAGATGGTACGTCTTCACTTTTAAAGTTGTCTCTCCACCATAAGCTGTGCTGGCTTCTTCTCCTTCTTTGCTATTAATTATTTTCTCTGTGGCATGTGTTTGTTTGGATGGTGGGGGGGTGTCAACAGCGATGCACACACTGTCAGGACTGTTGACAGGCTCGGAGAATTATCTAGCTTCACTGGAAATATTCTAGACTGCAGGCTCTGACAACCGTAAATTATGCCGCTGGAACAATGTGTACATGCGCGCTTTGAAGTGGAGACAAAAGCATAAACATTATTACAAATGCATTAATTCATTCAAGAGTATGATCTGGAGATTCACAGAGCCACAATTAGGTGTCCATCTGCTGTGAGTTCATCCATTCGGCACTGTACAAACCTTCGCTGTGAACTTTTACCCTGTAATTCTGCGCTGACATTGTCATTATCAAGTCAATAGCGCTTTTCATTGTTTGCGCCAACGGCGGCGTGAATCTGACGCGGCGTCAAAATTGGGTGGAGAAAACGTTTGGCGTTTTTTTTTTTTTTCTTACAGTACAGAGCTCAAAACTGGTGTGCATAAAAGAAAACGACTTATCTGTTGTTGCTGCGCCTTCCTTTAAATCAAAACAAAATACTTGTAGTTTAGGTCAGAGAGGACGAATCATAAGTCTGGAGAGTGTGATTGAGGAGGAGGAGGAGGAGGAGGAGGAGAAAGAGGTAGAGAACCGAACAGAGGCAGGAGTGTTTGAGCCTTAAGTGGGGTGATGAAAAGTGTTTTGTTTTTTTTGTTTTTTTTGGTTTGGGCTCTGCAGGGGCACAGCTGAAGCTGAGCCTGAAAGGTTGGTTGACGAGTGCCTTTTCTAACATGAACACACACACACACACACATTGAAAACACACACTTATACACACGTGCATTGTGTGTTTTCCCACTGGAACGATGCAAATGAGCTTTACGAGTGTTGAAGTGGAGAAAAGATGAGGTGTTTAGTGTAAACAGAGCTGACTCCACTAGGTGCTGCTCATTCAGCAGTTTTAAAACTATCTCTTGATCATTGTTAGTGTCGCTTTGAGTACATAATAAGCTTCTCTACACGCTATCTTCCTCTGTTCATATAGATATATATATATCTATATATATAGATATATATATCAGTGTGTGTATGTGTTGTTACCTGCTGTCCAGGCTTGATTGGCGACAGTGTGATTCCCTGGGTGTTGATGACAGGCAGGATCTGATTGCCGATCACTGTGGCGATGATCTGGCCTTGAGCGTTGGTCAGAAGCTGAGGTGTAATTGGCTGTACCTGCAGAGCTGGGTTGCCACCCCCTGATTGGCTGGAGGGCCCTGCAGAGTTGGGCATCAGTGGGATTGTTCCAATTATCTACAAAGGGGGTAAAGAAAAGAGACGAAATCAGCTGGGTGGTTTTGTAAAGAAGGAGCAGGAACGAGGGTAAGCGGTGTTGGAGATATCAGTCTTAATGATCTCGGCTGCTGGGAGAGGATATGTTTTTTTTTCTTTATCATTTTTGAAGCTTTTCTTTTTTTGGGGGGGGGGTCATTTTGTCGTGCTATGAGGCCAATCAGGGAGTGCGTTCTCCTGCTTTTTGAGTTGCAGAAAGAGAAACAACACGCACGAGTGTTCGCTGATCATCTGTCACTGAGGTGGTTTTACAGACTCAGAGCAAGTGAAGCCAAAGCAGACTGCTGGGAGCACACTGCAAAGGTCACCGCTGAATACCTGTGTGTGTGATGGTGCACACCACTGACTGTATTATCCATCACCAGGCCAAGACCGGGTTGTGTGTGTGTATGTGTGTGAGTGTGTTTGTGCTTAAGTGTCTTTGTCTGTCTCTGGTGAGACAGCACCCCCCCACCAACGTTTCACAGAAAGGCAGAAGTGGAAAGAAAGAGCAAGAAAAGAAACAATAAGAGGGAGAAAAGAGGTGCATCAGAGAGTGAGACAGGACCTTGTGTTTCTAATTCAACTCTCAGGGTCCCAGGGGTACTTCACCCCCCCCTCCATCACCACCACAACTACTACCACCACCACCACCACCACACCATCCGAGGCTCTCCTCTCCCCTGTCGCTGTAATCAGGAAGAGCAGATCAAAGGGGGCGGCAGAGTGTCACTGCAGCGTTTTAGCTCTCAGAGCTGCCAGAGTGTGGCCAAGAGTGGCGCTTTAGGGGGGACTTAGCGCCTCTTCACCATGATGAAGGTTAATGTCATCTGGGGACTGGTTCTGGGCAGCTCCTGTGCTGCTGCTGCCGTCGTCCTCACCCTTCCTCCTCCTCCTCCTCCTCCTCCTGACAGCGCTCCTCCACCAAGCCTCATTACACCAGAGAGCAGCTCAACACAGATGAGCCGCCTTGTTCCAAATTCTGTTATTTGGCGACTGCGTGGAAAGTTAATTCTGCTAAAATTGCCTCGTCTGTGAGTCTCTCTTTTAAGTTTGCTTTTTTTTTTTTTTTTTTACGGCTCGAAAAAAGCTGCTTTCACGTAGCATTAACTGAGTCTTTTCTGCCTCTGCAGTCTGATGTGTTTCAGTGTGTGGTCCGCCTCCCCCTCCCTCCCTCCCTCCATCCATCCCTCCCTCTCCCCCCAGTCTCTTTGACATAATAGGGAGGGATCAGTGGGAGAAAGGTGGGCCGACAATCTGTAATTCATCCCTGCCACGGCTCATTTGCTTACGTTGCTTCGCATTAGGGGAGAGATAATTTATCTCTCTCTCTGCGCTGGCTTTACAAATTCCCCGTAATGCTCTCCTGCCACTTAGCATATTTTATTGCCCTGCCTGACGCTTGTGTCTCCTGAGTCCCACTGATCCCGCTTTGCATGCCACAGTGGCAGGGAACTTGTTCCGCTCAATTATTCATCATCATTGGACTAAGTGGTTGTTCTATAAGCATAATAAAAGAGCCGGCAACTGACAGCTCAGCTCTCGTCCCCCGTCCCGCCGAGCTCTGCCTCTCCATCTGAGTATCTTTGGGCAGATGTTTCACAGCAGCGTCACGCGGCTTCTTCTCCTCGGAGTGTGTACAGACTGAGTGTTAACTTACAGACAGATGGGAAGACTTTGTACGAAAAAAGCTTGTGGGAAGTATTGAATTCAGCAGCGCTGAGGTTCAGAGGAGCAGAGGTCTCGTTTATTTTTAAAAAAATGTTCTTTAGTTTATATTTCAATATAATTGGGGTTGAGTTTGGACTCTAAATATCTAACAACCGCAGGCTCAACCAGATATTTCTGGATTTAATTAAGAAAACACCCTCGACTGTATTGTATTACAGCAAACTTCAGCGTGTAACATTGATGTATGGGAGAGTTTGGTTAAACATGGTTACAGTCCTACATGTAGACTTTATTTGGGCTGGACGCCCGCAGATATGAGGGATATTTTTTATCCATCATGAGGGAACAATGACGTCTGTGATCTTTTGATTAATTAGAGGACACTTTGTTTTACTGGCACAGTTTGTGGTAGAAGTTGTCTCAGAAGACGTGAACACGACGATTATCGAAGCAAAGCTGACGATTCTTTGAGCTTTTGGTTATTGACCAAAAAAAATTTTTAATTATGGACACAAGCAGGCGAACTGAGTTTCCACTGCAGGATGTCTAGACTCATCCTGAGAGTTCATCTGTTCAGGTTTGGACGCCTCCTGTTGGGGGTTTTACAGGCAGGTCCAACTGGTGGAAGACTTCGAGACAGATCCATAACAAAACTAGAAAGATTCTAGATATGATCCAGTCTGGAGACACGTCGGGATCAGTTAGTAAGAGATGGAAAGTGTCGCTGTGGAGACGGACACCTGGACTTTTACCTGAACTCATATAAACTGTTAATGTGTTTATTTATTATTATTATTATTATTTATTTACTTTCATGTTTTATTTCTTCTGACCAGCACTTTGGTCAGTTAAAACTGTGTTTAAATGTGCTTCATAAATACATATTACTTACTTACTAATTGTTACCAGACTTTACTTGTGTCATTTTAGTTTTTAATATCATGTTTATATCGACTAAGAAATATCACTAAAATCAGACCCCATGTAAATTCAAATGATACTATGTTGTTATTTCAACTGTACCTCTAATCATGTCTTAATCAGTAAACAACTGATGTAACTGAGACCAAGAGAAATAATCACTCCATCGTTTTTCTCTTTTTTGCTTTCCAATCGTTTTAGGATTTATTTTAAGATTTTATTGATCATCTTTAAGTTTTTTTTTAATGTCATGGATTGTGATTTTATTTTAGAACTTTAATTCCCTTATAAACTATTGTCTCTTTTCCACTATACTTTTCTAGCACTACTGGACTGGACTTGATTCGGTTTGGTACTCGGCACTTCAGTAGGACTTTAGCAGTTGGTGGGTTTGACCCAAGTCTGCTTCCTTATCCACCAGGCCACCACTTCCCTGTATGAATGTATTTTAACTCTCTTCTGTATTTGTTTTATTCATTGTTAAGCACTTTGTGACTATGTTACCTCAACATTAGACATATAAATGTGTAAGAAACCAGAGTCAAGTCACTGTGTTTTGTTTGACAAACTTAACTTCGTGAACAGAAAGTCCACAGTTTCTAAAGCTTTTCATAAACAAACAGCCTTCAGGACTTTTTCTGTTTCACAGCCGGTCTCAGTTATTTCCAGCATCTTCTCCAGCGTCGTGTCGCCTGCTCCTCTGGTTCTTATGGCATGTGACTAACGCGCCTCTCTCCACCCGGCAGAACTCATTAAGATTATGCTGCACTTGTTTCCACAGAAATGTCATCTCATCTCTCCAGCCAGGCCAATCTGTGTCTTTAGCCATGGTCGCCAGGCAATATCTCTGCCCATTTTCTCTCCTCCACTGTTCATGCGGTGAATTGAGACCCGAGAGGGAAAAAATGTTTGGGAAGTTTAAAATCGTGTCAACACACGAGTTTAAAAAAAAAAAAAAGAGCAAATCAGAAGCTAAAACAGCATCTGAGACATTTCCTGTGTATCCGTTTATACAGAGATATAGCGGATAAGAGATTTAATTTGCTTAAAAATAATTAAAAATGTGGAAGATTTGTTGGTTTCGGTGCATAAAACGTGAGAATCTGCTTTTTATATTGTTACAAATGCAACATCTTTATAGTGTGGAGCAACATGGGAACTTCTAGGGAATCGACAAATGAATTGATAAAAAAATAATCAATGGCTGCAGGACCACGAGGTCAATAGCAGTTTACTCCGCTGTTGCACTTGATCTAAGAGCAGGAAGCTCTCATCAATACCCGGGACACGCTTGTGTTACACACTAACTTGCTTTGCAGGTTAACGGTGCATATGTTCCTCACCTGTTGTTCGCTGCGTTAGTGCCAACACTGTTTACCTTGAGGACGCTGGGAGTTAAAACGACGTCTATGATGTCTCGATGTTAACAGAAACACGGAGGTACGTTACATGACCACAGGTAACCTGCAGATCGAGCTGCAGAAAAGTGAGAATTTGTGTTAAATTCTCACAAAAACATGCCACAGATTCATAAAGGAAGAAGAGAAAAAAGATTACAAAGAGTGGAAGTCACTTAACAATATTCTTGCCTTTATCCTCAGCTTTAATCAGTGTTGTAGAGGATAAAAGAGGTTCATTGATTCTCCTTGGAGAATTAAAATAAAATAAAAAAAAAGCTGGGGCCAATATAATTAAGGTTTAAAAACATATTGAACTCCAAACGTCCAATAAACCTGGCACTGTTCAAGGTCCCCTCATTCTGACTCGTTGAGGTAATTAGGAGGTCGAAATATTAGATGTTTTAAATTCCAGGGAAGGGAACTTTTTAAGAGATGTTAAAGACTGGATCTGACCCTGAATGGATAAAAGCTGCTGCTCTGTCTTGTTTTTCGTATCTTTTCCCCGCTGACATAAGATCTCAGAGCGTGTTTGTTGGACCTCCAGCTTTGTCTGAGGTTTGTATTAGCCCGTTTAATCTCCTCTGTGTTTGTGGAGGAGGAGGTGGAGGATGGAGGTCCAAGACCTTCTGATAGGGCAGTACACGTACACAAGTCCTCCGTCTGAATAATGCTGTGGAATAATGAGGTGGGGAGCAAAAGGCTGTAGCCCAGGGCTTTGACCGTGTCTGTGACCTGATTATGTCAGGGAGTGTCAGCTGCCAAGACACTACAAAAGCACAGAGCATCCCATCAAGTCCATATCCACAGTGATCTGTCCCCCAGTGCTCCAGGCACCTTGTGAGCCACTGAGGTCCATACTGTCTCATTAGCGACGTTTAGCATCAAGCGCTCAGATGCGCAGCAACAATTTAACCGTAAACAGCTGAAGCGTGGTCACACTGGTGGTGCTGGACCGACGCTCTGGTGGGTTAAAATGTCAAAGTGTGGAGTCAAATTCAAATGTTTTTATTTGGTTTTAAACGATAAGAAAAGAAAAAAAACACAACCTACCACTTCAGTTTCACAATACTGTTTGTTTTTTGTGGTAAAAGATGAACAAGGGTTAAGGTAAATAACACCGAGTGGCATAAAAGGGCACATTGTCCATACAATTTTCCTTTAATATGTGCTGTGTGCACCTGTGATAAGATGATTCATTAGATAGGGCCTCACAATGACAAGCATCATCGTTCAAGCCTCTGGCTACTGATGGAACAATTCTGCAGCCACCCTGTAAATATGACAAGGTCAGCGTTTTACTGCGACGGGCGCACGCGGATAAGAGAAAAGAAGCTCTGTTTATTCCCAAAAAGCTGAATATATAGTTGTGTTGGCTACTAGACTGTAGACAAATGGCTTCAAGACAACACATGAGATAGAGAGAGAGAGAGAACCAGCAACAGAAATCTATGAGCAAAGATCAGAAATGCGATGAAGATATTTCATTTGGAGCTGCACATTCATACGTGATAGATGATGTGGAAACATTTTACACAACATTTACCGATGCAACTACTGCAGCTTTTTTTTTTTTTTTAGCATGTAGCATCCAGGACTCACCTGTCCTTGTGCGTTGGTGACCAGCTGCCCGGTGGCTCCTTGCAGGTTTGACAAGGTGTTGCCAAACACCTGAGAACCAGCGATTGATCCCATGGCTGCTGCTGCTGCGACGGCCGCCTGGCTGGCCAGAGGATTCAGCTGCAGAGAGACGGAGAAGAAGAAATCATTCATCAAACCTGCATCTGTTAGTGGTGCAAATGTTCAGTGGTTTAATGTTAATTCCTGATAATAAATTTTAAAGAAAAGGAGGGTAAGTTGGGCTCAACGTGGGGGAGAACTTCATGTTTGTATTCTTTGTTGGCGAGGCCAGAATTGGTTACTGCAGTGAGGTCTATATAGTAAAGGAGCGAGAGGACTATGCAGTCCATCATGCGGTTCCCGAAGGTCTGTGCTACTGGACCCAGTGGGAGGCTCGAGGGTAGGGAGGAGCAGCGAGAACCGGAGGGTGGCTGTGAATAAGTGGCCATTTTACCACTCTAAGTGCTTCCTCTGGCCCCCGGGGCTCCCCACGGGCCGAGCCCAGACTCTCCACCCGCAGCAATGGCCCAACGGCAGCCAGCTCTAACAATAGAGCCGGGCAGTGTGGCCATGCATCACTGTATCGTCAACCGCTTCAATACGCTTCGACTACGAATTCCTCCTGCGTCATAATACAACAGCACACTGCTTCTTTTTCAGAGAGAGAGAGAGAGAGAGAGAGGGAGGGTTAAATGACCATCTTTACCCCTGCTGTAATGGACTCATCTGGTCTGGCCTGTGGTTGTGAAAAGAGGCTCGTCACGATGGGGAGAGGTTGTAGAAGCTCTGCCACATCGCCAAGATTACCCATATAAATCAAGCTAACCACTTATTAGGGGGCCGAAAATGCACTGCTGATTTGGTTGTAGTGCAGCAGAGCAAAGTCTTATTAGGTTGAGTAAGTAGATCAAAGACCAAGAAGAGATAGGAGACCTCCCAATTACTCAACAGAATAGAGAAATAATAGAAACATTGCTTAGAAGCAGGAGAAGCAGGCAGCCTGCTCCCTGACGCTGAGACTTCTCCGCTACATATTCAAACAAAACTGAAATAAAACAACATCATGTGTCATGTGTTTCATACACAGTTAATACAAGAAAACCCTCAACAGCAACATAAACTTTTCTCCACTTTTTTTTGTTTGTTTGTTTGTTTTTGTGTTCTCTGCAGGGAATTCAGCTTTGTTCATCTGAGATCATTGGGTTGCCATTCTTCGTCTTTTATCTTTTACCCCACCACCATATATTATTACGCTTTCTGAAATCAAATGATGAAAAAATGCCACCGAGCAATCAATACTTTTTCATTGACAGTAAAGGTTAAGCACATTAAGAATGACACTGCATTTGTCTTATGAAATCATATTTCATGTTGGTGGCCTCAAATTGGCCGTGATTGATATTGCCTCCCCTCGTCTGAAAGTCATCCAGGTTTTTCCTCGATAATCGAGGAATTGTCTTTTATGTGTCCAGCGGTTGTCCTTCGGAAATCTTCAAATGTTAGAAAAGAAAAAAGAAAAGGCAGAGGGTTGATACCGACGTTATATGGAAAAGGTGAGAAGAGAAGCAGCGAGTGAGAGGAGCTGGATTAAGACGTATAAACTATACGTACTTTGGGATAATAACACTGTGTTGAGCTGAGTTTGGTTTTCATGCTCTGACTGTTAAACATTATTCAACTCAGACGGTGGAAAATTCACATATTTATCATCCTGAAACGTATCTGTTCATGTTTGAACCTCAAAAAAAAAAAAAAAAAAAAACATTCGAGTGGAAACAAACTACAGGATAATTTAACATCAAGGATCCTGACGTCTGACTCCAGACGACATAAATTACATCATTTTATTTTATCCCGTCAAAAATAATGAGTCCAAACTGCCAAACTGGACTGTAATGTTTATTATTTATGTCTTGATTTCAGAAAATATCTTTAATAACAGTGTGAGATCATAGTATTAACTTACATCTATTAAACAGATAAAATAAAACAAGAATCATTATTTTACTGTATTAATTTGTTACTGTTCACCTTCATTTTGATGAAAGTTCAGGACATTTTCACTTCAATCTGGAGCATAATCACTTTTTCTGACTCATTAAACTAAATTAATGATTATTATAATGCACATCAACTCAACTGTCCTTAAGAGTTGATAATTATAACTAGTTGGAGCAGCTGCTGCTGTGTCAGTCCAGGAGAGAAAATGTTGTGAATATAAAACACCGACTTAAAGCTCCTGTGAGTTAAGTTGATGGTGAAAACGCAGCTTAAAGTGATGTGCTCAGAGGAGTTGGAGCTGCCGCGCTCTACGTCACCGTGAGAGTGATGGGTTGTTAGAAAAAGCTTTGGGATTGATATGAAATATTATCATTGTGTTTCATTCGATGATAGCCCTTTCAGATGCTGTGTTATTCTGGTAAATCTCGGTGTAAAAGAGACCAAGAGTTTTATTGCTGTGTGTGTGCCGGCGCTGCGGTGATATGGATAGCGGTAGGAACCGAGAGCCAGGAATAAGGAGAGAAGGCGAGGCTGTGTTCAACACCTAAACAGGTGATTTTCCGCCACGGTGACTCCTCTCAACACCTCGGCGGGAGGCGCAAAATGACAGACCTGGCCCTGCGTTTGTACTGATTGCATGTGTTGGAGGAGATAAACAGTGCTTCTTCCAGTTTGCAGACCCCTGCATGTTAACCGTTGTGTTTCATTCCTTTTATTTGCCATAAAAAGGGCATCAAGGGGATTTTTTCCGTCAGCGTGAAGCACTTTGGTCAAGCGTTGAGATAACGCCACAAAAAACATCTGAAAAACGTGAGATTTTAAATTAAATCTAAGTAGGGAATTTTGATTTTTATTACAACACTCTGGCGTGTTGTAGCTTCAGCTCTGTCAAATCCTCCATTATATCATGTGACATCATCCTGTCACCTTTAAGTCACGACGTCTGCTATCACTCTCCGCGCTATCAAAGTTTAATACAGCCAGATATACAGGGCAACACAGGGATCAACAAACATAAAATACATGTCTCTGACAGGGAGAGAAAAAAAATAGTGCAAATTGTTAAAAAATGCATCTTTTCTCTGAACCGTCTGAAGGGGAGGGAATCTAAACTCCGCCAGGCTCTGGCGTCGCCTGTTTGACCAGAAGGGTCACCTGGTGCAGCAACCCGTGTAATCTCAGGAATAGAGGGAAAAATAGCGTCCCCGCAAACCGTGGCGAGACCCCGAGGAAACTAAAATTGTCTGACACAAACTAACTGGAGTTTATTCTTGGTTTTTCTCTTTTCATGTGGCCGTTTTAAACTTAATTGCTTTTTTTTTTCTCTCTCTCTCTGCCCAGACCCTGCACATGACATAAAAGAGCAAAGATAAATGGACAAAGTGGTGCAGACACCAGAGGTGGGCAGATTTGTCTGCGCTCGGGCTTCAGCCGTGTGTAAAACTTATTTTCTACTCATCTATGATTCAACAACAGAATCAAACATTTATCTTACGTATCAGAGAAAATGCGAGAGAAGATACGATCACAGAAGTTATTTAGCATATTAACAGTTGGTGATGTTTTAGCAGATTTATTTAAACTTTTGTCAAAGGAAACAACTGAAACTAGAATCTCTCAGGTTTTATCAAATAACAGATGCAGATTTAAATGGACCAAACAATTAAATTAACATTAAATATCACTATTATTTCTGGGTAAATGTTCTTTATCTGTGGAACAACATGAAAGTTTTCCTCTTTCATCCCGGCCTGTGCCCCTCCCTGCTCTTTTCCCACTCTGAGTGAATGTAATCAGCTGTGACATGAAAAAACACGTTCTCTGTCTGTCAGGACTCTGCTAGTCTTCTGCTGACAGTCCTCTGCTGACTCTCCTCCTCCTCCTCCCCCACAAAACGGCCTCTCCCCCACCTCCCGGTCCCCCCTCCCTCACATCCGCTGTGCTTATGAACATCAAAATGCCATTAGGCCCTCAAAAACACCTCTGTTCCCTTGGTCGGCGGAGGCCTCGCGCTGCGGTCGTGCACTCTGAGCCCTCCGAGTGCCGTCTATTGCTCACCACTGGGCCTCTGCTGCAGCCGTCGAGAAAAATAAACCCCCAAAAAGAGCCATTCCTGAGGAAAAATATTGGGAAGTGAAAGACGGATAGAACAACTGGGGCAGATAACACCCAGAAAAATACAATAATGCTGCATCCGGTGACAGTTGGACATTGTAATTGCTTAAGGCTGCCGAGGGACAGCGGTGGGCGCAGCGGGTGGTGTTTGGACGTGGAGGTGGCCGAGGTGGCGTGGCGGGTGCTAATGGAGTGATGTCACATGAAACGCCAGAATGACAGCTAGTTAACCGGGGAGGTTTGGCTGATCAAATAAAATGCATTAACTCCAGGAAATGGATATTGCTGGTGGGCTCAGAAATGGCCATATCTAATGAGGCGAAATGCAAATGAAGTAGGAAAAGAGTCGTGAAAACGTTTAAACTAACTATAAAGGGATGATGGAGTGTCGGACAGTGGCCGTCAATCTCCCCGCTCATTACCTTCATGTGAAATTAACAGCAGCTTTAATCATTACATAAAATCTGCTCCAGCCCATTTGTTGATAATTGTGAAGCGCTGAGGTTCAGAGTGGGTTCTTAGTCATCAATCACGGCAGCAGTATATTTCCTCTGGTTAGGGGACACTGTGAGTAAAAATATAAGTTATACTACATTCCTCTTCCACTATTTCTCTTCCTGAGGAATGATCTATAATATTTAGCTGTTTCCAGATGTATTAAATTTGAAACTACTTGGTGATTAAGTATCCAGAGGAAAGTGCTGACCATTTCAGCTCATGATGTGACATATTTGGTGCAGTTATTTCTGTACCATACTAGTGTTGGGTTGGAAATCATAGCAGCGTTAAACCGGTGTTGCAGTAAATCTACTGCAGCTGTGGCTGTGACTTTAAAGTGGATACCTGGATACGAAAAAATAAAAAATCATTAGAAGCTGCTCTGGAGTCAGGAGATCAGACTAGGGAGAAATTATGAACACTATTATTCTGGTGTATTATCAGTGACTCCTCGCATCCTTATGATGACAATTATCTAACATATTCAATAGGTAATAAAACATATTTCTTGATTTTAAGAGGTTTATTTCAACTGTACTGACTCAAACCCATTCATTTCTATTTAGGTGGAAATGGCATCTCTTTTCACTCGCCTGTTGTTTGACATATAAATATAGCATTTGAATGACTTTAATATCCTCCTAATCAATGTCCTGTGATCTTTTGATGTCCTCAATTCAATATAGGAAGGGTCATCCATGCTGCAGCTTTATAAACACAATAAAGGTAAATGATTACTCTCCACTGTGGTGTCCAAAAATACGGCCAGTAATGAAGAGAAATGGAGGAGTTTGAGGGGGAGGCCTGTCATGTGTCATTGGCCAACTCTGAGCCCAAAGATTAATCACAACAGAGGGGCTCTGTGGCTAAGATGTGGTCACCCCTGATCAATAAATCCGCCTCCCACCATCCCTCCCTCCCTCCACGTCTCTCTGCTTCACTGTCTCTCTTTTTCTCCAAAATATACACAGTTGTTGGCACAAGCTAAATCAGCATAAGCGAAAAGATGAATTGATGACATTTACAGCCGTGTTCGTATTGATTTCTGGAGTTTTGACTTCCGAGGCTCCCCTCTCGAGGAGTTGACTTAAGAAAATGCACTGCTCTTGCATTCTAGTTGAGTCTATTTGCAAAACCATCAATTGCACATTCCTGCTCTTTTAATGAAAAAGGGCATAAAATCATCCTACCAGGAAAAAAAAAAAAGAAAAAGAAAAAATATATTTAAAAAAAAAAAAGCAAAAAAAAAAAAATCCTTCTCACAAGAAAACAGGGGCATGAGAGAGTTTAGAGGAATTTCAATTCAGGCAGAAGCTATTCATTGTAAAATATACACCCAAAGTAGCTTCAACTAACCACAGCCAAACACACTGATGGAGAAGAATTTCTGATAATATTCTGCAGGGACTACAAATGGGACTTTTGTATGAGGAGGGCATAATGCAATAACATTGCATTAAAAGGGTCTTTTTACAGCGTGGCAGAGCTGTATTCCTTGTGTGAGCCCAGTGCTCTGTTTGCGGTCACTAATGGGCATCAGAAATTACAGGCAGTGGAATCGCGCCCCGCGGGGGGACTGGCCTCCTCAGCGGAGCGGAGCACTTAGACAGTGTCTGGGAGGCTGCTGGAGGAGGAAGGGGGGAACTCAATGTCACAGCCCTGCCTCATAATTAAAGAAACCCTATTCCTTATCCACTGTTAGGTGAGCCCTGGCTCCGTGCTCCATCTGAGGGCTCCCCTGTGGGCGTCTAATGTGTGTTGCCCCCGGTGTGCATGTGGGCCGATCGGGAGGGAGGGGTGGTGGTGGTGAGGGGGGCAGTGCCTTTCTGCTGGGTGTCTGAGCCGGACGCCCTCTGCCCACCGCAAGGGTAATGGGGCCAGGTTTACAAGAATCGCAGACCTCAAAAAGCAAAGGAGATATTGAGTTGGCGACTTTTAAAAAAAAAAAAAAAAAAAAAAGAAAAAAAACGAAGCCAAAAAGTGAAGGTGTAGGTGTGATTGTAAAATTGTAAAAGTCAAAGTACAGGCACAGTTTTCCAAACGATCCTCGTAAAATATGATAAATTAAAGTTTCTCCTTATTTAGAAATTCAGGATTCATCTGTGGTCCTTAAGTCTGTAGATTTTCTTCTTGCCTAATCCCTCATTTGAAGTAAATAAAAGTAGTAGAGCTGTCATGGTCAGGTTGTTTTCCTCATCTAGCTCCCATGCTTTATAATTATTCATATGAAATGTGGTGCTGTTGATGGGCAACAGTCTTATTTTCTGCTTCAGTCAACAGTGCACATTTGTATTTCTTAAATTGTGGAGCGCTTGTTATGTAAGGCAATTTTCTGCCTTCTTAAGAGCTGGATCTCCTGTGCATTAATAAGAGGCTGGGCTGAGCTTCTGGAGAGCTGAGGGCCTGATCATGAAGCTGCTACCAGGATATTCTGACAGTCAACGTTAACGAAATAACAGCCAAAAAGCACTCTGATCTCCAATAAACATAATTTTGTGATATTTTCTTAACAACAAAACTCTGATTAACATCAAATTTCCTGATTTTGGCACTAAAAACTTGTTTTAAAGTTAAGAATTGTGCTAAAATCTTTAAAAACTTATAAGTTTACTGATAAAAACAATTGAAAAAGATGTTTAAAATCACGTGCTGTGTGAATAAGATCCAATCTCATTGCTGTTGAGTTATGACACATGATGGATAATGGACTCTTCCCTCAATGTGAACGTTGCCAGTTTTGTTCACGAGCCACAGTCTGAGCCACTGGATCCCACGTCGGAGCATGTCATTCTAATTTTGATTTAATACGCCGTAGAATGACGGCGGCTCGTTTCACTAAATTGAATAGACGTGGAGCCGATCTGGAAAATCAATTAATCGATGTGCAAGGCTCATTTACTACACATGTTAATATAATGGCAGAAACACCTCCCCCCCCCCCCCTCCCCGCCACACCCCGCTCATAAAACTGAGACATTTGGAGCAAATTGGACAGTGGTGATTTTAACAGCGGTTGACATAAGTAAAAGTGCACTGCAGCGGAAAACAGTGACATGAGTGTGTGAAGGGGCCTCAGCTGGAGACAAAAGCAGCAGAGATGGGCCCGAGACTTGAGGAGGACGGTGGAGAGAACAAGAGAGGAGGAGGAGGGAGGAGAGGGGAGGGTTGGCAAGGAGGTGAGAAGAGATGGAGAGTGCAGACAGCTAGGCCTCTGAAAGGCTGTTGTGGTTGGCAGCCGCTGACCTTGGTGACGATGGGGTTTTCACCAGAGGCTTCTAATGAAGGCTGATTGCCAGGGAATAGTGTGGGAGCCAAGGGGTAGAGAGAGAGAGAGAGAGAGAGGAGGGTGGAGGATGGAGGAGAGGCTCAGGTAATTGCAGCACTTGTGGGTCTGAGGCCCTGCGGTCCTGTGATGTCGGGGTGCAGTGGGGAAGAAGAGAGATGTCTGTGGACGCTTTGGTGGTAAATTGTGGAGCACAAGGGATAGGAGGCAGAGCCCCTAGGCTGTAATTACCCCTATGAGTGTGTGGCTGGAGAGTGGACAGGCCCAGTGTGGGGCTCTGACAGCGATCAAGGAGACGACTGTGAAGGGGAGTAGAGACAGACGGCGGGAGTCTGACGGAGGAGGAGGAGGAGGAAGACAGGACGGGACGCCTCCGTCACCGCCAAAAAAAAAAAAAAAAAACTGGACCAAGGTCAGAGGCTATTAGTGAACACACACAACACACTGGTGACAGGACAGTCATGACAAGAGAGAGAAGCGATGGCGTAGTGTTGTGGAAGATTCAGAAAGACAAAATATGGAGGAGACAAAAAGGCAATAAAAAGTAACTAATTAGATCAGAGTTACAGAGAGAGAGAAAGGGATGCTGGGAATCCACTGGATGGCGCAGCAGGGTCAGAAGGGTCTGGGCACACGAGCAGGAATAAGAGAGTTGATAGGCTGGCCTAAGCTTCCCGCTGCCACGGATCAGTATGTACTGCCGCTCCTCTCCCTGCCTGGGCTGATGTAACTCACTGGAGTGGCAAATTACACCAGACCTACAGCTGTAGCCCGACATTATGATTAATTTGATCAGTAATTTCTCCTGTTTTTCATTTTAATCGCCGCGACCATTCTGCTGTGGCAGGTCTTTCAGATCTAATTAAGATCAATTCCGGTGTAACAGACTTGGCGAGCGCCTTTACCCCGTCAAATCCCTGAGCTCTCCGGGCGTGGAGAAAACCTGCAGCTCTAATCAATCAACTTCCAGCAAAATCCAGCGGGCTTCCACAATCAGCCCATTAACACACTTAAGCAAATTTCATAATCTTCCTCTCGTCTATTTGTCATCACTGTGGTGGCTATTTCAGGCGGCTACAGGCTGCATCTCACTGTACTGTGTGTAGCGGGGGAGCGGAGGGTGGGGGAAAGTGTGGACGGGGTGGAAAAGGTAAATTCTTCCTCTATTTAACCAAATTAGCTGCACTAATCTGAGTTTAGACCGTTGACTCGAGGGGACACAGTCTGTTGTGGTGTGATTTGTGTTCTAATAGGGATATTAATGAACCAATTAATGAATTTTGTCTGACAAATTAAAAACACCAAACACTAAAAACACTAGGGATGTAATGAACGCTCAGGATTTCCTCACTATGAGTCGACGAAGAATATCACACACCTCCCATGAGAAGAGAATTACAATGGGACATTAATTGGAACATAATGAGTGTTTGTCTCTCGGCGGCTTGGCGCTATATTTTTGGCAAATAGCTGAATGGCTCGCTGATTCTGCGTGTCTGAATAATGACAGTAGGAAATAGGGCTGTTATCTGTGTAATGCTGATTGTATTATGGTAATTATGACTCGACTTTTCCTGCACAGACCAGTTCCTCTGGGCGAAGCATGAAAACACACAGAAATGCCCTTCTGTGTGTTCAATTAAAACATACAAAAGACAGATAACGCCGACAATTCACATGTGTTTGTGACAAACTCTTTGGTTTTTCTGGATTAAAAAACTTTGAATGCGAATGACCCCAATGAGGTTCTCTGGAAATGCAATCACGGGTGGAGGAGGAGGAGGAGGAGGAGGAGGAGGAGGAGGAGGGAGGTGGAGCTGCTGTTTAAATCCTATTGCAGCCTTGAGTGGGCGCTGAGGCCGCGGCCTGTCCTTGGGCGAGCCCCTCGCTGGGTGACACACTCTTTGACAACCCCAGCGCTGACCCACAGAAACTAAACCTTTTACGGCCATTGTGTTTCTACCACACACACACACACACACACACACACACACACACACACACACACACACACTCATACTGACACACGCACCATAATCCTATTTGATGAGGCAATATCTTAATGATACCTGATGTGGCCCCTTCGGCCCCCTCAAGGGATGTCTGTCCTCAGTCATCATAATCAACCGCGCTGCTTCTTTTAGAAGAAGACAATCTATATAAAGCTGAGGGTCTCGGTCTTAAAACGACCGCGCCTCTGTTGTCTCTGTGTCGGAGAAACATATTCACATATTTGCAGATTCTTTGAAATGGAACAAAGTTGAGAGTGTTTCCCTTGTGAATCCGACTTGTGGTTGAGGTGTAGCAGTGTAGCGGTTACCTAAGGTCTCGGTGCGCTGCCTAATGCAAGCGTAATGCGTGAATCTGTATGTTGGTCAGCGGCTGGACTGTGTGTTTGGTGCGTGTAGAGTCTAGTCTTCGGAGCCCATTAAATCCAGAGGCTGTTTTTCCTGCTGAGTCTCACTAGGCCGTGACAGGGCCGGAGAGGGCTGCAAGGGGGGAAACAAATAGCCCAACTCATCCTGGCCATAAAGAAGGTTGCACCACAACCCAATAAGGGTCTGACGCTGATGAATGTGACCAGGGACAGAAAGGCGACCCTGGCCAGTCTCAACCAGAAATGAAACCACAGGGATATAAAATAGGTTATTATCGTCGCACAGTGACAGCCAGACGGACAGAAGGGCAGAGATGGATGGACAGACAAAGTGACTAAAAAGGAGGTTGAGTAGGAAGAGCAGTGAAGATTAAGGGACTGATTATGGCTGGAAAGCCCAAGGATAGATAACCTCAGAATCCCTCCTGAATCCCGCAGGAGGATGTGAATCATGCCGCCTCTCCTGGTTCGTGAGGTTTGATGTGCTCGAGTGCGCCAAGGCTTCGCCGACGAGATGCATATTCTAATAGCTCCACGTCGACAGAAGAGCCGCCAGCCTCCATTCAAATACGGCCACTTGATAAAGATCAAGTGCTGACAGAAAATCAAGCGCTGTGTACGCCGCTTAAGTGTGGCGTTTTCTCAAGGCTGACCTGCCCCAAAACACACCATCATCAATGACACCATTCAGATACACACTTGAATCCTTCAAGTGGAGGATCACACTTTCAAAATAGATATTACACAACTGTTTTGCGTAATTATGAATGCTGTTAGCTTTGCATCAAGGCTAATACTTGTTATTCTTACAATCTAAACCAGTGGAGAAGAGAGTGATACAAATAAGGTGCACAAAACTCTTGTGTTGGTGCAGGTCTTCACACACACTTTAGGTCTTTATTTGTTGACTTACCGGCAAAGGCATGGGAGGGGTGACGGGAGAGGGGAGGCTGCGGGCTGGCGACTGGTTGGGTCGGTGTGGCGGCGACTGCTGCTGCTGCCCGGAGGCCGAGGAGCAGGCAGAGCCTGGAGACGGGACCGACGTCTGCTGCTGCTGCTGCTGGTTGGACGGGGTCATGTGATGCTGAGACGACAGCTGGTTGTGGGCGTGGGAGTGAGTCTGTTGGTGGTGATGGTGGTGGTGGTGATGCTGCTGCTGCTGCTGTTGCTGCTGCTGTTGCTGTTGCTGCTGGTGGTGCTGCTGCATCTGTTGGAGCTGCTGCAGGTGCTGGAGCTGGGAGTTGAGTGATGAGGTAGCTGTTGATGACAGGACACAGTTGAGAGTTGTTTGATTCTTGTTGCTGTTTTTGCCACATAAACAGGAAGTCCTCATTATACGAAGCATATGCTCACACCTCAGACAGAAACCTGTGTCCACGCAGAGGTGTGGGATACATAGCGTGAGTAGTGAGAGACAGATGTAAATTGCATGGAGCCACAACAAGGTCCTGCGGGGTTTTTAGCCTGCATGATAGAGTCAGTGAATTTAATTTCGCAAGTTGGAGGACAAAGCTATCAAGCCTGACGGATATAATTGCTCTCTCTGGAGCCAAAAGTCTTCATTGTCACTTAAAGAATGTCAGAATCTTTGGTTTAATGGCTTAAAATCTCAGAGGAAAGAGACATCCATCTTCACTGTGAGACTTCAGAAACAAACCCATTAACTAATTGGATCCAATAATGGCGCACCATTAGAACCTCATTTCTACATTTTAATGCTTATAAAGTTTTATGCTGCTTTAAAACAAAAAATAAAAAAATCAGACTGAGATGAAGCAGTCTGCAGCCACACTTGGTAATAATGTAAATAACTAGTATGGACGCTGGATGTCTTCATCTAAGATGTGACATAAACTAAACATAACAATATTGTTCTGTAAACTAGTGTGAAGTTGAACCTCAACCTCAACTTCAACCTCGACTTCAAGGTAATGCACTGTGGCAGTTCTTATTGGAAAAAAAAAAAGATCTGAATACAGAATTTAGTGGATCTTCTATCAGTTCACGCAGACACACAATGTGTTTGAATGTCAGACAAAAATCCATAACACAACGTAATGTCTACAAAGGGTATCAGCCGTAATACTATATGTGGAGAATTGGACTAAAAAACATCTAAGCTGACCTTCACAGCTTAAATAGAAGAAAGGACAAACTGAGTTTCCATACAGATATCACTGATAGAAAAGTTTTTTTTATTTTTTATTTTACTTTAAAACCTGTGCACACGTTCAGAGCGAGAGAGAGAGCTCTCAGCCTTGTCAGTCAAAGAACTGTAGAAAATGTCTTTAAAAGAAATAAGTCTTTTGTATAAACTTGTTCTCGTGTCATACTAAACACAAAAGGCATTATAAAAACACAAAAATAAAACCTGCACCACCTCTTCTGTAGACTCAGACAGTTAATCTGAGTTGGTGGGAGTATAACAGATGACCATGACGGGATCAAACATGATTTTCTGTGGATTAAAAGATAATACAGGCTTGGAGGGAACAGACCTGATCTGTATGTTGATATCTGACTGGACTTCACACACAGAAACACTGTCTTATAGAGAGAAATTTGAGCCAAAGAATTGATCAAATTTCCTTTAAATTAGAATAATAAATTAGGATAAATTGCACCAGTTACGATGAGAAAAGGTATTTTATTTGTAAATTTATATGTAAATGATGTGACGACATATTTGTATTTTGGTACCATCTATTTGATGGTCACTTTTATGAAAAGAAAGTTGAATATTTAAATGATTAAGTCAAAAATGTTAAGTCATTTAACAACTAAATAGTAAAAGAGAAAAAGTCTTCTTGAACAGTTGATTTAAACCTAAACGCTTCACTTGAGAGCAACAAATCTTTACATTTATAATATTTTAATATTTAATATAAATATTATCATGTTGATTTTAAACTGTTTGCTATTAAAAGACAAAGGGCTGAATAACAAACACAGGTTCAAAAGAGTTTGTGAACATCCATTGATAATGCAGCCGAGTGATTGTGAACACGAGTGTACACAAGCTCGTATATACCGAATCAATGCACTTAAATAATTTAAGTATGGTTGTCTCATAAAATATGAATAAAACATCAGGGCAGACAAGTCTTTGATTAGTGTGGCCACTACGACTCCAGGACAGACACAGATGAACATTTGATGAAGACCAGATCATCGTCCTCTTTCCTCACTCTGCAGAATCTCAGCAAAAGGAAAAGCTGGCGTCTCTTGGCCAGTAAACAGTAACACTTTTACATTTCTTCTACCTCCTGACACATTGACACCTCTCTCACACCCCCACCATGAATTATACATCATCTGTGCGAACGGCAAGAGTCCAATTCTCCCTTGAAATGTTTGGGGCAAGTTGTCTAGCGAGTGTTGAGCCCCTGACAGGACCGGCTCTTTTTCCTTTGCAACTTCGCAAACGACAAAATGTTGAGTCCTATTTAAAGATGGGATAAGAAAAAAAAAGAGAGAGAGAGAGAGAGAGAAATGGAACAAAGACAGAGAAAACAAAAAGGGGGGTAAAATGAGATTTCTGTCAAAAAATTATCCAAACCAGGCGAAGATCAAAGACGATTGGAGAATTTCCTCCAGCGCCAACCATTACGCCAAGGAACAAGAGGCACAACAAAAGAATATGAGGCAAAAGAAAACAAATACAGAGGGAATATGGAAGAAGCCCCATGTGGCCTTATTATAAGGGCTACACCGCAGGTAACTATATTCTTTAACAGCAGTGCTTTATAAATTCTGTCATCTTGTTAAGACTGTCAGGACCACTGACCCTCCCTTCCTCTCTAACTGGGCAACTGGCATTTTGAAGCTCATTCTTTAAACCACAGCTGTCTGATTGCTTTGGTTGAGCACATAATCCAAATGGCTTGTCTCAGCTAATTGTTTGTGCTCCTTCCTCCAGCAGACGCGGGGCCGACGATAAGAGCGGGAGCTTCACTTATGATGGAGAGAGGGCAAAAGGGTGCTGGGGATCCTATAGTGCTCATTATATCTCCCACTGTCTCTTTGTTGTTGTTTCATATTCACCAGTTCTCCGACCACGATGCGAGCGGCACTCTCACTTAGTCATCGTGCCCGAGGGTGTGTGTGTGTGTGTGTGTGTGTGTGTGCAAGAGCAGGACTCCCACTTACACTGTTGTCACAACTAGACTACGTTAATGTTTATAATGAGGAATGAGGCAGATCGTGGCGCTTGATGATCAGATACGAGCTGAACTGTGGCATTTTGCGCTCCGTTTAAACATTTAGCAACAATCATTTGGGAGCATAAAAATAAAAACAACAGAAAGTGAGAAGACGAAGGCCTCCCAACCTCAGCGCTTTGAGAATCTGTCTGCCATCTCTCTTTCAGAGCTCCTCCTTTTCTTTCTTTTTTTTTTTTTTTTTCTTCTTCTTTTTTTTTGTGCTTCAGTGCCACAGCAGAAATCAACTGTTATCTCTGACTGTCCCGGCCCCGGCTTCTGAAGTACTGGAGGACGAAGCGAGACTGATTGTCAGAGGTCGAAAGGCTAGGTCAAAGCTAGCTCATTCGTCAGACAAAATGCTATTTTTGTTTCCTGTGCGGTTGAGGAGAGAGAGAGAAAGAGAGAGAGAGGTGGTGTGGGGGGGTGGAGGGAGCAGCCTGCTCTCTCATTACCAGCGCTATCTCAGTCGTCCCTGCCAGCCCCCCCACCAACCCCCTATTACAGCACTTTTCTCTCTGGGGCTGATTCGAGCTTGACTCCTTGTTTTCCTTTCAATGCACAACACCTACATTTACAAGTATTCCCTCTGAGTTGTGTTTTACATCGTTTGTGTTGGTGCTCGGTGCAGTCAGGGCAGATGTCTAACACTGATACTCAAAACTAAATACCAAACATGTATATAAATGAGTGTTATGGCTGTATTTTTGTTTCCTGTGACACTACGTGGAGTTCAAAGAAATAAAATCATCTACTGATGCGTTTAGACTACGTAAAAACCATATATGAATAAGTGCTCGATATCAAGTCTTTAGAAATATTCAATCCAAGGCCAATGTGAAGAGCCCGGCAGTAATCACATTTACACAAAAGGACTCTGACAGTCTTTCACTGTGTCAGCCTGCCCGTGCTTCAAACAGTCTAACGCCTGGTGGAGATGGAGGTGATCATCTCATGTCCGAGGCATTAAAAGTTTTGTGGACATCAAAAGAAAAAAAAAAACTGATCCTGCACCTTGAAAAAATGTGTTGAGTTCACAGGAATGAATAAATCTACAGTAAAATGTGTGTTGGTTTTATTTTTTTTTTTTTAGCTTTTGACAGTGAGAGTAGAAAATCCATCCTTTATTACCCATCGCTCGGAGCGTTTTTGGCGTCGTTTAGATGCGTTGTAAATTAAAAGAGCGGAACAAGAAGCTGAGCAGGAGTCTGTCAGGAGTTGATGAAATTGTCCGATGTGACCCACCCTGTATTTTTAGGAACTGCTCCAGTCTAAACACAGCTGTCATTCTTTAACAAGAAGAGGTGAGAGGGGACAAACAAGCTCCCCATTACTGCTCTGCCTCACGTTCCACTATGGGAGTCCATAAACCACCGTCTCTATTGCCTTTTCAGTGAGTCACACTGATAATTACTCCACTGGAGGTAGGGAGATTTAGACTCTACGAGATCTGGTAATTATGAAGGTGGTCAAAGGAAGGTCATTTTTACTCTTGTGGATTAGATCGGAGCACGCACACACCAATGAAGAGGATAACATCAGTGTTTCTGCGCTCATCTCTTTAGCTCACTGTTGACTCTCTTCACCGCTGGTCACTTTATATCACGCTGATGTATCACTCCGCTCGTTGTCGTTAATGTAATGATCAGTCAGTCGATAACGTGTTGGGATTACGTCTTTAGATCAGGAAACAAAAGAAACAATTGATCAGTGAGTAAAAACTCACATTAAACTAATTAATCAGCTCATGAATAACTAATTAATGACATGTAGTTAAGTATTATACAATTACTGTAAACTTACAATATGTTGTTGAACTATAATGATACATTAATATGTGAATAGTGTTTTCTTCCACTTTATAATATATAAGATATAATAAGATATTGCAACTTTACTTAAATGTACTTAATTACTTTCCCACAGCTACTTATAACTCTATCTTTAATTATTTCATTAAACTTGAGTATTGTTTCACTTGTTTCACACATGTTTATGTGTTGAAACACTTCAAGAAGTTGGAATTTCATCGTCTGACGACAAAGGAGAAAAACGAGCAAGGTTGTTGTTGTTTCGCTTTTTTCATTTCTTCAAACAACCTTGAACACATATTTGTGTTTTTTTTTTTGTTTGTTTGTTTTTTTTACCAGCGAGTGCATACAATCTGTAATCACGTTAAAGGAAAAGGATAGAAAAGGTTCCTACCTTGGCGATGGCTGGGAAATAAACATAGGGAAAAAATAAAACGTTAAAGGAACCAGTGAACTTCTGAATAAAAACATTTCTCAGAACCACAGCAGGTAATATCAGCTGCAGGAGGAGCTCAGCCACTACACACATATAAAAAAAAAAAAATAAAAGAGAAAGAAAAAAAATATGGCAGTTAAGATTTGAGCGGAGTCACAGAGCCACAGGATTTTAGAGACTAAACCACATCACTTGTAGGGATCCGGAGATAATGCTTTCACTTTGTGATGCAAGGTAATATCAAGCTGTGTTGTAGAAATTCTCACTCGGAGGGAAGCGTTTCAAAGAATCAAATCCTCTCCATGGAGATGTTACACATACAAGAAAATCCCCGTGTACCCGATAATGTTGCCCTTTTGCTGTTGCTTATGCTGCGTTATTGATTTCCAAAGTGTGGTCCAGGGACCTTCGAGGGCCTTTGAGGGAGATCCAGGGGGTCTGGGGGCAAAGAGGAACCTCGTTTACTTTCACTGGATTTTATTCCTTTGACAGAATGTGGAACAATCGTTGCTTTGATTGTCCTTTTTTCTGCCTTTAAACACAGATGTGTGCTGCCAAAACCACTGGAGTCGGACACTTTTAGCTTCAGCTAGTTAATCTAAATATTTATATATTATATATATATGTGACTATATTGTTTCATACAACATCTAAATCAGAGACATCAGAGAGAAATGGTGCGACGCAGAGGGATTTCACTGTTATTTCAATTCTACGTGGTATGTAACACTGTGGTGCCCAGTGAGGGGTCTCTTGCTTTTTGTCCTTCAGAGTCCAGAAGGTGTTGGGTCCCCTCCCTCCCTCCCTCTCTCCCTGTCTCCCTCCCTCCCTCCCCTCTCCCTCCCTCACCCCCTCCTCTCCCTTTTCCCTCCCACCCTTCTTCAAAAAAACAGCGTCTGTCTGCTTGGCAGGACAGACTGGGTTATTACAGCGTGTTCATGGTCCCATCATGTGTCGTCAGACCAAAGCAGAGGCCGCGAGTAAAAGCCTCATGCAAAATTTATGTTCATGCGGCTGTTTCAGTGGGTGGAAAAATCAATATTGCGGGCCTGATGCTCGGAGATGACTGAGTGCTCTCTGACTGACAGTAAAAGCTGGGAGAGATTGAGGGGCTACATTTACTGCTCTAGAAATGGAGTGAAGTGGAGTTGCCCTAATAGTCTAGTTCACCTTAAATTTGAATTTCATTGTGGATTATTTTGGTAACAACTTGGATGTTGAGGGGCTTTGGAGAAATTACGCTGTTAGCAGAAAATGAGAACAAATGAAGAAGAAGAACGCTTGTTTTCAGAAAACCGTCGCAAACACTTCTCGCGTTGTGTTTTCTGAGCTGTGTCGTGTATTATGAGGTTATTAAGCCTTCCCTTCCTTTCCAACTTACACAGATATAAAATGATTGTAGAATAATCAAAAGGCAATGTGGGTATGAGGAGGACATCATAGGGCTTTTGTTCTACGCTGCTTCGCTTACATATGCTTTTGATAGCACACCACATACCCACAGTGCATTTGGGGAGGAATGTGAGAAGAGAGCAAAAAGAAAAAGTGAGAAAAAGAAATTCAGTGGGATGAAATAACCCCAAACAATGGGATTTGCTTTCCATTCTTCTGCCTCCATCTTCTGTCTTTAATTATTCCCTTTGGTTGTCTGAGGGAGCGTGTAAGCACTTTCACACAGCACAACATGCCCAGCAGCACAACACTGTCTGCCTTAGTGATGTGGAGACTTCTGAGTGACACTGAGCCTCTTGTGATTATTAATGCTGTTTAATACAACACAGAGCAGCCACTATGATTGAGGGAAAAAACAGATTTCAAAATGCACGCGTTCAAAATGCAATGTGAATAGAATTATGTACAACACGAACGCTCTTGCACTTGAGATATATTTCCAGCCTGCTAACGTAAACAATGTCTACACCGTGAAATAAAGGCTAATGTTTTGTAGATGCAACTTGGAAAATATGTATTTGATAACAAGCGCCAAGTGGTGCTCTATTTTGTACGTTAGCATTTAATGGAACCTCAGCTGATCCTGGTGGGATCCTTTGTGCCGGTTTAGTAGTTTCTTCCTGAATCGCATATGAGATATTTGAGAGCCCAGAACGATGTATGATGAATGAAGTAGCATGCTACTTATACGCTTATCGTGCTCACTGACTAGCAACAGGTTCAGCAAAGGGCAGCGGCAGTAAATGAAATTCCGCACCGGGACAATATATCATCAAAAGAAATGTATGCACCCGAAACTTACAAGCCTTCCTCAGATGCGGACAAGGCGCCTGACGGAGGCTGTGGGGGAGGGAGGAGGAGGAGGAGGATGGGATAGTGGAGAGAGGGGGTGAGATGGAGGGAGAGGGAGAATAGTGGGGGAGGGTTTTTTTTTTTTTTTTTTTTTGCTGGATGGGTGAGGAGCGAGCAAAAATGGGGGGGGGGCAGCAGATTTTGTTGAATCAGTTCTATTTTCATACTGGCTGATCTGTGTCTTTTAACCATTTCACTGCAGCTGGAAAATGAAAGTAGCGGCGGCTAATTTCACAGTGAGAGCTCACTGAACAAAACCCCCCACGGTCTGTGGAAAAAGGTGCTAAGTCTACTTTGTCATTGTGAATTACGGCGGTGTAATTCAGGAAACGGGGTTTGTGTGTATGAGAGAGAGAGATAGAGGTAGAGAGAGAGAGAAAAGGCAAGAAAAGACCCTTTTTTCTGTTTTAGTGAGGTTTTCTTATGATCTGTAAGTAACAGATAGCTCTCTCTCTCTCTCTCTCCAAACATGCCCGTCCTGTGCCGATGCCACAGGATCCATCTGTGATGTGTCTGCAGTTAGTCCAGAAATAGCGCCCACGGGACCTACACACTCCTCAGGCCTCCTGCGGGACCTTTTAAGCTGCACTGATACTGATAAAAGCCTCCACAAATCTGGCCCCCTGATACCTCGGCCATTAATTAAGGTAATTAGGCCCTGGTCAGCAATTAGTAACCGCAGATAGCTTTTAGCAGCGGCTAAGACGTCCCCTGTTGGCGAGGGGTTTGGTTCCATACCATCTGCTGACAAATGTCACCACGGACTCTTTGGTTTCACACACAGGGAACTGGAGAGCTGTGTTTAAAAATGACCTCTGTGTGATCCGGGCGAGCTCCCAGACTCCCACTGCCTTTCTGCTGCTGCTGCATCACTTTGTTTGTTCTCCGCACTTCTTTGCTTCTTTTCTCTTATAAATACGGAAGAGCAGGGCTCTATGAAAATCCATACGAGTCGTACGCGGCCGGAGCGAGAGTAGGAAACGTTCACTGCACAAAGTATCGATCAAAATTAGAACATCTGGGCTGAGTGTAAGTAGTATTGATTAGAGTGTAATGCTACATTGATTTGCTTGTATTATTATGTCGATGATAGATCCATATTGATAATGTGTTAGTTTACATTATGAGTTTATATAAAGTTTTGGATAAAGTTGAAGATAAATCAAAAAATATGCTGCACATTATGTAGTTTTAGGTACATTTTCACACATATATACAATACATTTTGGTATTTTTCACAGCAGCGTGTGTATTTCACGCTGTGATATACGACGCTCTGGCGAGAACACACTGATAAAAACAGGTTGAATACACACATTCAACCATAGAGGACAGGATCACGCAATAAGTCACATTACAGGCGAATGGGAAATAAAGGATGCAGCTGTGCTACTTTACACAATTCCACATTTGAAGCAATCGTTGATAACACCATTTTCATTCCAGTTCAGTCCCATAAAATTACCATTAACATTACAACTCATGCAGAACACAGATAAATGTAAAATGTCACCCAGTTCTGCCAGGCGGGAATTCCAGTTCCACAAGATTACCATCTCTGTCTGCTCTCTCCCACTGCACCTTGTCTAATATTTCATTTACAACATTTCATAAGTTCATTTTCCCCTCACTGACCATGTAAATCACAAATCAATTTTCATTTAAAATGCTTGACTACAGATTGTTGCTGAAAGCTTTCTGAATTGCACCTCAGCAATAACGTGGACCTTTAGCAAATCTCTCGGAAACAGTCTGGGCCGGAAGAAGGAAGAGCAAGAAGGAAAAAAAAAAAAAAAAAAGATGTAATTTCTACAAAACAACTCCAAGGCCAAGTGGTCAAGGCTTTTACTGGAAACATTTTACAAGTGTTGAAATATCATGAAAACAATACACGCTCATGTATTTATGTAATTTATATCACAGCCTTGTGATCGACTGGTGTGTTTAAAAAAAAAAAAAAAAACAAAAAACAAAACAACAGGCTGATTGTGATAATGAAAAGATGAACTTTATCGATTGCTCATAATTTATGGTGATACTTAATCAATATTGAACTGAGTGAGTATTTATTAAGGTAATCAGTGAAAAAAAAAAAGGTTCAGATGTTTAAGGATTAATTAAGACTCACATCATATTGTGTTATTTTTCACTGATAATGTGCTGGTCTCACGTTTAAAAGACTTAATTACACCCAAGCATGTTCAGCATGTTTCTAATTATTCTTTTATTAAAAACGTGTCATGTGGGAATTCAGACTCTTCTAACTCACTTCAACAACAAAAAACCATTTATATAAATGTGTTACAGCCGCTGCATACACAGAGCAGACAGGCTCGCAGCGTAATGCGTGTGGACTGTCCTGTGCTCTGTGTGTTTATGGCAGCAGGTTTTTGCAAAAAGCCTCCCTCAGTGTTTACCAGCGAGGGCAGATGTCAGGGTTTGCTGTGGAGGAGCAGACACAGCCACATCTGATTAACAATATTATTGTCCTCCTCCACACCGCCATAAAGACTCAACCCCTCCTTTCCTCCCTCCCTCCTCCCTCTCTCGCAGCCCAACCTCCTCCTCCTTTTCTCTTTTTCTTTTTCTGTTCTTTTCTATTTCAGGCTCCAGCTCCGTGCTGTCCTGTGGTATGGCTGAGCCACACTGACACTGCCACCATCCACACAAACTAAATATGAGTCAAGAGCCAGCAGGTTAAAACAAACAGCGCTGCTGTAACTATACAACTGTCTAGGGATGCATATACTATATAAAAAGGAAATACCACTTAATATTCAGATACATTGTGCGTCAATATGTTACTTAAATCCAGAACAAATCATTAGCATGTCTGCAACAAGTGAAAACACCGGGGGGTAAAATTTATCCAACGTCTCGGCTTCAAAAAAGAGACATCAGAGTATAAATCGTGAGTCTCATGGGAGTGTGTCTGTGTGTTCATATGTGCATGTACAGTAAAAACCTGCACATCAACCTGCCTGGAAATTATGTTTGATTCCCACCCTCTCATTGCTTCTCTGTACATTTGATTGGTGATTTTTTTTGTCTTTCCGTCGCCAAACTGTCACAAAGGCGGTAACCCCGCACGTTTCCAAGCTGCTTATTGAAGACAAACAATAAACCGGTGGCAGATATCAATGGCAGAGATGAGAACCCGGGTGCCATATCTGCTGGGACTTGCCTGGCGAACCTGCCTCTGCTGCTGCGCTTCATCTCCAGCAGCACCTCTCACTCTCAATTATTTGGCTGCTGTCACAACAAATCAATCAAATTACCGCTCCAGGACTGTGTGCAGCTGCTCCTATTGCACCGCTAGTTGCATTAGCTTTGAAATGTATGAGGTCTACATTTTATCACTGTTATTTATTTAATGCGGCTCTCTCCCCTGCGAGTCATCTTACAACCACAGCAAAGTTAAATCATTAAAGGACGACGTGGAATACATACGGCTTCAAATTAAACAGCGATGAGGGAGAAGAGGTGGGTTTTGGCCTCTATTGTGTTAAGATGGCTGATGTTGATGTCAGGAAATATGGACGTCTTCCACTGGGTTGTCTTAATGCACCACACAACAATGGCGTAGTTATTTTTGTCTTTATCTCAAAATGATTTGACAAATCCCACAATGAGCAGGTCCTGTGGTTGTAACAAGCTCAAAGACGATGTCTGAAGTTCAGCTGTGATAATTTAATGGGTAAAGGGACATGGAGTATTTCCCCCGAGCAGACAGAGGTTAAGTCAGTGGCCCGGCCCGGTGAGTTCACCTCTTAAAGGAGCAGCAGTCAGCCGAGGCAGAAGAGATGCAGTCTGACGTTTCTAACTAGTGTGGAAACATTTGGCTCTTCCTTCCCCAGGAGCCCACCCTTTGGTGGTGTAATGAGCGGAGTCATTTCCCTAATTTGTACCACGCCAACACGCGCAACCTGCGAACGACACACTGAGCGTTTTCATCAAACCAACGCGCTGACGTGCCTTTGATTGGCACTGACACCGGGTCTCATTACTGCAGGTGAGTGGGATGCCGACCTTTATCAGGAAGCCTGAGTGCTGTTTTCCTGTGGACGAGTACAGAGGAACAATGCTCTCACCTCGCCATCAGAACTCTGCTCTCTGATGTGAAGCGCTGCCTGACTTTGTGCTGAGAGCAAATAAGATGGGATCTGCTTATTAATATGAAAGAGCTCCAGTAAACTAGCTTCTTGCATTACCTTTGAGTGAGACGTGGAGAAGAGGAGTCGACAGATGAGACTTTGTTCTGTTTCCTCCCATTGAGCATTACATGTACAGTTCTTTGATACAAGTACTGTTACAAGTGTGGTAATCAGGCTTTGCTTGTTATAAAATCTTGTGAAATGAAGTCTATTTAAAAATGCAGTTGTCTGTTTTTACCAGATCGAACAATAAAAATACATACATGTACACGTTTCTGTATCAGTCAAACACACTGGTGTTAAAAAAAAAAAGAAAATCATGTGTGATCTTTTTTTATTCATATGAGACGTCATATTTACGGACCTCTAGCATGACCCAACCTAGTTTTTGCCTCTGTGAAGTCAGCTAGAATTGTGTGCACTCTGTCACAAAAGATAACTTTCTCCCTTGTTTAGTTTCATTGGGAATTTGTTTTTACTGCATGTTTGCGGGCATAAATCATTCTGACAAATAACCAGTTACACTGGTGCCTGTGTTTACTGAGTCTGCCACAAGATGCTGCTCAGTTTTATTTAAGCAACCGCTCCAACTTTATAGCACAACCCCATTACAGTGATAGTTATTCATCACAGTCTGAGAGAGCTGCCCTCCTAAAGCTCACAGCGCTCCAGCCAGTTCCCTTCTGTCAACATTCGTTCTCACAGAGCTGCCTTTCATTAGCGCTATTAAAACGTGATCAAAGACGCTGCTGTCGCTGTTGATTCTGATTATCTTTTCATTTCATTTTCCTCATTAAAGCTGAATGTATAACTGTGGGTAAACTGCTTAAAATAATATGACTAATAAACACTGTTTGTATGATACAACCAGCGAATTGACTCTGGTGTTAAGTGCACAATTCCTGTTCCTAACGCCGCCTGTTCCCCAAGACAAACAGCCTTATTAGCTGGTCATTAGCCGCCTCATTACATTTAAATACAGCCATTGGCTGAGCTCCTCCTGGAGTCTCATTACTGAGCCTCACAGTTGTCTTGAGTCTGATCTGACGCTAATTAGCTAGCAGCATGAGTGCTGTAAAGGACACTTGCTCCTGAGGTCGTGAAATGAGCTGACTGCTCCCCGGCGACGGCGTGGCTCTGGATTATATGTGTGATTAATCAGGCCTGAATACCCAGAGGGGGCTGGGAGGAGTGAGGGGGTGGGGGTGGGGAGGATGTGGGGGCAGAGGCCAGAGTTGCAGTTAGTTGTCTGACAGAGGTGCTGTGCCAGCAGGCCTGATTCAGACGAGCTGTGATGAACTCAGACAGGGGAGAGTGGAGGAGCGCCATGTGGCCAGAGGGGCCCGGACACAGTCAAGACATTTAGCTTCACTCGTGACTTGTGTCACTTTCTCTCCATGGAGGTCCCTTCAATGCATCCCCTTCAGATAAGAGGACGTGCGAACAGGCAGTCTGTCAGTCCACACGCTTAAAAAAAGATCTGCCACAGAGGCATTTCTCCACAACAGTTTTTTTTTCACTATCTCTCATGGATGGGGAATTTTATCAGGACATTGGATTCCAGACTGTCTGCCGGTTTGTTTGGCAGTGGACAATAAGGATGACTGAGAGGTGTTTGTTTTGGCATCCTGACACTCTGACAATGTGTTTGTCGATCAGTTCATCAGATCACTGAAGCCTCTGGGTTGTCCCTCATGCACGAGGAGGAAGATCTGTTGAAGTGTGAGTCAGACGGGCCTGCTGGGCCCATTATCGTCCACTACTGACGGATACATTGAATGGCTTCGCTGGATAGATGCGGGTTTATTAAAAGCTCTGCCCACAGCGATGGCTGCTGTTATTTATGCATGTTTGTGTCCATTAGGCTTCTACCTCCACATTTCCTCACTCAGGGCATCTGTCCATCCATTTCCCCACATGAAGAGCGCCTTCAGAGCCTTCTCTGCACTTTGTGCTGCACTGGCATTATTGTAATCTCCATTCCAAAAACACACTGCTTTACATGTAGCCTGGCATCTTTTTACATTAGTGCTGCTCTCTCATCCAAGATTTATGACTGACTGTTTCCCCATCCATCCCTCAATCTAATGGTATAAAAGAGACAATGTTTTAAACATTAAAATGAAAACCATTTACAACTATGATCAAAAGAGAACACTTTGGCATTAAAGTTTAAAAGGCAAGGATAAGTACAGCCATGTGGATGGACAGATGAGGTGGAAAGGAGATAAAAAAGTGAAGTGCGGTGCACTCTTATGCACAGAAAAGAGGCATAAAGTGCTTTTGCGCTGCACTGCAAAACGTTGACCTGTAATTAATATGGTTGTTCCTCTGGGCGAGTTGAGGATAGCAGCTTTTTGGGAGACAAACCCCAGAAGGATTCTTACCTGCTCCGAAGCTTTGTAAAGCATTTTTATTAAAGACGAGACAAAAAACTGTTCCATGTCAAACAGTGGAAGTACAACAAACACTAATTGCAGAGTTGGATTTATTTAAAGGTAAAGATCTGGTAAAGATCATTACTTTCTATAAATCATTGTGTTTAATGCAGAATAAAACACACACACACACACACACACACAACCATGCAATGACGGATCAGCTTCCCTACCTGATTGGTTTGTGTTTGGTACGTTTCTTACCTTGCAGGTTCTGGAGGGGGAGCGTCATGATGCCCCCCGCCGCAGCAGCAGCCACCAGGCTCTGGATGTTGGCTGTGGGCAGGGAGAGGACCAGGCCCTGCTGCCCGCCCAGGTGTCCGCCCGCGTTGAAGGGGATGAGGATGGGCTGGTTCATGCCCGGCGCCGCCCCGGACATCACGCCGCCGACGGCGTTGGCGAGCTGCTGCGCCACCAGCAGAGACTGTAAGGAAAAACACACGTATGTTGAACATCAGTCATCTCATACCGTCGACTAATACCGTCAGCATTATATGCTTGTATATATATGTGTGTGTATATATATATATATATATATATATAAAATGGTGCATTTCCTAAACATATCCCTTTGTCTTTTGTTATCTTTGTGATGAAATAATTTCTCTGGCAGGATCAATAAAGTCAGTCTGTCTGTGTCTGTAACCTGATTACTTTCAGTTTCTTCAGATCAATTATTTTATAAACATTTACATATTCAAAGAGAATAAAACTGTTGTTATTTTTTTTAAATATAACTGACTAAATTTAAGTCTAAAATATGTTCATTTAAAATTCTAAAACACATTATCATTTTAGACAATGTAGCAAATTCAAGTTAATCATTAATGCTATATATGTCATTTCTGTGGCCATTTACATTATTGACAAGGATATATCCCTATAAAGACATATAACCACACACACATATATATAGGACATTAACAATATGTCACCACGTCCTCATGTGTGTAGTGAAATTTGTATTAGTGGTTAAATCTTGTATTTGCGGTACAACAGTTGTTTTCCTCGTGTAAACGACAGAATGAAGATGTCGCATTTCACTGATCAACACTGTTTTAGATCCGCGGATGTTTAATTGTTTAATTGAGACAAGTGAAGCAGTGAAGCAGATGTCACTGATGTGTCTGTGACTAATCAGTGTGTTTTGACAACCGCAGTTATTTTGCAGCTGAACTCTTCAGCTCCGTGTTGCGTCGCAGACCGACAGCCAAAAAAAAAAAACACACACTGCCGTTGGTATTGACGGAGATCAAATCCAATCTTTGCAAAAGAGCTGAGAACTTTTCTTTTGGCAGAGATGAAGAGCGATTTATGTTTCATCCCACTGAACAAATCCCTGGTACCACGTAAGTGTCCCTGAAATACACAGTGCTATTCAAAAAAATAAAATAAAAAATAAAGTGGCAGTATTTTACTCTTTTGATGAAGGATATAACACATCACTCTCATCTCTTCATGTATCCATTCATTCATATTAGTTAAAGTGGAATCTGCGCAGTCATACCCATAGAGGGAAAGATATGTTATCAGAAGTATCGCTCTGAGATATTCTGTACAGCAGAAGATCTCTTCAAATGCATTTTCCAAGGAAGCAGCTTTTGGAAATACACCAACATATTTTTTCATCGAGAGCTTTGAGCCAGAAGTGGAAAGGTTTGCGCCATGGCTGAAATCTCCATGAATACAGCTACAGAATGACATGTTGAATTTCATTCATTCTCATAAAACCTTTTTCAAATTATGTCAGCACCAGAGCGTGTCAAACCGAATTTACACGAGAGGTACGAGACAGGAGATGCTGAAGATGCAGCAAGAAAAGAAAAAAAAAAAAAAAAATCCAACAAAATTACTCTTTAAACGTGGAACTGAATTGTTTGGAATAAAACTAATAAAAGTACATTGTCAGCTCGTGTTGTGTCCACAGTAAAGCAGCCTTTAGACGCAGTGAGGTGAGCTGAGCTGAGCCTGGCCGCGTCCGCTGCGACTTAACTTCACAAGCCTTTAACTCCAATTGTCAGCTATCTGCTTGTGTTTTGCATGGCGTGTCTGCAGCTGGCTGAGGACACGGAGCGGGCTGACTGGTGCGAAGAGGCCGGCGTACTCCTGAGCCCGGTGCTCCCAGGTGACAGTGGTGTCACTGTGATAACCTCGCGTGGCGCGGTGACGCCCGCGCCCCCCGATCCAACACGTTTAAGAGCTACGAGGTCACGTGGCGTTTAAGGAAAAAAAAAAAAATGCCACAGAGCACGAAGAGATCGCAGACGAGTAAACACCTGAATGTGTTTCTGAGCTGTTAGAGGAGTAAAATACAGAGGTGATTGTTGCTGGCGGAGTAATCACACACACACACACACACACACACATTGTACGCTGCAGGATTCCTCTTTCTCAACATTTGCTTTGATATACAACAACAGTGCATAACCAATGACAATATCTGACGCATCTGAGAGCATTCAAAATGACATTTGCCATTAACTTTAAAAAATGAATTAATAATTTGGGAGCTCAAAGAAGCCTCAAAGGACAATAACAAAGGCGATGCGTTTGTTAGCTTCAAGTGACATATGTTTAATCTCGCGTTTTAAACTAAATTTAATCTTGAATCGAAGCTGCACATAATCAAAGACGCTCTTTGAACATTTCATCTCTGAGCCAAACAAAATGAGATTGCCAAGCTTGACAGCAAAGACAGCCTCACATAGAAGGGAATAACATTAAAAGACAATTCTACAATTATCAGATGTAGCCCTGATTTATTTATCAGTACAGGCAGCTTTGGAGAAGCAGGCGGCTGCCGAGAGAAAACACTTTGGAGACTTTTTTCTTTTTTTTTTTTTTTTCTTCCTTAAAGTGTGCGAGAGCTTGTGGTCTTTAGTGTGTTTGTTGATCCAGTTAACAGATTATAATCTCCACCTGAGGTGAGATCACTGTAAAAATCAAAGCATAAACATGAGTAGCTCGACTCTGGATCTGTGTCAAAAAACAACAAGAATCCACCACAAGAATCTCGCGCATCACTCATCTGGATTTATAAGCAGTTCCCCTTCTGCCTTTTCGCCTGATCCTCTCACTCCTCCTCTCCATAGGTGCTGTTGGAAAGCTGCTGTACAGAGCTTGGCAGGCCTGACAGCTGAGTGTTGAGAAGTGGTCTCCTAGGGGCCACACAGATGCACAGACCTGGGTGTGTGTTGGGCTCTGGACGGGGAAGCAGACCCATTCAGGACTGAATGTGGTACCCAGCCTCTCTGCCCATCAGGGGAGAATAGGATATTCTATCTGCTTGGCAGCTCTGGCACTGAGAAATTGCCTATAATCACCCAGATAGCAGACTTTTGTCATCCTAACTGCGAGTGGGAAACACAAGGAAGGTGGATTCATGTTGGGTAAACTACCATCGGATAATGGTTGTTCGAACAATATCCGGCTCTGGAGCGAGAATCTATCAAAACATATTGATCCTGGAACAAGAGAATTGGGTATGGCATGCGGAGCGCCTTTGTTTCTGAAAAGTGTTAGCTTCACAGAGACTGTACTGACAGCATTAATATATTAGATGGTGACTGTTGAGAGCCGCCTGCTGAGGCTCAGACTCTAACTGTTGCCTGCTCGAGATGCTTTCCCTCCTTTTGTGTTCATTTCTTATCCATTACTGAAGACATGGTGGCTTTGACCAGCGAGGGTTTGTGTAATCAGAAAAAAGTGCTTTTAATTAAGCTCATTCTTTATCTCCACTTGGGGCAGATTGACTCCCGACTAAAGCGAACGGCTTTCCTCCTCTCATGTTTCCTCTTTTGTTTATCCTGATGAGGATTGACTGCCATTGAGTAACACTGTGTGCAGGGAGAATGGCCTTATTAAAGAGGGTGGAGGACACCTGACACTTGTGTGTATGTGTGTGTGTGTGTGTGTGTGTATTATGCGGTGACATTGAGGCATTAATGAGATAGATGTTCATTAAACAACGTTGAGCCACCAGGCCAATAAATCCAATCAGATAGGACAATGCCTGATTGAGCTATTAACGCGGCTGCAGGCTCTGACTCTTGGCTGCTCTGCTTGTTTTGACAAGGCCTGTGTGTTGCCAGCTCATTAGTGCCACAACTCAATTACATTTGAAGATGATGTGCGATGACAAATAACGCTACAGTTTCACATTTTAGCTTTTTTTTTTTTTTTTTTATGGTGTTCACTGAGAGACTTGATTAAAGCAGACGAAGGCAGTAAGTTGATTATTAAAACTGCCATGCAAACACCTTAATCCTTCTCCCGTTATCGCTTTGATCAGAGTAAACATAACACGATTAACAGAGCCCAGTTAGTCGTCAGTCTCTTGAATTACTCCAAGAGATGAGAGAGACAGAAGCGTGGACAGTGAAGGCAGTTTGATAAAGGAGGCGACACCGGTGTCGTGTTAAAATAGTTCAAAACAACAATGAAAACCCAACGAGTGCTCCCTTGTTTCCAGAGGCAGCGATGTCCTTATAATGGCTTTTTATGGAGGGGAAACGAGAGGATCCTCAGATAGAAAAAGAATCAATTTATTACAAGTGTAAAATGTGAAAGGATGTGACAAAAAATAAAAATATAAAAGAGTGAGCGTGTTGGTCACAGGATTATTTTCATGACACAGTCAGAACAGCATCGCTTGTTTCATATTTGAGATTTATTTTATTTTACTCTTTCTTCTTCTCTTTTTTTCTTCAACATTTGATGTTAACATTATAGAATAATACCTAAGAGCTGCCAGACACAAGTCAAACAGCAAAGCAGGAGTTAATGAATTGATTCGTTTTGGATCTGATGAGTCTTTTGTGTTTGTGCAGAGATTCTTCTCACATGATATCAAGACGTTTATCTCGGCTTCACACACTTGATGCTGCTGCTTTTATATTTGTTTGTCATCTCATTATACCATTCTTTTTAAATCATTTGTTTTCTCCAGACGTCAGTAAACGTAAAGAGGGTGAAGCTTCAGTTTTATCACTAAACGTGCAGATGTTTGATGGGTCTGACTCACCTGTGGACCCATCGGGTATCCTGGATGAGACTGACCCAGCTGACTCTGCTCTGAAGGACTGCTGCTGGCGTCGGACTGGACCGAACCGTCACGAGCTCCTGCGAAGGAAAGAAAATAGAGAGAGAAAACAAAAGATTTCACCTTAGATCAACACGGTCAATAACAGTGGATAAACACACATCACACACCACGCTGTGATATTACAACACACAGCTGAGGAGGGCAGTTGCAGAAAGGAGGGGGAATTTGCGTTTAAGTGTTTTATCAATAACCGCTGTAGAAGTGAATAAATTACCAACCAGTGGAGAGGCTCATTGATGGTAGATGATGCATACTGGCGGGTCCCCGATGGCCTAGATTACCGCTGAGAGATAGAGCTCCACCGCAAACGCCGTGGCCATATTATTCAGCCATTTACATCACTGAGTATCACTCATCTAAAGCCACCCTCACCCCTCCCTCCACTCCGAGCCTCGCAGCTACGAGACACAATTAGACCTGTTTGCTATGAGGGCAGAGTGGAGCAGAGCAGACAGGGACATGATAATAAGCTCGGCTGATGGCTGCAGGGAAAATAAAGGACACCGACAATTGGATATCATAGCAATCCCCCCTCCTATCGCGCAGAATATGTGAGTGTGTACTGCTCTGAAAGGTCCGAACAAGCCGGTGTGACCCCGGTGATATCGAGTTCACGCTGTTGACACGAAGGATCGTGACATGCGAAGACAAGTAAGTCTTTCAGAAAGAACTGTCAGATGTGATTTAATGACTCTTTGATGTCTTTCACTAAGAATGACTACCCAGAAGAACAACATCATCTGAAGGAAATCAGTTATTATCACTTAATTATCTGAAAACTGGCTGAAAGGATTAAATGGGAAGAGCACTTAAATCTTAGTGAAGCAAAGAACGAGTAAAAACTTAAGATATAAACCACATAAACCACAGTCTGGAGACTCTGCAGTAACAGCAAGACGAGTGAATTTTGTGATTTTATAATTCTTTACACTCTGAAATCAATATAAAACAAATTGACAAACACAAGGTACAATACACGAAACAACCTTGCATTGATTTTCATGAGACTTCAAATAAGAAGAGTTGAAAAGACGTTGTAGTGTTTGCATGGTTCACAGGATGAATGTCTTCTGAATAAGTTGGCAATGGAGGAGGAGGGGAGGGGGGTGGTTAGAGCCCCGAACTATGTGCTATTATAAACAAAGACCCGTGTTTCTCTTGGTGACAGACGGTCAATACAGTGGACAGCAGCTGCTGCTCACTGGTTCATCTCGCTCAGGTGAACCACTGACAACCCCAGGTCTTTTATTGTCCTGTTTTTACAATCAGCTTTAACCCGCCGCAAACACCGTCGTCCTTCAAGTAGTTTTTAACCTTTTTTTTTTTTTTTTTTTTTTGGAGACATCTTTATTAAGTCATTATGTGCTCGTATTTGCTCCAGAAAGAACACGATGTCATGGACCGTTGTTTGCTTGTGTTGTGAGGTCGTTGTCGATAAAGTTGTTTCTTTTTTATTCTGAAAACTGATCTAAAAATAATATATATATATATATATATATATATATATTCTGTTCTCTTATCTCATACAACATGGATAGACTTAACTTGGTCTTAGTTCAAGTCATGGACCTTCATGCACAAACCAAGAGCGAGTGGTTGTTTGCTTTACTTTTAGTAGCCGTTGTCCATAAAGTTCTTGTTGAAGCAAAATGGTTGTAAAACTGACTTATTAACAAGAAAATCAAAGCAGTAATTACCAAAAGGTTGAGCACCACTTACACTAACCTCAAAAAGGTCAAAAACGTAATAAAGCATCTTAAAATTTGTTAAAATCTAAATGTAGAGTACCTTTTAAAATACAATTTCCACCTTAAATAAAGTGGATTTTAAAGTCAAAAGGTGCTTCACAGCCTTGTTAACTACACAATGTTGGCAATGAATGAATTTGAAGATTTAATCTTTATTAATTGTGATCGTATTTCAGTGGAAAAAAAGAAGAAAATAAAAAAAAAAAAACCACTTGTTTTCTTGTGTTGTACAATCGTTATTGATAAAGTTCTGTTTGGAGACTTGGTTTGTGAAAACTGACATCTAAAGAAAATGTTATATATTATAGAGCAGCTGAGTACAACTGGTAGGAAAAATGTGTGAATGAAGCTGTTTTGTTATCTTCCTTCATACAACATGAATAGATTTAACTTGGGCTTGGTTCAAGTAGAGTTTTGTGTCTGAAAGCCTGAAACTAAAAATTGTAAAAACTCACTTATTAATTCACTGATTAAAAAAATAATAACAATAAAATAAAGGTTACTAACCATGTGTACTTTAATAAGCTTCTATCTACTTGGTATGAGACAACCCTCTGTGAAAAAGTGTAGTAAAACATAAATGAAATTAAATAAAATTAAAGGTAAATGTAAATGTGCCATCTCTCTATTATAACACAATTTGTACCTTGAATAAAGTGGATTTTGAAGTCAGGCCAACCATGTGGAAAGACGTTTGAAGGCTACACAACCTTGTTAATTACACAGTGTTGGCAACAAATTTAAAAAATGTAATCATATTTCCACTATGAGATCGATTTTCCTAAATGGAATATCTCAGCTTTTAAATAAAGAATACAGCCCTGATGTATTGTGTCTTTTTATTCATGGATGAATAGGCTTTTTTTTTTCGTACATACAGGGCATGCAGTGATTTTCTAGCCCTTTCATAAAAGCTTCACACAAAACGCACTATTCAATAGCCTTGCCAGCAAGATCTCATTGCCTGTCAAGTATATTTATGCATTACATTTTAAACTCCCCTCCGCCAACTAAAATCATTTCATCTTTACATAAAATCCAAGTAATTGGTGAATGGCATGACCTAACAAATGAACCTCAAGCGTTTGATGGTTGATGTTAAAGCCCAAGGGGAAGCCTGCTTTTCTAGCTGGTTTCTACCTCTGATTGACTGGCCCTGTTTCACCACTGAGGGCCACATCCTCTCGCTTATCAGCTTCGCTAACGCAGTGGATATTTTTGACAAGCCGGCCTCTTTTCACCAATTATTTCACCCATTACGGATCACGTTGCGCACAGTCCCGCCCTGTGTGCTCTGTTTCTGGAATTAAGATCAATCTGAACTCGCAGGAAGAGACTCTGTGACTCTATTAGAGTCGATATAAAGCTTCAGATTAGGTAGAGTCTTATCATAATCTGCTGTATAATTTCATATTTATTTGAACTGAGTAAACTGGAGAATGTGTGTTATGAGGCCACAAATTCTTTTACTGGACTGATTTTATTGGAGGTATCGTCTCGTGCGCGGTTAATTCTCACTTTGGACGTTGGATCGAATTAAGTTTCTTTCCTCTGGATTTTTATTTACAGCTGCTCAAAACTTTCCAAGCAGAGAAGACAATTCTCTGATCGCAGTAATAAACCCGGCAGCTCAACGGAGCAACTTTTATGGCAGTGAATTATCCGGTTGTCATCATGACAAAGCCAATTAGCTAAATTAAAACTCTCAACAACAACCAAGGAATGAGACTTTATACCATCAGCAATAAGCTCATGACTGTAAAGATATTGGTCGTGAATAATGTATTCCATCTGATAAACAGAGTGGGACACTTACTGAATAACGATTCCTTGATGCCTTTCATTGCAGCATTTCACAATAACTTAGAAAGCTTCATCCCCTTGCAAATATCTGTAACGTTAACACATTTATCGCGGGGGAAAAAATCAATAATAAATAAATACACATGCACATCTTTCCCCCCAAGGATTTGTGTAATTTCTTTAACTAAATTAAATAGCTGACAGGAGAAATACCCAGGGAGTCAATCTTCAATTCTTTTTTATTACTAAAATCTTTGTACATGTTTTGCTTTTCTTTTCTTAAAAAAAAAATCTACTTATCCACTGTGAATGATTCTTAAAAGGATTTTCAGATAAAGATTAGTACTGTACACGGGAAAAAAAAAGAAAAGAAAATATCTCGATCAAACCTTTACTAAAAAGGACGTCCTTTGATGCCGTGATTATACGCAGGTCACGATGGATAAAATGGAATGAATGGTTGTATTGATGTGAGAGGAGATGAAAGCAGAGGCCAAATGGATGAAAGAACGGGCGACGCACATTCAACATAGCTTTACATTTTTCTAGGACAGTTCAGGCTCCAGCTCATTTTTGAATTTTCTTGAGCAATTGAATTTCTGTTGTACCACACGTCGCTGTCCTTAAAGCTCATCCTTGTTCTAAATAACAGGAACACAAAAGTAAAAACGAAAAAAAAAAAAATGTACAAAGATGGAGGATTGTTTGTTTTGATTATCTTAAAGCAAATCTTAAATTAACTGTGACAGTGGACATAATTGTTAATGTATGTGAAATAATAATATTTATCACAAGACACAGGGTGCAATTTGATTTGAAGTATGTCATGGAAATATTGCCAATATCCGCTGCCATATAAATTCTCTTTCATTGATCACCAAAGTGGCCACTGGAGAGCAACTTTCAATGCCACACAAGGCAGAAGGCCTGTGTGTGTGTGTATGTGTTGAGGGTGGGGGGGGCAAAGAGCTATATTTATTTGACTTCATTCGGTCCGTCTTAATGCAGGGTGCCCCAAGGACCACACCACAAAACAATTAGCCTGGATTTCATAAAGCAATCAGCATGCCACCTTGTCTAATGCAACCACTTCATACATTGACAGTCTGAATAAAATGGGTGTTATTGAAAGCTTTGTGTTCATGTTAGCTTTCGCCTCAGTGCATTTATGAATCAATTTTTGCCCATAAAAGAAGCTTTAACACTTAAGCTATTTTAGTGGAAATGCATTATGTAAGTTGTCAAATGTACGAGAGAGGCCTGGTAACGATTCAGGCTATTCACAATGAACAGCCAACCCCCATTTTTATAATGGTCCTTTTGAAAATGTCTGGCTGAGTGCATGTGTTTGCTATTAAGATGTTGTCAATCACTTTGCTGCTGAAATCTAATCTGTGGAAAATAATTTCACCTTTAAAAGGAGTGAAGATTATAAGTTAATTACTTTCTTAATCGTTATACTAAGTGGAATTATTGCAGCGAGTGCAAAAGGAAAAAGAAGAAAAAAAAAACACTTTAATATGATTTTCATCATCAAATGTGGTGCTAATGTTGGACAGAGATCTGAGAGCTGCTGGAAAAAAAACAAAACAATACAAAAAAACAAAAAAACAAAACAACAACGGATGGACCCAGATAAACAACAAGGCACATCATACACGAGGTTTAATTCCATCAATGCACAACCAATTGTCCCAGATTGTTTGACCATTGATTCTGGTAATACCACTCGCAAAGTTGAAGTGGCTTTGCAGCCGGAGAGAGAAAATACAGAGCGACGGATCATTTCACTCTCATTTTTCTATCTAAAGAAGAAGCCTGGGATAAAACGCACAAAGTATTGTTGTACTATATATGAGAAAGCGACGTATAATGTGCAGCGTGGGCTTTATAGTGATTTACTTAACTCCTTGTAGAATGCAAGAGAGCCAAAAATCACCAGTGATTTAGCTCAGTGTTTCATTACTCCCACCAAAGCCCTCAACAATAACACAGGGCATAATCTGCTGCCAATAACTCCAGGTGCTCTTAGTCAGATGGCTCCCTCTGGACCGGCAGGGAAGTAATACTCTGTTTAGAGGCCGGGGTGGAGAAGCTGCTAGGGATAGGTCAATAGTGTTTCTGGGGATAGAAAATCGCCAGAGACTGACTTTTGAGTGTCTGACTGTAACACTATTAGCTACATTATGGCTACCGCTGCTGCTCGGAGAGCTGTCATTTCCTTAATTAAGAGCCGAGCGCGAGGGAGCAAGAGGGAGAAGAGGCCGCGGCAAATCTCTGCGGGCCTACAGCATTAAAGCCCGATTCCTCATCGCTCAGGGGTGTAGACCTCACAGGTGAGAGGGAGAAATCTCTGCCATTCATTATTCTGGCACAAAGTGGAATTATGGAGTTGGGGAATTACATAGGAGGAGGAGGCGCCGAGGAGAAAGGACTTGACACCTCAGCAGTTCTCTGACTATTTCTGAGGTGATTGTTAAGCCACAAGCGGGAGGGATGAGGGTGAGGAAGAAAAGGAGAGAGAAGAGGAAACGGATGTGATGGAGTAACAGATGTCTACCTTTAAATGTAAACAACAGAAAATTGTACACTTCAGAAGTAAGACTCTGCTTTGTGATGAATGGATGAGGAATCTGCATGCAAACAATGTTTAAAGCACTTATGCTCTCACTCGTGGCCACAGGTCGTCACCAAAAGGCTCTCCGACATGAGAGTGCTCTGCTCCGGCTCTTACCTGTCTCTCTCTCTCTCTCTCTGTCTCTGTGCCTCGATGCTGCTGGAGTGGAGATGGAGGCAGCGTGAGCACAAGAGGGACCAGAGGGAGGCAAATTGGTGAGAAGAGGCAGTGCCCATTTCAAAGGTCAAGAAGGAGAGATGGTGTGATGGAGAGAGGACGATGGAGAAGGGAGGAGGAGAGGAGAGAGGGCTTTTGTGTTGCATCCTCATGGGGAGGGAAGGAGGGACACTTTGCACATGAGCACATCTGTTATGGAGCGTCCTCCTCATTCCCAAACCAATGTCAACCTGATTAGCTCAGGGTTGAAAGAGGCAAATAACAATCCAAATTATTCTTCATCCTTTTACGGCCATCAGCCGGAGGTGGGACGCTGAGATGAAGACTAGCTTTGGAGAGCTGTAAGCCTTTTAGGAGATGCTCGCTTCACCATTGCTCCTCCTTAAATTACTTAAACGATATTTGCTGTAAATAGGATTCTGCAGCCTGAAAACCCTGCGCTGCAAAAAGCCCTCGCCTCACTCCGTATCGTACCTCTCCACTTGGTCTGGACACAAACACAAAACTGTTATGATATAGAGCTGAAAAACAACTGTATCCACAACAACAAAACAAATCTATTAACACTGATAAATGATAAAGTTTACTTTCAAACAAAAAGGCAAAAAAAAAAAAAAAATGGTGGTTCCGGCTTTGAAGTCTGAAGAGTTTCAGCTTTGTTGTATGTATTAAATGTATTTAGACTTTTATATTTTTAACTGTTTTCTGATGTTTTATAAAGTAAATGATTAGATGATCAATCACAACAATCATCACCTGATTAATGAAAATATGATTAGTTGGAAGAATGACAATTTTAAACTGAACAAAAAAAACTTCATAATAATATCAATAATAGTAACAGTTAATTATTCCAACTGTCAGTCAACACAAAACAATTTACTAAGTAATTTATGGAGCGTAAATGCAGGATAATATTTGCTTCTTTTCTCCGTTTCAAAACATCATCCAACAAATTGAATTTTTTTTATTATTATTTCTGTCAATAGAGTTGACAAAACTAGAAACAAAAATGTTAAAATGTCAACTTTAGGGAATAAAAAAAAAAACAACATCTGCATCTTCAAACTGTAATCACTTCAAAAAACAACGTCCTTTTTTGTCCAACTCGCTTTGCATCTGGTCAACTGCAGGACGATCAGAAGTAGCCGGTGGGGTGTGAGGGCAGGCCAGCACACTGTGTGTGTGTGTGTGTGTGTGTGTGTACATGTGTGTGTTGGTGGGGGGTGTGCGGGGGGTGGACTAGACACCCACATGTCATGCCTGACACATCAGCCTGGGCCCCCCAGGCTATCCGGCACTAATGCTGCCTATGTCCCACTTTCTACCCCTTGCCCCTCAAAGCCTCGTCTCCTCCCCCCTCCTCACCCGTTCCTTCTGTCATAGAGGTATAATAACAATGGATCACAGCGGCGCTGCAGCACAGCCTCAATCACTATAGGATAACATCAGGTGATACAGGCTGCACAAGAGTATATCTTACCTCCGCTGAACCTCAGCTAAACGGACTTTATCTAGAAATGAGTTTATCTGGAAAAAGTCCTGTATTAGTTACCGTGTTGCCACCACCACCACCACCCTCCACCCACTGCTGCTGTGATATTTACAAAACTGAGTGGGTACAGGTGGAAACAAGCAAATAATCATGTAGCCAAAAGACACCCCCACCACCACCTTTCCCCCTCCTTCCTTCCCTTCCCTTTCCCTGAACATTATTTGGGTGGAGCAGACAAATAGTGGAAGGAGGGACGTCAGGAAATAGTATTGCTTTGAAGCCCATAACTCTATTCTGGAGAAAAGAAGCATCGCAGTGTTATTCCACATCCTCAGATATAAAGGGAAAAAACATAATAACTTCTCGATAGCCTGGATCTCCACTGGCCTATACTACCCCCCTCCTCCTCCACCACCTCCACCACCACCACCACCCGCCCACACCCCAGCCTCATCCACCATACACCCACTTCTCCTGCCTCAATCTTTGGTTTCAAAGGAAGCGAATCAGCCAGAAGGACAGAAGGTTATGCATTAGTACTGGTCATTGCTCAAAGAGCGAGCGTTATAAATAATAAAGGCTTGTGAAGGACACAAGGGCTGTGGGATGCATCTCTGGTTCACGCCACACAAGTCAAAGACAAGACTGTAATTTCTATTCCAAAAATGTGACCCTTGAAGCTTCAATTACATCTCAACAACACCAAGCGTGTCCGTGCCAGGATATGTGATGCCTCTTTGTTAGTTCTACATGAAAGGCTTATTGATATTGGTTATGGAGCGTATGCTACACAACATGTACGTCCTTTTTTTTTTTCTCTGAAAATGATTTCACCAACTTAAAGAAAGTCTATAACTAAAACAAATGCATATTGAAATTCAATTTATTTTCTCCGCAGCTGTCCGACTACACAGTTTGTAATGTGCTTTTCCTGGGAGGACTTTCATCCTTTCAACTTTAAATATATACAATAAACAATGGGGAGAATTATATTGTCAGTTATTTTTGAAGTTTTATGTGTTGGTAGAAGTCATTTCCGTGAAACCTGGCGACCTTTGCTGTTTGTCTGCACTGAAAACGAGAAGCGTTCGTCGTTCTCGTCCTTCACGATGCCACGGCGTGATCGTGTCGCTGTGGGCACATTAGCGAATGTATTACACCTGCTTTATAGGCATGCATTAAGCTGGTTGTCAAGTTTCTTTTGCAGACAGCAGAAATCCCCATAATGAGATCCACCTCCTGCAGCGAGAGAGAGAGAGACCTGGTCCCCCTCCACACGCACACACCTCCCCCCGACCTCCTCCTCACCCTCGGTCTCCTTTATCCACTCAGCGTGGCCCATTCAGCGCTGGGTTTGCGCCACTTTATTACTTAACCTCACCACACAACATTACAAGGTTCTTTGCATCAGCAAGCAGCCTATCCCACCATGCATCCCGCTCACTAAGCTGATTACACAAAAATAATAAGAAGTTGTGCCTCCAGTGGTGTGTGCATGCGTCTCTTTGTGTGTCTGCGTGCGTGAATGAATTCACGGTGGCAAACGAGAGCAAAAGGAGAAACATGAGTTTGGTCTCTTATCTACTCCACATAGTGATAATAATAAAGTATGAACATGTACGAGAAATTAGAAAGTTTGACCGCTTTGCATCAAGAAGACACAAGAGAAGACGAGCGCGGCTGTGACTTCGGAGGCTAATGTCAACGTGAAATGTGAAACTTTTAACTTTGAAAACTTGACAAAGTCGCAAGAAATTGTCAGTCGTTTCATTTAAAACTTTTCGTCTACAGGGAGTCTACAGAAGTCACGCCCCTTCTGGCTGAACCACTGGGTCCTTGGACTGAAAAAAAAGTGAATGAAAATGAGAGATGAAGAGATAAAGATTATTCTCACACATATGCTGCATCTTAATTTAAATGAAAACTATTAGTGTGAGTCAAGGCTGTGTTTGTCGTGTAATTGTCGATTTATATGTTTCTGAAAATACGTGACTGGTGTCGTGAGACTACAAACCAAACAGTCGCGTAGGTGACGTCATGTCACAATTTCTCCTCGCAAACTTTTCACTGAATTTCTTTCCCACTCTCAAAATGCCTGTGTGTATTGGGCCAGAGTGCACTCACAACAGTAATACGGGATGCTCCTTTTACCGTCTCCTAACTGTCAGAGTTTGATGGTGACGTAAATTTTGCAAGACGAGTGTTGTAGTCCGCTACGTGGTCTCACACAAAACCTAAAGTAACGTTTGCTGCCTGTCACTAAACAGAGCTCTCCCAATGTCAAAAATTATCTTTAAAATTCGCAAACATTATTTGTGGAAACCATGACACATTTCAAACAGGAAAAAAACATTTTTATCTCATCTTAGACGTTCATATTTTTTACGAGGATAGGACCCAAGGACGCAAAGTAGATGGGTGTAACTTAGGCTCATTAAGGAAAAACTCAGGAATCAAATGATATTCATCTGCTATCGTGTAAGAGAAGTTGTTAATCTGAGATGCACACCCATCAAAATGAGACTTTCCTAACGATGCACATGTAAACACGCTCCAAAATGCACCTGTCCTGTGTGGGCGACGCGTTAAATTGTCTGGACTGAAAATAAATTTCACTAATCCAGTGTTTCGACCTGAAGCCTAATAAGCTTGAACAAGAAAAACTAAAAGCAAGGTGCAGCATTACAGCACATGTTTTTGTTGTGAATGATCACCAATAGCAGGAATCATTGAAAGATTCATTTTGATTTGTTTTGGTGAGGGGGTGCGTCGGGGTTGGGGGGAGGGGAGAGGGGGTCTCTAGGTGACCTTTGTGAAAATGTTCCACCATTTTGGCAGGATCCGTATAAGTGCAGACCATTTCATGTAGACAGTAAGTGTATGAAATGAGTGGTCCTGTCGTTCCAGCCGGGCTCTCTTTGACAGCATGATGATAGAAGCGTCACATCCTTGGAAGAGTAAATGCAAACTGACAAGAGATGAGCCTTTGGTTGCTGAATATAATACGGAATTGTGCTCTGAGTGTCTTATTATCTTGTCTGTTGATGTCTGAAAGGGGGAGATTTGCTTGAGAAGAGAAGACAGAAACTGTACGCTTCCAACACCATCTCGTCCGATGGTAAAAAAAAAAAAAAAAAAAAAATTGCTTGCCCTACTAACCACAGCTTTCCCACCTAATGTCCACTTCTATTTGGAATAAATACAAAGCGGCAGGATGTTTGTGGTACCTTGTAGGCCCTGTTAGCTGAAGTGGAAGACTATTTGCACAGGCTAGCTTTTAGGAGGAGAACAACCCTTTCACCACTGCAGTAAGTATGTGATGGGTGTAGAAGGTGGACAGTTTACTGTAGACAAACATGACCGCTACTGTCATCGCCTGACGTCGACTTCTCCTGCTCGTACTCGCACCGACTCAGCTCATAACTACAATCACGCGTCAGATATGAAAACTGAGAAGCAGCAATAAATAGTCAAAATGTCAATGTTTCAAAACTATTCAATTATATCTGTCTAACGTGTGTATACAGATGTGACCTGTCAGAGAGAGACACATTTATCACACCTGTTGGTCAAAATAAGAAATATTGTGCAGGTTGTCCTCAGTTCTCAAAGAGTCAAAAAAAAACTTTAATAAATGTCTTTTCTCACTACTTGAGTTTTGGTTTAAAACTATCAGTGCACGTCTGTCAGTCATTCAATGTTTTATCATAGAGATTTATTTTGTCAAAGTTGTTGAATTTTTGTTCTCCTGTTCAATTCAAGTAAAAGAGTTGAATCTCAGCTCTGTGGCTCCTGCAGAACCACGTAAAAAAACAAAACAAAAACACAACAACAACAACAAACAAAACCTAAACTGAATAATGTGGGGCCCAGTTTAAAGACTCGATTCAGGGTTGTCCACATATCAGTGGCATTCGTGTTGATAAAAGAGTTGAAGAGAATTGAAAACTTAATACAACATTCCTGCAAAAAGAAATAAGTACAACATCAAATCCAAATACCACTGTGACAAACTGAAGGATTTTAACTATTTGTAAACTGATGAGATATTCAAGACGTCAAATATGCTCAAATACATTTCTTCTCAATGTTTAAACTAAAGCCAATTAAACTTTAATAGTCTAGTTTTACCTTTAAGACATGTGACTTGAGATATAATCGATCAAAAAAGTGTTAAATTCTCCAAAACGTTCACTGAAACTTCGACAAAATATCAAACAAACTAGAGTCGTCACTCTCCTACTTCTTAACTAAGAAAAAAACAGCGTCACTGTCGTTAAACCACCAGGAAATGTAGCGAAAGATGCTGAGTCTCTTTTCTTCAACCACCTTCTCTCTCTTCACTTTTCCTTCATATCTCTCAACACTGTGCCACATCTCTTCACCCGGTCCGCTGCCTTTCTCTCTGACAAGTCATGTGGGGCAAACACCCCCCCTCCCCTTTAAAAAAAAAAAAAAACAATGGTGCTGCTGTGGGCTGTGCCACCAGGCAGAGAAACCATCCCCTAAAAAATTCACAAGTTACGCTGGAACAGCTCTGACCAGTCACACGCAGTTTGACAGCAGGCCATCACCAAACACAGCGACGCACGGGAAAAAATAAAAAATAAATACAAAATATCTGAAGCTTAACTAAAACAACCTCAAATGTAAATAAATAGAATGTTTAGAAAACAAACACACGACGAGAAGATGCAAAAAGTAGCGAGAGAGAAGCAGGAGAGTCGTCAGAAAGAAGCTGAGGGGAAGAAAGAGGGAGAGACTGATGCTTATTAAACCAAATTGCAATGCTTTAGAGACAAATCCTGCATCACCAGTCGTTGTTTAGAAGCCTCCAGCCTCAGGTTATTCTCAAAATAAGGATTTAAAAGACAGCTGAACTCTGGCTGATTAGGTTTGAGAGTAATATTTGGCTAGCCCTCCTCCAAATTCTTATTTTATTTCCTTCACAAATGTTTGGCAAGCTTTAACCATAGGCACTTTACTATACTGCTGCCACTTCACACACACACACTCACTTACACTGAAGGGGTCAGATAAGAGATTCATATACACTCACAGTCCACTTCCATCCCTCATTAAAATCATAAAAACACAATAAATATGCACGTGTTCGAGCAGCATGAATTCACAGCCAAAAACACCAAATTCTCACACACACACACACACACACACACACACACACACACACACACACACACACACACACACACACACACACACACACACACACACACACACACACACACACACTGTAACTTTCACAAATGGAAAAAAACGACACCTCGAAGAAAAAGAGACGATGAAAAAAATAGAGAAGAGATTAATAATAAAACCTGAGAAAATATGTGAAGTGAATCACGTCAAACGTTTCTTCATCTATAAAAAAACAAAAAACAAAACAACAGAAAAAGAAGAAATGAAAACAAAAGTCTGGGAAATAATTTGATGAGTGGAGACGAATGAAATGTTTGTAATTACATGTATAAATTAAAGTTTTAATCTGCAGTTACTGGACATTATAATTCATATAAATAAATACAAAATAAGATTATAATTATTACTAATTTCAATGATTATAAAATGTCCTCATTCAAACAAGATGCTACAGGGGCAACGTTACCTTCCTCATTAGTGTAAATAATTAAAATGAATTAGCTAAATGATAATTTATATCATTATGTTTATCGATACATAACGAGACACAGCGACTAAGTTACTGCATGACTGGAGCAGCTCATAATAATAATAATAACAATAACAACAATAAAAATAAAAAAAAAGACACAACCCAAATAGAGTGTAAACACGCAATTAATGAGATAAGTGCCAAAATAATGAGGCATGCTGATTTAGAAATTGGCTGATCACGAAGATCGTTTGCAACCGAAGAAACGAGAGGATTAAAAATAACTGAAGACACCGAGAATAAACACGTACAGAAAAAAAAAGAGAAACTAGAGACCGTGATGTTGTATGTGATGTGACGATGATAAATAAAGTTGTGTTTTAATTTCACTTGTTAAGCTGAAATAACAACTTCACTCTTTTTGTAAAAAAGTGCAGAATGTTATGAAACGCCAGCGGAGGTGGTGAAGTAAAATTAGATTTTGTGTGTGTGTTAGTTGATAAACTTTTTTCATGCACAGTGAGAAAGCGTCAAGACTTTTAACAGCAGCAGGGTTGAAGTACGTGCTGCATCTCCATCTGAACATTTCTGCGACAGTTACCACCTCTAAAGTCACCGCACTCTGAACTGACACAGAGAAGAAAAGCTGAGGAATGAAGGATGAAAGAAACGACATATGACACAGTTTCCCCACAACATTAAAAAGAAGCCAAACGTTGACTTACTCGTTGCACTTAAACTTTGTTTCCTGACACTGCGGACACCTGTCCCAGCACCGGAAACCTTCAGGTTTCAACTAAACCAGAGCTCAAGCAGCAGCTTCATGAGGGAACGGGGACGGACGGGGAGGCGTGAGCCGACTTACCGTACAGCTTGGTGGGAGTGCCCTCTCTGTCCGCGGCCTCGGAGGGCAGGAGCAGGGGCTCGTCATTCAGCTCGCTATCTGGGGTGGCCGCTTTGTCATCCGCCCGGAGTTCTGCCGCGCTCATGTTGTTGCGCAGGGAGAGCAGCGGCTTGCTCAGCTGCCCTGTAATCATCGGATCCTGGAGGGAGCTGGGAGCCCAGGTGGGAAACGAGGAGGAGGAGGAAGGAAGGAAGGAGGAAAAAAAAAAAAAAAAAAAAAAACACCCGTGGTCAGATGTGCTTCGGCGTCTTACCCACACCGGCTCCTTCTCTATGTCTCTACTCACTCTCTCTCTACCCCAGCTTCTCCTTTCTATCGCTCACTCATCACTCTCCCTCTCTTTCTCTCTCTCTCTCTCTCTCTCTCCTGCTCCCTCCCTCTCCAGCTCTCTCCTTTTATCTGAGGCTGGTGCTACCCCGCTGATACTGCCGGCTGCTGCCTGGTGAAGAACTGTTACGGATCGCGTGGCTTTACCATTATACCCTGCAGTCCTAAAACAGTGATACATCCATCTCCAAGGGCTCATTACTACCTGACATGTGCCTCATCTTCAGCAAACACTGAGCTGACAGCAGCCTACAAAGAGGTCCTGGGCTGTGCTACGATAAATAAATGAAATAAATCTTAAAAAAAAAAAAAAAAAAGGAAGATTTGGGCAAAAAATACACATCAGTGATTATATCAATTTTCATGTTGCTGGGGACATAAACTGAGATCAAAGGTGACATGTTGCAGCAGAGAGTGAGGCAACATGAACTTAAGGCCTGATTTAAACGAGACACGAATGTTCCCAAAATTTTCTCCCAATTATTTTCATTTTATTGTTTGCACTTTGAAACAAGAGTGAAAAAGCATCAACGTGACACGATCTGATTATTTATCTGTCTGAGCGTCTTGGAGTGGCGTAAATAATCCAGTGAAGGAAAATTAAGATTTTTACAATTTGGTTTTGTTTTTTTTTTAAATGGAAAGTTTCTTACCTAAACAAAGCTCCAGAAGAAAAGAGTAAGAAAAAAAAAAGAGTTTTCAAAAAGTCCAAAGGTTGAAGTCAGTCAAACAGCAGCTAACACATGCCACCACAACGCAGAGACCAGCTAGTACATGTTTTCTACTGAACCAGAAGCAGCTTCCTCAACACTTGTGTATGTGAATGGCCACCACAGGTTCAAGCCTGAGGTTGCTTCCAAAGACAAACAGTGGAGATGTCACCTCCTCCTCCACCTCCCTCCCTCTCTCTCTCTCTCTTTCCCTCCCTCCCTCCTTCCTTCACTCGCTCTGTCTCTTCCCCCTTGTGTCTCGTGACTGGAGAGCTCCTCAGACAGTGTTCATCCCACCTCCGGCTCTGAGACTCAGACGCACAGCAGCAACACTACAGCCCTTTTCCTTATTTATGAATCAAGTCCAACCTAAATATGTCTCAGCAAAGGACAGGTGACCGGCACATGTATGCACACAGAGAGAGAGAGAGAGAGAGAGAGAGAGAGGAGAGAGAGAGAGAGAGAGAGAGAGAGACAGAGGTCGGGGGAAAAAACTAATAAAAAATATAAATAAAAATCTTATCTTGCCCCAACTGGACCCATCAATACCCCCAGCGACCCCCTTCCACTTCTATCAGCGTGGTCGATGAGTCGCTGCCCAGAGGGGCCTTTTTAATGTGCTCATCACAGGAATCAACCCTCTTTGATATGACACATGATAATCTATGAAAATGTTAATCAATAGAAATAGTTTAAGCTGTCGTTAAAAACGTGAGCCGGCTGGTCAATACTCATATCCCTGGTAACAATGTCACTAGTCATCAGGGCTTCATTTGTGAAGCACTTAAATGTGGGACACTGCGCATCAATGCACCTCTCTGCCCGCCGAGGTAAACACATTTTCCCCCCTCTTTCCGAGCCCGGCCACACTCTGCATGCATTTGGGTCCGACCCCCTCCACCCCCACCCCCACCACCTCCTACCTCCTCTCCTTTGAGTTGCTTGATAGGTCCACTGGAGGGCAAAATTAATACCTAATTGAATCTTGCAGTCATCAAAATAATCAATAGTTTTTTATTATTTATTCTTCACAGTCTGTTGACTGTTTGAAAGCTCAGAGGGACAGCGGAGAGCACAGGCAGCCCTGAAATTTCTACCGTTTCACAATGTAATTTTCACTGGGGCATGAGAGTTTGCAAGACCTATAAAAAATGAGAGCAGTGGTTTTTGTTAGGGAGGTGTGGAGGGGAGGGTGGGTGGTGGGGGGGTGGAGAAAAAATAAAGGAAAAATGGGAATCTTTGCCCCAGCAGCTACGATGAAAAATAGAATAAACAAGCTACTGACACTTCAGAGAAGGGCAAGGTCCTTTCTGTCCATCCCTCCATCTTTTTCCCTTTCCCCTTTTCTCCTTATTTCATCATATCAGGAGTGTGGCGGTACCTCTCTAATGCTGGCATTTCTCTTCCTGACAGACTCCAAACAAGTGCTGGGAATGAGATCAGAGCTCTAATCTTCCCCTGGCCTCTGAGGCTCGAGGATAAGGGGGCAACACATCTCTCACCATCTCACGCAGCTGTTAATTACTTCATTTCAAAAAAAAAAAAAAAAAAAAAAAATGCCAGCTTCGCCAACTTGCAATTGTACCACCAAATTGGGTGTGTTTATTCATTTAGACTCATGGAGTAATGTAATTACATCTAATGGGATAACTGTAATCGTATTGTAAAGAAAATCCGTAATAAAAGAGGATATTTTTAAATATTACCATAACAAATTAGATTACTGACTCTAAGCAGTGGCAGTGGAGCAGATTAGCTTCTTTTTTTAAAGTATACCCCAAACCCCAGAATAAAGCAATAATGTGAGTTTGTCAACGTGTGTGTGTGTGTGTGTGTGTGTGTGTGTGGGAGGGTTGGCAAGGGGGCAGACATGATGGAGAAGATTTGTCTCATTTCTTCTCTGTTCACTCAGTCTGGCCACAGCTCTTAGGAACAGGTTGCAGAAACAAGAGAAAGCACTTGATCATCACCTCCTCCTCCTCCTGCTGCCTCCTGTTCAACCAAACACCCCCAGTGGCTGGAGAATCATCGGTTAGCAGAGAGTCCCCAGTGTCATCAGATATCCATGCTAATAGCTAGTGGTCTTACCAACGCTGTCCCAGTGTGAGGGTGAGAGGTTTCAGCCTCAGTCACAAGCACGATCCACTCCAGCTCTCAAAGACTGTCCTAGTAAATGAACAGAAGAAAAAAATAAATATAATCATCACTCATCACAATATTATTACTCATGGATTGTACGAAAAAATAAAAAAAAGTTTATCACAGCTGTGTCCCAAATTCATAGCTACATTTTGATAAAATACAATAAAATTTTTTTTTCTAGCGATGTGCTGTTTTCCTTTCTGCGTTGCTCTGCAGAAGGAGAATATTGCACAGCACTCCACTTAAAAATCAAGCTGCTTTGAAGTGTGTACTTTACTTTAAATTTCTCTCTCCCATAGAAAAAACACACTGTACATTGAAAAAAAAAAAAAAAACCTGCTCAGAATCATAACAACGGACGCAGTTTCTTTGTAATGAACTTCTAAGTGTTTCCATGTTTGTGTGTCCGGTGCACGTTGGGTCGGGGCCTGAGCACACCTGTAACTCTAAAGTGGAAAAGATCAGGTTGAATCTGGAAAAAAAAAATAAAGAAAAATCAATAAACTTAACTGACTTCACTCTCAGACTTATAAACTTTAATGTAACATATAACCAGTTTGCTTTTGAAGACGCGACTTAAAGAAAAAAAGGCGAAACATAAATCACGTCCCATCTGTAATCAGCCTCTGACTTCTTTATTTCAAATCCATTATCACTGCTCTGAGTGACCCAAATAAATTCATCCTGCCATTAGCTCATATGTTGTTTTTTTTCCTGCTGCTACCTAATGAGTTAGAGTCGCTTGCAATGTTTTTATTATGACCTGAGTGATGCAAGGACACTGATACTGACAAACAGTCGAGTCTGAAATACGCCATTAGGAATTTGCCTCAACCGCTACAGCAAAAGGAATAAGATAAATCTCCTTTCATGTCAATCTTTTGTTCAGTTTTTTTTTTAAGGAATAACTAGAACAAAAGCTACACTGAAGGCAAACTGAGCTCTTTATATGAGGAATGATTTACAAAAAAATAACGACGATAAGTTAAACTAACACATTTATACTGGAGTTATACTGGAAAATATTAAGATTTTTGGCTTGAAATGTTCATGTTAATGTATCAGTCAAAGATTAAGTGTGTATCTGCTGTTGAATAAATATCTGAAGCGTTGTGTGTAATGTGGTATGGTAGATGATGATTTGTCTCCCCCTTAGGGTTATTAACCAAACTGTTTCTCTAAGTGCATCTTTATTTGCTCCAGTGACAATTTCACCAAAGCAACATCAAACATGTGATTAGAAGCAGCTGAAGCTATTAATATTTTCTGTATTTTTGCCGAAATTTACATAAAATGCATCATTTCATCTGTCAGTCTTCTTCCTCTGGTATAGTCTCAGACAGAAGAACAGACGAGTGTTGTAGTGAAGTAGTGAAGATCTGAGGTGATTTTTTTTTTTCCTCCATGCTGCTCATTAATATGATCAACAGTTATCCCTCTCTACTCCACTAAAGCTAAAATGCTCCCCAGTGGATGGTCGGTGGGTCAGTGAAGGCTGAGGGCTATCAAAGCAGTGTATTAAAAGGAGCTCTTTGAAGCTTGTAAACCACGGTGCCCAGCAGGTCCACAACAGATAGACGCCTCTGATTGGTCAGGTGTGTGTGTGTTTTTTGCCGGATCGATCCACGGAGCTGACATTCTGGAGCATCAAAGCTTTCAGCACAATAATCTGACTCCTCCTATGAGGGCAAGGGTTGTTTTTATTATTTTCCTGTTATTTTTTTCTATGAAATGCTTATACCTTCAACCTACCTACCTATGCTTAAGACACGAGAATGATCAAGCCATGTGTTGTAGAGGTTTTGAAAGGGAATGAGAACACATTAAAATCTAGTTCAGACAGTGTATTTATCAACAAATAAATAATGCAAAACTATAGACAGAGACGAGGCGAGCGGCAGAGAATCACAGGGGCCGTTCATTGGATGTACCGTTGGCAGTAGAGGAGTGACACCATAGAGATTCACACACCACTGCTCCTCAAAGTCAGTTTCCCCTCACACCGTCTCTGGAGACCTGAGCCACATACACACTCATGAAAGGTGTGAAAATCTGATTTCCCAAAAAGGATCGGTAATTCTCTGTGAGGGTGGAAGCCGCAATCAATAAATCATTGCTAAGTAGATTGTAAAGAAAAAAAAAAATTATTCCCCCTTGGTATCAGTGCATTAGGATTCTCCTGAGGATGGATGAGGCAAGATGGGGGTGTGAGACAATCTCAATAAAGAAGAGGCAAATCATACCTTTGGCATTCATCTGGACTCCGGCAGGCAGCTGTCAGCACAGTGACGAAGGACGGGAGGGAAGAGAGACTCGACTAATATGTGAGGGATTCGTTGGAGCCATCGTGTTCAGGAATGTCTGCAAAACGACAACAGATTAACAAAATAACTACTTGATTTTAGTGTTTTGACATAATTATAATGTTTATCTTAATCCCTAAAATGCATTTGTCTGATAGCTATACTACTTATTCTGCAGATGCAGGTCTCAGACACAAAACCTGATAAGATTAGGAATAAAATATATGATGCTCTGTCAAATTGAGCTCAAGTTTGACCTACTGGGACATTAAAATGCTGCATGCAAGTGTTTGCATGAGTTTAATGCAATAATATATAAAATATAGGAAAAAAAATAACACTAACAATGCTGGTATTTTATATTAGAGATGATTACAATCATATATTATTGTTGTTGTTATTTGTTTTAAATTGTGTAGCTAATTCCCTTTACTGTCAGTGGTTGAGGATGTTTTCTGATCATTTAAAACAAGTTTTATGTTCAAAATAGGTAAATAAAGTGAATAAAACATACTTTTTTAAAATTTATGGCTGAAAAAACAGCCATGTGGTTGTTATTTTATACTATATTTTTACATAATTGCCTGTTTTTAACTATTTACATATTATTTTACATATAGTGATTACATATCGCTGGATATTTAAGCTGATTTTATGTATTAAATATATAATATTAGAGAGAAAAGTAACAGTAGCTGAGCTGTAGTTGATATATGTACTGAAGTAACAATAAAATACCGTGACACTCTGAAATATAGTGTAGAAGAAGTATAAAGTACCATAAAATAAGAAAATACTGAAGTAAAGTAGTACCTCAAGTGCCTCTACTTGAGTAAATGTATTTAACCTGGTTACTTTGCACCAGTGTTTTTATGACAGAGGCCTTAATGGATGTGAATACTTCCTCCATCACCGCAGCCATCGACTGTTTCATCCACCTGCAGCAAAAAGTTTGAGGAAAATGGCGACGGTGTTAATTTATTACGTTTGGCAACTGTTCAAACTGTATAGGTCGACACAATAAAACCCCGTGTGAAGACATGATTTGTGGTTTGTGGAGTATACCTTACTGTGCTGGACGTTTTTCGTTTTTCGGACACAAAGAAAAAGAGAGAGAAAGAGGAAAAAAATAAAAATAAAAACAAAAACAAGCTAGCAAAACAAAAAAAAAAAAAAACACACAAACTACAAACTCTCTCAAATATTAACCGTTATCGAAAATAACAGCGTCTATAAAGATAAAAAAAAGAAAAACAACAATCTTTAAATGTGTAAAAAGCCTTTGAGAAATTAAAAATAAAAATATATCAACGTTTTATATCTTTACCTGCCCGTAATTGACGACAGACGTCAACTTTCCAACGGTTGGTGTCGGGAAGACTCCATTACCCACAATGCTTCGCGGCTGCGGTTCGGTCATGTGATTTAACTTATGACAGGCAGCAGGCTGCGACAACAAACATCACTTTGTTGTATATTGGATGATTTTTGACACGAAGCAAAGTCCAATAGCGACACTGCGGATCTTTAATATGTATTTGATAAATACGCGCTGATATATTATAACTACCCTGTTTGGATTTAACGCTACGTAACATAACAATGGCGGAAGTGGAAGAGGTAAGGTTAGCATGCTAACGTTAGCAGGCTAAATGTTGATGCTTTTTACTTGACTGCGTCAAATTAAACAAGAATGGCGATTTGTGAATGATGTCAGCTGTCGTTTTGTCTTATTTAGCTTCTTATCTGGCAGTTTTGTCATTTCTATAAAGTAGGGAAAAAATATTTAATAAGATATTATAGCTTTTGAGGTGATGTGATGTTAGTATTATCTATAGGAATATATAGCAACGTGTGTAAGGTCCTAAAACTGTTCTATTGTAACTGTTTTCTCAGTGTTACCTGTTCTTATGTTGTTTAAATTAATTCATAATGTGTCTCCATCAGGGGAGAAAATCAGGCGAGGAATTCACAGATGAGTCTGAGGTACGTAATTTATTAAAAACAATCAATTTTTGCTGCAAAAAGACAGAAAAGGAGTAAAAAATCAGTTTATTTGGAGTCGGGAGAGAAAGAAAGCACAGCATGTCATACAATTGCACTAGTATGTCGGTGTAAAAATGCATCAACAGCAACATATTCTTGATGTCAAGGGGGGCGAATACTTCTGTCAAGCATTGGTCGTGTTTGAACTCAAATAAAGCTCACTGCCTACAGAAAGGACTGTAAGTACACAGCCAGCCTTTATCAGCCGTCTTGAATCCCATAAGGATCTTTGTCAGGTTTTTGAGAGGTGTCAAACACTCATGAATTACAGATAGCTCTCCAGATCCATCAATATTATGACTGAGCTTCTGCATGTTACAGTACAGCTGGCGCTTCTGAGAATCACAAGTAGGCTAAATAAAATATAGCTTTATGCTTCAGCCTGGCAGGAAGGGGAGTTTGTCTTTATGTGAAGCAGAGAATAAAATGAAATATAAGGGACAGGCTGCAGCGGACGCATGTGCCTCTCTGAAGAAAACAGTTACGAGTCAGTGAGAGAGGAAAAAAAAAACGAATAGGAGGAAAATTCCTGGCTTGTAAATGGAAAAGAGCTTCAACAGCCTGTTTTCTATCTGTGCAAGGTTTGTTCAGTACTGCAGGACACAAACACTCACAGGGAAACAAGCACCAGGGATTATGGGACTGCGTGTCTCCTCTAAGTGGCTGCAAGCAGATGATTATTTACTCAGAACGCTGCAATATACTGTAGTTTGTTTGGTTTGTGCTGCTGCTGCTGTTAAGTAGTTGAGAAGAAATGAGCAAGACGATGATTTGTCACAATTATTATTGTGTCAATGTGTCCAGATCTGTCTGATTTGTTATGAGAGGAAATTGTAAAAAATCCCACTGGTGAGTGTTGTTGCTTGGCTCTGTATCGATGCCTTGTAAACTTTAGCACACATACACATAAATACTATAGTATCAGACCTAACATAGCTTCACACATAGCTCTTCCTTCACATTGGTCTTCTTCACTTCAGCACTGAAACGAAATAATAAGATTTAGTTGAGAAATTCATGCTGTTGTCAAGAGAATCACTGGTCAGGATGAAAGTATCTGACCTATTTACTTGAGTCCTGGAGGATTTTTTTTTTATATTTACAATAAATTGAAAGATTCCATTTTTAACCAAGACTGTCAAAAATATTTTTGTCGTTAAATCTGCTTCGATTGTAACAGATGTGCAACCAAAAAAAAAAAGAGAAGCAAACATAGTTGAAGTGTTTGAGACATAAAAACAAACTGAGGTGGATAAAAAAAAAAAGTTCAAACGTTTAGTTTTGTAATGTGTCTTTGTAACAAGTGTAGTCTTCGCTGTGTGTTTGATGGAGTTTAGGGATGAGAATTTGATTTGTGTATTTCAACCAACAACAAAAAAAACATAAAATAAAACAGAAATGTTTAAAACCCAAAGGTGAACTTGGTAGATGACAAAACAAAGGGCAAGTTATAGAGATATAGTCATCTAAATATAACACATGTGATCAAAAAAACAAGTTTAAAGGGAAAAATGTCATCAAGTCTTATTAGGGTGTTGATCCACCACAAGACACTCTTAGTCATAGACTTTAAAACCCTTGTTTAGTTGTTTGATGATGGTGATGGAGGAGATCAGGTGTTTGTAAATGTCATAGTCTGTGTTATTTGTCATTTTCAAACCTTTCAGTGACCCTTTGTGTCGTCATTAATTCAAAATATTACTTTAATTTGTCCCCCATCCTGTCAACCATGTCTTAATTATGAAAGGATACATGCACCCCCTCCTCCTCTCTTTTCTCTCTCTCAATCTAAATGTAAGTTTGTGCCTGCTGTGTTCTCCAGTGTGTATTTGAAAGCAGGATGTTATCTTTGATGTAGACAGAAAAGCCTCGGCTCAGCCTGTTGTATCTTAAATGCCAATAGGCAGAATATGGCAAAGATGGTTACAACACAAAGGCCAACTCAGTAGTTGACAAAACAAAGAGCAAGTTACAAGAAATGGCAAAAGTTTGAAAATGGGTAGTTTCTCTCCGGGGATGAAGTTTGCCTTTGTTGTTTGATACGCCTTTGAAACCCGTGACAAATGCCCTCGCATCAAAAATCTCACAACCAGAATACACAGGAAATAGCCTAGATATGGCGTTGTTGAGTGGGAAAGGATTGTTTTTGAAAATAACACTTTTTCCACGCTATTGTCCCCCACCTCTAACCCAGTAGCACATAATGGCAGACAATGTTTTGAGTTGATGCACCCTCTGGGCAGCCACAGACTGTGCAGCATTGGTTATAAACTGAATTATGAGTAATATTCAGGCTGTGACTGGCCGCAAATGTTGCCGCACGCTGGAAAGTGTAACGCTGTAGAATACCTTAAGTTTGTTTTATGAAAAAGACCAAATTCGTGTATCTCACTGGGGATGAATGGTCTCATGAAAAATAAATAAATAACTTTGGTTGCATTTCATGCAGACTGATGGAAATACGTGTTTGAGCATGTACATGTCGGTTTGATTTCACTGGGTTTAGATTCTTTATCATAGATGCTGCAGCAGAGGATGTAAAACCAAAAGTCATAATATTTATTGTAGATTATACTATAGACTCTAATGGACCCTGGGTTTATTAGCTAAATTATACAGTAGTATTATGTGTGTAGAGGTTGTTATTAATTAATGTTCATTCATTTTTTAAGCAAATCCAGCAGCTCTCTGTTTCTAGGTTCTTTAATTTAAGGATTTGATGTTTCTCTTCTGGTATTTTTGCTTAAATAAATAATCTAAGTTCTTCCACCACTGAGAGTCACATGGTAACAAATTAGTTAGTTTACTTCAGCAGCAGTTGTGTTTTCTGAAGTAAAATTACTATTTTTTTGTCGAGTGATTTTGGTTAAACAACATGATCAGTCTCTGTAGGAACCTTGTCCATGATGTTGTGATACATTTATGATATTAATCTGAGTCTTTCACAGTTTCACAGGTTGTAACTTCTTAACCGTCGAAAAATACGAGAAAATAAGACCCATGTTTAAGATAGTTTCATCTTATTATTAATTTTGGTTTAAGGACAAAAATATTCTAAATTTTCTTATGTTGTGACATTATTTTAACCACTCTGCCTTACATTACAACACATACATTTATTTTCATATATTTATTTATATATTTATATTATATTTATATATTTGTTTTTAAAATAAAATGAAGTTAAAGGTGCCTTTGTTTTTGTAGACAAACAAAACCATTCACTACTTCCCTTTCTTGAGCAAAGCTGAATATTTTAATTATTTTATGATAAAAAAAGTTTATGAAAAACAAGTAAAACACTGCTCTATAGCGTCTCTAGTGGTCATGAACGCAGCAGGACACCTTTAAGTTGGGTTATATTAGAAGCATGATGAAGTCATGTCACCTCTGTTACAGAGCACATGATTCAGATCTTGAGGTAAATGTTTTTTGTGTCTTTCCGTTTACTGCTTGAAGGGTTTTTGTCAGGAGCTTTGTGAGCTGTAATAGTTGCCAGTTGTTGTTGTAATAATAATACCTTTAAGAAAATGATACAGTGAGAACCCATCACAGTCGAGTCTCCTCTGTCCACCAGGAGGAGGACAGCGAAGAGGAGCCCAAACTGAAGTACGAGAGGCTCTCCAATGGGGTGACCGAAATCCTCCAGAAAGATGCAGCCAGCTGTATGACCGTCCATGACAAGGTAGAGGTTATAATCCACCTCCCACAAGGGTATTTCAATCTCAAGTCTCCCCCTCATCACCCTCACCCCATCTCACATTGTTTATGTACACATTTGAGAGATGTCCTCTTCAAAGTTGCTTTTCATTTTCATCCTCGTCTGGTCAAATCTGTAGCGGCAGGCCATTCTTTTCTCACCTCGTCCCCTGCGTCTCCTCTTAGGGAGGTGCATCAAAACACACCAGGCGCCATTGTCTCCTCTTTTTTTTTTTTTTTTTTTATTCCCACAGTTGAATGTTGATATTTTTAAGAGGGGCCATTCTTGGCAAGATGGTTAATCATCGTGGCACCGGTACCACACATGCACGCCTGAGCAGAGCAAAAAGTCATCCCTAGTTATGTCTCCTCACCTGATGTTTTATTAACCGCTATTGATTTTCATTTATTTATTTTTACCTTCCCCTTTTATTTATATATATATATATATATATATATATATATATATATATAAACCTAACCTTAAAATGGCAAATGTGCCACAACGAGAGACACTACTTTGCTGAAATTCTAAATTTGATCTGACCGTCTTTTATTCCAAGGATTTCTGTTTCTTCTGTACCTTTCTTGCTTTATCCTGTGTGTTACCTGTGCGGTCACACCAGCCCCCACCACCACCATGTGGGCAAAAACTTCCACAACCTTAAAGCCACCGGCAGCACATATTGCCTTATGTTGCCTCATATTTTAAGTGTCTGAATCGGGAATTTCATTTGAACAATTCCATTCTGATAAATCCCTTTAAAAGTCGCTCCGCCTCACAAGGTTGAACCCTTTATTTATTTATTTTTGGTTATTTTATTTGGGGAGATTGCAGGGGCTCTGTCTGACATGCTCAGCTGTGCCTGTAAATATAAGCATTTCATTATAGACTGCACTGAAGCATGGTGGGCTCGCCGCACATCCACATGCTGGTCTAGAAGGGAGGGGGATTAGGAGGAGGGCATGGAGCAGGGGCTGGGGTGGAAGAACACACACTTAATCTAATGCCAAAAGCCCCCAGTTTCTATAATTTTTTTGTCCCGGTGGACTCACGCACACACTAACACACCAACACACAAACACACATATTTGCACACACACACTTCTGCTGAAGCACAAAACACAGAAACCAGTTGCTGCTCAGTAGAAATAATAGCTCGGTGCTGGGCAGGAAGGTGATTGGGTCGCATGGGGAGCATGGGAAGAAGTCAGATGTACAGTGCATTTATTATGCTTAAGCATTTTAATTTGAGAAAAAAAAATGCCATTTCACACTGTCTGCTTTAATAAATAGGGCTTTTCCACCCCCTGCAATTTCACAGTTTTGCCTCCAAGCCCACCCAATCCCCACTCTGCCCATGTCAATTCAGCTCCAGGAAATATTTTTTTATCCTCTTTCACAGCCTTCATCAGCACAAGATTTTTTTTTTCTTCCAAAATCTTGAAACGGTTTCAAATGTCTTCAGGTTTAATTTACATTGCGTTTATCCCCTTTACAGTTTCTTGCACTAGGTACTCATTTTGGGAAGGTGTTCCTGCTGGACATCCAAGGAAACGTAACTCAGAAGTTTGAAATTGTGAGTACATTCATTAATACATTATTTAACTCATTATGATAAAACTCTTTATCCCTAATTGTACATAAACTACAGTTTTTAACTGTGCTAATCTCACTAGCCATGTTAATGCTGGTGACTGAAATATCTCGAGTTACTAGGTGATTTCACACGATTATTTTGTTGATCTTCTAACTTTTCATTTAGCGCCTTTGTCCAATATTTTGGCTCATAAATAAATAACTGCTCAACTTAGTCACATTCCCATGAGTCTCAGCTACACTACGACGCTAATTAGCAAATATTAGCATGCTAACACGCTCAGTTAAGAGCATAAACATAATAATATAAAATATTTATATATTAACTGTTGGTATTAAGGGAAAAATAACTAAAATAAAATAGTTTATTTAGCATCAACATTTTAGCATTGATGTTAAAGTTGAGAGCATGTTGACCTGGTAGCATTAGCATTTAGCTCAAAGCACTGCTAGCACAGCGTCCTAGGACGCCTTGTTCAGCCATTTCATCCTGCTCAAAATGGTAAAGACAAATGTGAATTAGCAAATACGTATTAGCATGCTAACACGCTCAGTTAAGAGCGCAAACATAGCTTTATATAATAACTATTAATAATATTTATTTAGCATCAACATTTTAGTCTTGCATTTTAGAGCATGTTGGCCCAGTAGCTTTAGCATTTAGCTCTAAGTGCAGCTAGCATAGCGTCCTAGGACGCCTTGTTCAGCCACATCATCCTGTTTGACACAGTAGAGACAACTATTTTTATTGTTATTTTCAGTATTTTACTACTAAAACATTATGGTCATGTTTCAATACATATTTTCCATGTTTGAACACAACATCCACAACCAAAGGCCAAACAACGATCAACCATCATAACTTTTTAAGCGTCATCTCAGGTAAATGTCTGTTGAATATTTCTCCTTGTAACTTGCAAAAAAATATAACTGAAACATGCTTCAAGAGTCGACATCAACGGCCAGTTTTTTTTCTCAGAATAGATTATAAAACCACTGAGGCCAAGTCTCAGAAACGTACTTCTCCTTCACATTGTGTTTATTCAGTCAAGGTTATAATTATGTTTTCTCTTCATTTTATCTCCAAATGTAAAGGTTTAAACTTCTGTCTCAAAGCCTTGTGGGGAAACACACAATTTCAGTAACTGAATCTGAATTATATTTTGTGATTTTTTTTGAAGGAAACAAGTCAAACATGTTGGATTGATCTTGTGTGTCTGACTCTGTGCCTCTATTTTTATTCAGTTGTTGTGGAAAGAAAGAGTTCGGAACAATAATTTAATTTGCAAGTGCAAAAAAAAAAAAAATGCAATAATAAATTCAGTAATCAAGGCTGATTTGTGGCACAAAGGAGCTGTTTTGCATCACTGCGCCTCTAAACTGTTGCGTTCCCGCTGAGCTCATTGATTCAAGTGCTACTCACCTGAAGAATTCACCACCAGTTATCAGTCATTTGTCTGAAAGAAACAAGGAAGCTGTTTCACCGAGAAGAAAACCCCACTGAGCTCCAGTTGATTTGTGACATAGATTCAACATGAACCAGTCAGACAAAAAAGTGTACGTATATGATGATCACACAACTTTTCCTCTAAACACTCCAGCACATTCAGACCTTTAGGGATTGATTTTAAGTAACATTTGCTGTAATTTATGCCACTTTGGTTGATCCTTTTATCTTAAGAGCCCCATAGTTTCATGCATGTCTTCAATTTGAAAGCATCAGTGGTGAAGGGACCCTTAACCCTCTCAGTGTTAATGCCATGCTTTATGCATTAACACATATGGGACCATGGATCCATGATATTATAGTCAAATTCTTTTTTTTTTTTTTGCTTTCTGCACTTTTCTTGCCGTTTTACTGAGTGGGGTAAAATGTCAGGTTGCAGATATTTAGAAAAAAATAATAAAATAATAAAAACAGATGCTATGATATTGTGTCTCTACAGAGTTCAGTGAAGATCAACCAGATCAGTCTGGATGAAAGTGGAGAACATGTGGGCATCTGCTCGGAGGACGGGAAGGTGAGATGGTTACTGATCCACACACCAATCAGTGTTTTTTTATCTTTTTTTAAAATTTATTTATAATTCATCCTCAGGATTCATATGAAACTCATCTTATCGGCGTTAAACTTTATGCTAATGATGTAGAACAGCTGAGGGAGGTGATATTTGGAAGCCACTTTCACTTTTAGAGCATTAACCTGGAGTTTTATCTTCTCACCACATCTTCACATCAACCTTTTTTTTTTTATTATTATTATCATCATGATGCGTGAATTTATAAAAAGCTTGTACCAGTTTTTGAAGAGTAAGGGAAAGGGGATTGCACTCAGATCCGTTGAGCTGTCAGTCAGCCATCAACCGTCTGTGGATACCCTCTCCATGTTCTCAACCTTACTGTTATCTTGTCTCTTCTCATCATTACCACCATCCTTCATGGATATCGCAGTCAAGATATGCTCTCTGATATCACCCCTCCTATACCTCTCTTACATATACACGCATTTCTAGCACTCTGGTGGCAAAAACAAGATCTTGTCGCACGAAAAAAAAAAAAAAAAAACTCAAGCAGACAATTAAAATCAATGCTACAGCAATTGTTTGCCCTCAACCAGTTCAGTTGGTTGTTAATCCTTTAAAATCTAAATCTAACTTAATCCTCAATCACTGATGCAACTAATAATAAAAAAAAAAAAAAAAAGATAGCATCAGAGTTTTTTTTTTTTCTATGTTATTTCCACCTATTCTTTTTAAGGGCTTCAGATGAAGGGGTGGGGTGGGGGGGGGCAGCGATGTCATGTTCTTTAATGGTACATTAGAGTTTGCTGTGGTCAAGTCCCAGATTAGGACCCCTGTTTCTAAACCCTGCAGGGTTCAAAGAATCAACTTGTTCACTAATTGGTGACCCAGTGGAGAAGAAGGGAGCCAATAAAAGACTTCTCTGACCACGACTTCCCCCCGCTGGCCTCACATAGTTGCAGAGGCAGCAATTAAAGGAGATTTTTTTTTTTTTTTTTTTTTGAGTCATTCACCTTGTGTTGTCGTTTCTTTTCTTTCTTTCTTTCTTTTTTTCTGCGTCGTCTCAGGTTCAAGTGTTCGGCCTCTACACAAGAGAAGGTTTCCACGAGAACTTTGACTGTCCCATCAAAGTAAGTCTGACGCGTCTGTCGGGTTTTTAGCTGCGTATATAAATCAAATTCTAGTAAAAAGTCAAACCTCATGTTCTAATCTCTCCCTCATGTATTTCGTAGGTGGTGGCGTTACATCCTCAATTCACGAGATCGAACTACAAGCAGTTCGTCACTGGGGGAAACAAGGTAGGCTCCAGCAATACTTTCTCCTTGTGCGGTCATTATGTACGGCTTCTGTCATTTTTCAGCATTTCCTGCCACAATAATTCATCCTGATTGCGTCCAGGTGAAACCGAATCCCGCAAACTTTCTCACTTTGGCTCGTCTTGAGGGCGACGCCGCGCGGGGCCTTTGTCTGGCGTGAAAGGCTCTTACTTTTCTGTCTCTTTGCTAGAGTGCTCTCAGGAGAGCTGCCCATTTTCACAAAGTGCTGTTCGCTCAACAGTGTTTGAAAGGCAATGCTTCACAAGAACAGCAAATAGATGTCATTATCAAGAGGGTACATAGTCTTAGGATTTCCGGGCGCATACAGTGATCTCTTCCCTCCGAGCGTCGCTGCTGGTAGGTATGTCACTGCAGAAGGTGAAAAGTATTTTAGATTTGTCTCTTTTTTTTTTTTTTTTTTTAAGTAAAGCCGCAGCTACGTGTTACCACATGCCAATTACACCGCCATAAACCTCTCTGATGCAGCGCCGTCGTACAACCATCCATAAATAAAGTATAGTGACATTTATACAACGGGGGTGAAGAAAAACAACTTTTTTATGAAACCCCATTGTTAGTGTTACTTTGCCATTTTCTTTCAATTGGCGCTGATTCCTCTCAGTTCTAAGTTGTGAAGGCCTCCGCAAGGTGCCTGTGATGAAAATCAATACGCCTCAACGGGAGCCACATCCTGTCAAAGGAAATTCAATTTTGTCTCCACAGTTCTTTTGTCGTATCATCTCTTTGTAGAGCAAACTGTTTATTAATATATCCCAACCGCTGAATTAAAGAGCCAGTGCAACCTTCTCCTCTCAGCTTCCTTGGTAATATTAAGCACTTTTTTTTTTATTATTTTTTTTGGAGGGCGGTGTCTATAAAAGTGAGGAAGGTAACAATGCAGGGAATGTGAATGACAAGCTTTGTCCTCTACAACATTTACAGCACAAGGCCTGAACATTAAACTGTTTTTTTCTTTTAAACAGTAATAATAAAAACCCTCTCAGTAGTCTCACTGAGCTTCTGATCTTCTGTAAAAAAAAGACAAGACAGCAAATATAAAGCATTAAAATGTAAGAAATTAGTGTTTAAATACTTGTTTCTACATTTTCCAGCAGCTACATCGGCTGCAGTAAATGACGTGTGTCCTGAAGAAGCTGTAACATTAGGATTAAAATGAGAAGAGCGGATGAAATCATTCATGACGTCGACCATGTGAATCCTTGAAATGACTTTCTCCGCCGCCGGACGTGCAGCTAATGTGAAGCTTTTCTCCCTCAGATGGAGTTTAATGAGCGATCAGTCTTTATTGTGGAAGTGTTAGAGGAGTTAAATTCCTGCTCATGAGGATTTTATATCCTTTATATTTGTAAGAAAGTTCCTCTCAGTTTGAAGTTAAATCTTTGAAGCTGGACGTTTCCTGTGTGATGTGCCGTTCATCTACTGCCCTCTTCAGGCCACACAGGGTAACTACGCTCTGATAATTTTATATTTTCTTCTTTTTCAGCTTCTTCTTTATGAAAGAAACTGGTTAAATCGCTGGAAAACGTCTGTTTTACATGAAGGCGAAGGGTCGATCACCAACATCCAGTGGAGAGCGAATCTTATCGCCTGGGCCAACAACGTGGTGAGTGTTCAGACACATAGATTACCCTCAAGATACGATATTAAATCTTTAAGAACAACACAAACCTTTTGTTTGTGTCTCCTCCTCACAGGGAGTTAAAATCTACGACATCAGCACCAAACAGAGAATCACCAACGTGCTGCGTGATAACGTCAGTCTGAGGCCCGACATGTACCCGTGCAGCTTGTGTTGGAAAGACAACACCACGCTCATCGTGGGCTGGGGAACCTCCATTAAGGTTTGTTTTCACTGTTTCTGCTCTGATCCATCATTATATCGTCATTACAGGCAGATTCTCATTGGAGATTTTTTCATTTTTCCTCAGATTTGTGTCGTCAAAGAGCGAAATCCAACAGAAATGAGAGACCTGCCCAGCAGATATGTGGAAATAGGTATAAAATCTTTGAAAAATATGTCAAATATTACAATTTTATCTCTTTTTTCTTCCTTTGTCTTATCATTTGATTAGATTTATTATAATAAAAGCAAAATCTATTTTATTTTCTTCTCTTTTTAACAGTTTCTGCATTTGAGACAGAGTTTTTCATCAGTGGTTTGGCTCCGCTGGCAGACCAACTCGTCACGTTGTACTTTGTGAAGGAGAACTCTGATCACATGGTACTGATGCTGTTTTAATGGTGTATGAGTCACGTTATTAGGGACACCTTTACAGTCTCAATGTGGCCCAATGCAACAGTTTTGTCACAGTAATTTATATTTATGTGGTTGTCATTTGTGAAGGATGAAGAGTTTCGTGCTCGTCCTCGTCTCGACATCATCCAGACGCTTCCCGAGAGCTGCGAGGAAATCTCCTCAGACGCTCTCACCGTGCGCAACTTCCAAGACAACGAGTGCAGAGACTATCGACTTGGTGAGGCCGTTTAAAAAAAAAAAAAAAAACACGAACCCCCAGCGCTTGAGCTGTGATTTCATTATGCATCGACCATCAAATGTCAGCTGTAATGCGCAGCAAGTGGAGTCATAAATGTATTTTCATTAACAGAGCATTCAGAGGGAGAGTCTCTCTTCTACATCATCAGTCCCAAAGACATCGTCGTGGCCAAAGAGCGAGACCAAGATGACCATATCGATTGGCTGCTTGAGAAGAAGAAATACGAGGTTTGAGGTTTTTTTTTTTTAATGAACGTTTTCAAAAAGGTCACGACCTTTTAATGTCAAAGTTTAATCGCGTGTCTTCCTCGGACTGTGACAGGAGGCGCTGATGGCCGCGGAGATCAGCTTCAAAAACATCAAGAGGCACGACGTTCAGAAAATCGGGATGTCTTACATCAATCATTTAGTGGAGAAAGGAGACTATGACAGCGCCGCCAGGTTCGTTTGGTTTCCACGTCGACTTACCGTCGATACGTGTGATAAGTTGGTTAGTGATGAGGTTTGTGTGAGAGATTTGGGGAGAAAAAAAAAAGATGCTGCGTTTTAAGAGTTAGATTTATATTTAAAAGCAGAATATTTGATTCCCATCATTATTTCAAGTTATAGGAAGAAGCAATAACCGTAAATAAAAACCTGTAATTACCGAGCGGATGAATCCTGATCCTGTGAATCAGATCCAAAGTGAGGAACATTTTTCATTTTTAGGATGACGGAGTAAGTGCGCTGTGCACATTGAAAAGTCTAGTTTGAAGAGAAAAAATCTTTATGTAGTAAATGGAGCTTGACTGTTTTTGTCTAACGACTATCTCCAAGATCAAAATTGAATTTTTATCCCCCAAAAAAACTTTTTTTATTCTTACGTCCCTTTTGTTCATTGACGTGACTGCAGCAGCAACGATGGTGATGATTCATGTGTTTTGTGTTTTTTTTTTTTTTTTTTTTTTTTTTTGATGCAGAAAATGTCAAAAAGTTCTCGGGAAAAACATGGAACTATGGGAAAATGAAGTGTACAGGTTCAAGACCATCGGACAGCTGAAGGTGGGTTCAGATCGAGCCAAATTAATCTTTTTTTGATGATTATTAAAGTGGTTATAATTTATTATTACTATAAATGTCTGTCCACCTTCAGGCCATCAGTCAGTATTTACCCAGAGGAGATCTGCGTCTCAGACCGGCCATCTACGAGATGATCCTGCATGAGTTCCTCAGGACTGATTACGAGGTTCAGTTCTTCATCCTCCTGGATTTATTAAATAATTAAGATGATAAATGTGAGAAAACTCACTTTCTTTTTGCTGTTTTGTTTTCTTCTCCATTTCAGGGTTTTGCCACTCTGATCCGTGAATGGCCCGGAGAGCTTTACAACAACCTGGCCATTGTTCAGGCCGTCACCGATCACCTGAAGAGGGACCCGACTAACAGCACCCTGCTCACCACGCTGGCCGAACTGTGAGTGGCCAATAACAAACACGTGTTCGTGTTCGTGTTGAGTGATAAAAGATAAAATTGCAGGTTTTAACCTCAGAGTGACATTTTCCACCCGTGGATGTTTTCACAGATACACCTACGACCAGCGCTACGACCGAGCTCTAGAAATCTACCTGAGGTTGAGGCACAAAGACGTTTACCAGCTGATCCACAAACACAACCTGTTCTCGTCCATCGAGGACAAGATCGTGCTTCTCATGGACTTCGACAAAGAGGTAAACGTCCAATCATGAAACCACAAAAACATGTCAGGTTTGCTGCTACGGTAGTGACAGAGTGATGATGTATTTTCTGAATTTATGTTTCCAGAAAGCCGTTGACATGCTCCTCGACAATGAAGACAAGATATCAGTAAGTTCAACTTGTGGTCTTTGATCATTTTAGGATTGTAATGATAAAAACACACGACTGGATAACCAAGTTGTTCACCATTTCGAAAGTCAGACTTTCCTGTGTGTCTTTCCTCCACTTCAAGTTGCCTTTCTCTCTTCATTGTCACTTGTCACTTAAAAGGCAAAAAAAACTGCTCATTGTTCTTTGTTTTAACCCAACAGACAGACAGAGTCGTCGAAGAACTCGCAGACAGACCCGAGCTTCTACACGTGGTGAGTTGAGACGGTCACATCTTTAACCTCTCAAAAGTTTCATTACAAAGTGATTTTAAGTGTTTTTGTTTCATCTTCTCTCCACAGTATCTCCATAAATTATTCAAGCGTGACCACCACAAAGGACAAAAGTACCACGAGAGGCAGATCGGCCTCTACGCCGAGTACGACCGACCGAACCTCTTACCTTTCCTGAGAGACAGTACGCACTGTCCGCTGGAGAAGGTTCGATTCTTTCTCCTCGTCCTGTTTCAATTTAAAAATGTTCACAAAAACAAAAAACCACAAGACATAAACTGGTAAACCATCTGGTAAACTGGTAAACTGGTAAACCATAAACCGTCTGTTTGTGTTTGTGTCTCACAGGCTCTTGAGATTTGTCAGCAGAGGAACTTTGTGGAGGAAACCGTCTTCCTGCTCAGTAAGTGTTTAATCACCGTCTGTTCGCACGTGTCGTTTTTAAAACGGTTTTAAAGGAAACTAAACAGGTCACTCTCAGGCAGGATGGGGAACTGCAGACGAGCTCTGCAGATGATCATGGAGGAGCTGGAGGACGTGGACAAAGCCATTGAGTTCGCTAAAGAGCAGGACGACGCAGAGCTGTGGAACGATCTCATCTCTTACTCCATCGACAAACCACGTACGTTTCAGTCTCCTTCTCTCGTCGTGTGTTTGACTTGTGTCTTCCTCTCAACGTTCGGTGACATTTGTTTTGTATCCGACTCTGCAGCGTTCATCACCGGCCTCCTCAATAACATTGGTACTCACGTGGATCCAATCCTGCTCATCCGACGCATCAAGGAAGGGATGGAGATCCCGAACCTCAGAGATTCACTGGTGAAAATCCTTCAGGATTATAATCTACAGGTGAGACACATTTCTACTCTGGTTACAGGGAGAAAATGATGCAGAAATAAAATAAAGGTACATTCAAAAGTCGGTCAGTAAATTAGATCAGTTGAATTATTAGATATTAGGAAAGAGGTGACTTTGGGTCACTTGTTAAACAAAATTGTAATAATTTAACAGTTTTGTGGAACTTTTTACATCTGCAGCTTCATTTAAAGGAAGAATTTACCACCAGAGCAACAATTAGTTTCCTTCTTACACATTTTGTGATTGTTTCAACATTGTGTCTGAGGTGACTTTACATTTATGTGTAGTCATTTTAACAGAGGGACAAGACTGAAGCTGCAGCACAGTAGATGATATTAAAGGAAGTAAACAAGTGCTGGATTAGTTTGACAAAGTGCAAGAAGATCTGTAGAGGATGTGACAGTGTTAGAGGACTTACAACAAAAGATGAGTCTTGAAGGTGGAAAGAGACTCTCTGAGGAGCTCGAGCCGCTATGGAGGAACCACATGATAAAACGATCTGGGCCGACACTGATCTGAACTGGATCATGGTCGGTTTTCAGACTAGTCCTAGTTGTGTTTACACGTCTGAAACTCAGATTAAAAATGTTAGAATTGAAAATCGATCCTTCGTTGTTGTTTCATTGATTAATTAGCCTTTGTCCTCTTGTTCCTTAAGATCCTGTTGAGAGAAGGATGTAAGAAGATCCTGGTGGCCGACTCCTTGTCTCTGCTGCAGAAGATGCACCGGACGCAGATGAGAGGAGTCCGGGTCGACGGTGGGAACGATTCTCATTCTCGGCAACGGAGATTTAATCTCTGTTAAACTGAAAAGTTTTAACCGATGTGATTGTTTTTGTTTGCAGAGGAGAACATTTGTGAATCGTGTCATGCTACGATATTACCATCAGGTAGGTTTTTTTATTCAGTGTATCTGAGTATTTTTATGTTTTCACTGGGTTGTTTTTCTCATTTATTCTTCACACACGTGTTTCAGACATGGCCAAGACCTTCGGTGTGGTGGTGTTTCACTGCAGACACATGTTTCATAAAGAATGTTTGCCGTCTCCAGGGACAGTGAGTCAACAGTGAACCAAAACCGTTTATATATTGTTATTTAACGTTATTTAATCTTCTAAATAAATCACGTCGTAACTTTTCTCTCTTCCCGTTTCAGTTTCATGGAGTCCAGTTTTGTAACATCTGCAGTGCGAAGAGACGAGGGCCAGGAAGTGGAATACTTGAGATGAAAAAATAACAAGGATTTATGCACTCACAATGTTATTATTGATGCTTTTACCCCCCACCCACACCGCCTCTCCTTCCCCTCCCCTGTTGCTTTCCCTTTACTGTCAGTGCATCGATCGATAAATATCACTTTCCCTCAGTCACTGAGCTGTGCACTTGCAAAAATGCAAAACATTTTTATCGGATTGTCTCTGTATATTTAAAATCTAACAACTGTAAAGTGCTGTACTTGTTCTGTTTGCCACTAATGTGATTTGCTGATGAAAAGTCTGCAACGTGTGAGAAATAAAATTACATAAAATAAAATTTAAAAAAAAAGCTGTTTGCTTTGGGTCTGATAATTATGTATTCTGTCGCCATAACTGGGTTTAAGTCAATCCTGGGGAGGAAAGATGCGCGAGAGGAATTTTATTTACTGATGTTTTCAGAGTTTGATCCAAGAAAATGTTCAAGTTTATTAAGGAGATTGTGACAAAGTGTAATGTACAAAGAATCATTTGATTCATCAATAGGCAGGGAAACGTTATTATCAATATCTTATTATGAAAGATTTCATTTGTTTTGAGTTTTTAAGTCCAAAACAAATCTACAACGTTACATTTACACTTTAATTTAAAATTTCTATCTGAAATGACTCAAATAAGTTTGTGAATACAGTGAAACTGAATTGAATTTGTCATAAAATTTGATCAGATTAAAAACTGCCCTTTTAATATCAACAGAAGCTTTGAAGAAAACCACCAACAAACAAACCACAGCTGTGTGAGCAGGTCGCTGGTGAGACCTGACAAACAGATGTGGATTCATGACATTATAATGTGTAAATTTACATGATACGTTCATAAATCCAAGATCAAAGTTCAAGATTGTTGGGAAAACATGTTTTATTAAAGAATATCCTCTCTCTTCTGGCAACAGAAGAAACACACAGTTAAAGTTGAAATGTGACTTTTTAATCGTTTAAAAGCAGAGTCACCGTTTATGTACAACGACAGTTTATGAAACTAAGTGAAGAACAGATTATTAGGGTGAGTGAGACTGATAATAACAACGTGATTATGAATCATGAGTGATTATCGCAATGAGTTAATCATGATTAAGTGAGATCAGACCAAAGAGCATTTCACAATGAAATGGTAACGGGAAGAGGAAATAAAAGCAACAATTATCTATGTGGCTTACCTTAATCAGAAGAATATATAACTTAACATCATATCAGGGGATAAATGGATGATCTTATAACAGAATATATATATATATATATATATATATATATATATATATATATATATATATATATATATATATATATATATATATATATATATCAATGTATAGTTAGTTACACATTTACAGTATATTTACACATATTTTAGTAACAAATTAAACAACAAATAAACACAGACAAAATAAAATAAAACTGTCCAAACTTATTGAATAGAATGCTTTTTATTGTCGCTATATATTTTTTTACATATACAATGAAATTAAAAGCAGCTCCTTTTTCAGTGCAAACATATATAGAATATGAAAACATAAAACTAAGTATAAAACTACTATATACTATTATAATACTATAAGTATAAAAGTCTGAAAGTATAAAAAGCATCAAAAAGTATATAAAAGTAAAGTAGATGCTATATACATATACACAAGAATAAGAATAAATATACATTTCGATAGTGTGGATTATTACACGTTGTTAAATATTAAATATTGTTAAATATTAAATATTGCACAATGATGATGAGTAATGATATTGCACATTATTCAGGTATTTATATATTTCAGTAACAAAATATGATATTTTGAATCAGTGTTTTTAATCATGATCATGTTTTTTTTAATGAAATATGTATTAAAATAAAAATAATCTAATTTCTATGTAAATAAAATAAAATAAAATAATAAAATAAAAAAGTCCACTTTGCTTTTCAGTGTCTGGAACGTTGCTACGTCACATCCGCCGTCGTTCTCCGGAAGTACAGTTAATTTTTTATTCACGGGGAGAGGAAAAAAAAAGAAAAAAACAGCTGTTGTTGGTAAAAGAAAACATCAAAAGTGAGTTTCATTGACGAGTGTCGCGCTTTTGCGTTTCCTCAGACGATAATATCGCTGTGTAAAACTGCGGGCTCGGTGTTTGCGGCTGCTGTTTTCTCTTCACTTCCAACAGCGAGTCTCGCTTCGCTCATTTGTTGCGAGTTGGCTGCTGCCGCCGCCGCTGCTGCTGCTGTTAGCATTAGCTCCCCTCACTGTGGACTCCTCGGCTAACACACTTAGCCACTCTTAGCTAGTTAAACTGAGCGTTTCTGAGTGTCTGAGTGGGACAGTATTATCTCTGGGCTGTCACACAAGCGATAAGATCCTTTATACAGAAGCTGGATGAGTGAGTAAACGTGGATCGTACATTGTGTGACTCGCTAGCCTCCTAGTTTAACTGCGATTTATCAGTGTTTATGTCCCAACGTTAGCCTGCCTTGTTGTTTGTGGGGAAACCAGTGAATCTGTGAATGTGTGTGGGAAACGATTATAAGTCATAATAATGTGATATAAGTTTTGAATTTACTTGTTGCACATGTGAGCAGATGTGTCATTTTTGTGCTGTGGTTTGGAATCATGTTGTTGTCAGCTCATATTTTATTATAACAAACTACAGGAATTTGAATCACAGCTAGTTTTGCTATGTAGTGAATTCTATGCTATAATAATTGTTGTAACTGTATCGGTTTTATTTGATATTTCTTTTTTTGGCAGAATGCCGGCCCCAAAGAGAGGACCAGCCCCTCATGAATCTCAGCCCAAGATGAGGAAGTTGGATGAGGATGGGGAGGCTCTGCCATCCAAAACTGCACCAGCTACCATTAACAGATCCCTCAAAGCAGGAAATACGCAAGAAATGTCAGCAGTCCCCCGGACCAAGAAGAAACTATCCACTTCAGCAGAAGAGGGGAATAAACAAGCCAAGTCATCAGACAACAGACAAGTTTCTCCCCCGACCGTCTCCGACCCGCCTGTCAAAAAAGCCAAGCTCCTGAACGCCACAAGTGCCTCCTCCTGCGGAGAAGCTCCCTCGCCGATAGCTAACTCCAAAGCTTCACTGAAGCGCACAGCCTCCACAGAGTCCGATGACGATTTGAGCAAAGATGGCGGCAAGGTCGACCTCTTCAGAGAGAGGGACGACGGCGACAAGGCCCGCTGCATCAGACAGTACTCGAACCGAGTCAAAGCGAAACGAAGAGCCGAAGAGTCGTCATCTGACCCACAGGAAACGAGCCAAGGGTTACCATCTGCACCTGCTGACCCCGTACAGATGGACCACAATTATGGGAGATTCTCTGATTTGCCAAATACTGAAAGTACGGGTGAGAAGAAAGAATCTGCAGAGTCTGTTTCTGAACCGGAGAGACAAGAAAAGTCAGAAAATGCGACACAAGCAGAGTCAAAAGAAACTTCAGTCTCTGTATCAGCTGAAGAAAGTAAAGATGATGCATTTAAAATGTAGAAACACTATCATCGTCAGACGCTGTTGCATCTGTCGCTGCAACAGCTGCAGAGGCAACCTGCATCTTATCTGAAGCATCTGAATCTGTCAAAATCCAAGAGCATGTAGATGATACAACACTAGCACTGTCAGTGGAAACACTACGCCCTGTTACTGAGGAGGTGACGCCAAGATGTGAAGGTGAAGACCAGGCAGTTGAAACAACAGGCTCCGTTTGCAGACCACAAAGCCAGACAGGTGTGAGCGGTGAAACCGAAGCTAAGGAGACCACAGATTCTGTTTCTGAAGAGATGAAACCGAATATAATATGTAAAACTAAAGAAGGTGAACGTGAAATGAAGGAGGTGATTGAAGCAGCCGGCGTCTCCTCGGAGCCTAAAGTTGCACTGTCAAACAAAACAAACTCTGCGGCAGGTGAAATCCTGGTTGGGAATAATAATCCAGAGAGTCAAACAGACCTCAGTGTCAAAATTCAAGTTACTTTTAAAGAGGAGTCAAAATCTGTTTATATGCCAGAACAAATGTCTGATAAAATGTCCAACTCCTGTGATGATGTGAACAAGTTGGTGAGAAAGTCTGAGGAAAGTGAAAGAAAAGAAGTGGAGCTGCAGTCGACTCAGTCGGTTGCAGGTTCCGGGTCTTTTGTCGAGGTCCGGTCCAACGAGATGAGTGACGGCTGTGCTGAAACATTGACACCCGATAGCGACGCAGTTCACGAGCAAAAACAAAGCGAGGTGCTCTCCGAGCGTGTCGAAGTCCACGGGGGTCAAACTCAGACGACGGTAACATTAGATCAGATGTCCGACTCGGAGCCCGGAGCGGTTTTGCAACAAGTTAATAACAACACTACAGAAATACCTGCTGGAGCTAACGAAGATGTGAACTCGAGTCAAATCAGAATGGATTTACAGGAGATTATTAATCCAACCTCACAAAGTCAAAGCGGAGACGTTTGTGAATCTACTGCGGACATTTCTACACAATTTAATACGCATCATGTTGAAACACAGGCTACATCGACGTCAGTGATTTCACAGCCAACATCTACAGTGGAACTAGAGCAAAAGAGCAAAGAGTTTACTACAGAGATATGTGCTGATGTTCGGGGAGATATTATGGAAAATGAAGACGATAACAAGTCTGAATGTGCGAATGGAGCTGAGCGTGAAAACAAGATGGAAACTGCATCAGATACAGCAGTGACACTCGTGCTGGAGAGAGAACCCGCCACAAATGTATCTGATAAAAATCATGCAAATTGTCAAAGTGTAGAAGATGAGGAACAATGTGTCGCTGCTTCAGAGAGTCGAACAGATGTGGATGTGCAGAATGCAACCACATCAGAGGAGCTTTCTAACCCCGAATCCACGGTGGAAACGCAAAACCAGAAAAGCAAAGACGTCAGTGAACCAATCACAGACGCGCCTGAGAGAGAACGTGTGAATTGTCAGGGCACAGAAGACGGAGACGAGGTTGATGCCGAAAGTGTTGCTGCTCCTGAGAGTCAAACGCAGGTGGATGTGCAGACTGAAGTTACATCAGAGGAGATTTCCAAACCAGAGTCTGTGGTGGGAATACAAAACCAGACGAGTCGGGACGACGGTGAATCAGCCACAGATTTGTCTGGTGAGTTTTGCGAAGTTGAAAATGAAAACAAGGTGAACTTTGAACCTGCGGACGCATCAGAGAGTCACATCGAGGTAGAAATGCAGACGACGTCGACGTCAGAGATTTGTAACTCGGTCCCCTCAGAAGAGATAGAAAAAACAACAGTGATGACATCAGAGGAGACGACTAACATGTCGCCTACAGTGGAAATGAAAAACCAGGAAGTGAGTGGACACGATTCGGACAAACCTACGGAGGTTCAGGACAAATTAATGACCGAAAAAGACGAGATGACTTTAGAATCTGTGGCTGCGCCAGAGAAACAAATCAGATTAGAAATGCAGACAGAATCAACTTCTGACATTTCTGACACAGCCTCTCCAGCAGTAGGAGAAAGTCAGAAAAAACAGAGTGAAGTGGAAATGGAGACAACAACAACAACTCTAGAGGTGATTTCTAACGTGGCTCCTACAGTGGAAACACAAGACCAGAAGAACCAGGACGAGAGTGAAAATGATATTTCTGTACCTGCAGAATATGTCCCACAGATTAATTCAACGTCAGACATTTCTGCTCTGGATCCTAATGTGGAAATAAATATCCAGAGAGAGCAAGAAGTCGCTGAACCTGAAAGAGTTCAAGAAGGTCTAAAGATTCTCACGGATGAGGTTATCACAGGAAGTGTCAGAGCTACAGAGAGTCCAGCAGAAATGGAAACGCAGACGCCGGAGGAGGAGACGTCAAGTCAGACAACCGCAGCACAAACACAGAACCAGAGAGGTCAGGAGGTCGATGAACTCACCGCAGACACTGAACTTCAAAAAGACACGACCGTCGCTCACACTGAGAGTCAGGAACACGAGGGAGAGGTTATCACTGAATGTGTTGATGCTACTGAGAATCAAACCGAAATAGACGTGGACGCAACAGCAACAACGGCAGTAGAGATTTCTGAGCCGGGATCTGAAGTGGAAACACAGAACCAAGAAAGGCAGAAAGTCAACGGAGATGTTGAGGTTGAAAATACTGGAGACGTTCATGTTTCAGAGATTCAGACAGAAATGGAAACTACTGCAGCACCTGAAGTTACAGAAGTCAGTGAACACACCATGGCCTTAACAAATGAAGTTCAGAAACTTCCTCTTATGACTGAATTAGAAAATAAAGATGATGAAAATGTCCCAGAAAGAAAACCTGCAGCTGAAGACGTCCGAGGGGATACAGATGTAATAAGTGGATCAATAAAAACAGTGAAGTCTGTGTTTGAAGGGGAAACAGGAAAGCAAATGATTAATGAGGCCAGAGAAGAGGCTTCTGACAAAACAGTCGGTGTTATTGAAGGACAAGGAGAAGAAGGAGCTGGAAGCAGTGAAGTAATTGTTTTTGTTTGTGGCCAAACTGATGATACAGAATCAGAAGAGCAGATCAAGACGGTTCAGGATCAGTCGGAGGTCCAGATTCAAGAAAACCAGATCGTTTACGAGCCAATTAGCAGCCCGGAAAGTAGCGACGAGAGGGAGGTGACGACAGCAGCGGAAAAGTACGATGGTGTGTCGTTACTGCATTTACAAAACCTAGAGACGCAGGAGATGAAAGAGGAAGCAGCTGTTAATGAGGAAAATAACGAAATGATTGACTCACATGTGGAAAATGAGGAAAACGTTAAAGAGCAAATTAAAGCTGGAGTTGAAATGGAAATACAAAGCAGCGGCGTGGAGCAGAGTCCGGTCACTGCACAGTTGGAGCAGAGTGACATCAACATGGATGTAGATGTGAAACAAGTCGCCGTGATCAGCTCCAGCGATGACATCAGCGCTCCAGATGGTCGGTCAGAAGATACGACGGAGAAAAGCGAAAGTAACGGCCTCCCAGAGAGCGTCACTGGACAGGTGCAGGAGGACGCCGCACTTCAGGAAGTTACAGATGTAACAACAACTACTACTACAGCCGATGCACCAGATAGCACATCTGAGGAGTATGTGATCTTAGAGCCGGTGCCAGAGAGTGAAATCGATAGTAACATCGATATCATCACTCAAGCAGCTTCAGAATCGGGTTTGTCCGAAATGGTGAATCCAGACGGTGCAGAAAATCTTTTAAACGGCTCCCAACAAGCTGTTGTACCTGAGGAGGAAGGACAGGAGATGAAAGATGAAACGTCGACAAGTTCAGGTGAAGATAAGGGGACGGAAATATCAACTGGTGAGAGTTTAGAAGTTCAACATTCAGCCGAAACAACAGAGATGGACGTGGAGATAGAGAGCGCAGAGGGTAATTTGCATCTACAAGAAGTTCAGATTCTGGAGGAAATAGAGATCGGACGTGAGATCGTCGTAGCAGAAGAGGAGAATGAGGAAGACGGTGACGTTACGATAATAGAGAAACCTAAAGGGACGCCTGAGGTCGATGCTGAGAAGAAGGTGGATGAGAAGATGGATGAGAAAAACAAAGACAACGTTGGTACGAAAGACTCGAAACAAAACGACGCAACTAGTGAGAAGAGCGAAGGCGACAAAAAGGCACCGGAGCCAGAAAAACCCAAGAAACAAGAGATGAACACGCAAGCAAGAACCAAAGCTCGACTGGCAGCTCTGGCCGAGCAGAAGGCGGCGGCGTCGAAACGGACGGCGAACAGGCAGCAGCTGAACCTCTTAGCTCTGTGTCAGGAAATCGCAGAGGACATCGCCACAGACAGCATGCTGTTGAAGAGGATCGAGGAGGAGAAACAAGCAGCGGCGACAGCGGCAGCAGCCAAGAGCGAAGTCAACAAGAAGGAAAGTCCACCTGTTAACATTCAGGATTCAGATGCGGTTAATGTTGCGACTCCTGCCGGACCAGACGGCTGTCCTCCGGCGTCGACAGCAGTGTCAGCGACCCCGGCGTCAGAGGCGTCTCCGGCTCCTCCAGCTCAGCCTTCGACAGCTGAATCAGCCGAGGCCAAACCAGCCGCTGCCGCCGCCGCCGACCACCACTGAACCTCAAAAGAGGCGATTCTTCATCACACAGATTTCAGTGCCTCTTAAAGCCCACGAGAAAAAGAAGTTGACCAGATATCAGAGACTGAGACAAGTGGAGCTGCAGAGAGAGAAAATGTCCTGGGCTCGCGTTAAGAAGCTAAAGTCCGATCAAGCAAATCAGATGTTTTCAGAAATGGACTGGCAGGCGCCGCTGTCCGTCGCTGCTTCGTTTTCAGCGACTTCAACTCCTCCGTCTGTCGCCAGCCCGTCGAAAACACCTCCCTCAAGTCCTGCAACGACAAGCAAACCTGCTACACCCAAAGCAGAAGCTGCCAAGGTCGAGACGGTAAAGGAAGAACCGATCAAAACAGAACCGATGAAGACAGAAACGTCCAAATCTGTTAAATCTGAAACCACCAAATCTACACCTGTTAAATCTGAACCTACTAAAGCTGCATCTGCTAAAACCGAAACTGCTAAAACTGAACCTCCTGCTCCCGAAGTCCGCAGAAGTACGAGGCAAAGTAAAGCTCAAGCTCCTAAAACGAGTCCCGCTCCGGGACCGTCTCCGAAAGGAACCAGATCAGCAGGGAAGAGGTCGCTGCCGGCCATCCCTCCTCCAATGCCCAACGGACTCAACGCTCAGAAACCCAAAGGTGAGGTTGAGTACAAACCGTACAGACCCCGGCCCAAGTATTCCCCCGATGACTTTGAACTCGATGATGATCCTTTACCGGCGGCGCTGACAAAACCGAATCTGCAGTCAAGGCCGACGCAGCCGGCTCGACCAAACCTGCAGTCGAACCCCGCGGCTCAACAAAGACCTGCCGCTCAGTCAAAACCCACAGGTTCACCACAGCTCGCCAACCAGGCGAAGCTCAAAGCTCAGACCGCGTCCGCTGGACAGATCTCAGGTCAGTCAAAGCTCCCGTCTGCAGCTGCAGCTCAGTCAAAACCGGCCGCCGCTTCCACCAGTCTGCAAGCAAAACCTGCAGCAGCAGCAACAAAAACTACATCTACAGCTACACCCACAGCTGCAGCTTCATCACAACCTGCTCCTCCAGCTAAAGCGGCGTTAAAGCCTCCCGTCTCCACGACGACGTCACAGTCCAACGCCGTTTCAGCTCCGGTTCAGACGAAACAGCTCGCTGCTTCGACCACCACTCAAATTAAACCTAAAACGGAGGCCGCCGTGACGACGAAAACCACAAATCCACCAACATCAGAGGAGAGCAAATACAAAGTAAGAGACTAATTCTGTTCCGGTGTTTGTCACAATCAGCACATTTGAACAAACTGTGAATGACGCTCTCTTCTCTCCATTTACTTTAGGATACAGCTGATGCACTTTCATCAACTCCCACCTCTTCCATTTCCTCTGATGAGAGCTCTAAAGCGACCGATGACAAACAGCAGTGTGAACAAAAGCCTGCAGGTGTGTGTTCAAGTGCAGGTGGCGCAGTTTTATGTCAAGCTCAGTCGTTTTGTCGTCTCTCTGCTGAATGATTCAGAGTCAGGAAATCTGTCACTGCAATTATTCTTATTCATTCATACCTTTTTCTTCCAGTCGCTGATGCTCATCCATCTCAAGAAGCAGCCAAAGCAGCTGAGAAACCTTCACAAGAGTAAGAAGCTTAAATCATTTATGTTTAGTTTTTTGGGTTTTTTTTGTTATAGCAAAAGTGAGTTGAACTAATCTGATGTGTGTTTGTGTTACAACAGAGCAGGGAAGCCACAAGATGGCGGGACTCCTCTGTCTGATGCTTGTCTGCAAAGAGAAATCAAGAAACTAAAGGAAGCGGACAAAGACGGAACCCAGACGATTATTGTGAGTGGATTTATTGATTTCTTTCTCCGTCATTTAGACTTGACTTAACTCTTCTACGTATTTGAAGTGACGCTGTTTTGTTTCCGTCGTCTTTTAGGACGCGGGACAGAAACATTTCGGAGCCGTGGCCTGCAGCGTGTGTGGGATGCTCTACTCTGCTGCCAACCCCGAGGACGAGTCTCAGCATTTACTCTTCCACAATCAGTTCATCAGCGCTGTCAAATATGTGGTGAGAGACATTTTCTTCAAATTACATGTGTTTACTTATTATTTTTGCCTTTTGACTGAAAATACAGACTCACTGGCACAAAATGGCAGCGTATTCAAGTTCATTTGGACACATTAGAACATATTAAAACCATAAAAAGATGATTTAATCGTCTCTTCTGTTGTTATTTTTGCAGGGATGGAAAAAAGAGAGGATTCTGGGCGAGTATCCTGACGGCAAAATCATTCTGGTCCTGCCTGATGATCCCAAATACGCTCTGAAGAAGGTTCGTGTACAGAAAATAACAAAAAAGAAAAAGAAAATGTCACTATCATTGTGTTTTGCCGCCTGACAAGAGGGAAATTTAATTACTAGCAAGAAGCAAAAAGCAAAGAAATAAAATAAAACGTCCATTAAACAGCAGCCGTTTTGTCCGTCAGGTTGAGGAGATCAGGGAGATGGTGGACAATGACCTCGGCTTCCAGCAGGTGGAGACCAAGTGTCCCTCTCAGACTAAAACCTTCCTGTTCATCTCCAACGACAAGAAAGTGGCTGGATGCCTCATAGCAGAGCACATTCAGGAGGTGAGAGGTGGCAGACGTGTTTTTTACCATGTGAAAACAACAAGTTACATAGAGTTATATCTAATTTTATGTGTGTGTTTGTGACCGTTCACAGGGCTACAGGGTGATCGAGGAGGCGGCGCCGGAGGGTTCAGAGGGAGAGAAGGTGATGTTTGAACGTCAGAGAGCGTGGTGCTGCTCCACCACGCCGGAGCCGGCGATCTGCGGCATCAGTCGCATCTGGGTCGTCAACATGATGCGACGCCAGGGCATCGCCTCGCGCATGTTGGAGTGTCTGAGGTCAGCGTCATCTTTTTTTTTTTTTTACCTAAACCATCGACCCTAAAAACAACATAAACACGACTCCTAAACGTTTCCTCCTCGTTCTGTTTTCTTTTTTCTTCTTCGTCTTCACAGGAACAACTTCATATACGGCTCGTACCTGAGCAAAGACGAGATCGCGTTCTCCGACCCGACGCCGGACGGGAAACTCTTCGCCACGCAGTATTTTGGCACTTCTCAGTTTTTGGTTTATAACTTTGTGAGCGGGACTCGCTCGTCCCAACCTAAAACTGTCGCAGTATGACCAAGTCTTCGAGACGAGAAGGTAACGACGGATTTGACCGAGACGCTCGCTGACTAACAGGACCGGCCCTCGCTAAAAAGTGTCCGACACAGAATCTTCATTTACTTAAAAAAATCAAAATAAAAAAACTGTAAATTTCTCCTCGGAGACGATGCGCATTGGTTTAAATCTCAGGATGAAAACAACAAGGTGTTGTTGAAAAATGTTATTAATTCACCCTTTAATCCCTCCCTGCATAGTATTTTCAAACAAACAAACAAAAAAAAGACTATTTTCTTTATACATTTTTAAGCAAACGGTTGGTTTTATTAGAATAAAAATAGAGTTTACATGCATGATCTGACAGCAATAGAAACAAAGACTTCACCCTTTTTTGTTTCCTTTTATTTCCATTATTTCATTAGAAACATCCATTAAAACGAAACGGTTATTTTTTAATAAGTTTGTCCTCATTCTGTTGTAATGAGATGTTCACACTGAGGGTTTTTATCACGTGTTTCTTTGTACCATTTACAACTAATCATCCTGGAGCAGGTGAGTTTTTTTTAATCGTCGGGACTCGTTTCAACAATCTGATGGAAGAGATGTGGGTTAGAAGTGTAGCTTGGGCATTAATCGCGTGCTCTAATTTTCTTATTAGATCACCTCGCCTGAAATGTTTAGTTTTTCAAGCTGAGCCATATACTGTACACATTTAGCAGGGCATTGTAGCCTTTACTGTATGAGTGATGTCTTTTAATTATTTCACCTGAGGCTGTTTATTGCTTTTTTTTTTTGTGCCTGAATGAATAACGTGTGACTCATGATGTTAATTTCTCTGTTTTTCTTTTTTGCCGTTTTTATTGAGTTAGCGTAGAGTATCATCCTCCTATTCCTTAGTAACGACGAATTAAAAATGTATAACAAATTATCATGTAGATTTATGCATTCTATAATAATAATAAAAAAAAAATTATAATGGAAGATGCGCCAGATTCTTAAGGCTCAGGTGTTTAAAATGGTATCTGAGGGATGATGATGATGATGAAACGTCATCCATGTTCGGCCTTGTATGATCGTGAAAACAGGAATATTTTTGCTCAGATCAACACGAGCGACGAAGGCGAACTTGTGCCTCTCGACTCACAGATTTTACAGCATCATCAGTAAATCCATCCCTTATTTTTCCTCCTCCTCCTCCTCCTTGTTTAAACGGTCGCTTTTAGACAGATGTGTCGTGTAAGAAAAAGAAATTTGATTTATACGAAGCTGTTATGTAAATATTTATTTAAATAATAAACAATTTAAAATGGTGCTTGCTCATTTTTTTCCCCCACAACTTTCTCTTGGAAGAAAAACAGGTGAGTGGTTAATTCAGATGATATATGACTAACCAGTGCCATCTAGTGGTTAATGTTGCAGTAAATATTTGTTTTGCTTGATTATATCAGATTTTCCTGCTTTGTTTTGCTTTAAAATGTCACATTAGCAGAATTGATATTATCTACATGATGTGAGATGCTAATAAATATGAATTGTAGCTATTAAAAAAGAATATTTACACATGAAATATGAATGTAATTTGTGGGAATTGTGATGTTTTGTCTTTGTAGTTGCAGATGTAAACACTCTCCCCTCTTAGTGCATTCCTCGACACTCCTGTCACAACACGGTCCTGCTCGATGGCAACTTCTGAGAAACAAAACAGGCCTTAGAACAACACGGATACTTCCTCAGGCTGAGAGTGAGAAAACAGAGGTTCCCGCTGCTCCTCGGAGACCTGATACCGATCAGCAGCAGAAAACACCCGAGCTGAGCTTCCTAAGGTATCTTTAACACAACGTTCACCTTGGCCTTTTGACTCTTTACTCTAACTGGGATCATCTCTGTCATCTGATTTGCTGTGTGCGACTAAATACAAAGGATACGTTTAATCCAGGATCAATGCACATGATTTGGACTTTATTGTGTTCAAGAAAACATCATCACAGAGGAAATCCAACAGTTATAAATACAGACTTTTTTTTATTATTCTTGCACATTAGTTTTAAGAGACAAAATTGCCACAGCTGCCACAGTGTAAACAAGAAAACCACATCTTCTAATTACAGGTCCTGTTATTGTACATGTGTGATAAGCTATGAATAAATATCTTATTTACACATTTACACAGATAACCGACATACAAAACGCTCTACGAAGTTAACACATCTGTTTCATATTCACTGTTTGTTTTTGTTTTTTTTTTTTAATGGAAAATGAAAAGTTTGACCTGATTTCAGGCCAAACGTGAGCTGCGAACTGTGGGGATTGGCCTTGTTGCGTGACATCTGCAGGGACTTGATCTGTTTTAATAGTTTTAAAACAAGATTACGGTAATACTCTGGGTATTTGTTCTGTTGACAGGCAACATTTAAGAAGAAGAGGAGAAGAGCTGCTCTGGATGCGTTCATGGCAAATACACAATATCAAGGTGATACCAATGGAAAAAAAATTGTAACACAAGCTCTTAACTTCTTAACAAACATGATGATATATGAGTAAAACTGAATCCACTGGCTTGTGTGTGTTAAGTGTATCATGCCAAAGCTATGGCAACATTAAAATGTAGGCACCAAAGATGAGATTATAAACCGTTGCCCATTTAATTCAAAACAAAACAAAAGACGTCCTCACAGGATTGGACAGTTTTGACCACAAAAGTTGTACAAAACGTCCAACATATCAGGTTCCTGAAACTGAATCCTCCTGTTAACAACACCCTGACCTTTCTGAGGCTGTGCTATAACAACTCCACCACCACTCTGAGCCTCCATTAACGGGTGAACTTTGTTGTCCATCATTTTAAAATCGGTAACACCAACCATGGGCAGTTTTCCGTTCCTCTCTGCCCACGTTTTTGTGTCCTCTGAATTGTCTTTCATGTCTATGATGCTGTCAGCGTTGGTGCTGTTCTTGGTCACCGTGCTCATTTCGTCCTGACAAAGTTCTGAGTCGCTACCGTAGGGTAAAGAAAAGTAGGTACACTTTCTCGAAAGCGACTTTTTGTCTCCTATCTCAGCCTTTTGCTCTGTTCTGTGTCTTTGCACATTTCCTCACCCAGAGGAGACTTTGCGAAGGTTTTGTTGATTCCCACCGGGTCTGAAACTGACTTTCTAATCAAGGTGTTTTCTCTGAGGAGCCATCGTCCGTTATCAATAGGAACACTGTCTTCGGGTCCGACTTGAGCATTAAAAGCGATGCATCTTGTCGCTTCAGTTATGCCGTCCAGTGCATTGGAGGAATTGAAGTAAGACAACTCAGACATGGTTTTATTTCGAGAGATGTGGAAGGGAGAGAAAATGCTTGAATGTTCTTTCTTTTTCTGTTTTGATGCAGATGGAGGTCTTTCTCCCAATTCTTCATCAAGAAGAGGATCTTTTTTACCATAAAGCCTTTCTATTGTTCTCCTCACAAAACCTTTAGCTATAGATTTCCGCGGTGTATCTTCTTCACCGCTGGACAACTCGCTCGTTGTCTGAGACTGATATCCACCACTAGCTGATGTCTCAGTTCTCAAGTCGCACTGCTCTGATGCTTTTGGACTCTGGAAACGTTTGGGTCCTTGCTTAATATCCTTGGCACTTTTAGCCAAGAACATGTCTCTGATGGATTTGACCCTGTTGCCTTCAGGCTCGGTGGTAATAACTCCACTGGAGTCGTAGCTGAAGGATAACGAAGACTGAGGAGCCGATCGGGTGCAGAGAACTGACTGAGACGTGGGAGATTCAGTTGGTGAATCATCAACATCTGCCTCCGTTTGAATGTTTCTTTGAGAAAATCGTCTGCCGGCAGGACTTTCTTTAACAGTTTTTGTCTTCTGTGCATCTTCCACTTGCTTTTGCAGAAGGCTTACCCTCTCTGCAACAGACTGGGATAACATTATTTCAGGTTCATGTTTGAATTTTTCCACAGCTTTAGCAGATGTTGTGAGTTTAGATTGTGCGTGAAGTGCAGGAGATTCTTTACAACTCTCCCTTTTGTGTTTGTCTATATTGACTCGTTCTTCCTCCAAGCTCAACTCTTTCTCATAGTAACTTAATTCTTCAGTTGACGATCTAACATGCTCATCTGCAGTCTTTGACTGCTCTGTCCCAACCTCTACCTGCTCTCCACAGCTGCTGTGATCATTCCCACTGTCCTCTTCTGCACTGAATCTGTAACGCTTGATGTCTTTTTTAGTGTATGGAACCTGATTCTCTATTAAATTTCTTAGATCTCCATGTATAATATGGAGTTCCTCTTTATCATCATCTGTCTCTTCTTTACATTTTTTAATCTCACCCTCATGATCCGACACATAATCAAGATGTTCCTCGTCCTCAATGCCTTCTTCTTCCTCAGTTTCAGACAAACATTCCTCAATTATAACTTTTAGTTCCTTACATTCACCGTCTGGCTGATCTTCTCCTGACATAACTGGCTCGTCTACATCTGAGACACCTGTGCTTTCATCACTGATGTTCAATCCCATACATGATTTTTGAATCTCTGGTTCCTTCTGAGACTTGAGCAAACTTTCAGGTTCAGACGATGTATCTGGTAAAGACTGGTTTTCATCTCGGCTGGAGATGCTTTCGTTCCCACTAACATTCAGCTCTGCGTAGTAACTAGAGCTTTTCTGATCGTCCTCTTCCTCAGGGTAACTATCAGGGTTGGACAAATCTTCACCATCACTTCTCTCCTGTTTTATCTCCTCACATTCAACATCTGGTTGTTCCTCCTCTGAACTATGTCGCTGACTTGTGTTTGAACTAAATACACTTTTCCTAGAGCTTTCGTTCTGTTCTACATCTTTATTGGCACTTGAAAACATTCGCCCTTCCTCTTTGGAAAATGACTCATCATCACTCATATGCTCATTCTCAGGGATACTCATGCTCTCCTCACTTTGTGTCTGCATCTCGCCCTCAGGACTCATGCTTCCATTTTTGTTTGTAATTTTGTGATTTAATTTGTCTTCAGCTGATGAACTGTCAGTCACATCCTCACCTGTAATTCCCTGGTCAGTTGGTTTACGCATGTCTGTTGTGTCCTGGTTATTGTTTTTAATGCTGCAGTTCACGTGCCGATCTTGAATAATCTCTCTGACATTAACAGGTCTGTCTGTGGACTGTCTGTGGAGGATATTTTTTGGTGACATCTCCATTTTTTCAAGAAACTTGGTGGACATATTTTCTTCACTGTCACTTTCAGTTTTGACACCGACTGAAAGAGAAGTGAGTTCCTCCTTGAGCTTCTCCGGTATATCAAGGTTATCTATGATCTCGTCAATAACATGTTCTTGACACTCCACAGGTGAGAGTTCTTGCTGTGAATCATTTGATGTTGAGCAGCATTTTTCACTAAATTCCTGAAAGCCCCTCCAGCTTCGCAAGAGCTTCTTCGAAGCCGATTGGTGTAAATTTATCAAACTAGCTTGTAACTTTTGGGAATCCTTAATGTTGGCGATTTCTCGGAGAGAGTCGATCATTTTTAAAGCCTCGGCACAACTTGTGTTGTTGGCCTTTAGCTCATCCATATTAAAGTTAGTTATTTCTTCCTTTAGCGTCATAACGGCCAAGAAAGCAAGGAGAGCTTTTGATGATGAACCAAAAATGGATGCTACCTGAGATGAGAAGTCGGGCAGGTTGTTGGATTTTTCCAAACAGGATGGATTTTTGTTTTGTGTGATCTGTCTAATTGACTTTATTGAATAGTAAATCTTCTCAAGCGCAGATTTCATGTTTGGCTGGTTTGAAATGTTTAATGGCTGCGGCATTAATTGTGTTCCTGTCACATGGTTCTTTTGATCTACATCTGTAAGATCATCAGTCTTTGTTACTTTATCTTTCTTAACCTGACTATCTTCTGGCACGAGAGTCTCACAGGTGAGTGTTTTGTCCAGTTCAGTTGTTGATTTTATTGACTGGGGAGTCTGGTGATGTTTTCTTTGGGGTGATATTTTCCTTTGTGTCGTATTTGACTCATTGTCTGAGGAGATCTCTCTGGAAAGCATCTTTTTATTTTGTCTGTGTTTGACAGGTGGAGACGCCATGTCCAGAGACTGAGAATATGGCGATTGTCTCTGTTGTGGTCTTGGTTTTGAACCATCTTCTTTCTCTCAGTAGCGGGACTTGCACTGGGTGTTGCATGTCCTTGTTTTCCAATATTTGGTGACGTAGTTTTATCAGAATGGTTTTTATGTAATGGTGATTCTTCAGAGCAGAGTTTCTTGCTTTTGGTTTTCCTCTCTGGAGATGGACTGCTAATTATTTGTGCATTTTTCATCAGAGGTTTAGGTGATAATGCCTCGTTTCGAGATATAAATGGTGATTTAGTTGTTTTTGTCTCTTCAAGTGGGATATCACTTGGTGTTGAAGTCTGACTTGATAAAATACTGGCTGTTGACATTCTCTCTCCAGATGTTAAACTAGTAGGAGATACAGAAGTACATGATGAACTAGTCTTATCTTGTGTGTTTTCTGCTGGCAGCTGTGTCCCTGTTGAACAGATGCCATTTGGCAGCACATTGTCATTATCACACACTGCATTAATTGGAGTAGATGTCGCGGTTGTGTCTGATGTGGCATCAGTACATAAAGTATATTTATCCACATTTGCCTTTCTGAGAGACATTTTCCTTTCAAGAGCCTGGTTACTGATCAGAGGAACCCTTTTAACAGATGATGTTCTTGGTAATGGTGCAGAGGGAGCGTCATTCATTGGTGTTTCTGTTGCGTGGTCAGTAGATGTTACAGCTTTATCAGAAGTAGGACTTGTTGACATTTGGTGACTCTCTGACTTTTGACTGCTCACTGATGACAGCCTGTATAAAGAGCTGCTGACCATTGAAGATACATCTATCCCACAATCATTGTTGTTTGATAGCTTCATCAACTCATCAGGTGATGGTGGGGGAGGTAGCTCCATTGAATTCATTTGAGAAAGTGTTGCTTTTTGTAATGAATTGATTGGGCTTGATTTATTTTCCACTTTAACATCTGATGGTATTTCTGTTGTGATTCCGTTAACGGTGGGTTTTATTTCTTCTGTATTATTCTGAGCTACACTGGTGCAACTTTCTGTATTTGTAGTGGACAAATGGCTACGACCAATTTCCTCCATTGGAGGATTTGATGGTTTGTTTTCAAAACATTTGATTCTCAGTTTAACAGATGCTCCTGACAAACCGTCCAGCAGTTGCTCAGATTTAAAAGTTGGACATGGTTGTTTTTCAGATTTCTCTTGCAGACACTTCCTCTTTTTTGCAACAACAGCCGACCAGTGATTATATTCTGACTCCCTGCATATGCCATTTTCTGTTGGTCCAAGTGCAGCTGCTTCTAATTTTTTACTTTCCTCTTCTGAGGAGGAAGTGGGGTTAAGATGGGCTTTCTCCAGCCAGTTCTCTACATAATTATTTGTGACAGAGATACAAGCAGGCACTGACATGTTTTGACTGATATCAAACGACTTGTTTTCGTTCTTTTTTTCCTGATGCACTGATGTCTGCCGTGCTAGTATTCCCCTTGGTTGACTCACTTCAGAAACATTGAGCCTGCCTGTTTCTACCGAAACAGACTCACTTGAATTTTCTTCCTGTGGTGATGGTGTCTTTGGATCTATTATTGTGTCATCTGACTGTAGTGAGCTCTTTCTTGTAAAACCCACGTCCCCATTTTGTGTCTTTCTCTTTTTACGCTTCATTGGGTTTTTTATCGATTTTGATTTATTTCCATAAATTTTCTTGATGAAACCAGCACTGGAGAAAGTTTTCATTTTCTTTTCAGTCGCTTTTGCAGAACTCTCTTTTTGTCTTTTCCCCGGTGTCAACAGCCGCCGAACATGTTTATTGATCACTTTGGGTTTCGAGGAGACATTTTTATCTTTATCAGCCTCTCTTTGTTGGAGTTTTTCTTGACCTCTAGTGGGTCTTGGGACCCATTTCTGCCTTTTTGTTGCTTGTATCGCACCAGTCTCCAGTGACAGAAAGGTTGAATCAGATGTTGCCGACATGTTCTCCGGCCTCCAGATGTTAATAGACTCTGATGCTGTCGAAGGTCTCCACAGCTCAGGTTCAATGTCATTATTTAATGAGAACTGTCCTGTTTCTGAAGTAGCTGGCCTTCCAAAAGGAATCCCAGAAATGTTTGCAAGGAAATTATCCTGACAAGTCTGCTGTTCATAAATGTGTAAGATAGTTTCAGTGACCTCGTCCTCACTGGATTCAACCTGTAGGATCTCAGTCACACCAGCTGATTTGAATGTGGATACATTTTTAGCATCCAAGGAGCCAATTCTTCTTGGTTTAGGAACTGGTCTTGTGGTACTTTGTTTAACCATACAGTATTGCTCTGTCATGGCTCCATTTTCTGTGTGTTCTTTGTAGGAGTAAGAACCAACCATATCTTCCTGAATACCCTCAGCTCTCATTGATTGGATGCTTTCTACAACTTGCTTTTTTCTAATTTGCTTGTGTCCTGGTGTAGGATCTCTCCTAGGTGACACCACATCTGTCTGTATTTTAACATTATCCTCTTCATTACCACTTTCACTGAAAGCTCCTTTGCCCAGAGATGGTGGATCCTCATCGCTGTTGTCTTTAGTTTTGTCCTTGTCGATGGCGTCAGTGGACGAAGCAGGACTTTGAGAATCCATCATGTTTGATTCAGGCGAGCAGACTTCCTGTTCAGCTTCAACTTCTGGGAAACAGTTGCTGCTGAGTTGGCTGGCTACACTGGAGCGTGTAAGTGTGGTCGTCCAGTGGATGGTTTCTTCTTCTTTGATCGTCAAGCGCACCTTCATCTCCACCGTCATGCTGCCGTCCTGGTTCACCCGAAAGGACTTCTCAATGTCGTCATCGGAGGGCAGCATGCAGCCTTGTCCTTCGGCTCCATCGCCAAGGTAGACGTCACCGTCCGTTTCTGCAACTGACTCCAGCATATGGTTCGACTCCAGCTCAACAGAGTTTGTGAGGTTACTGGGTAGGTCGCATGAACTTTCTGCAATGGAGCTCTGGATCCGATTCACAATATACCTCTCAGACGATGAGGAGAAATTCCTTGGCTTTGAACTGTATAGATTGGACATCTTTTTACCTTTTAATTCAGTCAAAGGAGCCAAGCAGATTCATTTGAAGAGGAAACCAAGAGACATGAGAAGGGGAAAAAAAGAAAGAAAAGTTAGCAATAGATAAGAGATAGTAGAGATACATTGGCCATGAATAACAATAGCCAGCAGCCGTTTAGACCGTGTATGTAGGTCATATATGGTATTATGTTTTATATCACTGCCTCAGCACTTCCCCAGTCTTCATCCCATGTGAGCAGGCAGATTACTGCCGGCACTGTGTCACTCCAGTGAAGACCCAATAGACTAAACTCATACCTAACTAGCATAAAGGTGTATTTAAAATAAAATAAAATAAAATCCAGATTCTTATTTAACTTACGGTTTAAAGACTTCAGTCGTCTCAGACTCGCTCGGTTGGTAGGAATCCGTGATGAAGTTGGTGATTTCTGTGTGTTGTAGTTTGCGGACCTGAAAGGCTCCCTGCCTGCTGCCACCACAGTCCCAGAGCACAGTATCAACCCTGTAAGACTGTCGACCTGCAGCAGACATGAAGGAAATTAATAAAAATACATATAACACAACATTTAACATTCAAATACAAATATTAACCTTGATTCTAATAATATATAATATAATAACATATTTAATTATGAAATATCTGCATGCATATGTGTGACAAGTCAATATCAAATGTTTTATTTGTTCAAATGACATCACCAAGCTTTAAATTTACAGTATTTCGTTGACCTAAAGCCTTACGCTGACGTATCCCAGAATGCCTTTCTGGGTATTAGGTTGAGTTGCCAAAGAAGCTTAATACTTTCTCTCCTCGTGTGATGGTTATTTACAGGCCAGGTTTAAGTCAGTCCTATATGGGTCAATAATGCTGTTACCAAAACCTGATATTAACGTATTTGTTTTGTATTTAACCACAGTATTTTTAGAGGAAATCAAATGCATTCAAAAATATTGTGTGCCTTTAACTTTTAGTCTGAATATATAAAATATATCTAGTAAAATAGTCACGTTCTGTGGGTTGTGAGGTTTTATTTGAGGTACGTGCTTTTAGATTAACTCTGTTATTTCATCTGTCCAACGTGCTTTTAGTTTTCTTTGATGTCTTTAGTGCATGGATTATGAACTGTGATGCTTGTGTCTAGTGCTTTTAAAATACTATTTTTGTCTTTGAATTGACATGTGTCGTATTGACAGATGAGAGCACTCACTCGTCTGCCATCGGGAGTGTGTAGTTTCACCACATGGAACTGCATGATCTCTGAGATATAGTCCAGGATCGACTCAAAAGTGGGTGTAGTTCTCTTGCGGAGCACCACAGTTTGTTTTTGAGTCGGGTCTCCGTTACGAAAAACCAGTAGCCTCTTCGGCGTTCGCACAAGCATCAACCCTTGCTTGTTGATCCTCTTTCCGGGGAAAAACCTGCCCTGCTGCACCGTCCGTCGACGGGAACTCGCAGGTCTCACGTGGTACCAGGGCGGCAGTTTCTTCCTGGCCAACGCCAGGTTAATAGGTTTTACCTTACGGCTGTCGGAGCAGATGTAGGACTTTCCATCCTCAAGTTCATCCAAGGTGTAAATCGCATGAACCCCCCGAGGGGTGGTGATGTTCCTCACCCCGAACGGCAGGGGAACTTTTTTAGAGAGGCTGTCCAGGAGTGCGTCGAAGGTTTTATAAGTACGGTTGTTGATGACCATACGCAGTCCGTTAAACTGAAGATCTCCACTTTTATAGAAGCAAACCCGCTTCGTCAGGATCGGGTCTTTGACGCTCGGGTACCGTGGGGTGCCGAAGGTGTTGCAGCTCCCTGACAAATGGTCAGGGAGGATCCTCCGAAGCCCTGTCTGATTCATCATCACTGACGAAAGAAAGAAATTTGAAAAATGATACATATGGAGGAAACAAAATGGTGCTTTGTAATAAAACTTTCATCATAATGTCAACAACAAGGAGCCCTAAAGGCTTCGCAACAGGCTTCAACGACAGATTTGTTCAATCGTGGATACATTCACATAAAGGATGTTAAATAATCTAATCAGCATCAATCAGTGTTGAGAAGATTAAAATGTGGTTTTACAGGTTTATGATCAAAGTGCTGAACAGATAAACACCATAAACATCATGTTCAAGACAAACTTTGAAATAATTTATGATGCGTAAACAACTCGGTGACGTCTTGCAAACATATGTTGTTTACTTCGTTTGATTGCAGCCGCTGGGTAACATGACCTGACTTCTGTGAAAGCCAACACGTGAATGACATGTTCAATTATTTCATTACCTGGATTTTAACAACAACAACTATTTCATACTGAAATATCAGAGTATTTTCGTATTTCTTTGTTATATTTGTATAAAATGACATTTGAGATGATACTAAAAATAGTAATTGTAATTAATAGTAGTAGCAGCTGTATTCATATTGTTTCTCAATTAATCAAACTTGTATTTCTTCATATTTAGAGCAGAAAGTTTTATGTCCATATGATATTTCTAACGCCAGTGTAACCTAACATCCATTTTACCTGAAGGCTGTAAACAAATTCAACTCATATTTCATTATATTCAGCTCATATTTTGATTCAACTGAGTTTTTTTTTTTTTTTTTTTTTTAAATGAACTCACCTCAGGTTAGCATCATAAAATTTCCAACTTGTAATTGAAAGGCTCCACAAAAACGTTATTCCGCGCTCTACATCGTGACTGCCGTTCGACTAACTGCACAGCACCAGTTTATTTCAGGAGACACCATCACAGTTAATTTGCTTAATCTTTGCTCAGCGTTAATCTCCACCTCAAGCACAGTGCTTGGAAATCCTCCTCGGACAGGTGTCGCACAGATCCACGTATGAACTGAAGTAATTAATCAGTGTTTTAATAATTAGAATTGAAACTTGCCTAAAACTTAAACACATTTGTGCTGATTTTTTATATATGGAAAATTTCTGGTAACTGCTAAACCAAAAAATAAATAATAATAATAGATTATAATATAAATATATAATATTATTATATTATAAAATTTCCAACATTTTCCCGCATTATTTTGTTTATTTTATGACTTAAATAAATGCACAATATGACACCTGTAACAGGTTATATGAACTAAAACAAAGACCTTGTTTTCTCCTCCAGTGGCACCAGATGGTAGCTCAGTTTCTAGTTGTAATATTCGTGCTGGGTTGTAATCTCATTGAAGATAATAAGGATTAAAGGGGGACTCTCCATTCACGGGTGCCTTTGAAGAACAATGTTAAAAACCTTCACCTTTACCTCCTACATCTTCTAAATAATGAGAAAGTATGTTAAATGTTAATTAAATAAGTTATATAATAGGGTTTTTTATAGCAGATATACAAATACGGTGCACAATAAGATAAAATGAATACAATGAATTCTTATAATAGCAAACACGCGGAGGCTTTTATAGTGTGAACAGAAATACACATGTAATAAACAGCGCGATAGTAGAGTCCATTAAATCAGGTTGAAGTGTGTCACTGCAGGTGTTAGCCGCTCATTTATACTCTTAACCATAAACCACCACCAGTTGCGTAACAGTTACCAAACTCGGACCCAAGTGAGTCTATTTCTGTAGAGAGAGGGATTAGTCAACAAGGGATGACTTCATTCCACAGTAAACCTGTGGCTGAAGTGAAGGAATCACACAGAAGTTCTCAGGTTTCAGCTCGGTATAAAAGATTAAAGCGATGACACTCGTACTGTTTGGTTTTACTGCCGTAAAAATATCTCAGGTGTGTTTTGAAAGATACGAGATGCGGCACTGGAAAGAATTCCTGCTGAGTCCGACCAGACGGATTCAGAAATGCCCAACCCTCCCCACCCCCACCCCCCCACCTCCCCACAGGCTCCCGTGTGTCGAACCCATGACCTGTTCCCAAAACAACAAGCAGCGCAAAAATGTGAAAAATCCGTCAAAGGAAGTCGGGGTGGGGGGTTGACAATGGAGGAAGCCCTCAGAGTAAACAGGTAGGCCCGAAGCCTGCGTGCCCCTCATTCCAACAGAGATAAGAGACAAGCAAATGTTAAAACTTGAGGAGAGAGAAAAAAAACAAACAAACAAAAAAAATGTCTGGTTGAACTGATAGAGTGATGTAGATCCTGCCAAACATAGGCCTGTACACTCAAAGTAGCATGACAGGTAATAGAAACAAATGTCTGAAGCTCCATCTGTCACATAACCTTCCACGTCACGAGTTATAACGAACCAGCTGGTGATATGAATACTGTTATTTTTCCTTTCACGATTACACGTGAAATCACACGCTGCCATGACAGAGATATCTGTCTCTGCGTTCCGGGTATATTACCACCCCCCTGCCATGCTCTATTTTTAAGTCCTTGCGCCTATACTGCAACTAATTGGCGCCAAGTTAGATTCAAACCTATGCTGTTAATGGGAAAAAATGTGTGATATGTTTTGGCCCTTGTCCCCTTTTCTATATTTGGCCCAGCGTCCTCGATGCAGCTGCTCCTCCAGATCTGTCTGCCTGTGTTCCCATCAAACACCTCTCTTCAGTCTGCATATTATTACCTCAAATCAAGAGCGGCAGAAATACGTCGGCGGCAAACAGATAAAATAAAATAACATCGGTTTGCGCTGATATGGCGCCACGTTAAGTCTCTTTAGTGTCGTTTAAAGTTTTAAAAAATGAGATAAAAACGAGCTCGTTTTGTAGCCCTTTGTAATAAGTGGTTAAAATTCCTAGCATTGCAGCTGTCAGGAATTCAATTATACTGTAAGTGATACAGCTGCACTGTGACCAACAGCAGTTTTACAATTCACAAGGTTCATCCTGGAAATATGATCTCTGTTCAGCTTTTCTTCCTCTTGCCAAAAAAAAAAAAATCCAATCAAATCTGTTTTTCCCGTAAATGTTCAAATATGCACAATAATGTGGATAAATACCATTTTTCCTATGGGAGCAGTTTAATTTGGAAAAAAAAAAAAAAAAGGGAAGAAAATGAAATGTGGTCGGGAAGAATTTGAACCAAAAATATGCTTACTATTCAAAATTCTTTTTGAGTTACATGATGTTACATTTTCTCCACCTCTTCACTTCCAGTGGAATTCCCAGGTTTTGAATGAAAGTCTGCCAAACAGGACTCGTAAGGTCACACCGCCGCCCGTCAACCCCCCTCCGCCTCCACGCCTCCAAAACCCCTCACACAGCAGTCAGAGGTCCCCACCCTCATCCATTTTGAGCAGCGCGTATCAGCTGTGCCAAGCTTTTAATCTGCCTGGTGACATCCCAGTGTTTCCTGCATGGGACAGAGGGAGAGATAAGCACGCTCCCCTGCGCGGTAAATCACTCTGCACTCCCACTCGTTCACTGATATGACCATTATTCAATTAGACTGCACTCAAACTGACCACAATTCGTGGTAATTACCGTCACAGCCTGGGGATTGTTTTCACATCATTGTGTTTTTCTTAAGCTCTTTATTGTCTTCACGGTATCTGCTGTAATCGTTTAATGATAAACATATGAAAAATGTTTTTCATTGTCAGAAAAGAAAAAGTGCAGTTCATCTTTAACGTGACAGATAAAAACATACAGGCTTATTTATCATCTCATCTATGTAAAATTTAAAAAATGTTAAATGTGTAGCTCCAAGCTTCATTAGCTAATGTTAACTTTGCTACTAAAATGTATTAAAACTTGTCCATAACAAGTAGCTAACTGCTAATGGTGTAAACTAACTTTCAACAAGCTACACTAATAGTTAAACTGAGTTATATTTATTAACTGAAAAGTTAATTTTCTAGTGTCTTGCTGTATTTTGAAGGTGCAGGTTTTGTGTTTTTCGTGCCTCATTTATGTAAAATTAAGTTTTATCAGAAGTGTTTGTTGGCAAATGTTAGCTAACATTAATGTAGCTAATGCTAGCTATTATTAATGTTAGCTAACATTGATGCTAGTTAATATTCACTAATATTAATGTGATTTTATGCTAGAACTTGGCGACTGAATAACAAGGAGACTGAATTTTTCTGTTTTTATGTTAGCTAACGGTTAACATTTAATATTAGCTAAATGTCAACAAGTTAAGTTAAACAGAGTATGGTATATGTATATATAGCTGGGTCTTAGGTTTTAGGTTTTAAGCACTTCATTTATGACTTATTTATTACTTTAATAATGCTACACAATGTAAAATTAGTGTGAAGGCATATCAGTATGGCTAACGCTAGCTAGCAGTTATGTTAGCCAAGCTGCATTCTTGTTTTTTTATTTTTCTATTTCATGAAAATTAAGAGAAAGCAGACTTGTTAAACCATTTGTTGCAACCTGACACATAACAAGACGCTCAAAATCTTTAGTTGGTTTTAATTTTAGCTGTTTGCTTTAGCCTTGATTGTTATCTAATGTTAAACGTTTATGTTAGCTAATGCTTCTTGCTGACAGATATAAACAGTTGAATGTAGCAAACTCTCAACAACATTGTTGAATTTTATGTCATGTTAAGTCAAACATCGACTTTAGCTATCATTAGCTAGTTATAATGGTTATCTAATTTCTAAGCTCAACTTACCAGTTAAGCTTAAGGGTTAGCTAACCAATGTTACTTTGCTAATGGTTACGTTTAACTGAGATTTAACACTTTTGAGTGAAACAAACATTTTTATTTTTATGTCGTCTAGAACAAAGGGTTTATTGATGTGAATTTAAAGATACTTATTTTATTTTTATTTTATGCTACATCCTCATAAAGTTCATAAAGATAGATTTGGTTTCCTAAATAAATTTCATCAAAAAGTTATAACCAGTTTATTGCATTTATGTTTATATAGACCAGTTTTATATTTGATACTTGAAACAATCGCTTATATATATATGTTATCTGAGTATTTTTAGATGTGGTATTACTTAAGTAAACGAGTCACTAAACAGCCCGCAGTAGATTCAAAAATAAATCCAGCTACCAGTGTCTTTTGAATATCTACAGACGGTGAGGATAGACTGTATCAACAACCAAGCCTCTCAACAGCAATATAAATACTGATATGCGCAGAATGCAGACTATTTTTCTCCAGAGGGCAGAGGCAGGCAGGGTCCTCCTCACCAAAGGCCTGAATATACCACATGGCTGTTAGCTTTGGAGGGCCCGGGCGGAGGGCCAGTCTGCTGACGGGACAACCTGGCTACGCACGACCCAGATAGCAGGCCGGGTGAGGAGTGATTTATCCGTCTGTGCTCGCATCAGACAACCTTCCTCTGATTAAAGATCAGTCACCGAGCGACAGGGCTGAGTGGAGTGGATAGGGGCGAGACAGGCGGCCTCCCTGTGTGAGACACTGGCATCCTGACCGCCACACAAATGGACTTTCCAGACGCTGCCGCCACCGCTGCTGCTGCTACCGCTGCTGCCGCTGCGAGCGGCACATTGACTGTAGTGTGGGCATATACACGGGAATGTGCACGTAGTCATTATTTCTACCCTCACACACTTAAACACAAACACACACACACACACACACATACACCAGAGCCAAGATAAAGACTTATTGAGTTGGCCTTGACTTTCTCTCAACCCGACAACAAAAGGATGTGGTGAATCTGAGTCGCCCACTGTTTGACTCGTCTCAGCGGGCTGTTAAAGATCGGTGTTCCTGATGTTCAGGGTTCACAAACAGGTTAGCGCCTCCATCAATTTAAATGGAGATGGTGTCCATTGTATGTTCATACAGGTACTTTTCCATGTGCTCACATCACTGGAGCAAATCATTCGCTCTGATTTTACTTACAAGGATTTGTTTAAAAAACAAATATTATCAAATTTTTCTTCTTATATCCTGTGTTGGTTTCTTTTTCTTCAGCTTCCTCTGTTGTGTTTATACGTAACGTCTTCCTTTGTGTTATCTAACTCTGACTCTTTGACCTTCGTCAACTATGACTCACCGCTGTCTTACTCTTACAAGAAACTCTTTGTGATGTGGCAGAAGGTTCAAAACACATCTTGTTTAACTAAAATATGACACACAGGTCAGTCAATATAGAGCTCAAAGATATTCAAGTGAGGCCTCCTTCAAAAAAAATCTACGTAATAATTTGCATTTTAAATATTTAGGTTTATTATTGATATCAACAATTACAATCAGAAATAGTTTCTCAGCAGTTACAGGAAATGGTTAATGTTATTAAGTATAGATAAAAAAACGTTTTAACAGTACACAATACAACAATCGTCCTCTTGCTTGTCCATCAATTTTTATGGCCACAGCCTCGACAACATTCAAGGAAACGGAGGACAAAACCTGGAAATATACTCGATGATGTCAGATACAGTGACGACTTTTCTGTTTGTGTTATTAAATAAAAAAGCGAGATGTGGTTTATACAGATGAGAGGGGGGGAGGGAGAGAAGCAGCAGCGGCCGTCACATCGAGCTACAAAAAGTGTCATCAGACAATAATCAGAAGCAGCCAAAGTATGTCCAGTGTAAACACCCGCAAACACACCTCTGCATATTTCACATATTACATTAATGAAGCAGCAGCAGTGTAGCAACTTTGAGAGAGAAGCATCATGATCTGTGACAGGATAACAGCTACACGGTAAGATTTTACCTGAAATTATTATTATTTTTATTACTGACACATATTTAGCTTCGATATGAGCCTCACAAGCAATAAAATGTATTAATAATAATCTATTATTATAATATATAATGAGTAATGTACAATAATTATAAAATAAAATAACTAATAACCATATTTATAGATAAAAAGTCAAACAAAATAAAACAATAATACAATAGTAAATCAAAAAAATTTAATCTTTTTAAAGTTTGTACTAAATAAGTGTGAAGTTTATTAGTTTATTATATCCCAGCACCACAAAAACACCGCGTCTCCTGAAGGGCTATAAATAAAAAATCACAAATATGAATGTCTAAACATTATGAATAAAAAATAAATGAACTGAGTGACTGGAATTTTCTTGTATTTCTGTATATTTCATAAGTTAGAGAACAAGTTTAAACTCAGATCTAATAAGAGGCTTTTATAGTCAAATAATAAGATTATAATATATTAATATTGTAGCAGCAGTGGTTTTTATAAAGTTTTTGACATTTTCTTAACTTTAAATGTCTTCCCATGTGTTATAATTTGCATTTTGGGCGCTTCAACATTTATAATCAACTTATATTGTTGCCTTTTTTAATGTATTTATAATTTATTTGTGTCACTAGTGTGCTGGTGTTGTAATGCTGATGACGCCAAAGCAGAGCTGGAGCTGGAAATACATGGACATGCGTGACCACAGCAGGACTTCAGTCAGGGATTAACTAACAACACCACAACCACCATCATCACCTGGATCCATCTGGACTCCAGCAGAGTCTCACGTGCCCTCACCTCCTCTCACTCTCACTTATATTTTCCTTTAAGGACCCTAGAGTCGCCTTTTCACTCTGCAAAGTCAATGTCACTGAAAGGAAACACAGCAACAAAAATATCATTGTTTTTATTCCTCTAATGGTAGAAATGTTCACATTTATTTTGTAAATACACTCAAATCTGTCACAGTTAATTACATTACATTAAATTTGACATCTAAGCAGCAGCGAGCAGGAGCTTTTACCCTGAAAAAAAATTGCTTACGGTCCATTTACGATTCCCTTGAGAGTCAATATTGAATTCCAGGAAAGGTAGATAATATTACATAATTACTGATTACATAATACTCACTTAAAATGCAAGTCAACAGAGATTTCCTCCTGAAATGGTCTGAATTTAAATCTAATGTAACTTGTTGGCCGATAAATTAGATTTTATGCCTTTTTTTTTTACATTTTCTTTCATTTGAACCAGTGAATTAACATTATAAGAAATGATGGATTGATTTTAGCTTTTACACATTTAAATAATTACGTATTTTAGTCATCATCATGAGAAAATATTTCTTTAAACAAATCAATATAACACTGTAATGTTGTAAAATTATCTGTGATTATCTCTTTTTCAAGTGTGGTTGATGTAGTCCTGTACCTAAGCTGACCCCTGGTGGCTACAAGCGGCACTACAACTGACTTCTATCTACAGTTTCTGAGAAGCAACAAATCCATCAACATTTTAAGTTAAAAAAATCAGAATTGAAGCTCTTAAAAAAAATGCGAGTTTGATCACGATACAGGTTTTTATCTGTTACCGACACATGTGACAGAGACGAGGCAGACAACAGGTCCAAGCTGAGAGGAGACAGGGCCCACGGAGGGAGGAACACGCCGTCAGATTTTTGGGGAACTGGAAGTGAACAGTTTGTTGTTTCAGTGGAAATGTGTTTGATATTTGTTTGAAGTTTATAATCCAGTAACATGAACACAAATACTCTTCCTGTGTAAGAGACTGCTTTCAGACCGACTGTGTTATTGAAAAAGAAAAATACCAAACAGTGTCTAGACGTCGCACCAACTGTGCAGAATTTAAATATATCTCTCATAATGATTCCTTCAGCCCCTAAAAATCATAAATTTATAATAAATAACGACACATTTGTTTTACAAAGCTCCCTGTTTTTCATGCAGAGCTGGAAAAATTGTGCACAGACGTGAAAAAAATAAAAACAAAAGTGGTATTTTTCCATTAATTTTCATGTGAGGACAATGTGTGACTGAATGTAAATCACATTCACACGCACATTTAAACACCCACACAAATACAATGAGACACAACAAAAAGCAGTTGACCCAGGTCATGACACTCTGGCCCCTCTCCCCTTTATTTAGACCATATTTTTTTATGCATCTTATTTTTTAGGAAGTCCTACCGGCGATTCCCAAAATGGTGCAAGCGGTGTGAATTTTCACATAGCACGGTTTCCTCTCCAACAGAGGATGTTCCCAGCCAATCTTTCATGGATGGAGCAAACAGGAGTCATCAGAAATGAGGAAGTGGAGACAGGTGCTCAGTGGAAGATTCAAAGATCCACAAAAAGACAAAAACACCAACAGACAATGGTCCACATTTATCTTATGAGCTGAACCTCAGATAACCATTGCTTCTGACCAACTATTTCAACCACAGTTTAAATTCAATATATTCACTGTTTATTTGTCACTTTTATCTTTTCTTATCGGTTTTACCATTTGAAAATCACCTCAAGCTACTTATTTCAACTATTTATTCACATAAAACAATATAACTATCCATAACTCATAACTACCACTTTAACTGACTCTCCGTTGACTTTAGCTGCTAATTCACTATTTATACATTTTCTGTAAACTATCACTTTTAACTACGTTGAGCTAACTATCGAACTTACACACTTTTAACTATTTCACATTTATCCACATTAGCTAACTATCCTTCACATTTTGATAATGTTAAACTGTTTTACTTTATTTATTTATCTAATTTATTATTTGCAGCTTTTTCACCATTTAGCTACATAAGCTAACTGTTACAACTGTTTCTTCATTACTTTTCAATAACATTCAATTGTTTAGTTATTTCAACATTTAGCTGCTATGCTAATTAACCATTTCAACTGTGTATCTATTACTTGTCCTGTGGTTTATAAATATATTTATTAAACAATTTAGTTAATACTTTTAGCTATTCCATGTTCTATGCACAAGTTAGCTTACTAGTTCAGCTAGGTACTGAAGTAGTTAGCTAATGTTCAACTGTTAGCCCTGAAATAACTAGCTAGCTAACTATTACAGTACATGGGTGAAATAGCTTGTTTGTTATTTCACCATTAGCTAACTGTTTCAACTGCGTATCCATTTAAATATACCTTTGTATAACTGTTAATTTATTACTTCTAGCTATTTTACCATTTATCTACTATGTTAACTAACTATTTTAGTTGCACTAAATTAGTTTGCTAGCTAGTTATTTCACCATTTATCCACTACGCTAGCTAACTACTTCAACTGTGTATCCATTACATTTAAATATGCCTTTGTATAACTGTTAATTTATTACTTCTAGCTATGTTATCCTTTATCTACTATGTTAGCCAACTATTTTATTTTCACTCTCAAATAGTTAGCTAGCTCGTTATTTCATTTATCCACCACTATTTCAATAGTTAGCTAACACTCAGTTTTTTAATTACTTTTAACTACTTCACCATTTATCCACAACATTAGCTAAACCATATCAGCTATTCATCCATTACTGTTTATTTAAAAATACCATAATATATTATCATCACACCTGCTAACCATTTCAGCTGTTTATTATAATTGTTGTTTAACTGTTTATCCAATACTTTGATTAACTATTTTCAGCTTGTCTCCCTGCTTTTTTGATATTTAGTAAACTAGTAGATATTTATTTAAATATTTATTTCATGTATTTTTAGCTCAACTGTTTCAACATCACCATAATTAACAATGATCTTCATATAGTCCCAATGGCATCCAGCTGTTACAGCTGGCTCATTGTTGTCATGTTCAAACTGTGATTTGAGACGTTGCTCTTACTTTCCTTTTCCTTGGTAATGCCTTTAAATGTAGGTTAGTCATTTATGATTTTCAGTTAGTCACGGAGCATGTTGTACTTTGCTTTTGAACGGCGTTGCTCACCTTCCTTGTCTGTTTCCTAGGACACAAGACTTACAGGGCGCAGAGTGTGGCTGTACTCTGCCAACACCTTTTAGCCTCCCAAAGAAAAACACAGTGGAGAGGAAACTGACTGCTGATGTAGTCATCTTATACTCACTACCCGCCTGGACACGAGCTAAAAATTGTCCTGAATGCCACGAGGGGATTCAAACAAAAGAACGGAGCGAGCTGAGCTGATCAGGAGAGGCTTGGAGTTGATTCAGCTCCCTGAGTCAATTCCTGACTGTGAAACAAATGTGCCAGCCAGCTTGAAAAATGTTCTCTGGCACCAAATGACTGTTTTATAATCACTCATTACTTCTGTTTGTTGTGTTATTATTACATATTTCTACTGCAGCTGTTTTTCATATCAACATCTATTACTGACTATGGAGTCCCTTTTTATTTTGTTTAATTAAGTCTTTTCTCTTTTATCACTTTAAAAATTTCCTCTTTAAATTGCTTCCAAATTTAGATGGGATATTTTCTTCTACATTATGTGACAAAAAAACAAGCTATGTGTACTTCACACTTCTTTGAGGCTATATCGCACATATAGGTCTATTGTGTGAAACATTAAAATTAACACATTATTGGTGATTTTTATCACTTGGACATACAGCTTTTTCTTATATTTGAATAAACATGTTGTATACAAATTGGTGTTTTACACAAATCTAAATAACACATGTATTGTCTTGTTAAAAATAATGACAGTACACAGCCTAATTTGGAGCAAAATGTAACCAAACTGACAATGAAAAAAAAGCTTTGTTTGGTACAGGCTTTAGCTTAGACTAATGGTGGCAGATTTTATTTGTAAACCAATTTATTTGCTTGTAAAATAATTGTTTATTTAGGCTGCAAACTTAAATGTGAATAACACGTTAAATAAAATGAAATAAATTTAAGATTTTGACTAGAATTTAAATTTATTCTTGATACTTTTCTTTGCAATAAACCAAAGCGGCCTTCAGAGTTTAACAGAAGTGCACCAATGCAAAGCTGTAAAATCACCTCATGTAAATGCTGCGTTGCATCTGTGCAATGAAAATACCTCTGAAACCATTTATGAATAATCCCTCTGAATTTTTTTGACACATTCACCTGAGGTAGGAGGCTTTTACCTGTTCGATTCATCAAGTCAGACTCAAACTATTTATAAATGAAAGTGTGACGAAAAAAATCGTCCCGGAATCAGATGAAAAATACGCTAGTGAGTCACGGCACCGAATGGAGATTGTCTGTATCTGTGAAACTATATATAGTGGGAAGCACAACTGGACGATGGTGTGACAGGCAGAGACCATAAAAGCCGTCAGGCCAGAGAGGGACAACATATGCCTGGGATTATGAGCAACCAGCCCTGCTTTAGACGGAGAACACACCCTCTCCTGCAGCTGTCTCACATGCTGTATTTTGCAATCTACTATCAATGACTTAATCAGTTTGGGCCCTCGCAGTCCTTCTGTCTCTGCCTCTCTCTCCGAAACTGGACATGGGAATCTTCACCTTGGCTGGTTAGCAGAGTGTGTATGGGTGCATTGCTCGGTGGTATTTATGAAGACGTCCAAACACATTTCAAACACAGATGCAGATTTCAAGGTTGTAGTATGTGCGTGTGTGTTTTGTTGTCATTGTAACTCAACACGAGGTGCGTTTTTGACCAGCAGTGTCGTTGTTGTTGACATTAATGCAAAGAATGCATGAACAATCAGTGTATGTACAGTGGGCTCGTGCTGGAGAGCTTGTGCGCTGACGTTAGGTCTGCAGCGAACTATTAGTTTCATTGTTGATTAAGCTTTTTTTTTTGTTCGACAAATAGAAAAATGGCACAATCTTGGTGGAAAAGAAAAAAGTGGCAAAATGATAAAAGAAATTGGGCCAAAACTTTGTTGGTAAAGGAAAAGTGCAAAGTTTTGTGTCAAAGAGAAGTGAAATTTAAACGGTAAGTAAGCGTGATAAATAATTGAGGTATATTAAACTACAGCTAACGTGCTAGTAAACAGTCTAACTGCTGTTTGTGTGTTGTCAGCTCATCTTGTGTGTTCTCTTCAATACACTGACTTCAGTGGGCAAATGAAGCTGTGTTTGTCGTTGTGTTTGTGAAAGGCAGCTACCTGAGATGAGATTAGAGCAGTGCCATGATTAAGTGCTGCAGTGTTAATGTAGCTGGGACCATCCTGCTGTATAATCTCTGCAGACTGCTGGCAGCGAGGCCTCGGGACACACACACACACACACATAGAAACACACACTAACGCAGCGATGGGAACACCATGAAAGCCCCGATTTCCTGAGCTTTGAGCTGTGAACTCCCTGCTCTCAATCAGTTTCTTTATTTTAACCTGGAAACATCTTGATGCTGCGTGTTTTTGTTAAGAAAAATATCTCAAAACAAATTTTATTGAACCCCAAACTTTTCTTATTGGATTTATATCCAGGAAAACATACTTAGAGTAAAAATGAGTAAGCGTTTATAGACTTCAGCTTGATTTGTTAAATTAATAAATTGAATTTTAATGGAAATTTAACTTACAATAGTTACCAACAATAGATATAAAACTAATGTCATTTGATCTTCTCATTTGATACAGATGCTATTTAATTATTGTAATTCAATCCTACTTTATACTATGAAAATGTTCTTGTCCACAACTTCCTGTGTCCTGAGAGATAAACTTTAAAATCCTCTTCCATCTCAATTAGTGCGTGGAGATAATATCACAGCTGATGTGTGGTGGTGGTGAAGTGTGTGTGTGTGTGTGTGTGTGTCTCCCTGTAGTCCACACAGGTGACCCACTCATCCAACCACCCACTCTGCTGATGCCTCGGGGGGATCGTGGCCTGAGCCTGTTGTTATGCACCCATTAGCTGTAACAACAGGGAGGATAAACCTGCCACTCAGCAGCAGACTGAATTTAAACACATTCACACCAATTACAGTGGATTTCTCCTGCACAGCCTGAAGGGAAATGAACAGGGGAAGCAGCAAGAAGAAGAAAAAGACGAAGACGAAGACAGTAAGGGTTTGACATCATTATTAAACCCGTGGGAAGAAGCAGAAATATTTACCTTGAGGTCCAACCTCTACTTCTTCTACATGAGAGAATATTTAAAAAACATTCAGCATGAACAAAGCACATAAATATATACACCTCAGGAACATGTTTCCTCTGATGCTCTAAAAATGGATGGCGAGGTCAAGGTGATTGACCCCACAGAGAAGAACCTCTTCCTTTTAAAACTGGGAAAATCTCTATTTATAAAACGGGACTCTTTCTTTTTTTTTTTCAGCTATAAATACCACAAATCATCCTCAAGGTTCAGTTTTGATAAAGATTTTTTACCGCAGCAGACAGTCGGTTATTACTGGTTAAATATATCGTAGCTGTTCAGTATCGCCACAGAAATACAACCTGACGTCATGGTTGTGTTATTATCTATAGCCGAAGTACGACTCCCACGTTCAGCTTTGAAAATACACAAAGTAAAACATCACCATTGTTTAATAGAGGTGTAGTGATCATAATGAGTTTTAGTGGCTCCCTCCCCACCACAGCCACCATAATCAGAAGAGACTAAATCGTTTACAGGCAGGATGTCCAGCGCATAAACGCTGTTCCCATGCTGAGAAAACAAGGCGCCGTATGTAACACAGACGCTGAGATTACCTCCACTCGGTTCAGAGCCAGGAAGCCGGGTCACGGACCCTCCGCTGCCCCGCTTCCAGGTGAGCGAGCGGGTGCTGCTGTGGGGAGAGCACATTCAACCGCATGTGGAAGTGGGAAAAACAAACAGCGATAGTGCCATGTAACACAAGAGCCCTGCTCTGGAAAGTGAATTTATGCTTCATTTGTTTCATTGTTAAATCACAGAAACTCCTAAATAAAAACACAAGAAAGGATGAGTCTATTTGCAAAAAAATTTATTTCTCAAAAGTGCAAAAAGTATAAAAACACCTTCAGTATTTACATAAACTTTAAAATAGTGACTGTACAATATTTATTACCACAAAAAACAATTCATATCCACATCCCTGCAAGAGAGGAAATCAAACCAGTGTTTCATGTTATAATAATATTCTATGGCTTTATTAACTGTTCTTACACAGATACAGTACAATGTCTCGCTGTTTTTAATCTCATGAGCCTTCGGTGTCAGTAGTGGTGAAAGAAAAAAATAGAAAAATAAAAACATTTTTGTTCAAATTTAGCTACAGAGATTTGAGGTCTGATCATGTGTCCTTGCAGTAGGGTAACAGGCCGAGCAGAGCGGGAGGTTAGGAGTTGTTGTAGCTACAGTAATACACAGCTGTGCTGGCGTCTGACAGCACCGATGATATGAGGCTTTCGGGTCCTTGCATGCCAGCCTCGTGCGGCCCGTAGGGTAAGCCCGTCATGTCCGCACGTGCCGAAGAGGAACTCAAATACTGCTCGAACTCGCTGCGGTCCACCTCGGCCAGCAGCTCAGAGTGGTGCATCTGCTCCACGGTGTCTGCAGAGTGAGGGTGAGCGTCTGGAGGAGGGGAGAGCTGTCCTGCCCCTCCAGGATGTCGTTTGGAGTGGCCCGGGCTGCAGTGTTGGGTGTAATACATGGCAAGAGGGTTGGCGCATCCCATGTAGGAAGGGGGAAGCGTTGCGGGCTGAGGGGGCTGCTCTGGAGCTGGAGCGACATGTCGGTGTAAGATGGCGTTACTGTGGTGGTTGGAGTGAGGGTCCTGAGGCTGGTACTCTGCCGCCTGGGAGTGGTAAGCATACGCAGGTATCATGTGGCAGTCCTCTTGTGAATGTGGAGGGAAGAACATGGAGTCTGACTCCACAGCGTCCAGAGGAGATGTGTCAGGTGTAGGGAGGCTGTAGTTTTCATAAGGACCCCCCAGAGCCTGAGCATCCCGGTAGTGACCGAGCGGCTGAGGAGGAAGCTGGAAGCCGCCGTGTTCGTGGTGGTAACCGAGGCCCAGACCGTCCACGCACACTCTGCCGTCGCCGGACATGGACGCGGCCTGGTGATCGGACACGCCGTGGACCAGGAAGCCAGAGTCCAGCCTCTTAATCCTCTTCACCTGCTTCCGCCGCCGGGGCCTGTACTTGTAGTTGGGGTGATCCTGCATGTGCTGAACACGCAGCCGCTCGGCCTCCTCCACAAACGGCTGCTTCTCTGTGACGGGAAGGGCTTTCCACGATTTCCCTGCAGGTCAAGAGGAGAGCGAACATCAGTGATATGTCAGCAGATAGTCTGGTGATGCACATAAAAATAGCCTGTTGCCATTTTAGGGGGCAAGGACGGGTTTTTGAGGTTACATCTGAAGTTGAGTTCAGACATAGTAACTTCCCTGCTGCTGCTTAAACAGTCACACAAGCAGAATGAGAATACAACTGAATTAAACTTAGAATTAAATAAATCAGAAACAGTTTGGGTCATAAAGACAATAACTTGTAGAGAGCTGGAGCTAGGATTAAATATAATATAAAAGTACTTACCTAACATTTTACTCAGCTCTGCGTTGTGCAGGTCGGGGTTTTGCTGCGCCAGCCTCTTACGCTCATCCTTCGCCCAGACCATAAACGCGTTCATGGGTCGTCGGATCCGCGGTTCGCTCTTCCCGCGATTCTGTCCTCCGGAGCCGGACGCGCACGGTTCGCTTTTCACCTTGGCGTCCCCGAGAGGACTGAGAGGGTCGGCCCACTGGCAGTGTCCCATTCCAGGCATCATGACTGACATCGTACACCTTGCCTGGGTCTGATCGTCGCTGGCGTAACCCGCATCGGGACTGCTCATCTCTGTCCAACTGGAGTGCGAGTTGTTTTTTCTTTCTTAACAGCCGCTCACAGAGGCGAACAACAAACTACACCGAGAGATTTATGAGTTAAAAAAAAAAAATTAAAAACACAAAATAAAGTGTTTCTGGTTTTCGGGCTGGAATGTAAAACAATTAATCGCATCCATTGGCCACTTCCAAGAGCTGCTGGTGCTGGAGGGACTGATCGGTACCGAGGACTCAGCGCTGAATGTGAAGGTTGGTGAGCTATAAACGCGCAGGCAGCCAATCACCATGTGGTGGGAGTGACCGCTACTACAAAGGTGTAAAAAAGTTGAGAGCAGCCCGCCTCCGACCCTTGTTTGGAGAGCCGAGACCCTCTGTGAAGACACACAGATGTAAAACTTTAATTTTTATTTTTGAAAATATTTCCATTTAATCATGTGAGTAATATGGCACCGTGCGTAATTTCACGTAATTCACAATCACGTTTATTTGGACTTTAATTCGCACCTTTTTAAGACTGTTGAGGATACTCAGATATCAATACATTACATCATTGTGTGTGTGTGTGTGTGTGTGTGTGTGTGTGTGTGTGTGTGTGTGTGTGTGTGTGTGTGTGTGTGTGTGTGTGTTACAGATTAAAGTGTGTGTATTGGCCTGTGTTAACCGTGTTAAAATGTTGTGTATCAAGTTTTTACGCATGGATCGTTCGCGACTTTTTACGTACGGATCGTCTCCTTTTGTTTGATTGAACCTTAATGAGAAGAATTGGACCAAACCAAACATGATGTGATGCTGTCTCAGTCTCTTATTTTTTATTCTAGTGACATGTAGATGGAATAATGTAAAACACAGCTATTATACTTCTTTCAGCAGCTCTCACAGAGCTTTAAGGTGCAGTTAAGCAAAAATAACTTAACTTAACTATTATGTGTCATTACACCTCATTAGTTGCTCATTCAGTTCATTGTCTGAGTTTAATAAGTTAAAATAAAGATAATTCTGTGAAAAAAAGAATATATTTACCCCCAAAAATATCCCTCACTGAGACTTGACAATCTGCAGTTTCACAGTGAGCTTGAAGTGAAACTTTTGGACACGCTTCACTTAGCAGCAATTCATACCTCATTGAATATGTGTAGATGACATCAGCCTGTAATCGCTGACTGTAAACTCCATTAACTCTCATGACACACACGTGTGAGATGCAGAAAGGTGTGACAATGTGTTTCTGTCTTTCTTTCTTTTTTTTTTTTGTTTTTTTGGAGCGGTTGTGTCCCAGCAGGAGAAACAGTGATGTGTCATATGAGGTAAAAAGGTTAAAGCAACCTGTTGCACCTCAATCCTCCAGATCTGGTGTGTGTTTATCTAACATAGTGTGTGTGTGTGTGTGTGAAGCCCCCCGTGTTTTGTGGACAGAAATCCAAACACACCCGCAGCCTGCAGGAGGTTCTTATCAGTGCCAGCAGACCTCGACCTGTCAGCTCCATCTTTTCTCGGACCGTTCCCATCCCTGTTGTGGTCTACGGTCCCTCTGACACGTCAAAAGCGGCTGACAGAAATATGAGAGATGCTTGTGCAACCTTTTCGTGGCCCCAGTGGGGACTCCAGAGCACGCTGGGTGACCCTCTAGGGTGTTTTGGTGGGGAGAGTGTTTTGGACGACGGTCCAGCCAAAGTGTTTGCATGGGACAGGATCTGGACTATAACACTGTCATCGTCTATTTTACCGCTGATGACCTGATAGGGTTGTCCCCCCTACTGCCTCCCCCCAACTCCACAATCCTAAGAGAGAGACGCTGCGTGTGTGTTGTGTTTCCATGTGTGTCTCTGTGGCTGCGTGCGTTGACATGGGCGTGGGTATGAGTGTGCCCTGGCTGCCTCTCTCTGCCGTGTGGGAGTGAAAAATCCTGGCTTTTGATGGGAGAAGTCATAAAGTCTGGAGTCGTAGCCACATTTCCTCTACAAGGTGAGGTTCAGAGTCAAGCCAAAGGAGGGGAGGGGGGAGCTGACACGCCTCACACCCCCCTCTCCTCCTGCCATTCCTCCCTCTGTCCCTCCACGAAGTCCCCCACCCCGTGCCTGGGGAGTCTGGGGCTGGGTGGGGGCCAGGGCTCCCGACGCCAGCCTCTGGACTCAGTGCTCAGGGAGAGGTCACTTGGCTTGCTTACACAATGGCATTATCTCAGTTCCAGCCTCGGCTACTGCAGCGGTGAGCACTTCCTGTCCCTCTGCAAGCACTTCCTGTCCTTGGCGTAGCAGCACAAACTGTCCGCCTTCCAAGTAAGTTCTGAAACGCAGTTGAGCCGCTGGTCGCCAGTCCTGCTGTACAAATGTCTGTGGGTGGCTTTCTTGGGAATTGCACAATGTGTTTGCTGGCTCCTTTGTGCGAGGCAGCAGTGTTAGTTTAAATCACAGGGGCGGAAGGTATATATGTGTTAGCACTCGCGCTGATCCCCGAGCCGCCCAAAGCTGAACAGACCTGAAGTGGACAAAGCCACAGAAGGGCAGAGTTGTGAATTTAAACAATACTCTGCTAATTAGCAGTGAATGTTTTGGATATTCTGTCTTAAACGTCACAATAAACATATACCAATGGAACAGTAGATTAATAACCAGCAATAATTTTATTAGTGTTGGAATCATTTAATTCCATATATCAACAAAAAATGTGAAATCATAAGTGAAAAGTCTTTGGGTTTAAAGACAACACTATGATCTCTAACAGTAAACCGTAACAGTGGTATAGATAATTTACAACCAACTGTTCCTGTGTGACACTAGCTAGTTAGAGGTATGAAAAGTTATATTAATATGTATTGATATTTTGTCTATTTGTCTATATTGCCTATTTTGGTCATTGTCGTCTTTTCTCTGAACAACCAAAACCATGAAACCTGAATTAATAAATGTTTTGGGGTTGTTGTAAACGTTAAATATTGAGATATGGAGCAACATTAGCATTCATATACAGTCAAGTTTTCTGGTCATTCTGTTCAATTGCCCAAATCCAATCTCAACTATCTCTTAAAGGGAAAAATCTCTATGTTCAGCTGCTGGATGCTCAATGACATCTGCTATCTTGTTGCTTGAGGAAAAGCCGTAGACGCAGTAGAACTAAATCTACTACTGAATTTGAACTATTGTTGGTGGAGATGTTATCCATGTCCCAGGTTTATCTGGAAGAAATACTTCTGTTGTCTGTTAATGACGAAAATTTGCAAATTACGAAATGCCCGTATTGGGTCCTAATAAACTAACACTACATTAATAAAGTAACTAAAACAGTGATTGTTTAGGTGCCAACGTACTATTTACAGCAGGAAAAGATGTGAAAATGTTGAAAATTCAAGCTGAAAATGTTTCAGCTTCACCGTAAAATTTGCAAAAACTCTTGAGTGTTGAACTTCTGTTGATGCGATACGAGATTATAGAGACAGAACAAGAAAGAAAAGATTTTGGAAAAAAGTAATAGAAGCAGCAGGACTAACGTTTTTTCCACTGACTATTTTTTTTCTGGGGTTAGCACTTGCAAATATTGTTAATGGCAAATATTTGCTAATTCTGAAATACCCATATTTGATCTAAAATGACATTAAAAAGGATCCAGAACAGTAATTATAAAGGTGCTAACAGAGGGACACGGAAGAATCGGATGAGTTTTATAAAATAGTAAAAATGATTTAAAAAGGAATAAATAATTGTCCATTTGTTCCCAGTGAGATGGCGTTTTTCGTATCATATTCCTTTTGTTAAGTGTTTTTTTTTTTTTTATTCCCTATTGTGTCATTGTTAAATCTGAAAAATAAACTCTAAGCTACGCAGTCTTGGAACCAACTGGAAGTATATAGACATCTGTCATTATCAGCAGCGAGATAGTGATTGTTTAGACTGTGTGATTAGACTATGACTTCCTCCAACACCTGCTCTGGAGAGCGGGAGGTGTTTTTCAGGATGTAGAGGGAATAAAGAGCTGGTGAGGAGGAGGAGAGAATGAGGAGGTTACAAAGGGGAGAACATATAACAGGTGTGCAGGAGAGGAAGGAGGGGAAATTTCTTCAATCTGTAAATAGAAATCACACCTTTTCCTGAAGCTGGGACATTTCAAGTTTTAACGTTAATAATTTCAATCAGAAGGAAAAAAAAAAGTCTCTTCTCCACAATCAGCTGTCAGTCAAACATCACATAAGACGCATAATGAGAATATGTTGATGGAAAGTATAGTTTTACTTGTTAACAACAACAACAAAAAACAACCTTTCATAAACTGAAATCACCCCATATGAGAGATTGCAGATATGAGAGATCATCCACAGGTTAAGGTGGTTAAATTATGATCATAAAAAGGATGTGAGAGTCTTTGAGCGGTCATGTTTTTTCCCCGGTCACAAAAATTGGGGACTTGAAATTTTAGCATATGACACATTAAAAAAAAAAAAAAAAAAAGGTCTCGACCATACTGTTTGAAACCTACACACTCACGTGCTAATGTCACTAATGTTTGTGTTTTAAAATGTTACTGGTGGTATAGACGTCACCCTTCCTCAAGGGATTGCTGGGAAAATTCTCCAGCCACCGACCCTGCTCTGCTGAAAAGGGTAACGCTGGGATGTTGTCCGTCGCAGACGAGCGGGGACACGGAGGAAGTCGTCTCGTCTCATTGTTCTGGAGGTATTAATCTGTCAGGGATCTGCTGGGAATCAGGTGGGAATCTACTCGGCCCTGTTGTGTTTATTTGCCGGGTCATTCCTCGTTGGAGCAAATAGGACGTTTTGATTTTGATCTTCAACCTGCCCCCGCCCCCACCCTCCCGCTGCCCGTCGCCTCATGAAGATGCTCTGATGATAAAACTGTTTCTTGTTTGCTTCTGCAGCTCGGGTTTGAGGATGAGCGCATCCGTTTTATCTCCTCGTCTCGCCCTCATTCTCGGTCTGTTTTACTAAACTCAAGTCTGCGTCCAAGACAAATCTTAAATATGCTTTTAGTCATGCTAACATGAGGATGTTTGGAAACTTTTCACCACAAGTTGTGGTGACCTCTGGGTTTGCACATTGCTACGGGTCAGCCAACAATAAAACGGAAGCAACAAGTAAAATAATCAAAGTCTCTTTCCTGAGAACATCCATAGTGTTGTAGTTTCACCCAGGCGACTTAGAGGAGGCTGTGATAAAAAAAAATTATAAAGCCACAAAACTGAATCGAGGTTTTGAACTAGTGACATCAAAAGTGGGAACTGCCCTTTGCTAACTGTCATGTGATAATGGTGAATGCACATTTTTAAGCAATACAAAAGTACCCACACGTAAAGAAAAATTGTTTCTTTTATTATGATTGTTCCCACTCATGTTCATTTTAGTCAACAAAGACCACAACGTTTTGTCTCGTGATTTTTGCACCACAAAACATTACTTTGTTAAGATATCTCAAACTGAAGCTATTGTGTTTTGCAGAAAAACCGGTTCTTAACAACTCAGATATTGTTTTTGAGCAGTCAGTTGATTTAGATTAGAAAACCGATACCACTCGTGCTCATACCTCTAAGCTAAATATGGAGCTAATTTAAGCTAATTAGCTTAGCACATAAACACAAGGGGAACAGCTAGCTTGGCTCTGTTTCTACCAAACTGTTGCTTTTACACTTTTATACAGATGAAACAAAAGAGATATAATGTTTTAAATAATTGGTTTTTAATGGTTAAACATGAAGCTGCAGCTAGCTTAGCCTGTTAGCATACAAATAAAACATAAACGGGACTAGCTAGCTTACCTCCGCCTTGACTGAATTGTTGCGTTTAATGTCAGTTTTTGTACTGTACATATTTTTTCAAAAAGTGATTTTACGTGTTACTTAATGAGTTTTAATGGTTGTAGGCAGATTTTGTTTCCTTAGGGTCAGATATAGGTTAGCTCTTTCCTAGTTAAGGAAAAGCGAGTTAAGCTAAAGCTAAAGGTGGTAGCTTCATATGTAGCATATACACAAGAGTGATATCAAAATAAACGTCTAACTTTGAGTTATAAAGTGAATGTAAACAACCCGTTGAATGTGTTATGTGCTTATAGATGCAGGTTTATGTTTTAATGTGTTTTTAATTTCTCTTTTTAACTTGTTTAGCTGAACTGTAGGTTAATTTGTTGTTGTATGAAGTCTGAGCCATTAATGTGGTTTTTATAACCAGTAAAACAATAAATCAACGGCCACATCTGAATCAGACTTTCACTAAGTCACTCCTTGCTCTCTGGGTGACATTCGCTCATTTTTTACCATGTTCCCACTTATACTGGAGGGAAAAAAACAAACTATTAATAGAACATCTTGATTGAGTGATGAATTAGCATTAGTAAGCGGGGAAAGGGAAAACCCAGGTTTCCTTAGTAAAAACGAACAGGGAGGTCAACCACACAGGAGAGCAGAGTCTTTCATCTCTTCACTTTAACTGGCCTGACCCTAATCCTCCCCACCGGCCGAGCGGCACATTGTCTTGACGGAGGCTAATTGAGACCCGTGTTTATCATTTTTATGACTTTATCCATGAAGACAGAGGTACGGTGGACTTCCTGTTCTCCAGGTTCCTTGACAGACCAGTCGCATTATTAGGGTCAACCTCAGCTCCCATCTCGCCGCGGCATTGTTTCCACTGGTGCTATGACCATTCCCAAACTGATAAGACTTGTCTATTTTGGGTCTTTCTTTTCTTTTTGTCCTTGACACATGAGCATGAGCCTGAAATAACTTTTTTTTTTTAAAGAGTTACAAGAAACTTACAAACATCAGAAAACTAACTTCAAGCTATATAATAAACCACGTTATTTATTTAATTTACCATCAAAGGAACTAAATTATGCTTCTAAACAATATCCAACCCACTTCTCTTCTTTCAGCAAGAATGATAAACACCACAGCGCCAACTCAATTCCTGTACTTACCGTCAGCTTTGTATGATAAAAATAAGGAACGGCTTAATAAGAATTGTCGAGAAAACAAATGATAGAACAAATGATAGAATGATAGATTATGTTCAGGCTGCATTATTGTTTTTCCTGTCAGACTCAAACCACATAAATACTACTCTGCACAACTTGACCTACATCTGACCCCTCCACCCAAAGAAGTCCCTCAATTCATCTAATCTGTTTTTGCAGCGTTGTGATGATGCACATGAAAGTAGAAATATGGACAATAATCTAGACGTTGCAGCACGAAAGCTGAGTTAATTACTAATCAGACAAGAGTTTAAAAAGCGAGGGAAGAGACAGTGAGGCCTTTGTAAATGACAATCAGGGTGTGAATTGATTCTTTGGGTCGCTCAAACACTCCCAGTCCTTTCATGTGTGGCCTTTGTGCCTTTGTCGAGGTGCTAAAGCGTCAACGCCGGGTGCTAACAGGACGCCAAGGCGAACCTGGGACAACCAGCGTCGATCAATAATCAGTGGCACAGCACCTGGCAAGAATCTGGATCAATAAAGGTGAGCAAGTTGAAAGATAAGAGGGGGAAAATAATTTAAAAGAAGATCCTGAAACTTATCCTGAGCTGCAATAGAAACAAAATGAAAATCACAAGACTTGATTAATAAGGGACTTTTTTTTTCTTCTATGTTGCAGTGAAATAATGCAACATCATTTCTGGAGATTACAGAACAAATACTCCAAAACTCATATCTGGAACTTCCTCATTGATGCAGTAACTTCTCTTTTAATGGTTTGTGGTTAAAAACTCCTTAAAACAGTTTTTTTTTCCACATCAACTTTGATCTTTACACGACCTGATAGAGATGTAACATCTTTATGTGATTTATCTGTCATATCCGTATAGTCAGAAACGACCAATTCACAAGCAACAAAACATGAGTTTTCAATCAGTCTCGGTTCAGTTACGTTAGAGACTCCAACGCTGTGTAGACCTCGTTGTTCTTTATTGTGCTAAAGTGAGAGAAATGGCTGAGGAATGCACGGCGTGTTGTTTTCACACAGCTGTGGTTTTATGGAGGAAATGCACTGAGTGTGTGACTGCTTCCTCAGTACGTTGTTCCCTTTACAATAACGCTGTACAGAAACAAGTGAACGCTGATAGGAAAAAAAAAATAAAAATACAAACTCCAACCTTTTATTGTTTTCACACTTATTTTCTGTCAAATCCTTCGAATCACTGCCCTATCAAATTAACAGAGGCAGATGGATAGGTGTTAGCGGTGACGCAGAGCGGAATAAAACTCAGATCTCAGGTGTGAAAACTTTGCTTTCACCTTTTTTAAAATATCATTTCTGATGAATAAAAGTGAGGATTTATGTTAACGTGTTTCAGAAATACGCCATTAAAGACAAAACTTCAGACTTCAGTAACTTATCAATACATTATCTGTCCTATCTCACACTTCAAGGAGTTCCTGTGTTTGACTAAACCTCTCTGTGGCCGAGTTCACTTGATGGAGATTATCTCCTCAGTTCATTTACACACAATGGTCCGGATCATCGATATCTACCTGCCGCTTAGCTCAGGTTATAAACGCACCAAAGCTGCCCCTACCGTCCCCGGGTAAAAGGAAAAGTACAACATCTTTGGGGGAAACATGTTTATTTGCTCTTTTTAGTCAGAGTTAGATAAGGAGATACCAGTCTAATGTCTATATGGTCATTATGAAACCTCACTCTAATTCATTTTTGTTAGCAAATGTGAAAAAATTGTTTCGTCCTGTGGTTTTAGCTCTGCATATTATTTCATTTAACAGTGTATCTTGTGAATCTTCAATTAGCTGCTTGTTAGCATTAATAAAAACAAAACAAAAAAAAAACAAAACTAAACAGGGTCAAACAGCTGGTTCTGTCTGTGGCAAATCGTTGTTTTATTCTTTGGTTTTTATACAAAGGGGGAAAAATCTGATTTAATTCGTTAATTAGTGTTTTTTAATGGTTAAATATGAAGCTGGGTCTAGCTTCCTGTTAAAATAAAAAGGAACATGAGTTAGCTTGGCCTCCACCCACAAATATGTTGTTGTTGTGTTCTTTGGTTTTTATACAAATGGAAAAAAGGGAGATTTAATATGTTAATAAGTGTTGTTTGACGGTAAAATAACAAGCTGCAGCTAGCTTCCTGTTAGCATAAAAACCAGGAAGAGATAGTTTACAGCCAACTGGCTCTGTCTAATGCAAAGTTTAGTTAGAAATAAATGAAATAAAAATGAGATATATTGTGGAGGCAAGGCTAGCTTCCTTTTCTGTTGTTTACCAGCTAAGCTAATGCTAATGCTAATCAACGGTATCAAACTAATCATTTAACATCACCCAAGTAACTTGTTAGCCTAGCTTAGCATAAGCTTCTAGCTCAGTATAAAGTTTAAACATGGACTTAAATATAAGAACAAGATTTAACATGATAGTTACTAAGCTTATGAGGTATTGTTCTTCTTTTAGCCTTTATGCTAAGCTAAGCTAATTGCCAGCTATATCTAGCTCCAAGCTGTAATCAAGATAAATGCAGGCTAATGTTATTAGCATGATAGACGCAATCACATCACAACAAATTTCTGATTTTAATCCTTGTGATTAAGTTTTGAGCTTCCAATCACCTTTCAGTAATCAGTGTCAGGTGATCTGTGTCCCTCTTGTGAGTATTTATGTATGATAACATGGGAAAAGCTCAGATCAGGAAACTCGGGGAAAGTCCCCCCCTCCGATATCATCACTAACTGCAACCACACAAAAGCCTGCTCCCCTTCACTGACACGCTGCAGAAACAATGGAGACCCAAGAGGGACACTATCCGCAGCTGAGAAACAGCATCCAGATATTTCTGATCGATGCCCGTCGTCGACGTCATCACCGCCGTCGTGTGGGGGACCGTGAACTTCTTGCAGTTTAACGGTTGCAGCGGCAGGTTTTTCTCTTTTTGGCTCGACACCATCCAAAACATGTGTTATCGCTGCAGGCTGTTGATCATGGGGTCTTATCTGATGGCCTTGTGGCCTTACAATAACACAGGCTCTATCATGCCTTAGCAGACCTGTATCTGGCAGCGGTGTCATACAACAACAATAAATACAGCCCTGCAAGCCATGCACATAATGACGCTCCCTGAGAAAATGCATCAAAATGAAGTGAACATAAGACTGTGATCATTTACGTTTACTGCATAATGGGGGCAAATAAACACACACCCCTCCAAAAAAGAAAAAAAGAAAAAAAAGAAACCAGGAATTCTTTTTTATTACTTAAAGATGTTCATAAAAATAACTTTAACGTTGCATCAGCTCGAGCAGTGATTCTGTCCGACCTCTCAGAGCCTCATCTGATCTCCTCAGATTTTTTACAGAGTAAATCAAAGCAGACGATTTCCTCAGCTCAGAGGAAAACCCCTCGGAGGAGAATGAGCTGATAATGTCCCGGCATGCCCACGGCTTCCTCTCAGATAAATAAATACATAAATAAAAACACGCCTGGCCACTTCAGATTTATTGTTCCTCTGTAGGCTGTGAAGTAGTGGTTATATTGTTTATAATAAATAAGTCCATTAACAGATTTGGCCCAGGTGGATGACAGAGAAAGGGAGGGGGGTGAGTCTGATAGGCACCTATACCCCAGCGGGATAAGAATACTTCCATTTAAGGGCAGTGATGGCCCAAGGAAAAAGAGGGACTTACAGGGGTTAGTGTTGGTTTGACTGGGCCGAGACTGTGTCACGTTTTCTGGAGTGATAAGAGCCGGAGCAGGAAGCTGTGAGAGGGGCAGGAAGGAAGAGAGCTGAGGTCTGGAAGGAGAGAGCTGTGGAGCTGTGGAGACAGAGGATGAGGGCAAAAACAAAACAAAACCAACAAATTAAATTAAAACATGTAAGAAAATGCAACAAATGTTGAATATATAGATGTATGCTGTGTGCTCTCTGTGTTTTAATATTCAGACAGGTGGTGGTGGTGGTGAGGGAGGGAGGGAGGGCGGGGGGCTGAGCTCTGCTGGGAAATGCAGAGGGAACCTGGGTTCCAGGGGGAAGTGAGTAGATGACTATATTTGGTCTGAAAGGCCACACTAACATACACCTGCTTCCCGCAATCAAACAGACCGTACAACGATGACGATATCGAACATCAGGCTTTTGTCTGTTCGCACTACATCGAGCAGAAAAACGTAAACTAAAGCCAAAAAAAAAAAAAAAAAAACGCCAAGTGGAGCTCACGTGGTTTTCTGTGCATGAGCCGACGTTTAGCATGTTGTAATACATAAATCAGAGTTTTTCTCTTGTACCTTTTCTTACAGTTTCTGTTTATGGTTTGGAGGAGGGGGGGGTCATTCAGGCCGCTCTGTCTTTGCTTCATCAGTTGCACTTCTACATGCACACACAAAAAAATCACACTGTATGCTGCAAGAAACCAACGCAGGTTTTTAATTTGCTAAACTACTGCTGCTTAGCAGTCGTTATGCTAAGCTAACATGAATCCAACATTTCTGTTGTTTAGTTGACATATTTCAACATGACGCCAAGACACCAAAGCAGGTTTTTAACCACATGTTGACGCACAGTGAAAGCATGTGGCACTTGTCCTTAAAGTGATAGTTTGTAATTTGCTAAACCTGCTTAGTAGTCGCTGTGCTAAGCTAAGCTAACATGGATTCAACATGTTTATAGTCTGTTCACAGTAAACATGTTTCATTAAGTTTACATCACAGGTTTTTAACTATGCTTTGATGCACAGAAAAAGCATTTCGTTCTTGTCCTTAAAGGGATAGTTTGTCATTTGGGAAGCCTGCTTAGCAGTCGCTATGCTAAGCTAAGCTAGCATGGATCCAACATGTCTATGGGTTAGTAGACATGTATCAACATGACACCAAGACAGCACACAGGTTTTCAACCACATGGTGAAAACATTGAAAACTTATTTCACACCTGCCCATAAAGGGATAGTTTGTTTTCTGGGAAGTTTGCTTAGCAGTTGCTATGCTAAGCTAAGCTAACATGGACCCCATGTGCTCACAGTCAATATATTTAACAGTGATTTATTTAAAAACATGTAGATGCAAGAAGCAAAAGAACCATAATTTGTAAGTGACAGTCTTGATGCTAAGCTAAGCTAATGTAATTCCAACATGTTTACAGTCAATGTGTTTACATGTTTACAAATATGTAAATGCAAGAAGCTTAGACACGTTTTCAGCTACATACTGATGCACAGGAAAAGAGCTTGGCATGCTGCTTTAACCCAGACTGTAAACATGCTGGATCCACGTTAGCCTAGCTTAGCATTATGAACTTCCCCTTTTTAAAGGGTTAGTTCATAATGCTTAAGCTAGGCTAATGTGGATCCAGCATGTTTATAGTCCAGGTTAAAACAGTTTTTTTTTTTTTTTGTGTGACTGAGCTGCAGGTCGAGTTTCATTACTCCAGACGTCCCAGGTGAGAGCTTGCCAGTCAGTTCACCACCCCCACTCCTTTTTTTAATCAATCTGTTCATCTAAAAAGGATTTCTCTATTTTGAGATTTTAATCCAGTGTCTGAGTTAATCTCTGAAACTCAGGGATTGGAGGAGGGGGACAGACGAGGCATCAAAGCCACTCAACTTCAGCCCTGCTCTCAACAATTACACCCACCAGGCATCAAGGCGACCAATAAATCACGCTCTCATAATGCCTCTCGGAAAATTAATTTTTCTTTTTTTTTTTTTTGAAAGAGAGCGAAAGAGAAAGAGGCTCTGGCCTCGGTCATGTAGGTCAGAGAGTCGGTGCTGCTTGTTTGGTTGATTTCCAGGCAATTTTTCAGTCAAATGAAAACACAGCAGGAGGAAACAAGAGTAAATGATGGTGAAACCTGAGTCAGTTTGTGGTTTTTTTTTTTGTTTTTTTTTTTATTTTGTTTTCATTTTTTATTTTGAAAAGAACAAACAGATGAACTGACATGAACTGTGAAGTTTGACCTTTAGACCTGAACAGCAGCGGACACATGTGCAACATTAGCAGGCAGTTTTTTAAAAGCGAATTAGTCCACATTTATTTATTTATTTTTGGTTTAGTTTTATATTTTTCTTTTGTTGCAGCAGTTTACTTCACTTTAGATATTTTCCAGCTGCTTATGAACTCTGCCCTATTTGGAGAGACAGTGCACGTGATGGAGCCCTCTGCTGGAGCTTCACGGTTTTACTCAGGAACCCCACAGGTTTTCTGTTCATTTCCTCAACCTCCTCATCAAACATTATACAGACACAGACTTACATCACTACATACATGTGTATTTAACGTAGCATGTTTAGATTTCTGATGTGCAGAAAATGTCCCATTGCACAACTTCCTCTTCATCATATTTCACCTTCAGTGTTATTATTATTATTTTTTTTTTTTTTTTGCTTAACTCTTGACTTTTCCTGGTGACTTTTTATGTTGTTATATTTTTAAAAGAACAGAAAAGAAAAATAATAAAAAAGACCAGGATCATGTGTGTAATTAAAACGATACATCATCACATTAAATAGAGGAGACAAGATCCTTAGTGAATCTCAGATCAAATTACAAAATAAAAGCATTTTGCTGCATTGGACTGTGATGTTTGAATATATAAAACTAAAAACATGCTCATCTTTTTTCAGTTAATCTGGATAATTTGATATTTTCTGATTTCCTCTGACTTGTCTCTATGACAATTAATTATTGTTTTCATGCGCCTGTTTGCTCTGTGCTACTGCGATGATTAAATTTATCTTCATTATGGGACATTTTAAAGGAATTTGAATAAAAATGTTGACACTCTCAGATTTCAGTGTAGAATAAAACATCAAATATCTAAAATAAAAGCTCATTTTACCATGAAATGCCCAAACACGTGTCATATTATGTTCCATTTCGTCACTTGTGGTGCTGAATCAGATGCTATATTGAGCCATTTTCATTGTTTGTGATTCATGATTATGATGTAATAGGAAAAAAAAGTTGTCTTCTGTACAGATGTTAAATGTTTCACTGGTTTGGGTTGAGGCAGCATTTTCCAAATACTTCTACCTCAGGCAGAGCCAGAGAGTCTAGCCTCTACTTGCCCTCTGAGGGCTTTATTAGCGGTCTATTACTGTAAAGCTGCTATCAGGAGGGGGGTGTCCCTGGCTGCCACTAAGCAGTAAATAAATATGAGGCTATTGTATTCTCATAGTCTCACTGTCCTTGCTCTCCCATGCTGAGTAAACGCTCACATACAATGGGAGGCCGGATTGCCTTGTCATTCCTGATCCCCGTAGATTGCTCTTCTAGGTCCTCTGCCTGGGAAAGTGGCAGCGGAGGAAAAGAGGAAGCAATGAAAAGAGGATCTGGCATTAGAATATTTTACTGTGTCTCATGCCAGAAGTGAGGTTGATCTTTAAATACTTCTCACTTTTTCTCTGCCGACTCAGAAATAGATGAATAATGTGGTCAAAAAACGTGAACCACGAGAACTTGTCGATAGCAGTCGTGCCAAGTAACCGAGTACATTGTTGAGGCACTTGTACTTCCAGTACTGTGAGAAATCTGTTATTGTGATATATTTTAATATGTTTTTATTGTTGAATGAATTCATTTTTGGACCAAAAGTTAATTTTATTAAAACTTTATTGACACTTTTGAGTGATTAGTAATGATTCAAGATTTATTTTTTAGCATCATTTAGTCAAACTTAGCTTTGCTGTGACCAGTTACAGCCTTATAATGCAATTTCTGGGTGAATTAATTGGAAATGACCCAAATATACCAGTATATGATATTAAAACATTATGATGCTGCTTTTTATGTTCTCTAAGTTAAAGGGTGGACACTTTAGAGTGATTAATAGTGACTAAAGATGAACTTCTCTGTATTTAAAATAAACTCCATTGTGACCTGTTGCAACTTTCAAATGTTATTTCTAGGTGAATTTATGACCAAAATATACTTGAATATGATATCAAAACATTATAATGTTGCTCGTTTGCTTTATTCTGCCGTTTGCGTGCGCCCTAAGTGGAACAATTAAAGCAAGAAATTGAAAGTTGTAGAGATTTGTGGCCACCCCAGGCTGCCTGGTGGAGCTTCCTCTCTAGTTTCTCCACAGGAAGAGCGCTGACAGGGCTGCGTGGACGCACAGAGTTCCTTGCATGGAAGCTGAAGCGAGGCCTTGAGTTGAGGAGGAGGAGGGGGGGGGTAGCGTAGTGTCGTCCCCTTGGGAAAGGCATTATTCAGGGCCTGCCCCGGTCTCAGCGGCCCCCATGGGGCTCCGGGCATGAGGCTGCCAATACCAAGCGCAGGCGGGCGCTGCCGTCCTGTAATCACCGATGACATACATGAAGTAGTTTTCCAGATCAGTTTTCCTGTCCTTCCAGCTGCGAGTGGGGCAAACAGCACAGGAAGAATAACACAAGTTGCAGCCAGGCTCAGGGAATGTGGCCTTTACAAACACAGCACAAATAAAAAAAGTTAAAAGGCATAGTGCTCTCCTCCTGAGAGCCTCTGAGCGAGGGAAGTGAGACTACGTCCTGAGAGAAGGTCCAACCTTCCTCAACACCCCCACAGACTCAACAATAACCTGCCAATCAAACCAAATAATGTTTACTCTGGGTTACCTGCCGGATCCAGAGCTGAAATCAACATCACTTTTCTTTTCTGTATACATTTCTATTGAGCTTTATCTTTTTATCTCAATCTCAGCTGTTGAATCAGCTTTTTTCCTGCTAATCTTAATGTTTGCAAATAAAACAGTGGAAACCTTAAATGGTCATAATTCTAACACATGAGCCACTTACATTGATAAGATGCTAGATTCAGTCCCTTTTTTTCTCTTCAGCATATCAGAGCATTATAACCAAAGTGATTTTACAGCAGCAGCTTAGCACACAATGCATTAAACCTCAGGTGCTACCACCTTCCTGCATGCACACAGTCCACCGCCTGCTGAGACGCCTGCTGTGCTGTTAGGATTTCACCCTGCTAAGTCAATCAGCAGAGGTGTTAAAGACGCCACGTCAACACAAACTTAACAGGTGCCCACTGACGGAGCAGAAGAAGATGGAGGAAAGAGGTCGCAGGGACAGAACGGAGCGAAGCTTCAATACAGTGCCACCGTTGTGTGGTCATTGTATGGAAATGTCATAGAGAACAAACATGAACATGCTTTTACTACATGTAGATTTAAAACAGCTGCATACACTTCAGTGTGTGTGTTTGTTTTTGCATGAATAAGAAGCAGATTTCACTTCGTCAACAACCACCAGCGGCTTTGTTTCTTATACACATGCATAACTTTATTCAACTAATGTGAAAAATAATATTATCAAGCACTAAAAGAAAGAATATATATCTCAACTTCTGGAGAAGCAAATCAACCGAATGCATAAAAGAGAGAGAGAGAGAGAGAGATCCAGACAAGAATAATTGTTTAAGACTGAGGAGGAAGGTCACAGATTAAGTATGTGAAAGAAATCAAACTTCACATGAAGAAAAGAGCTGTGAAAAACAATACATTTATAGTAAAAACACACACACACACACACACACAATAGGGAACTTGCTCAAAGAGACAGACAATTGGAGAGGAAGGATCATATAACAGCTGGAAAGGAGAAGTGATGTGAGGAGCTGAAGTTCATGAAGTCCTCCAGAGATCATCAAAGTTTAAGGTGAAATAAAAACAACCACCTTGTGGTTGTAAACCTCCACTAATCACTCGTCACATTTCAAATTAGTTAATTAGTCAATTCTTGAAAAACAATGTGTTTTGTACATCATAGCGACCTTAGTCTTTGAACTCTGACCACCACAGTCTATTCAGTTCATCCTCTGGGTCTGAGTGATCGTTGGTACCGACTTTGAAGGCTCATAAGATCAAAGCATTGTTTTAGGGGATCACAGCAAGTTTCACCTTTAATCTTTGAACACCAAAATCTAATTAGTTCCTAACTAGGTTGTTTGGTCCAAATGAATGTTTCTACCAAATTAAAAGGATTTCCTCAAGGTGGTCTTTAGATGTCATGGTACGGTACAAAAAAAACAGGTGTGATAAGATGATGGTATAGTTCACTATGATTCAACCAAAAGACAAGGTTTCAGGGAAAACATATTTTGAATCATTCAGATATTTTGGACCAATTGCAGAAAGTTGGCACAGGATTTCATCCTCTAAACGGTAGAAAAAGAAAAGCAACACTGTGATGCACTGCCAATAAAAGTCACAGAAGAAGAAGAAGTGCAAATTTGTACAATGGACCTTGGTCCGGACTTTCAGGTGTGAAAACGCCCTTAATCTGATCACATCTCTAAGTCAAAACTAACACCCAAAACATCCAACTTGGTGACCTAGTCCACTTTCTAAACAAAGCTTCCTGTGTACAATAAAACCGGAAGTTACAACTAAAATCTCTGTGTACTTCAAACACTTCACAAAAGATTTGAACCTTTTCCAAATATCTTATTCACGCCCTAAAAATTCTCAGTTGTAACACAAAAAGTGACAAACATGCTGTTTACTTTCACACCATCCAAAGATGTAAAACTCATAAATGTTGAGAATTTGTCCAAAAATGTCCAAAAACGATTATGGTCGCCCTCATCACACATAAACACATGCACATCGCAGATAAAGTCAAACACATACTTGTAGACTGAGTCACAAAGCAACAGGAGACACTGAGTAAGAAGCTGTGACGTTATTTCCACATGAAATAATCTTGTAGGAATGAAACTTAACAGCAACACATTACCTCCTGATGAATCTATCTGAGGTAAATATCATTTTAACAAAGTTTATTATAATTCAAATGAAGAGTAAAAACATATATGAAGCGTATATTTAAATAGAAATATAAAAACAGCCAAGACACAAACAAACACACACACTTTCCGGCCAGCTCGAGGATTGTGTTTGTGTTAATCATCCTCTGAGTGTTTGTTGACGGTCTCTTTGCTAAGAGACTCTGATGGAGTATTGTATCTGCCCAGCAGGTCACAGGGACACACCCAGCTGCTCTATTCTCTCCAGCATGTCTGTCGGACCCCGTTACAGTAATCATCTGTCTGGCGGTCACCGACTGTCTGTCTCTTGGCTGGAAACATGACTGAGGTCATAATAACCACACGGGGCAGATCAGCGAAACCCACTGACCCTCAACTGGGTCCCAAATTAACGACAAGGTCATCTCACATCCATTATTATTATTAATTATATGTCATTTAAAGCCTTTTTAGGCTGATTAAGTAAACAAGATGAAGTGTTCTTTCACATTTCATAACATCACATATAGAGATTACATGTAAGTATTTGTCAATGTTTGTTGAATGTCTGTTCTACTAGAAATTAATCTACTTAAACATATTAAATGACAAATTACGCTAAAGTCAAAAGCTGACATGGCAGTTATTGTGGCTCTGCTAAGCTAATGCTACTGTTAGCCTGATTTTAGCAAAGTGAATGTAGCTATTTAGTGTTATTATGGAGCAAAAAATGATGTATAGAGATTTTACATTTTAAAAAATAGGATGTTTTAAAAAACAAAGGAAGAAAAAGCTGTTTAAGAAATTGAATGAAAGTTATAGGAAGCTAGCCATCGCTGTCCCTGCAGCTAGGTTAGAGCTAGCTTATATGTGACTGTCTAGTTGACTGATTGTCACGTATTTTATAATAAAAATGGCACATTTCATTACATTTTTAACATATTGATATGTTGATTGGCAACACATGGAGGAAACAACACAGTTAAACTCATGCTAACAGCAACGTTAGCGTAGCAGAGTAACGGTAACTTCCTTTTTGTATTTTGATTTTTGTGCAAATTGTGTTTCTTCACCTCTAAAAAGCGCTAAAAGTTTCTTGGCCTCAGATTTTTTTTTTTTATTACAGATATTTTCTGATATAGTGAAATTAGTTCCAGTGGAAACTGTTGATAGAAACATCCAGTGTAACCAGGTTTTTGTTTCTCAGAGGAGATATTAAAGTCATTGTTTAAGAAATCACATTCAGTTCATCTAAACTAAATAATTTTAAAAAACAAAAAATATACAGCTACTAATGAAGGTACGTGAAAAAACACACATGCTGTGAGACATGCTGAGGGTCATAGTAATCAAATAGGCCCAATTAGTGCTTGATTAGACTAAGTCATAATTAATTAATCAGACAGATGCATTTAATTCCACAAGAAAAGCTCCAGAGCTTGTTGAATTATATTATATTTTCCACTTTTAAAAAGAGATAATAATGAAAACCTTCTTCTTACTTCATGTCACTTCAGGGCTCTTCCTGTTTGAGTTTCCTCCTCAGCTCCAGACAGAGCAGACGTCCCTGCAGGATAATACTCGGATGAGCATTATCTGCAGACGGCAGCTTCCAATTTACCCAAACTGCACTCTGCACAGGAAACTATCGATGACCTTCACGCTAAGGAGGTAAGACAAGAAAAGGCTAATTATGGCTCACGAGCTCTCGAGACTCCTGCAAAGTTAGTGCACGTGAATCTATTTTTAGTTTCAGTATAAACTTGTGTCAATATTAGACAAACAACTTTAGCATATTTATGTAGTTAATCTCTTAACGAAGACAAATTATTTTATGGTTGAGGAATGTTTGCGGCGTGTTTGACGTGTGGAGATTCTTCACATTCTTCACAGGTGATAAGATTAAATATTTCTCTTCAGCAAATTCATGATATGAGCATCAATTCTTGGAATAGTTAAAAAAAAAAAAACACTCATCCCTAAATGGAGACGATCAAAAGAAATTGAATTCACGAACGTTGTATATTATTGTTTTCAGGCATTGTTCTTAAATCAAATGAGTAAAAACATGTGAAACTGGTGAGTTTCATTTATGTAACAGAGATATTTGCTTTGTCCAGCTGCCATTTCCACCTCTGTTTATTGTTGATGATATTTTCACCTGAAACTCTGATATCATCCAGTTGTTTTTCCTTCAGGAAGTTCCTGCAACTACTCATTAATTGTTGCTGAGGGGCCAAAGCTTGACAAAAACAAGTTGAACCAAAGCCTGCAACTTCCAGTTAATAAAACACGGAAAAGTACAGACAGAGCATAGATTTTTTTTTTTTTTTATTGTTATGTTATTATTCAACTCAACTTTTGCACCAAATATTATTTTTGCGGCACATTCTGCATTTCACATCGCAGGGTGTTTTGTAATATTGTCTTGGGAGTTGGGACTGACGTCAGATTTCTTCCGCTTATTCAGGTGGCCGCTGGTTTGCAGCAAGTCTTCACTTTCCTAATCAGCTCTTCTGCTCTCTCCTCCAAAGCAAGGTCATCCTTCCCTCAGCTGCCGAGCCCGTTCGTTTCCTTCCAGCGCTTTAAGATCTGATTTCCATCACTGACTCACAACATTTCCCTCAGTAGACTCACAGGCGTTTTTAAGTTAATGACAGTTCTCACTTAGATATATGCGCGTGTCATTTTGAAGATGTTAGTGCATGTAACGGTATAAATGTAAACTTCATGATAACTTTATGATAACGAAATAATATATTGCAAAGTTCTCAAAATTATACCTGTGTACATCTATTAGAATGAGAAGTGTTTCATTTTTGGACACTTCTTCACATCTTTAAAAAGAAAAATCCACTTTTTTTCAGATAATATTGGTTTAAGAATATTTCTAAAATGTATAAATACAGATGCAGATGTTGTCATTCATCTGGTTTTACAAAAATGTTGCTGCATATTAAATGAAATTATTATACACAAACCGGTCACATCAATCCAAACACTGTATATACTTTTCCTTTTACTTGGTTTTCGATATTGTTTTTTTTTCCATAAAATCATGTTTTATTTTATATGAATTGTCTTTTATTGTGAAATTTTACTCTAAATGGAAAAAAAAAAAAAAAAAATTTCTTGGTTTAAAAAAGGAAATACTACTACTGGTAAAGATAATAATAATAATAATAATAATAATAATAACTGGCATGTTGCAGGGTCCGCCTCAGTCCAGAGTTCAGCCTCGAGGTTTTGACAGAAAACACTGGACAGGGAAGTAAACATTCTCCTAAATGGATAAACATTTGGCAGCCAAAGTGGAGTGGAGTTTAGAGAATATGTCGATTTTTTGGGCATATTTTTAGAGCCTTTGTGACATGTTTTAAAATGAAACAGGAAGTTGGGAAGTTTATGCCCCCTGACGCCCACTCCACCCCTCCTCTACTTCCCTCTCTGAGCCAAGAAAGACATGTGGATGGAGATAAAACAGTTTGTCAACAGTTTTGGCTTCTGCCAAGAGAGAAGGAGGCGGAGGAGGAGGAGGAGGAGGGAGATGGGGTGTTAGTGGGTGCTATATCTCCAATGTTGCTTAATTCAACAGATATTTAAAAAAACATGTGCAGGAAAGATTAAAGGAAGAATCCACCAGTTTAACACATCAGGATTAGTTTATTTGTCATGAGGAGGAGGGAGGAGCTTTTCTGTCTGTGCAGCTGTTAAATGAACTAATATCATGTAACATATAATCAATAACACATCATTTTGTCTATAGTAGAAGAAACACATGTTTAACACTTATGCTAAATACACAGACACATAATAAACAGTTTATAAGACGCTAAAATATGTTTTTTCACCTGTTGACTGATACGTTACCAATCCTATATATTACAGCTGCACTATAATATATTATAGATCATCTAATACACTGATTGATAACTTTCACAGACAAAAAATTGATATAAACGTGAATGGAGTCAGTGTTTTGTCTCTGAACTTTGAACTAAACAGTTGAAAAGTTGAATGTCTGATATGACTCCATGTGCTGCCACATTAGATATGAATGTTTATACCAGAAAGATGTGGGTTTTTATGAGAGTCTAACAAAACATTGGTATCAAGTTGCATTGTGGGGAATTTTTTTTAATCTTTGACCTTTGCTGCATCAGTTTTGTTGAGTTTATATAAAAAACCACCAGGTTTTAATAGTTTTAAGAGTCAATTAATCTAACCAGACTTCAGAAGTTGATTTATATTTATTTATTGAAATTAAAATTACATGCAGAAACAGTACAAGAACATCATCAAAAAGCTAAATTCACAATATACACTTCCAGCTGTCGTTAAACACCTGAAATAATTTAAATAAATACACGGCGTGTGGCAGCTTCACGACAGCGAGCGACCCTCTCTGTGGCCGCTCTGCTGCTGCTGCTCGTAGCTGCTGGGATCCACCGACTCCGGTCTGTGAGAAGCAGGACCCAGGTACTGTTCGAACTCGCTGCGGTCCAGATCGTACAGCATGTCCAGCTGAACCTGCTCCAGGTAAAACTCCAGGGAGGGTCCTGCTGGACTCAACGTGGCCCCGTAAACTCTAGACTCACCCTGCTCAGATTGAGGGCCTGTAGAGAAACCGTACTGCTGGTTGGTGAAGTAGAGCTGGTGCTCTGCAGGGTAGGGAGGAGGATTGGAGTACATGACCTCAGCTGCTGCTGCTGATTCTGTGAAAGCTGGTGTGTTTTGGTAGCTGCTGTGCAATGAGGTGAAGTTTGGCGTGAAAGCAGACGTGTTTGTGAAGCAGCTCTGATGCTGATGCTGATGTTGATGCTGGTGGTTCTGGAGCAGGTAGGTCAGGTTGTAGGGCACCGTGAGGCCTGAGCTGCACAGCGACGGCAGCGACGCCTCCGACATCTGAGGTTTGACGCTTTTCTTCAGCTGCTTCCTCCTGCGAGGTCTGTACTTGTAATTGGGGTAGTCGATGGTGTGTTGGACCCTCAGACGTTCAGCTTCCTGCATGTATGGACGCTTCTCAGCCAAAGACATGGCCTTCCAGGTTTTACCTGCAGAAACACAGTGAGGTTAATAACTTTATTTAGCTACTTTAGGTCTGTAATTAAACTTATTTGGCCATTTTGGGACTTTAATTAAACCTTTCTTGCTGCTTTGTTCTTTACTTATTTACTTGAAAATCTCACCACAGCAGCTACTGGTTTTATCAGTAACACGTTTAAACTGTAAATCAAAAGTCTTACCAAGTATTTTGCTCAGGTCCGTGTTCTCCAGATCTGGGTTGAGCTGCGCCAAACGCCTGCGCTCCTCTTTGGTCCAGATGATGAAGGCGTTTAGGGGCCTCCTGACTCTCTTCTGCGTTGAGGCGGATTTGTTTGAGGCCTCGGGGCTGCTGCTGCTGCTGCAGCTCGAGTCCGAGTTGACGGACAGAGGACTGGAGGGTCCTGAACACGGGGAGCGCACGTCGCATGTCATCTGGTCCGAGTCTTCGTTTGCGCAAAGCTGGAAAGCTGCAGGATCGTGGTTAAAACGCATGGCTGAAGTTGTGTCGCTGGTGATGTTTAGGTTTTGTTTTGTTGTTGGGAATCGGCTGCAGGCCGCTGTCATACTCCCGGTGATGCCGAGTGACGGATATATGCTGCAGCTCCACCAATAGGAGGCCGGGAGGAGTGGATTTAAGGTGTGAACTCCAGGTGTTTTTCTCGGGTCGGTGATAGGCCCATCTGACGCCCCAGCCAACGACCTAACGAAACTTCAGATGGGAGTCTTGAGTCCACAAATAGTTTATTATGCAATTAAAAAAAAGAAAAGAAAAGAAAACTAAATTATCCAGATTGATCCAAACAAGTTATAAACATCACGTTTACGCGCAAATATATATTTTTAAAAATCACAATTAAACCTCTTTATATTTTCCTAAACTGAATAAAAACTGTTTTTTTTTTTTTTTTTATTATTTTTTTTTTTTGTTACTCAACCATTTGATTTTCTTAAAACAGGAAAATCAAATTACATCTTCACCCAATAGGAGAGAAATGGAATCTAATCAATAGGTCTCTGAAAGGTAAAGAGCCGGGTATTGATGATTGGGTGAACATCAAAAGTTTTCAGGAGGCAGAGCTGGTTACTAATTACATTGTGGCTCTCAGCTCTTATCGGCCATCCACTGTCTCTATCAGGGTCCATTTTACAGGACTGAAACAAACGTGATCAAGGCGCGTTTATTACACGATTACTGCGCACAAATATTTACCAACAACACACAGAAAGAAAGAAACGAAAAGAAAGAAAAGGCTGATGAGGTTGCACAAAGTAGATGAAGAGAGGATGGAAGTGATGAACTCACCAAAATATATTTATTTTCTTTATTAATTTTAATTCAAACATAAGAAGAAGAAAAAGAAACTAACTCCTCTCCTCCCCCTTCAAAAAATAAGGAAAACACCAGAGTAGGACAGGAATTGGCTCTGAATCAAAGACACACACAAAAAACTGTGTATTGAAATGAGTCAAAACTCCAACAGAGATGCAGACTCACAGAAACTATGACAGGATGAGCGCAGCTGGCGCTTTGTTCCTGTCTGTCAGACTCAAATGTGTATATATAAGAACATTTCCTGAATCAGATCAGTGTGTTATTTTAAATTAAGTCAAACCCCAAGATTAGATTTTATACTTTACTCAAAAAAAAAACATCTTTAAATTATCTTGTAAATATAATTAGAAATAAAAAATAAACGTAACTTCTGAGGGAATAAAATTATTATAGAAGTTTTTTAATATTAAGAAATAACTAACACAATATTTTCTGCAGCACTTATGATATTTATATTGGTTTATTATAGCGACGCGGCTGATTATGTCCGTATAGAGGATGTATATTGGCTCTGATCAGTGAATGAAACTCTTTAAAAAGGCGTGTGATCCCACTTGAATATAACAGGAGTCTATTACAGGTGCTCGCTCCCTCCGTGCGGTTTCTATGCTCATGCGTTATAACAAACAATAGGTGCCATTATGCAGACAGCCGCAACATTAAATGTGCAATATACACTGAGTTATAGCTGCACCTTTGCAGACGAGTCACTTAATGTGACGTGTTTAAAACTGTCAATTCCTCAGTGTGTGTGTGTGTGTTGGTTCAAACCAATACACATGATTTCAAAGTAGATTTACATAAGATTTAAAGTCTTTTTTTTTTCTTTTTGGACTTTAACCTACAGAAATAAGTGAATCAGGACTAATGGAGGCTCTGATGTGTTCAAAAAAAAAAAAAAAGCCAGAGAAGTGATTAAAGCTTGTTCTTTAAACTGTGCTCAGTCGAAACTGATAAGCTGCCGTGTGTGTGTGTGTGAGGAGAGATAACAGTAAAAGTCATAGGAAATCAATAAAAATCACCAGAAAACTAATAACAATTATTATTAATTATAATTAATCAGTTTTATAGTATTGGGTGAGTAAGTGTGTTTGAAGGGGAGTGTAGATGTGTGTGTGTGTGTGTGTGTGTGTGTGTGTGTCCTTTATTTCACAGCTTGTCAGAATTAAAGGTTGAATCCACATCCGGGGCGTTAAATGTGACGCACGTTCCAATGCGCTGCGAAAAAAGCGCTAATGGATTTAATCAATTAGTTTGAAGGACGCAGCGTGAATACAATAACGTTAGTTTCGACTGAACCTCTCCTTGTGTGTGTGTGTGTGTGTGCGCGCGCGCGTGTGTGACTGAATATTAGACAGTTAAAGTTTGGACACATTTCATCATTAATTTGTCGCTTGATTGTGATGATTGTTGTTTTTTAAAGAAAAGTCGTGTCATTGCTCCTTTACTGTCTCCTTCTTAATGAATCCTAATCTCTGAGGTGACAGGATTGTATCACTACATTGTCTCAAAGCCAAACAAGCACAGAGAGATGCAGCTGAATGGTCACTGTGTTGTTTTCTTTCTTTTTTTTTCTGAATAGGGATTGTTCTCTGAGGCTTTGTGATCACAATGTACCATTGTACCAGACAGAACTCATATATGGGACGCTCCTCTACCTCCTTCACTTCTGATCAGTGATGCTGGAGGATGCACAGGTAGAGCAGCTCATCCACCGAGGTGACCTGCAGGATCTCTTACACTGAGATGGATTTACAAACATGCCTGTGGATTCTTGGTTATTCTGGACGATGTCTGGGTTGATTAACGGTTGTAATTTGGAGCCTCTCATCCTCCGATCACCTGAGGCCTCATCTTTCAGGTGTGACATGGATGTTTTCGATCATTGAACTGATTCATACTCCCTGGATGTCTGACGTCTGACTTGTATTTTGATGGATTTTCTTTCTTTTTTTTTTTTGGTTTAGGACTTAAAAAACTTTCCAAAAAACCCAAAAGGTCATGGTCTCGTCTCGACCTCTGCTAATGAATCACTGTATTCCAGCTCTGCTTCAGTGCCATCCCACTAACTTTCCTTACAGTGGCTCATTCATAAAGAGTTGCATTGTTTCATAGCTGGAAGGTGTGAAGGGGATATAACAGTGTTGTCTCAGGTGACCGTGATCTTCGCAGCGAGGGACTGCATCGCATTGTGTTGTATTGTATGGGCACAGCAGGTCAGCATCAAGATACGCTCTGTCAAGACTCAGACACCATTCTATGCAGTGGTCTGAGGTCTGCAGACCCCTCCTCCTCCTCCTCCACCTCCACCTCCACCTCCACCTCCACCTCCACCTCCACCTCCACTTCTTAATCACATGTTTGAGCTGATTCGACAGTAGACTGATTGAGGCCCTTCGGGGTCCCGAGTGCGATCCTCCACACTCCCCCATGTAAACACAAACATCGCCCTGCCCAGCCCTGTGTACGTCAGGCCAGCTGAGAGGATTACATGCCCCCTGGTGTAAGACAGGCTTAATGTAGCCTCATTAGCAGAACACAATGATGCCCCCACCTCTGAGCTCAGTGATAACAGGACCCCGGGGGCCTGAGCCAGACTTCAAACACAGCTCAGACTCAGGACTTTAACAGGGTCCGGGTGGCACCACGTTCTGGGTGCAGCTCTGGAGCGGGCGAGGCTGCGGGTTTTATCCATCGTACGTCAGATCAGGCCCGTTTACGTCACTGTAAAACAAATATGTGTGTGTTTGGACAGTTGGTTTCATTAGAAACAGATGTAATTCAGCTTTAGTTCTTAATAAAAACAAAAATATCGACGTAAAAAGTGTCAAAAAATACAAGATGAAATGTTTTAATGAATGTTTTTAATCAATGAATCAACTTCAACTTGTATTTTTGACCATAACACATTATAAATGGATTAATTAGCACTTTCTTGATTATTTATTTCTCAATACACGTCACCTTTTTCCTCATAAGTAAAATAAAATTAACTTCTTCCTTCTTCTTCTGTCACTTGTGTAATCACATATTAATTTTATTTCAGACGTTTATCCCGGCTGATGAGTCGAAACTCAACAACAGTAACTATTCTTTGTAAATGAGGAATTGTGCTAATAAGAGTCTTTATCTGAGGAGGAACTGAATAAGTCTTTAACCGTCCAGGCAGCTGAGCTCGGACACAGATTATCTCCTTATAGTTCATGTGTGAGTCTGACGTTGATCCCAGACCTCAACCACACGTCTGCTCCTCAGACAGACAGAGCAGAGAGAGAGAGAGAGAGAGAGAGAGAATAAATGAGTGAATGAAGTCTGCATTTAACTGTAATTAGCTCTAATTATTAACTGGAACTAGACTGAGACCTGTCAGACACCCATGATATCTGTGTCTGTCTTAAACGGCTCATTCAAGTCAGCAGATAACCAAAACAACCAGGGCTGCTCAACTTTCAAGCAGCAGCAGCTTGAATGTTTAATTAGATAGTGTGAACTGGTTAGACTCAGACATTAGATTATTTGGAGCAGAAACCCTAAAACAGACTAACTAACAAATCTTTTTAGCCAAAGTGAATGTCTGTTTTCTTTAACTTGCAACTGATACTTGATTCAATTTCTTGATTCTTTTAGGGAAAAAACTTATTTGCGACTTCGCTCTTTTTCTTTCTTTCTGTTTTTTTTTTTTTTTTTTTTTTTTTGCTCGTCTGAGACCTGATACAAATTCAAAAGGATCTGCTGCTTTGAAGATAAGCGCTGTGGTTCTGCCATAAACAATGATTGTGCTGTTTCTTTCCTGTGGCGTGATTTATTTAAAGTATTATGCTGTAAGGATTTGGGCTTGGGTTTTCCTGGCAGGGATGTCTGTGTATGTATCCACTACTTGTATAGTTTATTGGATACTTGAGATTTCAGGAAAACACTCAGGGAACCACCAGCAAAGTCATCAAAGTGTGACCTTTGACTCTGACGTTAAAACTAAATGATGAATTCTGAAGAAACTTTAATTAAAAACAGCTGTTTTTTCTTTCTTTTTTAACAATCTGACATATTAAAATCCATTATTTTTAGCTCACGATTTTCATCACTTCACTATTTTTCACTCTTGCACGACGACCGAGGCCTCTCCACCAGTTAACTAACGCGAGAGAAAAAAAAAAAAATAGTGGGGACTTTGTAAAGAAACACAATACTGGTTGGTCTCGCACACGCACACACAAACATATGCTTCCTTTGATAAAATGTTTTTATATCAGCACAAATTCTATGGCAGCCTCCCTTAAGACAATATCAGCGTAAAATACCAAGTTATTTATAGTGAGTGTGCCATTTGACTTCAAAAAATAAACATGAGCATAATGGGAGAGTTTAAATACACGGAGGGGGTGAACTGTTACCCGGCCTAAAATTTACCACTATTTTCTTTTTTGGGCAGCGAGTAAATGACCATAAAGTGTTGAGTAGAAAATCGGAAAATCTTAATGAGGTTCTGCATCAAAACAACCAGGCTTTTATTTTGTAAACTCTTCAGCATAATGAGAATTATGACACCTCTGTGATTTTATTAGATAAAATTTTTCCGTGTGATTTCATGTCTCTCAAACACAGTCGGGTAAAGCGGTACGTATATCTATATATATGTGTGTGTTTGCCTGTGATTGTGCTCCAGGAGGAGGGGGAGAGGGATCTTTTGAATGTCCACACCAGGATACAGCTGCCTATGACTAATTTCAAACTCCCCTTCTAGGGCCTAGGCAACTCATTTCACAAGTAACACACATCACCAGGCATCTGTTTCCTGTTTTCATTCTTTGAGTTATCTTATTTTCCTTATTTCCCCCTCACCTGTTACAAGTTCACGTTTCTTCCATCATGAAGCACGAGCCGGTTGTGTTTCAACACGAGGCTGTCAGATGTTTAGCAACTCCATGCGTAGTGGACAGAGCTTATAACACCGCGATTACAACACTCACAACACTTGGAAATGTAGTTTTTCAAAATAAAGTTTAATGACAGTACTTGCTTCTTAAACACAGAATGACTTTTTTTCCATATTTTTATATAAAATGGAAACACGTCAGACTTTTTTTTTTTTTTTTTTACACGTTTGAAACATGGAAAAGTCACGAGATAATGTACACAGCATTTATTTCTGCTCCTCACACCTATGAGTTGTAATATTTAAGCAACTTCTCGTCAGTAGGTTTCAGTATCTTCTTCTCCGGCATGTTAACGACCCAGCCTGGAGAGAGGCCAAAGAAGATCTGTCGAACATCCTTCCTCATAGCGAGCATGTGATACAGTTCATCCTTTGAAATGTCTGGCAAAATATATCCATACTTCTGAGCCAGGGCGAGCCGGGCCTGCTGGATTTTCTCCGGGTCTGCTAAGTAACCGCGGCTTTCAGGATCTGTGTAATACAGGACCATTTCCTGTCCCGGTAACATTCGCTTTGGAATCGGCTTCCCCCGCATGAAAAACGGCACCGGCTTAATGAGAATATCTGCAAAGAAACAACAGCGTTTCTTAATGTTTTACTGAAAATGAATGAGAAAAACACACAAGACTAATGATTCATTAATTACCGAGACTTATGGGATCATAGAAACTAGTCGTGATGACGCCTCCGTTCTTCTCGATGGCGGCTATGGCTCCTTCAGTAGCTCTTTGGACCTCGATGTTGATTTTTGCTGCAAATATGTCAGCACCCTGGAACAGAACAAACACATGGAAGGTGAACTTGTGTCAGGGAAAAAAACAAAAAAACAAACAGGGGTCAAGCAACAACATCTTGATCTGTGACTGTCACAGGGACAAGATTGTCATGTGGTGCCACCTACTGGCACAAGATGATTTAAGAGTGACATTTTTCCCAGAGTGTTTCTGCTGCGGCTATTCTAGTAAATACATTTGTGTTGTATTTTCCTGTAGGATGTTTATGTAGCTGCAAGAAATTAATTGTTCCTTTGTTTTTTTTGTAACACATTTCAGGAAACACTTTTATCTGGTCTTGTTTTCCTACAAACAATAGCTATAAATGTTGTTATGTCACTCTGCACTTTTATTGTAAATTTCTATAGAAATTTCTGTAGAAATAAAGTTTATTTACTTGCTAACTTAAATTAACATCACATGAACTTCTGAGATGAGAGTGAGTTACCTCATCAACTAGCTGGACTCCTAAGTCCCTCTTCAGAGGCTGGATCGTGACTCCTCTGGCGTAGACCAGCTGCGTCAGGTCGATGGGCTGGGTGGTGTCGACCCGACCCAAGTCGATGAGGTACTGCAGTCTTTTTAGAGACAGAGGCTGGTACTGAGGACGGCAACTGACAAATACACAAACAAACACATACGTTGTTGATGAGTTAAAATCTTTTAGGGGGGAAATGAAAATTAACAATATTTTTCTACTCTTACAAGTTTAAGTTTACAAGATTAAACTAGTAATTCAAACTCTAAATGATAACACAATTTCTTTATTGTTTTGAATGTTTCCAATAAATTGCCTTGTTTTTTCTACTGAAAAGTAAATTAAACTATATTTCCCTTCACTTTCATGCAGTGATTTATGAGACTAACTTGTTTATTTAAATCCTGAAAACATAAGTGTATCAACATATAATGAGATGCTATTTACGCACTATGACCCTTAAGGTTTATACTTAAATACAAGGATGTGTTGAGTGTATCCAGTTATTACCTGTGCCCTTCATTGAAGCCATATTTTGGTATAGCCAAGTAAAACGGGGTCTGACCCCCCTCAAACCCGAGCCGAGGCCTGTTGCCCCTCTGCCGCTCTCCTTTATGCCCTCGGCCGCTCCTATTGCCACCATGTTGCCCTCTACCCCTCCGTTTATCCTGTAAATGAAAACAATATTGAGCAAAGTTGTGTTTAGCATCCGCCGGCTAACACAAGAGGCTAACCGGCTAATGCTAGCAACAATTTTACTATTTTAACGTCACTCATAAAAAGAGACAAATAGAACAAATTCTCACCGCTTTTGTGGCTCCTGGTTCAGGCCGTAAGTTTGCTAAAGATATCCGCGGTAAAGTTTGCAAAACATCCAATGCTTTACCACCGGGTTTTTTAGGGAAAGACATGTTTTCTGCAGCTCACATGTCAAAGTTAGCCACAACCAAGGACACACGGGTCACGTGACAGAGGTGAGCGGAAGTACTTCGTGTCAATCTGGGTGTCGTTTCAAAATAAAAGCCCTCTACATAAAGTGTTGATGTGGGACATTTTAGGACGAATTAGTAATATTTAACTGTTGAATGTTGATAAATATTGTGATAAAGACACAAATGTAAATATACGAACGCATTTTATAGATTATGTAACATATAAAAAGACAAATTAAGATCAAAATATTAATAATAGTTAATAATAATAGTTGTTTAATAATTATATTAATACATATTTTATAGTTTAATACTCGTATTGTTATATAATTAATCTCACAGTGGTGTCGAGCCGTACTTTGTTGCCATTATTAAGGATTTAACTCTTGTTAAACCGTGTGTTGATTGACGTGTTAAAGAACCAATCACTGCGCTGAAGTTTTTGACAAACTCTGAAAACAACCAATCACGTAGCGAGAAAGGCGGGACTTAGCGGTGTTTCAGTAGCCATTGACGGAGAAACGTCCGTGTTGTTTCTGTGCTTCATTGTTTTTCCCACAAAATTCAACTTTCAAAAAAGAAATTCACGGACGTTGGCAGGTTAACGTCGACCAGAAGTCGACATTTCTCCTTCAGCTGTTTTGATATTTTGTTAACAACCAGAGATTTGGAAATTTGACATCGTCACAGACTTGTAGTAGTTGTGTGGTGTTTGTCGTTATTAGCTAACAGTTGCTAACTTCTCGCTACATATCAGCTGCCTCAGCGCTGTATGTGCGGCAACAACATGTCAGCGCCTCTACCTGCCATCGTGCCTGCTGCCCGCAAAGCCACTGCAGCGGTAAGTTCACCACCTTTACATGTAGTTTACTGACAGCAGAAATAAATTACAAAAAACAGCTGTTACCTACAGTGTTAGCTAATTAGCTCCAAACAAGAACAGCTGCCAAAAACTGACCCTTTTACACCAAATACCTGCCTGTGTGTGTAAATAAGTGTTTATTTGTTTTGTTTTCTTTACAGGTGATATTTCTGCATGGCCTGGGTGATACAGGGTATGTTTCTATCACACTTGGAGGCAAAAATGTAATAAATTATAAGTAATATCATGTCTTAAGATAGAAAGTTAAGACTTATCATGCAAAGAGATTTTATATATACATATATGCACTTTATATTGAGAAATGATACTTTTAAGTAAAATCTGAGTGTTTTAAATGTGTCCCCCCCCAAATCTCTATCATCTTATTTGGCAGGCATGGTTGGGCAGAGGCTTTCGCAGGCATCAGGTTGCCACATGTGAAGTACATCTGTCCACATGCGTAAGTATTCACATTACACAAAGTGTCTGTCAGGGCTGCAGCTATCGATCATTTTTGTAATCGAGTATTCTGTTGATTTTATTTTTTTTTTTCGTTGATTAATCGAGTAATCTAGTAAAACAAACTGTTTTTGTAAAATGGCCAAGATAAAGACAAGTCTGAAAATAAACGACCAATTAGCTTTTTATTCCTGATTGCTTCTTACAAAAAAAAAAAGTACCATCTCAAACAAATTGAGTTAAAAATTACAGTCCTTAGAAAAATTAAAAATAAACTCAGCTTTTTGCAGTTCATCCGTCCATTTCCTACTCCTTGATCCTGTACTCGGGGTCAGAGACTGGAGCCACATGGGCTACACCCTGGACAGTTGCCAGCTTGTCGCATATAGATGAACAACCATCCACACCTACGGGGAAGTTAGTATACTCAATTCATCCCCAATGTTGCATGTTTTTGGTGGTGGGAGGAAACTCACGCAGACACCTGCACCCGACCCGAGAATCGAACCCAGGCTGTGTGAGGTGACAGCGCTAACCGCTGTTCTGCCGCGCTGCTTTTGCGGTTACTTTTGAAATTGGCATGTTGTTGTCATGTTGGTAGTAGCACAATTCGGATCTACTACAACACCGTCATCTTGCCTGTCCTGTAACCCGGATATTTACATCAACATGATGATTTTCCGGCTTGTAGCAGAGGGTTAGCCACCACAGCTAGTTAGCATCGCAGTCATAGCAGCAACTTTTTACTCACATTGGTGACGTGAACGACTATGGACATGTTTTATTTACTGAACAGTCTGCATTTGCGTTTTAATGCAGTTGCTTTTTAAGATTTGTATAGAAACTGTCGCACAATTGACCCTTTTTGCTGTTCCCCTTTTATCCCTAAAGAAATTTTGAATAAAATTGGAAAAAAATATCAAAATAATCTCTCTGTGGCTGCTGGCTAGATGTGGTTGTCGGTCACTGTTTACTATAAGTAACTAATTCATCCCAGCAAGTATCGGATGTCACTTTTAGTGGGAGATGTTTCTCCCGGTGACTTCCTGGATTGCGTAGTTTACATTGCTTTCATACTGCAAAATCCTATCAGAAGGGGGAAGCCACCCGGGAACCTTTCGCCTTCTACTGAGAGCTACTAAGGTACTCGGATGTACCAGATTATTAAACACATCAAATTGAACAGTGCATCAATTTGGGGAAAAATTGCCTCGATCATTTATTTTAAAATCAAATTATTTAAGTTAATTTATGAATCGTTTCAGGTCTAGTGTCTGAGCCTGATTTTAAAACCTGTTTATAGTCGTGTAAAACACATGTTTTGCTCTAATTGGATCTGAAAAACTCTGCTTTTCTTCAACCTTCACAGTCCCACCATGCCCGTTACTCTGAACATGAGAATGTCCATGCCTTCTTGGTAAGTGTCACAGTTTTTAAGAGACCGCTTGTTGCCACACACACACACTCTTACACACACACTCACTCTCATGTTTGTGCCCTAATTCATAGGTTTGACATTTACGGGTTGAGCCCTGACGCAGACGAGGATGAAAGCGGTATTAAACGGGCGTCAGAGAACAGTACGTCTGTAAAATTAGTTGAAATTTTGTAAATTTTGCTTTTTTTTTGTATAAATTCCAGTTGCATAAATAATTTGTGTATTTTTGATTTCTCCACAGTTAAAGCCTTGATAGACCAAGAAGTGAAGAACGGCATACCTTCACACAGAATTATCCTTGGTGGATTTTCACAAGTGAGTGTGTTATGTACGTAGGCGATGTTACATAACGCTGTTTTGGACTTACTGAAATATAATATAAGCAGGGAATCACAGTGAAAAGATAAACAGACAAAGTTGTGGTTGTTTAAACCAAAGCAAATAAAATCAAACATAGTCTGATGTGTCAAATTGTGAAGGTTTGTAGAAATGTCGTGTTAGATATAAACAAATTTTCCGACAGAATTAAATGAGAAGATTGATCCTATTCACAAGTCTCATGTTAAATATGAGGTTATAATCAGCTGCTGGTTAGTTTAAGATGGAAACAAGCAGCTAGACTCTGTTCAAAGGTAACAAAATCAAGCTACGAGCACGTTGGAGCTTGTTGTTTTAATCTGGACAAGAATCTACAGTGAATACGAATCATGGCGGGTTGTGTGCACGGCTGATGCTTCTTAGCAGTTGCTTAACAACCCACAGAGACTCCGTTGCGAAGTTGCGGTGCCCGGCCAAGAAACGGTTTGGCACATAACCCCCGAGCTATTTCTTTCAGTATCGATCGTGAGGTCAAAGAATCGGTGCCGCTGTGTGCAGCTGCAGCTCTGCAGCACTGAAGTGACCTGCATGTGAGCATTTAGTTACACATGCAGGTGCATTAATCTGGGACAGAGTTCAGATCTTTAAACGATGAGAAAAAAATATGTTAGCGCAGCTTTTCTTTTTTTCAGCAGCCATTTGAAATTACCTTGGATCTTTGCTGTTATGATCTTTTATGCCTGTTGTCTCTGTCATTAATAGGCTTAACACAGTTGTTGTTTTGTTTTGTGTTGGTTTGTTTTTCCAGGGTGGAGCATTGTCTCTCTACACGGCTCTGACAACTCAGCAGAAACTTGGTGGAGTGGTCGCTCTGAGCTGCTGGCTTCCTCTACGTAAATCCTTCCCTCAGGTGAATAAAAAAAAAAAAACCCAAAACAAAAAAGAAACAACAACAATGAAAACAGGATATGGACTGATCTGACAACTAACATGTAATTTCCTGAGTAGTTAAATAAATATTTTATGGAAATGTTTCCTCTTTTGAAAAGAAAAGAAAACAGCCTCCATGTTCATTTTTATCATGACTACTCCTTTTATTGAATTAAGGTTTAGGATTATCCTACAGCCAAGTCATAATCTGTCATAATCAGATGATATGAATAATCCTAATCTCTTCTATTCTCAGGCGTCTGCCAACAGCGCTAACAAGGACATGCATGTCCTACAATGCCACGGCGACGCCGACCCTCTGGTCCCGTTCGTGTTCGGCAGCCAGACGGCGGAGAAGATGAAAAGTCTCATCAATCCTGCGAACATCACCTTCAAGATGTACCGAGGTCTACCTCACAGCGCCTGTACAGAGGTCGGTGTAGGAGGAGTCAACAGTTTCAACACCAGGTCTCGCGTTGCTTTCTGTGTTCATGCTGATTTTTCTCTTCCTTTTGTATCTGCAGGAAATGGTTGATATCAAACATTTCATAGAGAAGCAGCTTCCGCCCATCAGTGACGAGTGAACTCGGTTGGAGGAGTGCGTATAACAGTCGCATGGCACCACCAGAGTCATCGTGGACCTGACTCCAGTGTGACTCTGTGGACTCGAGGAACCACTGACTTACTTGACAATAACAAAAAAAAAAAAAAAAAAAAACACGCTGCTACTTATAGAGCCAGACGGGACTACACGTTAGCCTCCGAGAAACACGACAGAAACGATGCTGCATCCTGACCTGGAGCCACACATGATCCTCAGTGTATCAGTAGAGTGACATTAATTGCTTGATTGTAAAGCTGTTTGCCATTGAGACAAGCCATTACCTACAGGAAACCGGATGTATTGGAATAATTAGGGCTATACTTCATGATTTAATACTTAGTATCTTACAATAAATGGCCTGTTGTTAAATGTTTTAATTAATGTTGTGTATTTGAATGAAGTTTATGTCATCAGTCTATTAATTAAGGCGTTTATCAAGCAAAAGAAACCAAATATGTCAGGTTTTCTAAATTTTCGTGTTTTATATGATTGTAATTTACATATTTTTGCGGTTTCAACTAGTTTCTTCTCAAAACAATGAATCAAAAACAAACAAACAAAACAACAAAAAACCATATAGCAGCATAAGAAACCAAAGCAATATTTTTGTTAATTTCCATAAAACACGACAGCAAAAACAACATACGATTGTGCTTTATTTGATTTGTGAGAATTCAAATAGCTACTTCACACAAATTTTTCCTTTTTAAATACACAAATATATCAGTGTTCATGGTCATGTAATCAGTTAACTTTTCCCTGTTTTTGTTTAAATTAAATATAGTATGACTAATATCACAGTATTGAAACACACAGACAGATCTAGTTCCTGGTATCAGCTCACTGAGATGTAAAAACTTTTTTTTTGTTTGTTTTTTGTTTTTTTGTTTAATCTTTGAGAAGAGCTGAAAGCACCAACATGTGAAGTCGTTGTCGCACCATTCATGTTAGACCAAAGGTGCTAGTGTAGAAGATCTTATTCCAAGGCACTTTCCTTCTTCTTAAGTTACTGTTAAATAACTACTGGATTCTACAAGAACTGGATATGCATTAAGGCTCACAACATACCTAAATACAAATGCAGTGCTCACAGATACATGCTTTCCCTCATTTAACAAGGTAGAAAAGTGCAATGTCAAGCGCTAGGGAATATATAAAAATATAGATATGTTTTCGAACAAGTAACTGATGCTGAACCTAGCATTTGTTCTTGTTTGCTCCAAGGATTTTGGTAAGCTAATCATGGGTAAATAAACAGCAGTTACAGCTGGATAAAGACTGGTTTTTTAAGTAGTGTTCATTTTCCTGTCTGTCTTTCTCTAAATAGCAGGACTCCAACAGGAAACACAAAACTCCTTCGGGTGGGACGCATGCGCCATTTTTGAAAAGCTAAGTGTGTGGCAGTGAGAGAGTCTATGGCTCGGGAGGAGGCTCCTCCAGGGTCTTCATCAGATCCGTGTACGCCGACGAGTTAATGAAGCGCGGATACGAGTCTCTCTGCATCAGCGTGTAGATCTGCTGCTGGGCGTCGTCGAACGTGTGCGAGGTCGGCTCCAGCATGTTGCGGTTTATCACCTCTCGGACGCGAGAATCCAAACTGACCTGGAAAGTGGCGAATTAATCGATTAGTTCAGTGACAATTAAAGCGTATGTAAAGAGACTGATGCAGTTAAGGCTCAAAAGCGCCGTGTTATGTTGCCTTGACGACAGCAACCTATCCCAAGATTCATAGCACGTGGCGTAACATTAGACCAGGAAAGTAGGAGCTCTTTTTCAGTGCATTTAATTATAGTTTATCTGCACTAAATAAAGTGGTCGGTGAAGCATGTTGTTCAGCTGTTGTTGCTGTTTACATCCACTAGGCCCAATGAATTGTGGGTACTTCTGGAGAGTTGTACAGTCATGGAAAAAAAATTATTAGACCACTCTTGTTTTCCTTGTTTTCTTCGGTTTCTTGTCCATTTTAATACCTGGTTCCACTAATGAACACAACAAAAAAACATGTAATACCTCAAACTGTTTTTTAACTATTGATGTAAGAACTTAAGTGATTTGGGTTATTATCAAGAAAACCATAGAAAATGTCAGGATAACAGCTCTTAAATTAAACTCTTATGAGCTATTTTTGTTGTTATTGTTATATTTGTCCAAACAAATGTACCTTTAGTTATACCAGACAAGAACATACCAGACAACAAGAAATTGAAGAAAACAAGGGTGGTCTATTAATTTTTTTCCATGAATGTATATAAATGGTCAGGGAGTCTGTGAGCATGCTCTCGGCCTCTTGATGTCTTGATGTTGGAACATGGATTTAGTGGAAATTCCTTAAAAGTGGACGAGTCCGTAATTGTGGACATTGTCCTCTTTGCAACTGAAACCTTATCTGAAGGACAAGATCTCGCCATTTTGTTCGAGCGAGTAACTTTAGGTTTCACTAATAATCTGATGTTTGATACAAACAGAGAAAACTAAGTCAAACTTGGTTAAAGTTGGGATTATTGATGCTGTGAGGAATGAGCTTTTCTCCTGCCACTTCTTCTTTGGTTTATTGTCGGTTCATAAACCAGCTCTACAGATACGTACTGTCACCCTCTCAGTGTTTCTGCAGGTCCTTTTAAACGATTTTTAACCGACAGAAACCTTGCTACTGTGTCGGAGCATCAGAATTAGATCTTCCGAATATTAATTGGTCAATAAAAGAAAAAAACAACAACTTTGCACTGATTCATTCTTACTGGGGAGACAAAAACAGTCAACCAATGGTATAACTCTATCACTCACCCACGCAGTCAACCAGTCAGTTTGAGTTGAGCCAGAAAGGAAAGTAATTTTTTTTTCCAAAAGTTACAGTCATAACATCCTACTCTCTACTAATAGTTGTAAATCCCAGGAAACAACTAGCTGGGTTCTCCTGCTCCCAGTCTTTACACTGTGTCTCCTCTGGCTTTACAGAGAAACTATAAAAATATATTTTCCTATGATGCTTAACAATTCCTGTACATTTTATTGGACAATCTAGAATTATTTTGAAGATATTTCCTCATTTTCTGGGTGGAAATCACTTTCCTTTGAGTCATCATTAAAGCAGTGTCCAGCCTTTGTGACTCACCTCTTTTGGAGAAAGGATTGAGATGAAGTCCTCGTATATCTGACGGACTTTCTCTTCCACCACAGTCTTGTTGGTCTCCTTTTTGAGCTCCTCGCAGGCGAGCCAGAACATCATGTTTTCCTCGCTGAACTCTGTCCTCAGGAACTGCCTGAAGCAGCCGCGACCCGCCGCACTTTTCATCACTCTTTCAAACGAAATTGACCAGGAGCGGGCGTCGTCGAGAGTGGGCTTCGGGCTTAAAGACAACAGCAACAAAATAAAGGTTTGTTGTTATTTAATTCTTCCCCTAAAACGCCACAGTGGACATCATAAAACTTGACTTGTTGGATGAATTGACAGTGTTTTTAACCGTTACCTTTCTTCACAGTTAGTTGTTCCTTCTGTCCGGCGTTCGAAAGTGGTTCTCTGAATCGTCTCATCCTCGTTCCTAACAGTCAAACTGTAAGAAAAAAATAAAATAAAATAAATGAGCAGTTATGAGGCTATTAAAAGTAACCAGGAAACTGTGGTGCAGCTTTTAAAATAACTCTAGAGCACTTTAAATGTCAGATTTATTTGCTAAAAATAAAAGACAAAGTTAGTTAGATTGTGAAATCACATAATTACACTACACGGCCGATGGTAGATAAATAACTAATGTTGCAGAACTCAGCTGGGACTAATTACACTCCTCAGAAAGTCTTCGGAGGGAAAAATCACTGTTTGGTTGAACTGCTAGTAACTTATGACCATATTAATAGAATAATCTGTTATGTAAGAGGCACAATTCGATAATTTAAGGCGTGAGTGTAGTCTGAGTCTGTAGCAGTGTAATTCCTCTTCTACAGTGATCAAGGAACTTGGTCCAAATACTTTTAACAATGTGTTTTACACTTATAAATACAGTTTATGTATATTATGCACATTGATTTCCAAGGGCCTGTGTTTTATATGTTGTTTGTTCCACATTCAAATTAGCTGAACACCTACAGCAGATTCAAGACGATCCACAGGGAACGTTAGCGTATTTAGTAAAGTGTGTCAACTGTCCAGTTCGTCCTATGGGGGATTCACCGGCGTGTAATTAAAATGTTCCCAACACCTGATGTAGCAGCTGGCTGTAGACTAATTGGTTCAGGTGAGAGTCCACTGTGAGCCATCCCATCTGGGAATGTGGCTGTTGTAGCTGTGCAACAATTAGATAGAATTGATAAAGATGTAGAGACAAAACCCTATTACTCATCCCCGGTGGAGTGAATTAACGGGGCCATGTTCTGCACACAACAGGTTGGAGGTGGCGCTCAGAGGAAGCTCGAGTAAACGGTTGATAATTCCAAAACAGATTAAGATCCCCGAGGCCTTCGTCCAATGAGATCCAACGTGGGCCACAGCGGGACCACTGTGATCCTGTTTTTCTGTTGAAGAGATCTGAGGTTGAAGGCGTAAAAAAGTAGCGTCTTCTGTTTGAGCTACTAAATAAGACCAACGAGGAAAATCCTGGTATTTACATCCCGACTTCAGGTAAATATCAGGAATTTAAAAAGCTGCACAGACGTGTTACATATCTGCGTAGCTGCAGGATTCCTCACATTTTTTTTTTCTGCAGAAAACCCAGCGCACTTTAACTGCAGCGCAATTTTTCACACGTGATGAAAATATCCCATCTGTTGTCCAATTTATATTTCCCAAAGCGTGTGTGTGTGTGTGTGTATGTGTGTGTTTTTTTGCGTGAGAGCCTTGCTGTTCACAAACTGGCTGCTATAAAACATATAAATGCATTTATGCATCATTTTTATATTGTAATATCACATGATATCACATTGAAAAATAGGGTTCATCTCAGCACAATTGACATTATTTTTGCATTATGTGTTTTATAGACTCTCGTCAGTCATCAAGGACAGGAGGAGATAGATGTATTGAGTGCAGAATGAAAGATATTAAAGATGCATTTCTGGTCACACTTCCTCTTTAGTCATATTCTAGATATTCAGGCTGCTGCGCTGCATATGGTCATTATATGTTCTGTTATATTTTTTATAAATATATGCTATGTTATGTCTGTTAACAGTGTATAATAATGTCAAATCACATTAACATTTGTCAAATATCTTGTTTTGTCAGACCAAATAGTCCTAAAACTTAAATATATTTAAATTACAGTAATCATGACACAAATATTCACATTTGAGGAGGTGGATAATCCAATTTTTGCTTCGTAAAATGACTCTCAGATCAAATTTGTTGCAGAATAATTTGTTTTACATTGACCGGTCGATGCATCAGATCACAATTGATTCGACTCCTCTCTGGATTTATGTGCCTGTTGCTGTTTTATTTTTATAAAACATGGCTCAGGCTTCCTGAGAAAGAGGATACAGATGATCGTGTAATCTGAGATAAATCAATCGATACAATGGCAACAAAGCATCGCAGATATTACAGTTAAAAGGCTCTGATAGCGTGGACCTCATCATCTCTCCACCTCTCTATCTCTGCATGTGTGGGAAGCAGCAGCATGTTGGTGTTTTTTTAAATTTATTTATTTATATGTTGGTTTTTTTTTTTGGTTTTTATTACCAGGAGCAGCTACAGCAGCAGCACCAGCAGAAGCAGCAGGCGTTGGAGGCGTTAGTGGGGGTGTTTCCCATTCTGTGGCGCGCTTGGAGGACACTGGCAGCTGCTTCCTGATGAACCTGCATCTGTCTCTTACGCATCTCCACCCGCTCTGAGCCCATGGACTGTGAGGAGGTGAGGAGAGGAGAGGGGGGGGAGGAGATAGAGGGGGAGACAGAGACAGAGAGAAAATACAGTGAGATTGAGGAGAGATGCATTGACTGTGGAGGAAGATGGAGGAGGATGAGGATGAGAAGGGGGGGTGGGGGTGGGGGGGTTACTGGAA